>CM020501.1:18673360-18730860 GCA_009823395.1 Thamnaconus septentrionalis
TTTTTTTTTTGGGGGGGGGGACCTCGACTGGACCACCGAGACAGAAGACCGGACAACGTAAAGCAAATACACGAGTGAGCGAGGCGACGAGATTCCCGCAGAATACAAAATGTCTGCAGCTCCGAGAGCCTCGACTCCGCCTGCCCGCTTTGTTGTGAATAAATTCAGCAGATAAAAAGCAGAGAAGGAATGCCGGCGGACTAATGACTAAAATCCATCACCAACTTATCAGCTGCGAGAGCCTAAACGACTCCTCTCGTTTGTTTCTCACCCACACCCTTTTCAAAATAAAAGACGGAAACTTGGCTTTCGCCGCTCGTGAGGCTCAGACTCAAGTTTCTCCACATGTGGACAGAGAATCCAGCTGCTCTACAAGACCGGCGCGCACGTCAATGACATGACAAGTTCAGGGAGTCAGTACTACTAGAGCTGAATGTCACTAGAGAGGAAAAAATCCATTCGAACTCATTTGCGATTCTCACATTGTTTGATTCAATATCGACTCTCATTAAAAAAAAAAAAAAAAGAACGATTTTCTTCCCCCGGCTACCGGCAAAGTGTTTGTGCCTTTTGGGCTTCCGTAGGTATTGCGCAATAAGCAGCGCGTTGTGGTTCCGGTTTCAATTTAAATAAAAAAAAAAATCGATTTGTAATCAAATTGTGACCCCCAGGAATCGATATTGAAGCGAATCGTGAGAAACCCATAGATTTGCAGACGTACTGGAGAGTTCCAGTCATTTCAAAATAAGAAAGTGCATCAAACCATTTAAAAAAAAAAAAAAAAAAAGAACCTTAAGGGAAAGAGGGTTTCCGACACTGTAACTAAGACAAATATGAAGATGCTACATCGGAAATGATTTTTACTCCTTCATTTTGTCCGAGTGGAGGTGAGGAGTGGGAGTTTACCTGCTCTTCAGACAGCTGGGAGATGTGGTTGACAGCAGCATACGACTCAATCTTGGGGTTGAAATGGTTGATGATGGCCCTGAGGGGGAATAAAGGGTGTTATAAAGGGCGCTGGACAGAAATGAGCATCTTGCTGTGCTTTATTTTTTATTAAAGCTAAACCTCAGAAAAGAAATAAAAAAAGTTGGCCCCGGTGAATTCTTTCATATTCATCTCCTCCTCCTCAATCCCACCGACGCTCTGTTTGGGGTCCGTCGAGGTCACATATTAATTTCAAAGCATTAGCATACATCAAGACATCATTACCTTCCTTATAGAGACCTAATGCAATGTGGACGTCTGAGAGATAACCTGGTTTACATGATGTATGATGTAATCACGGCTGGCGGAGGATAAGCGAAAAATAAATAAATAAATAAATAAATAAATCCTCCATATTTTTAATTCTGTTTTCATATCTGCGTGGGAAGCCGGCACATTTGAGGAAGGACCTGATGAGAGCGGAATGAAATTTGCTGACGGCGCTTCCTTTCATTTTTTTTTCATCATCTGCCTGTATTCATATATTCCTTCAAATGTCTTCTCCTCCCTGCCGTCCCCGCCGCTCCTCCTCCCGCTGCCTTTGAGCCTCTGAGCGGAGCAGTCCCCAGCTCCACCAGGAGGCCTGCTGAGCTTTCACTGAGTGGGCGAATCCTTAGAGGAGCGTTTCACTCCTGTGGGGGGTGAGTGGGGAAAGTTAGGGAGGGGGTCGACGGCACCCTTGGAGGAAGAGTGACCTCTGAGAGTCGTCTCCCCCTGAGGAGGCAGAAGATTACGGGGTGGGGAGAGCAGGAGGAGGTGGTGCGTGAGGAGTGCAGGAGGGTCACAGCCGAGAGATGATCAAACACTGGAGGGGCTGGAGAGGTGGAGGAAGGTCACGTTCTCCTGACCTTTCTCCACCGCAGTCTCCCCCGATTCATCACGACTTTCTTCCCCTGATAGGAGACACCAGTGTGTGTGTGTGTGTGTGTGCGTGTGTGCCTACCTAACATTGACGAGGGCGTGCGTGACTTTGCTGGCCGCTTCCTTCCACTGGCCCGTGTTGGTCGACACTCTCAGAACTGGAGAGAAGAAGAAGTAAGTCTGCAAGACTTTCAACTTTTTTTTTCAGCATTTTGATTTTCAGCGATTCAAAATAAACGTCACATTTCTAGACTTGCCAGACGTTTTCTGCACTTGTAACTAGCACGTCGCTCGAACTCAAGTCAGAGGCAAAGAACGCCAACAACTGAACTTATTTTCTGTGGCTCGATAGCTTGTCATTATTCTCCAGAAGGTGACAAAGCCGCTCTACAGATTCCCCTCCGAGCAACACAGGAAAACAATAAAACGACAACAACCACAGTAATGCATCAAATGTTAACAATATGTTTCACAGGTTGCTTTTGAAATGACTTTAAAAATCTCTGTATTACACCCATTTTTTATGCCATCATTTGCCATCCTGTAATCTAGTGGAGTAGCTCCACATGGGTGCTTAAACAAGCAAACAGCACATTTAGCCCTCTGTTCACATCCTCCCAATAAATAATAGAGATTTTTAATTTCCTGCAAAAACTGAGCAGAGGAAGTGATTTCCTCAGCCGGTGATGTTCATCAACAAGCAAGAGAAACATCCTAATTGCTAGAAAACATCCACTCATTTCTTTTCTATTATGGCTTTTTGTGCAAAACGTCAATTTTGCGCAAAAAGCCTTTTTTTTTTTTCTCAACTCTTCTCAAAGGTGACGGTCCTGGTGCAACGTACCCATGCAGTAGAGGTTGTCGAAGACCTGGTGCATTCGCACAATCTCGTAATACAGCTCGTCGTAGCTGTTGGAGGTGGGCAGGAACGTGTCGCCGTATGTGATGAACATGTTGAAGAGGTTCACCACCTGGTCGTGAAGGACAACGACAATTCAATTTGCTTTCAGGGAAGGAAAAAAAACAACACAGAGAAATTGTAAAGTGGGCAGCAGGCGGCAACAGATTGTCAGACGCCGGAGTTCATTCTCTCAATTTGGCCGCCGAAGGTCCAGTGTGTAAGTGCGTGCGTGCGTGCGTGCGTGCGTGCGTGTGTGTCTCACCAGGAGGGCCAGATGAAAGATGTTGTGCTTGGCCAGCAGCGTGGTCTCATTAGACAGCAGGAACTTGAGCAGGTTGATGAGCGCTGCGCACAAAGCAGACGTGCACACGTTAACGAAATAACTCGGCAGCGGCGCCGGCAGGCCATCAGTCGCCGTCTTTATCAGGGGGTGTAAGTCAGTTGTAACAGTTAAGGTCCTTACACACCAGGCAAAAGGCAAAGCGATGCGAATAAGCAACGTGAACATGCGAATTTTTCGCCGGCGAATTTTTTCTGTACACACGCCAGAGGAGAAACGACCGAGGCGACTACATCCTCAAGTGGTGATGTCCTGGTGACGCTTGGATTAAACAAGAAAAAGAAAAAGAACTCTTTGGGTTCACCCAGTATTGATCTTGAGAAAGGTGTTGCAGCCGTTAAATTAATGACTTTTGTTCCTAGTACCTTAGTTTATAGTGGACATGTGTATTCTGTATGTGTCTATTCTGCTTATTGCATTGCTAAAAATGTTTATTATTTTTTGGTTTTTCCTGTCTTGAGAGGCGGTGTTGTGTGTGTCAGATATATAACTCAGGTAATTACGCGGTGGCGCAGGTGGAAGACACAATGTTTGTGGTGACAGAGAGGTTTTGTTTTACGTGTTTAAAACGAGCCTCCGCCTTCCACAGCACGGCTTTTACAAGTCAAAGCCGACATAAGAGTAGACGGTGAGTTCAACACCACCATCCGGGAGCTCAAATTTGACCCAGTGAAATTTGGCCAGTGCTTTAGAATGTCCGTCGGACAATTTGAAGGACTGCTCCGTCCAACTGGCTCCACGTTTGCAGTGGGAGAGAAGAAATTACCGAAGTTTTGATGCAACATCATCGACCGTGCCGACATCATTTTGATTGGTCAGAGGTCCAGCGTTCGCCTTTTCACCTCCGAAAAATGTGACACAAAAGTGAAAAAAATAACAACCGCTTTTTCGCTCCACGGAAATTTGCGGTGGCGGCGGCAGCGGAACCTATCCACACCGAATCAAGGCCGTTCACCAGCTTCGACGGCAGCGAGCGAAACTGCGGCGAAAAACCAAAATAAGCGGTGAGATAAACACATCCATCCCTTTAATCCGCCAACCCGTCTTATTTCATGGCGCGGTGTTATCGCCACCAGGAGGAGTGAGTCGGCATCATCCAGGGAATTAAAGCTGATTATTGGTCTGATTAGAAGAAGCTGCATTCTGATGAGACGCAGTGCGATGAAGCCATTAACGCTGAAATGTTGTGTTGACCGGGCGGAGAAACACGGCCGGCGCCGCGGAGCGCGCTCCCTTCGGAGACTCGTTATCCAACCTCAATGATGCAATACATTTCCAAAACAACAGCACCAACGACTCGGGGAGGAAATTGGCTTTGCCTCCTTCTTTTTTTCTTTTTTTTTTTCTCTACTCAAAGAGTTTACAAACTCTTTGAGGTAAACCGAGGAGAATTTCTAGATTACTGCAATTTGTGATGTTTTGAAACTGAAACTTTCAGGGGAAAAATTCACCATTCTTGAGAAAGTCTGAGCGGCCACCATGGAACTTCTTTTTTTTTTAATTGTTGCTCATCTTGGGACCCATCGACTTATCTGCATATTTGATTATTCAAGTCACACCAACAGAGTGGAAAGCTTCAAATTGAAATGGGAGCGATATTTATTGGGCATGAAAGATTGAAAACCTGATTGAGGCCAATCTAAACACGATACCTAGCATCGCTGAATGCATAGCACATTATGATCTCTAATTAACACCCCAATTTTTTTTGTTTTGTTTTTTGTCTTGTCGTTTTCCCTGTTTACTGGAGTGCAAACAATGTACATTATACATCTTCTGTATCCGCACTTTTTTGTTGCTGCACAATCGACATTTGTCAGTTGATTACTTGTTCTTATTTATGTTTGTAAAATATCGATAAAAATTTGAATCATAAAAATGATTCAAGTCAAACAAATGAGAAAAAGTGCACCTCTCTTCTTCGCAGTCTGCACCTCTCTTCTTCACATCTATGTAAAAGCAGCCAATTCAAATTCAAACGGCAGAAGTTGTGATTTCCAGACAGAAAATTCAGTTTACTTCTCGAAGAAACCTTGGAGAAATTTCTCATCTGCATTTAGAGAAGAGCAGCCCAGGCTTCTGGCTTCTTACCCGACCAAAGCTCCCGCCATGTGTAGTGCAAGCGGATCCTGCACTTCTTCTGGTAGCACAGGAGTTTATGGATGATCTGCACGCAGCGCCTGCACGGGGAGGAGACACGACACAAACAATTGCAGTAATGGATTTCGGGAAGTGGACAAAAACCACAGAGATGGTTGTGTGTGTGTGTGTGTGTGTGTGTGTGTGTGTGTGTGTGTGTGTGTGTGTGTGTGTGTGTGTGTGTGTGTGTGTGGCCGTGCAGGCAGTACTCACAAGTATAAATCCATGGGGAAATCCTTCATCATGTGAGTGACTACGAACTCAACCATCAGATCTGGGCAGAGGGACACAGACAAAGGCCGGATGTCAACAGCTGCGTTATTACAGTTTTTCGCAAAATAAAAGCAATATTTCTAAAATTTCGACCAAGTGCAGTTGTGATTTGCAGACGTTTCCATTGAATGGTGTGAAGCACATAAGCTGCAATTCTCGTAAAATCTCATCCCGTGAAATTTGCTTTTGTTTGTTTACTGTCAAGAATGGTTGTTATATTTTTCTCTTTGATTGCTTGTAAAAAATGTTCCGTGTACTCCCCCGTACATCACGTCCGCTGACGTGTTAATGCAAAAAACAACAAAAAACTAAAACCTAAAAAACCTTTTAGCCATATTTTAAAGGTTTTTTCGAAGTTTAGGTGTTTCCAGTATCAGTTTTTATTGCCATATTTAGGTTTTGCGCAATTCTGTGGGTAATGGAATCGCAGCTACAGATGAAGTGGTGCTGTGGGCTGCACAGTCTGGCCTCACCGTTCAAGCTGAGTTCTAAAAGTGAGCCTGCAAAGTCGCAGACAGTCAGAAGAGGCCAGCGGTTCTAGAGGTTCCACCTACCTAGAACTGCACACACCAGCGGCCGTGAGGGGATGTTCTTGTCCACCGCCTTCTTCCGGTGCCTCATGGGCTAACACAAACACACACACACACAAACACACAGTCAGTGAAACACAAAAAGCCAAACACCAGATAAGGCAGACATGCCAGATGTATATCAGCACCATCTGCACACTTTAACAATTTATTTGACTACATTTGTACATCTTAAATGTTTTAACATCCAAATGTTATGAAAAGTTTAACCATTTGAAAAAGAAAAAATCAAAACAAGCTGAATTAAGAGCAGAAGTTGATATTTCTGCGTTCTAAAATATCCTACAGATGGTTGTTGTCATTTCAAATGTTTCCCATAACGCCGCTCTGACATTCCCCTGCACACAATCCCAGACTCACCATTCTGTGGAGACTGACTCTGAAGTTCATGTTGTCATCGTGCAGGAAAGCATCGGCGTACTGATCCTGTAAGCAAGCAAAGGTTTCATGCATGAAGAAAATGACCAAAAAACCACAAAAGAACAACTCTTCATGTGTAGTGGGAGACATGCTGCGTCCCACCTCGGCTATGCAGGTGAGGATGATCAGGCACAGTCTGGCGCTGTTGAGCCGATGCTCATCTGAGGAGAAACAAAGAAGGACATATAATGTCCATTGTAAGAGGTGTTTTGTGACAGGGTTTGCAAAACAAAGCACAGCGTGACAGAGAGCTGAAACAACCAGTGGAGAAAGCCTGGAAATATCTGCAGTTCATGTCGAAAGGCTGCAACGAGGTGAAAGCAGACAGACCTTTCGTGTCCTGCATCACGATGGAGGCGTACTTGAGGAAGGTGATGAGAAGGTTGCTGGTCTGCAGGTTAGGATCTAGAGGCAGTTCTGGGTTGTTCATCACTGCAACACAGCAATTTAAACCAGATGTCAATCATGTGATCAGCGCAGTTTAAGGTTTGGGCATTAAAAAAAACAACAACACATGAACTTTTGAAAAACAAGCACTGCAGATCCTGAAGAAAGAAGAAGAAGAAGAAGAAAACAGAAGCGAAGAAGAAGAAGAAGAAGAAGAAGAAGAGAAGAAGAAGAAGAAGAAGAAGAAGAAGAAAAGAAGAAGAAGAAGAAGAAGAAGAAGAAGAAGAAGAAGAAGAAGAAGGCAAAGAAGAAGAAGAAGAAGAAGAAGAAGAAGAAGAAGAAGAAGAAGCAAAGAAGAAGAGAAAAGGAGAAAAGGAGAAGAAGAAGAAGGCGAAGAAGAAGAGAAAAGGAGAGAAGGAGAAGAAGAAGAAGAAGAAGAAGAAGAAGAAAGAAGAAGAAGAAGAAGAAGAAGAAGAAGACCTTTATTGATCCCATGGTGGGAAAATTTGCATTACACAGCAGCAAAAAGTGTACAGTGCAAAAAGATTGAGAAGATTGAGAGGATTCAGAAGATGGAGAGTTATCTTAAGAACGCTGTGGGTTCAAATGCAACCCAGGCATCTTTCCGTGTGGAGTTTGAACCTTCTCCCAGTGTCTGCGTGGGTTCTCTCCAGGTTCTCCGGTTTCCTTCCACATGTCCAAAGACATGCACATTAGGCTGATTGACAACTATAAATTGTCCGTGAGTGTGAATGTGAGTGTGACCAGTTTGTATGTTCTTTGATGAACCGTCAACTAGTCCAGGTTGTTACTCCTCCTTCACCCTGAGGCAGCTGGGCGCCCCCACAACCCTGAGAGCCAGAGTGCAGGGACACCAGTGACGGAAAATAGATGTGTAGTGTGCAAGATGTGTGTATAGGTAGCTGCCAGGCTCGAGCTAACTGAAGTGACCTTTTGCACCTCCATTTAGTATGTTTAAAAAGAGAAAAATGTTCAACCTGTGCGCATGAACACGCAATTTATTGCTCTGTCAAAGTTTTCCAAAGTGTAATGAGAGTTACAGAGCGCTTGGGCTTGTCCTTAAATGATGTCTCAGCGTAGCAAACATGACGCCAGCAGCAGCAGCAGCAGCAGCAGCAGGACAACGACACGGCACAAGCAGCTTCATCCTTTTAAAAAATCTGTGCTTCTTGCAGCGACACGCATCTCGTTTCATGGATAATTGATGAGACGGTCACTTCTACCCCGAAAACCCCGGTGCTGGTCCCACTATATGTTCACACAGATGACTTCACACGGTGAGGAGACGTGCCATCACCGAGGGCTACGCTGCAGAAACAGGGGAGGTGTGGGAGTGGGGAGGATTGAGTGGTTTTAAAAAAACACACATTCCTGTCGTGATTTGGGACATGTGTGATTATTTCTGCTGCTCTTCAGTGCTGAAGCTCTGCCGACATGCAATAACGCACGGCGCCGCACGTGAGGTTGTTCATCTATGTTTCAAGCCGGGGCTTAATATTTCATAAATAGAAGGGCTCTCAGGTTGGAAGGAGTGGAGGCAGAGTTAGCCAGAGATAGAAACAAGCACCTTCCAACAGCGACAGCGAGCGTGCATGTTCAATGAGCCGCTCCCCAGCGCGCCGGCAGCAGTGTTTCCCTCCTGTGGGGAACCTGGAAGTGGCGGCAATGCGCTCAGGTTGGAAGGGTTACGGCGAAGTGCTAAGGAGGGTAGAACCATCCTGTCATCATTAACATGGGATGAGCCTGTATTAATCAGGCCATTTAGTGCATTAAACAGCTTTAATGTCTGATGAATATTTGAAGGAGCAGCAGGCGCTGCCACGTGCGAAACTCAGTGTTTAATTCCAGGCCGGCTGAGGGAGGAGAGAGTTTTAAAGATGGGTTTTGAAAGACAAAGACAAGCTTAACCTGCCACAGAGACCCCGATCTGAAAATACTGCAGTTAAACTACTACTCTGCGTCATTTACAGTGTAGGCGAGTAATCTATTACCAAGTAATCCACTACTGTAATGAAACAACTTTTTTAGTAACGGAGTAATGTAACGGAGTTACTGTGGCAAAACTGGTAATTATATCATAATTACTCTATCAAGTAACCATTACTTTTCTGAAATATTTTGAAAGCTAAAAAATTCTTATTATCCACAAAATGTCTGAAATTTAGAAAAACAACCGAAAAGAACAACGTTGCAGGTTGATGATGATGCAGCCGTGCATGCGACGTCATTGATGTGCGACAATGCACCAAAACAAGCATGGCGGAGGCAAAAGAAAAACCAGCGATTGCATGTCATAGCTGGAAATACAAACATTATTTTGAGTTAATCTGGTCTAAATCAAAGAATGTTGTGGTTCGTTGTACGTTATGTGCAGGAAACAGGGCGTTCTCAACTGTTACTTTATCTTTTTTAAACTAAAGTAAATAATAATTAGTAATCGATTACTTACGAAACAAAGTCATTCAAGTAATTAGATTATTTTTTTTAAGAAGTAATCAGTAATCAGTAGTTGGATTACATTTATGGAGTAATCCCAACAACACTGGTAATTTATAGATGTTCACCAAAACTTCAGCCTCATGCAGTATGAAGATATTCCCCAATAAATACTTCAGAGCCCTCCCTCAGAATAGAAAAACTATTCTCTGGCTGTTTTCTTTTGTTTTTTAGTTTATTTTGTGTAAAACATGCACAATATTCTAAAACTGGCAAGGACACAACGCAGAGCATTCTGTCCTCTCGCAGTGATTCCAGGAGGATTCTGGGAAGCAGTAGTAGGAATAACAGTCTGAAACACCATCACTGCTAAATGAACTGACGGAAAACTCGGTACAAAAGTCAAGCACTTACTGTCTAAGGAAGGGGGCGTCGTGCCAAGTGGCGTTGTGGGCGTGGTGGGAGTTGGAGTGGAGGGCGTGGCAGGAATTTCAATCTCCGGGTGGCTCTGTTGAAGAACAGTCAGCACATGTGCGTTAAGAGCAAAGAGGTTGAGACTGAGACTGAGACTGAGACTGAGACGACGACATGTCTGCACAAAAACTGCATTTATTCCATTTTGTGATTTTTTAACTGTTGTGGGTCTTGTGTGAGACCTCCATGAAGTCAGGCAGCTCACCTGCGCCAACACAGTGATGAAGTTGCGATTAAGGTGCACAGCTTCATACAGAGCCAGCAGGATGGCTTCATTTGTCCTGGAGAGGAAATAATGAGTCATTGACTGACAGGATGTTTGGAGCCAACATTTTACAGTGCACAGCTCTTTTAAACCTTCTTCACAATTAATCCTAAGAACACCTGCTCGTTGTTAATGTCTGAGTCGTCAACAGTGAATCCTAACGCCAGAGACCAACGGCAAACGGGGGTCATTGGAGAAAATATTACCCACAAACCCATGGGGTTCTTAGTTGTTGTTTTTTTTGAAAGGTGTAAAGAACTGAATATTTTTTTGGTTCACTTACTGTACAGACAACTTCTCATCAGCATCTGCTATAAACATGTTGCCCACCTGCAGACAAAGTAAAACGTTTCATAACTCTAAGATCTGCACACTTGAATACACCTAAACACACTTAAACACAACATATCAGGTCAGTCTGAACTAAAATGCATGGAAAACATGATCTTACCATACTAGTGAACGTGGAGAAGAATCCCCCCTGGTTCTCCTCCTCTTTGTCTTTGTACTGCCTGCAATGGGACAGGATGGGAAGATGGACCAAAACAGAACAGGGACATTGAAGAAATTGTGGCCAGAATTTTAAAAAAAAAAAGAGGTAGAAGCATCTAAAGTACATCGCCCTCTACTGGCGGCTTCTTATTAGCAGGCATCTAGTTCATACACAGAAACAGTGAACTACAGCCATCCATCACTTTGATGTATCTGTCTAAACATGCAGACCGACAAGGGCATTTTAATTTGCAAACATTCACCACCACCCTCCCACCAAAGAAAATCAGGCTGCCAAGGAGTACATGTCAGATATAAACACCTACAAAACATAAAACGCACCATCTTCTGCAGACAAATAGAAATAGAAACACTTGTGGGCGAAGTCAGACTTGACTGACGACACCAGAAGCTTCTGCACCATTTTCACTGCATCGTTAAGAACACACGCGCTTTTAGCTCTCACCTGTTGTATTCCGTCAACGCCTGGTGCACGACCATGCCCATTCCCTGGGAAAAATAAAGAAAAATTATACATTTAAATGTATGTACGGTGCAGCTGTTTGGTCGGTCCTGAATCAACAACCAGCCCAGTCAATACTACAATGGCAAAGGCCAGTAACTGCTATGAATAACCAAAAATTGATAGCAAAACGCACTAAATTGTTATCAAGTGAATTAACCGTTCTGTTATATTACTCAACACAGCCATGCACACACACACACAATGAAAAACTTATGTTGCAACATGGTCCATGCAGCTGACTTACATCCAGCGTCGGCTCATCATCCACAATGGAGAGCTTCACAATGTATGGATTTACAGACTGGCAAAAAAAAAACAATAAATAGAACATTTTTACTATCTAACAAGAACAAGTAGACAGAAGCCAAAAGTTCATTCAATCAGCACTTAACAATCTCCCTGAATTCCAGCAGCATACTTCTAATGTGTGTCAATCAATCCTGAGAAGTCAGTGTGATTTTTTTTTTTCAATCAAACTGTGCTTTCGTCCCATTACAGTTTTCCATGCTTTGGATTTACAAGAAACAGGCTTTACACAATTTGCTTACGTAAGCTTGTTTTTCTTTCATACGAGGCTGCATCCAAACTCTAAAGCCACTCTCATCCTTCCAGGAAATGACAAGACTTAAAGAGGTTTAGATTCAACCTGCACAAACCATCATGTGCGTGTGAGTGTGGATGTGCACTCTTTTTTTTTTCAAGTGTGAAATTCTCTATAAAAAAATCACTCTGGGGTGCAACTTGTCTATTCTCATTGTCGCTCATATTTACACACCTCATACTTCCGGTAGTTGACCAACAGGGCCAGGAGCACAACAGCATCATAACCATGCTGCCCTCTACTGGAGACGTCAGACAAAATCTGCAGAAGTGAGAAAAAAAGACAAATTAAAAAAAAGAACAAAATGAATGCGATTTTGTAGAATGAAAAAAAAAAAATTACTTGTTAAAAATAGCAATAAACACACACACAAAAACATAAAATAGCAATCACCTGTAGAATGGCTTCAAAAATGCTGTTGATCATGACATACTCCAGTATGGTGTTCTGACTAATATTGTCAGTCACC
The DNA here is from genome assembly GCA_009823395.1 of Thamnaconus septentrionalis. NCBI lineage: Eukaryota > Metazoa > Chordata > Actinopteri > Tetraodontiformes > Monacanthidae > Thamnaconus > Thamnaconus septentrionalis. The sequence goes on from CM020501.1 coordinate 18,685,543, forward strand.
TGTAAAAGCATTTGTTTGTTAGCGAATGTTCAGGTCCTAACGGCGAAAACAGTTTTTTATTGGACATGCAAGGCACATGCACTTCCTCACCGTCACCAGACACAGCAACAGTTTGAGGCAGAGGCTCTTCAGACTCTCAGAGCCCTCCCCACACAGGAGGCCGTCCAGCCTCTCCATGAGGTCCTGCAGAAGATTGCATGAACGTAAATCAGTAACGTGAGTAAAATCGTGTCTCCTTGTGCTCTGCGCCTTCACGAAGGAAGCTGCCGACGCACCTTCATCCTTTGCTCTGCCTTGTCGAAGCCCATGAGCATGTTGATGATGTCGAAGCCGGACGCCGACTTGTTCTTCTGGTGGACCCCGCGGAAAAGTGCACAGAGAGTCTGAGGACAGAGGCAAAGCAAAAGAAGTACAGATCAAAGCACGTTGATATGAATTCAGTTCAAGTTTTTTTTTTAGCATGTTTATGCATGAGCTGTATTGAAACTGGGTAAAAGGACACGGTCGCTCTTCAACATAAGCGTCTTGGGTGTGTAGATAAAAAAAAAAACTACAATCTAATCCCTGTGATGTCCACTTGCCTGCAGTGCATTGACAACTTTTATCTGATGCTCTTCTCCCAGAGCCTGGACACAGTGATGGAAGAGAGAGTTGATGTTGTCCTGAATCCGCTGGACTTCCTCCCCGTCGACGCTCTCCAGCTTGGTCTCCAGGTACTCCAGATTGACCTGGAACAGGCAGGAAAGGACAGACAGGGTGAAGTTGGAAACAAAATGGCTCTGCAGAATTGGACGGGACTAAATATACGATCAAATGAAGAAGATGATATATTTTCTGATGCAGTAGATTTTCAAACACAAAAAATTTGTAAATTTCCCTCCTGGTTGCACCAAATTAACCCTTGACTCGCTTTTTTGCAGCCGCAGCGAAGAGCGATGCAAAGCGCGACCATACTGCGTATTGTGTAATTTTCTCCCACACATACCTTCATGAGAAAAAGCTCATCCCAGAATCGGGGGTTGTTCTTAGCTGGGTCGTCTTTCTAAACAGATTAAAAAAAAAAAAAACAGAATCTCTTTTACGTCATCGTCCATTGACCTGAAGCCGCCATTGCAAATATTTACTTTTACTCACCGCAAAAATCTCATCATACATCAGCACCACCTTCTCTTTGAGAGGTTTCTTGGAGGACGACGTCCTCCTCAGCAGCCCAGCCTTCTTCTCCACCTGAGACATGACTGCGTCTGAGGGGCAACAGAAGTTCAAAAAAAATATATAAACACGTCGCCGCGCTGCAAGTCCTCTGTCGTGCATGGTTTAGTTAGACAATGCAGTCTTTTCGCCACACTGACAAAACCTTCAGAAATACAAAATGCTGAGCAAAAGATCACAAAGGTGTTGGCCAATCAAGCCAAACAGTCCTTGAAATAAAGCTCAAGTGTCAATTCCTTATCATCTTATCTAACTATTGCATGGACCTAAAGCAAATAAAAAAAGACTCCCTCTGTCTTAAACCCATTATTATCTGTAACAATGAATCTATCCGACAGAGGCTGGTTCCCCGTTGGACAGTATTATACATCAGCATAATCATATCATCCTGACAACCAGAATTGTGTCTGTAAAATTCAAAGTTGTGAGGAAATAACGCTGTGAGACTGGAAGACACTGAAACACACAGCAGCCAGAGGACTGTGAAGCTGCAGTGAGACTCACCTCCTCTTGCTTGTTAACATTGCATGTACTATTCAACAGTAATGTTAATGGAACATTTTGATTATTTTATACTCTAATGTGACTCATCATCAACTTCTGTCGTTCAAGAAATCTCGTGTGGCCAGTTAGCGCCAGAGTAATACTATCATGCCTGTAACTGTAAGCGGTTGGACCTAAGTGCATCTTGTCATTGGAATCATGCTATTAAATGGCAACATAGTTTCCCAGTGCTGTCACTGAATTGGGTGTGTAAACCCATGAGATAGAATGAAATGGAAGTTATTGGAGAAAAAGGAGATTGTTCCATCTAGACAGATGTTCAGAAAACAGTCATTTCCAATCAAAACAGGTGAACCGCACGGAAGCAATTTAACATACTTTTGTTTCATAATTTTGACGAATCTTAAGAATTACAAAATGTAGAAGAAATTGATTGACTCTCATAAAGAAAGATTTGCTTATTTCGCATGGTAGTTTAAGTTTAGTCGCAATTATTGAAAAGACTCGACTTGGTTTTTAGTGAACGATTGACCGTGCAACCTATTACAAACTTAATTCGCGTTTGAAATAGGCCTGAGAGCCTTTACATGTTGTCACGGGAATAGAGAAATTCGTGACTTGTTTACGCTCCAGTATGCTTGACGTGTTTGAAACTACAAGCAGATGTTACACGCTGACAGCAAAATAAAACCTGTCAAACCAGGTACAAGTTGGGATGGGCAGCAAGCTACCTTGCTAGTTGACGGTCACAGTGTCTAACTATTTATCCAGCACTAACTGGCTCAAAACAGTAACGTGAACGCTTCAGAAGCACAAATATCCCCGGCATCCCCTGAATGACCATAAAACATCACAAATAGAAAGCGAGACAAAATGCAATTCTAACGAAATGTTGTCGAGGCTAACGCTAACAACACGCTAATGCCTGCCATAGCAGCACGGTCACTCTAATAAAGCGGCAGCACTGAGCTCATGAGAGGGTTTTAGTATTGACAACAATGGTGTTTAATACAGTTTAGGTAGGTACCCCCAAGACAGGAGTCTGTTTTGGCCTTACCTCAGTGAAAGTGTTAAAATCTAGTCTTCATGAATCCTTGTGGTAACACTAGCTAGTGCTAGCGTACTGTCTCCAGGAGTATCCTGTTGTTCTCCGGGGTCCTAGTGCCCTTCCTATTTTTGTGACGCCAAAAATGCCGAAGGTATTCACTTTATTGGATTTCATTAGTCCGATAAAAAGGTCACGCATGCTAAAATTTGTTCTGTGATTTTTCTGAGAATTTAAAGTCACTTCATGTGCATTTGGTTGTATCAGTTTCCTAATTAAGAAAATCATTTCTTACACTTCTAAACAGAATATTTATAGAACTTGACAGTAATGATTCAATTGAAACCTCATTCTTAAGTGAAAATGTATCTTTTTATTGGTACCATACAATAATTATCAAGGGCAGAAACTAACCAAATCAAAAAATATATATATCAAACAATGATTTTTTTTTTTTTTCTACAGGGATAGGAGAAGGTACAGGTCACCATCCAAACTCAGTCATAAACGTGGCTGGAGTCAACAATAATATGAAAATGTACAAAATGATAAAACAGAGCTTCACCTGCTTTTTCTTTTCTTTTTTTTTTTTTTTTTTAAATCAGACTTAACAGACTCAGCATTTGCTACCAAATATGCTGACTGAGCTTAATGTTGAGCTGGCTTTAGAAGATGCTTGTGTGATTGATGACATCATTCTGTTGCTTGTGCAATGCTGAACAAACACAGGTTAATTTGAACAAAACTACCTCAGGAACGAAAAAACTTCGGTGAGCACATTCACTTGACATCGAGTTGACATTTGTGATAAATGTTGAGTAAAAACTTATTTATGGATGGAAAAAAAAACATAAGTGACTTTTAAAAAATAAATTAAATCAACTGAAACAGTTAAAAAGTCTCTCCATGGTGCCATTGTACCCCCAGGGGGTTCTGTTATTTAATTTACACATTTTTTTAAAAAGGATGGATGGGGGACAGAGCAGATGGAAGAATAGAAGGGAAGGGGGTCATGAGTGTTTTTTCTCCTTTTTCCTAGTTTTGTTTCTTTACATTAGATCAGGATGGCTTTAGGTAAATCTAAGTAAGAATACATTTTATTACAGTCAGACAGAACTTTTGCTACTACCTTAAATATACAAGCACAAATACACAAAAAATTTAAAATCTCCAAAAAACAGAACAGAAAAAACAAAATAAAAACATCCAAACTAAATTATTTCTCTTTTATAAACATAAAAAGGTAAAAACAATATATTTTAGAGGGGGAAGAGGGGGTAAAAGTCCTGTGTTGCTCCTTGGTCTGTAGCTTTCAGTATTGGTAGAAAATAAAAAAGTAACAATTGAAATGAATGTGTTTTTAATACAAATAAAAAAAACATTCTAGGGAAATATATACTGTATAAAAACTCTTAAAATGTGTAGCTGTGTTTATGTATGTATGCAAGTATGTATGGAAGTGTGTACATGTATACGTGTGTGTGTGTGTGTGTGTGTGTGTTGTAAATGCTCTCTGCCTGAACATCTGCATCCATCTCATCAAAGATGATCAGGAATCCAGGGACAACAGATCCTTCAATGGCTGTGTGTGTGCGTGCGTGCGTGTGTGTTTTTGTGTTACGTTTCCCCAAGTCACACACTCCACTTGTCCTACCGACCAGTGGGTGGATTTCAATGCTTTTTTTGTTTGTTTTATTTTTATTTTTTATTTTTTTTAAATACACTGACTCTAAATTCTGGTCAACCTGCTTCGGCAAAGCCACAAACAAGCTCAGAATGCCGCCCCCTCTTGCCTCATACATCTCTTACGCGCATACACACTCTCGCTCACACGCGCACACACACACACACACACACACACACACACACACACACACACACATTCTAATAAGAAACATTAGGTGACTAGTGTCTCAGCAGGACGCAGAGCAGAATTGAGAGACACCTTTTTGTCGGACATGTGGGCAAGAGAGACGAAGCGACCCGCCGCAAACTGAGGCCCTCGCTGCCGCTACACCCGCTTGGCTCCGCCCCTTTCTTCCATTATAAACTTCAGCATTGATCATTTAGTGTGCATACTTCTCGGCTGGATTCAAATCATCCCGAGCCTCTAACGGTCACATCTACCCCCTCCCCTGTACTGTCCAAACTAAACTGGGTGAGTGCAGATGGGAGGCTATGAATGTGGTTTACCAGAGGGAGGAGGGGCGACAGATCAAATGTGGGAGAGTCAATGTGATTCCAAAGTTTGAAACTTCCTCCGCCACAGTGTCATTTTCGGAAATTTTTGAGCTCCATGGCCGCCGCCGTTCCACCTCCACCTCCGCCTCCGCCAGCCGTGAGATGATTCTGAGGTCTGTGGTGACGCCTGCAGGTTGGCCAGCAGGATTGCAACCGCTGCTGTTAACATGGTGGCTGCTGAGTAGGGGGGGCGGGGCCTTGAGGAGTGGCGAGGTGGTGGTGGTGGGGGGAGGTTCTGTCGAGGTTGCAGGGAATTTAGGCGAACGGGGGTGGGGGGGTTGCTTGGTTGCTTGGTTGGGTGGGGTTGGTTGGGGGTGGAGGGCCTCTACTGCGACGCCTGCGAGGTGGGGTTGTCGCTCTTGCTCTCCTGGCTGGACGGGGCCTTGTTGTTCCAGGGCGAGTTGGAGCCCAGCGCAGGAGAGTTGTTGAAGCTGTCCTCGTCGTCGATGCCGTTGGCGGCGTCGAACTGCGTGTTCTCCAGCCGCGTGATCAGGCGCTCGTCCTCGTCCCCGAACTCACCGCCCATCAGCGTGGGCTCGCCCACCACCATCACATCCTGCAGGGTGGAGGGGGAGGAGAGGACAAGAGTGCAGGCGTTTTGTTTATGTTGTTCAGAAGTTGTATCAGAAGACTTTAAACCTGATATAAAGTCGACACTGTAAAACTGCACTGCTGCTGATATTAAGGCTGGAAGTTTAAACACACTTTCAAATGTACAATTTGTTAAGTTAGCCAGTTGTAAAGTAAGTTCAGTTCAGTTGAAGGGCAAAGCAGCTGCGAGATGCCCAATGTCCACTTTATTGCCGTCTGTATTGGCCAATGCACTGTGTTAGGCTGCACTCTATTTTAACTTCTGCACTTTATGGAGCACTATACTTTTAAGAGTTTTAATTAAGAGCCTTTATTGTAGAGTGCTATGCTATTTGTAATTATATCGTTATCTATACAATATGTATTGATGACGTGTGATTGTGTGATTGTATGTTTTTTATGGTTTACTTTGTGGGGTCCTATGAACTGCAACCCAATTTGCCCTTTGGGACATGAAATAACCTGAACTGAACTGAACTGAGCTGAGCTGAGCTGAATCACATGACAACTTGTATTGCATGATTGCTCTGTCATGCATGATTTTCTTTCACTGTCCTGTGCATCTTGGCGGGCACTCACATGAGGCTATCCATACCGCGCTCAACACTTTGAAAGAATTTCAAAAAAATTAACCCCAAAAAATCCATTACATCTTTAAAGCGAGTGCTGTGTTTTCCGTGTCGTTCTCCCTCGTGCTCCTGCACCTGCTGATTCTCTCTGGAACGTGACAGTGCTTTGGAACGCCGGTGGATGTGAGTTTGCCCTTTGTAAATAAAAGCCTATCGACTGATTGCTACACAACTGTCTTTTTTTAAGCTAACAATGTGCATCCCACCTTCAAACGTGATGGCGTGCATAGCTTTAGCATGGTTGGGACTTTGGCTCGCTATTTGACCGCCATCCTGCTCACTCAGCATGTAATTCAGAACGCCGACACTAGAGAGCAGCGTTGTACTCACTGGGACCTGGCTGGACAGAGGGAAGCCAGTGCCGGGACTCTTCTTTTTGTTGTTGTTGTTGTTGTTTGTTCCTCCTCCCCCGCTGATGGTGCTGCCGCCTGACATTTTGCGCTTCCGCCGCTTGTTTGGAGCCTGTCTCGACGGCTCCGCTGAGAGGGGAGGGAAAGCAGGGAAACTTACCGGCACTGCTCGTGGCATGTTGGGTTTTTTGTGTGTGTGTGTGCAGTGTTTGCCTCGACGCCGTGTCTGTCTGCCTACCTGGCGGTGCCACCATCCTCTGCCATTTCTGGAAGAGACAGGTCTTGAGGCAGTCTCTGGGGCTGAGGCTGTAGGTCTTGTGTCTGGACATCAGCTCCTGCATGGGCTCCAAAATCACGCACAGCTGGTGGGCAGAGCAGAGAGAGGAGAAATGTGGGATCAAACAAAACTGAAAGAACCTATATGAGATTCACTGGCTCGTCTTCAACCCTCTTTGGAGGACATCTGCACTTGCTGAGTGCATGTCACAGAACCTCGTCAGCTCACTGGTAAGGCTAACAGACAGGTGTGACTGTCGCGGGCAAACAAACTTGTGCAATATCAACCACTCTTGTGCAATAACTGAGTAAAATCCTTCTGTAATTAGCTGACTGCCACTTAAGTACTGCAGATATATACATATACATTTCTTTTTATTGCAAAACTTCCATGACTCATTTTTCTATTCTATATATTTACTCGTTGTATATTGCATCTATTCATAGCATTGCCATATATGTATACATTTTTTTTTTAATCTTAATTCTCATTTTATAATGCACTGGTTGGAACTGCGCTCCCAATTTCATTGTGCACGGTCAGACAAGGCTACTGCTGCTACTGTGTGCATTCTCTGACAAAAGGGCATCTTGAAAAGATTTTTTTTCTCTGCAGTTCTCTCAGTAAGATCTGATTTGTTCATGCATCTGCAGCCAGTTTGTCAGAGAATAAGGCAGGAAAAAAAAACTAAAGTGGTCTCAAAGAAGAACCGTAAGAAAAACATGTATGTAAGAACATCTTCCTAAAGGACGCTGGGGTTTGTTGGCGTGCGCCACATACTCGGAGGTAGTTGAGAGTCGAGTTCGACAGGCCGCATCTTGTTATGTTTTTGGACAGCTGGTCCAGCATCTGTGGGTCCTGGGCCTGAGACATCAACATGAGAGGAATTACGGAGCTGACAAACAACATCAGTGCACTACAAGTGCAACAAGCCGCCACACACACACACACACACACACACACACACACACACACACACACACACACACACACACACACACACACACACACACACACACACACACACACACACACACACACACACACACAAGCGCATGTGCATGCCCGTGTACTCACGTGCATGGCCAGTATACTGCGAGGGATGAGTTCACGGTGTTGTCTGATGCTGAAGTGCCACGTTTTTATCCTCATCATGTCGTCAAACATGAACTCCAGGTACAGGCGTCCTTCTACGCAGACCTACAGCAGGTCAGAGGAATCGGGTCAGCGCCGGGTGTCGCACGTTCATCACGTCTCAAAACGTTGACGGGTTAAAATTTTATGAGGCGCATTTTTCTGAAAGTGCTTGTCGTTAAAGAATAGACTGAGGCTGTTTTTACAGTTAACCCATCCGCTGAAAGTGGACAATCATATGCAGAAGACTGCTAAACTAGCTTATGAATACCTGCACTTCTCAGAGTTAATCTCCATTTGTTTACGTCCCTTTCCAAGGTCACAATCAATCCAGCAACATTTTCACAGAGTTTCTGGGCAGACCAATAAACGACGGAGAGTCAAAGACACCAGACAAGTGAGGCACCCACACACCTGTGTGAACATGGGCTTGCCATTCTGGGTGACCATGGTGCACTGGTCGCAGTCGAGGGAGACAAAGTTATTGTGGAAGGACTCCTTGGGGTGCTTCAGCACGTAGTAGAGCTCAGTGGCGCCGCCCTCAAATATACTTCTGAAGTACCGCGGAATCAACGTCCGGCCAATTGCTTTGAGAGGAGGAGACAGAGAGGGAGAGGAGGTCAGGGGTCATGAGTCAGGTTAACTGTGGTCATGCATTTTACTTTACTGTTGTGTTGTTTTAATACCTGGCTGGCATTTTTATATTGTCTTTATTTGTCCCTTTTTAATAAAAGACTAACATAATACAACGAAAAAATACAACCATTACAATAAACATAACTAAATCAAGACAAAAAAATCATCTGAGATGCAATGGGGTTCAACCCTTAAATTGTTGAAACAATCCGAACCAAACAAAAAAAGATTTCATTTTACACAATCAGAATTTTAGAACAAATCAAACAACTAGAAACTGACTTCCTTACTAAATACTGCCACTCTTAATTAGTTTTTGAATCTTGCTTTGTTGTTTATCGTGGTTAAATCAAAGCACACCTTTATTATTGGGCTTCAAACGGGCTGACGAGTACCGAGCAAAATTTCATTGTGCAATGTACAATCTCAATAAAGCTTTCTAATCTAATCAAATCTAAGGAGGCCTCACTGTGATGCATACATGACAGTGACATAAAGGAGGCACTTCTTGGGTTCTTACTGTAGCGTTTGGGTCCATCCTCCAGACAGAAAGTGATGGTCAACATGGCGTCATCTTCAAAGAACTCCGTGGTGAAGGCGTCCCACCACAGGTTGTCACACTCCTGCCAGCAGGCCGAGGGGAGAAAAAGAATAGAACCCGTCACCGACTTGAGTTGGCCGATCGCCATGTGGTGTGTGCGTGCTTTATTGAGCGCACGTGTCCACGAACCTCTGTCCAGTTTTGTAGCCGCTTGTTGAGCTCAAATATTCTGTAGTCTGTCTGGTTGCCATATGGTGTGTGCCTCCTGATTCACAGCAGATTGTCAGGCGGAGACAAAAGCAGAGAGAAGTGATGTCAGTTTGGAGAACAGCTCGATAGCTGCACCGTCCAACAACGGAGCTGCCACGCTTTTTAAACCTGTATTAGAATTTATCTGGGCATGATTGCAGTGGATCCTTTGTTTCTGCGTATTGTTAATGACGTTTTTAACATCAGTGACAGACAACGGGGAATAATAGAGACTCACCCTATTCCTGGCTCCAGGTATGTGGGAGGGTACATCGGGGTCGGACTGGAGAGGCAGGAGAGAAGGATTATTACACAGAGGAGAAGCGCTGACATGCTACTCTCCTCCAGGTGCTAGTCTCATCTCCACAATGCTGGGACGCAAGCCAAACATGGCACAAATTGGATGATACAAGTAGACGGTAAATAACAACACTCCTGAGACACAGCGCGCGCGCACACACACACACACACACACACACACACACACACACACACACACACACACACACACACACACACACACACACACACACAAGGACGATTCAGTTATTACAAAAGATGAGGTATGAGGTGCAGCTCTTAATACTGAGGGGGGGATATATTGTGACACCCCTGTTGTGAGTTCAACGTGCTTCTGTAACTGGTCAATATTTTTTCAAGAACATTACACCATACATTTAAAAGGAATGTTTTCGATTTAGAACCCGATTCTACTGTAACATAATTGTTGGACCTAAAGTGAACCTAGATTTGACCTCAGGAGTCCAACTAGTAAAGAAATGTTTCTTCCAACATTCCACTTATTACACTCGCCTCGTTTCTCCGGTTCCCCATTCGGTCATCAACTGATTTTATTTACTGAAGCAGGTTTCAGAGGCAGCTTCTGTATATTAACTCAAGTTAATATGAGACTGAACGCCTATCACTGCGATAACACAAACGGTTACGGGTAATAAAGGTGTAGACCCTCCTCGCGGGAGGAGAGAACAAACATGAAACTCACCCCACGTCTCTGTCCAGCATGGTGCCGGGGTGGAAAGGGGGAAAAGTGCTACCGTTGGGGGGTTCCTTGGGGGAGTACAGCTTGAACGACTTGGAGGAACAGCCTGGTGAGAAGGGAGGTCACACACACACAAACAAACAAATAAATACAACATTCCCGGCAGCAGTTCTCACCCTAGTTAAAATGTTTCCAGGTAATGACAGAAGAACTCTTGTTGTCCAAACAAATTCACAACTCAAAACATAATAATACCAACAAAACTCGGTAGTTCTACATTTGCTGACGAGGAAAACTCGACTGTTAACACTGTGTACATTGTGGAGCTTTGCTGAGTTGTCAGTAAACATCTTAGGTACATTAGCCCTTAAAATGAAAAAGTTACCCATTAGTTATTAACTTTTATAACGACCACATAATGATGACCATGTGAGGCCGATGACTCAAGCCTACGGTGGCCAGTATGGCCCAGTTTCACATGGGTGCACTCATTCACTGGTCAATTTGCAGCGCACCAATTTTGTTTCACAAGGAAACAAAACAAAAAAAAATGGTGAGGAGCAGCAGCCCGGAAACCATACGTTCCGGCACAGAACGCTGCCACGCACAAATAGCCAAACAGCAGCGCAACGTCAACTGAGGCCCCACAATAAATGAGTAAACAGCAAATGAATCTGGGCATCACTCAGACGTTGCTCCGACCAAGTCTACTCTAATTGCCCGGCTCTCCAATAAAGGCCATCCAGGCGTGGCGGCCTCCAGGTCATGACCCCTGTCGTCACCATGGTGAAGCCCCGCCTCATTAATGTCTCTCTGTCTTGTCTGAGCCTATTAAACACATCTCTGGCAATGTGTGTGTGTGACTGTTTATGACAAAGATACATATACCTACAAGTGCAAGACGTGCCAATAAGCTCTAATTGCATTAATGGGGTGTTTTCAGGCAGTAAAAATGTAGAGTGAAAACGCTGCAGTGATCTGGGCAGCATGTCTGGTTTGCAATGTTAAAGTTGAAAAGGGTTACGTTATTGAGATTAAAAAGAAAAAGTCAAACAATATCTTGAAAAGTTATTTGCTGTATTTTGAGTTGGATGGACGTCTTCAAAAAGAAAACACTCATGTACACTTCAAGATCTACTGGTGTCACTCGTGGTTGGTATCAGTCAAGCTTCTACCAAGATTAATCAACTCATAGTTTTATGTTTTCCCACACTTGATCTGAAAAAAACAATGAGTAAAATACTGCCAGTACATCATTAGCTAAAGCCCACACGTTCAATCTAGTCACCAAATAATATTATTGACATAATGAAAGAAAGGGTGTATCGTGAAGACAAATGAAGAATTGGCAATTCCAGTCGGGGAGAAACCATACTTCTAAACATCCATTAAAAATCCTGCTTCAGTGGGTGTAAAAACAAGTTGTTTACCATGTGGGTCCGGCACTTTACCATGCTACTGGCTGGATGTACCACAGGAAAACAAATGGGATAGATAGATAAATAAATAATCAATGTTTATGTGTCCATTAGTTGTTGAGAGCTCCATTAGCTCCTCTTCTCTCCTGTTAGCGGTTAATGACGGGCGGTCACAATCACATCAGCTGGACTCCACTTCCTCCACTGGGAATCCAGCAGCTCCTCTCCCTGACAATGTACATATGGACACACTACCAGTACGTCATATATACAGTAGGTTTGGCATATGGTACGCTAAACCTCATCCCTGATGCTGCAAACAACTGATCACGACCCCAATCACTATTTTAAAAAATCACTACAATTAATTTTCTATAACCCCAACGCAGAAAAAGAACACCATCAAGTTTCCTCTCGAAGAGCACAACCGACAAGCCTTTTTTGCTACCCCCAGACAGCCACCATGACTGCCAGAGTGGGACGAGTAGCATTATCTCAACAAGATAGCAGCGACAGCTAGCCAAAAGGCTTGCCTTACGGAGAAACGTAACGCTTTTTGGCAAACTTTCAACAAAACAAAACGTCACGTGTGGCCCTTGAGACGACCAGCGCTCGAATACGTTTTCCAAAAATCAGCCCAAGCTCGCAACTTTAACAGTCCGAGTGCTATTGACACGGGGCTGTCTGCTTACAAAGGCAATTAGAGAGGCAGCGAGCGCTGGGTGCTAACACTTAGCCGTTAGCCAAGCTAAAAAAAAAATAATAATAAAAAAAAAATGGTTCAACACAAGGGGACCGGAATCAACTTTACGAAGGTTCCGTGATGATAGCAACATTTACCTTTTAAGCAGCAATAGAGTCGTGGGAGGAACGATGAACCAGACGGCTAACTTGGAAATAATCGAGCACCGACAAGCCGACTGTATACATTATCCCGCAGGCCCGCGGGGGGATGCTAACACTAGCGAGCCCGAGATGCACTAGCGGTGACCAACTAGCTGCTGTTAGCCGCGCTGCTAATGCCTCGGCGTTCAATCACTTTTCTACGACAAAATAGACCGAAAAGGACGCTCGCTCGCCGCCACGGACACCTCACAAAGCACCTTTCGATTACGGCGGCGCACATTTGTCGCTAATCGAGTGCGCGTCGGGCAAGAAAAGCGACCCTTTTTTTTTGTTACCTGCAAAGAAGTCCGACCAGAGAATTGATGTTTACAGATCCGTGATGATAGACCGTGTGTACGCTCCGTGCGTAAAAACGGATAGGCCCGCTGGACGCGACGTACTCAACACAAGGCGTCCCTCCGAATGGGATCAATGGAGGGAGAGAGAGAGAGCGAGCGAGAGAGTGGGGGAGTGAGAGGGGGAGACAAAATATCCCCTCGAACCGCCGCGACACTGAATGTGAATAAGGCCTTAAAATTTGCGGGAGTCGCTCGGTTATGTTTTGTCCCGCATGAGGCCTTGTCAGTGGGCTGGAGCCTGCTGTGGGTTTACATACGGACCCAGATGAGCCCTTTGTTCACAGGAGGACATGAACAATAGCTGTAGGCCCTCCTCCTCCTCCCCCTCCGCAATGCATTTGCTCCTCTTTCCTCTGCCCAGCACCGCCAGCCGCCCCTCGCTCTCTCCCTTCTCTTCCTCCTCCTCCTCCTCCCTCTCCTTTTCACCCCCTCTAATGCACAACTGCACACGACGGAGGTTGTCTGCTAAGCATTTTCCCCCTCTGTCCTCCCTCCGTCCCTCCGTCCCATCACCTCCTCTGTAACTGACACAGATGAGAATTGGCCTAATGCAGCCAAGTGTGTGGAAATAAGGATCGCCGCTGACTGTAAAGTGCTTTTCGTGTTTTGGCTAATTAGCGCGCATCAGCCCGCTGGGGGAAGAAAAAGATAAAAAACAAAACATGCATAAATACACGATGGAGCCCGCGCTACCGTGCGCGCGCACAGCGGCAGCAGCAGGATCGCTCAACACTTTGCCTTGCATTCGATTTTTGTAACTTCGGAAACGTCCTTGGATAAGTATAATTACACGCTACATATTACAAACATACTTTTATCCTTTGGCCATTCGCTGTGCTTTCATTTATTCAAATATTGTGACCCTTTTAGTTTATGTTCTTCTTTTATATGTCTTGTGTTATTTGACTTAAATTTAAATGCATTTTATACATCATTATACAATACTTTGGCTACCCTGCAGTTTTTAAACGTGCTATATAGCTGATTGGTTGATTGATGATTGGCAAAGGCTAATTCTGTAACTAGATGCTTAAAAAAAAAAAAAGCTAAAACAGTAACAACAGCAGCAGCAGCACATTGTCAGGAATGGAACTATTGTATCCGCAGCTGTGTTTATTACGGCGTATAATCACTTTCACACAGCCATAGATGTCTTTTCGCTTAAAACAAGCCATTTATATGTACAAGGCAGCTGGTCTGGGGGGTTTGGGGTGCAGCCATATATCTTCCACAGCCCAGATAGAGCTAAACATCTTTTATTGTGAAGCAGTCACAAGATAGAGTTATTAACACACTAAAATGACTGCTTCTGTCTGTCTGTTTTACTTCATGCCAGTAGATATGTTGTAAAATTATTTAATTGAACACAGTTTAGATTTATTTATTTTTTACACAATTGAAGTATAAAAACAACTATTTTAATTTTGATATGTAATCCAAAACAAAAAGCCAAAACAAAATATTTAGCATATAAAACATTCATAGATGCTCCCAAAAAAAAGTTATGCAGTGGCCAACCTGCTCTCTCATCTTTGAAAGGCTTTAGTAAGGACAGTACAGTGTGTATATCTCTAAATGTTAACACCCCTACTCCCACCACTCACCCCCCACACACACACACACACACACACACACAGCAGTAAGCCAAAAGGAGAATCCCATCGTCCCCTAAATCTGCTAAAATCTCTTCAAATTATAATCAGATATCCAGATCACAGCCAGTGAGGACAAACCCATATGGCCAAAGTTGGGATATAAAAAGAACAGGCAGTATTAAATCAGGGCTGCTTCCACTCTCACACACACACGTGGGTGATGTAATATCAGTCAGTGTTGTAGAGAAGTGGCAGGCGATGCTTTAGTCCGCCAGGTGTTTGAGTGCAAAAGCACCATGGCCGCTGTCCCCGGCTGCTAATTCCAGGGTGTCGTCGCCACCGGTGTGAGTGTTGTGTTTCTGATTTATTCAACAACAAATGTGCGCGGCAAGCGGAAACATGATGTTTCATAAATTATTGATTTGCAAATTAGAGTCGCTCTGAGGAAAGAGCCAGCAGGCTTTGAACAGGAGCCGCAGCAGCACCTCCGCTCACAGGTAGTCAAATTAACATTTTCAGCTTTTTAGAGGATTGCTTGATTGTTATGTTAAAGTTACTCAACAACATATGTCCTGTTCTGCAGGTCTTCTCTGTTTTTGTTCCTTGAGATGTCGACTCGCATCAGAAACAGCCCGTTGACCAGCAGGGGTCAGAATAATTTAAGATAATAAAAGCAGTTGAGCTTGTGCAAGTTGTTCAAGGTTCACTACAGTAACGCATAATTTTGGATTATGCATGGTTCCACTGAACCGCAGCATTATGCTTCCACTGCATACATAACAGAACACTGATGCAATTCTGAGTGATGAGTGATATTTTCATTATTTATATATTTGTTTATATTACAGAGTAATAAAACAATGTTCAAACATTCACTTAGTCAACAATTACTAACTTTTATACCACTGACGTGAACTATGTTAATTTGCCATAATTTGTGATATTAACTGGACACAGATTTTGTTTATTTGAGTCATTGAATCATTGAGTAAATTTTTATGAATTCAATATTTTTACACATCAGTTTTCCTCTCCTGTTCTTTCCCATCTCCTACTTACTGCTATTCCCGCATAATTTTTAAGGCCAAACCGAGACACAGACCTTTTCACGTAAACCCCCACACTTCGGGGGGGTTCAAATCTCAAGTATGTGTGTCTCCCAGAGGTATAGAGAAGATGAGTTGCTCTGGGGGGGCCGCCAGTCACCCGACCAGCGACAAAAGACGCCCCGTTTTGTGCCACGTAAGCACTTCACAGCTCGCAAGGCTCCTGTCAGTCTTTTCTGGCGTCTGGTGCCGGCCAGGGGAAGGTTGGTGGGGAACGGGCGGGGGGCCGCGGGTCGCCGGTAGCTTAGAGTGTCTGTTGCATGTGACTTATGTGGATTTGCCTATCTTACATTCACTGGCCCCTGTAGCCATGGCAACACGAGCAGTCAGCGCTGTCACAGCCGGAGCAGGGCAAAGAATCCTCCGTGAAAATGGACACACGAGGGTTAATCCTGTGCGTGTGTGTGTGTGTGTGCGTGTGTGTGTGTGTGTGTGTGTGTGTGTGTGTGCGCGCGCCTCCAAAGCTCACCCATTGAAATGGTACATGACGGGGTTAATCCCCCTGCTGCGCGTGTGTCTCAAAGTGTGTGCGAGCGTGTGTGTGTGTGTGTGTGTGTGTGTGTGTGTGTGTGGTGATGGAGGTTGGGGTGGGGAAAAAGGCTTGAAGGGCTTACACACACCAACTCTTTTGCTCTCAGGCATGGGGCAGGCCTTATCTCAAACCAGCACCCAACCAGAAAGTCTCCTTCTCCTTCTCACTCTCTCGCTCCAGCACACACACACACACACACACACACACACACACACACACACACACACACACACACAAACACACACACACACAGGCAAGCACGCGCACGCACACGGCCGGCTAACCTTCACTTCACCAGCTAGTCTAATTTTCCAACCTGCAGCCACACAGTCGCAGCTGAAGCCACAAATCCATGTATAATAAGTGATTTAAGCTGGAACGTGCAGCGCCTGAATAAACTCCCTGAAGTGCAGCGTGTGATGTTTTGTCACTAAGCTCGTGCATTTAAAACCTACAAGTGCAACTTGTTCGGCTCAACCTTGGTCAAAGTCACAAAAAAAAACAAAAAACGCAATCTCAAAGCAGACGACAAACCACTTTTTTTTTTTTTTTGCAAGCCAACACAAAAATATGGCCACAGGATGAAAAACAAGCAGCGGCTTCTTCTTTTTTTGTTTTTTGACATTTGACTCCAGCTGGCTTTTTGCTCTCTGCATTCAGCTCCCGGCACGGAGCGTGAAGAAGGAGAAGGCACCTACCTCTGTCAGCGTCTAGCTGCTCTGACATCGCCATTTTGCCGCCAACAATCGCACTTTTCCAGCTACATGCTGATGTGACTCAGAGAGCCAGCCTGTGTTTTCATGCCTCTTCCCCTCTCTGATATCTCCCATGTCCAGACTGTCAGGCTCAGGGGCACAGGGGGGGAGGGGGAGGAGGCGGAGGGGTGGGGTGCATGTGCGAAGGATGCCTATACGGAGTGTGCGGGTGCACGTGCGTGTGCGCGCCTTCTTGCACATGACAGTTGTGTTGTGTACGCGGCCGGGCTCACACCTCCCCTGTGCCCCCCCTCGCCGCCTCCGCCGCTTCCACTCACCAGTCAACAGGAAGCTGAGCGCCACTCGCATCTGCCCGACTTGTGATAACAGTCGTCCCGGTCGCCCCCTCCCCTCTCCACTTCCCCCCTCCCTCGACACAGATCTGCAGACAGGCTCATGTCGGTGTGATAGCAGACGCGGCCTTGTCACAACTGGCACGATAGCTTGCGGAGCAGGGATTTTATTATTATTTTATTTTTTTATGAAAGCATAGCAGAGGTGGGGAAGTAAAGAAGTACTAATACTTTATTACTGTACTTTAAGAAGATTTTTGACATATCTGTACTTGATTATTTTGTTTTCTAATGGCTTTCTTTTACTCCCTACATTTGTACACAAATATCTGTACTATCTATTACACTGGAAAAACAAACGTGTTGCTTTTGTGTTTAAAAGTGTTTAAAAAATACAAATTCTGTTGGTAGTAATTCATTTATTATTTATTATAGTTGTTTTTGCTTAAAGTTGAGCTATTTGGACATGCATTTGAATTCTGTTGGGAGATTATTTTAGAGTGCCTTGTCTTTGGGGGTCACAATTCAGTAAGTTTTCAGTACAGAACTTTTGTGAAAAAGTAACGCTCTATTGTTCCTGTGTTTCAAAACAAAACCACTACTTCACTCATTGTTTGTGTTCTAGTGGCGTGATAATTTGTACTCATTGCCTTCCTGCAATTTTTGTGTTGATTGATAGACTCGCCATTGCTTGTGAAGCCCTTTTATAACCGTGTCACATCAAAAACTGTTAGATCATTTGAAGCTGCAATGGTTTGGAGTCGCTTCTCAAACGTATCTTCTATTAACATGTCGCATCAAGAAGAGATCAGTTGTATTTTGTATCACCGATTATCCTGCACTGCGGCTCTAAGGGTGCTGGACTCTACCTCAGCTGAAGGCTGAAGGTGGGGTCACACCCTGGACAAGTCAACACACGGGGACAGTCCAGACTCACACAGGTTTTAGACCAACAGTTTAGAGTTGCCATGTTTGTGTGTCTGTCACAATCTTCGGACTGTGGGAGGATTGGGGATTGGGAAGTCATCATAACTGGTTTTATTCATGCCCCATTTATTTTATTTTTTAAGTCAGATTTGAATAAAGTCAGATGAAACACAGGCACAGACCGAGTTCTGTTCCTTTTATGTGGAAGTCTGCTGCCTCTGAGGCTCCTCTCTGTTCACCACTGCCAGATTTGAACCGTTTGGGTGCTTGCCTCTTTATTATTAGATCTAATCAAAGAGATCTATCCGTCTTACAAATACCAAATAATGTTCCCGAGGTTAAAGTTCCTCAGTCTGGGGGAAACCCTGAGAGAAAACATCGGACAGAGTCAAAGAGAAAGACTCAGAATGATTACAGCAATCTGCAGGTTTGCGCTTCCCTTGAAAACTTTGCCGCCGTGCTCCTCATTATTCCTGTTAAATCATCTCATATCAGCTAAAACGGCTAAAAAATATATATATGGTATAAAAATGTGAAATTCATCATTACATTTCCTGAGTCTTTTTGATTTGATTGATCAAACTAATGACTCACAATAGTTAATTCATAAATAATTGATCAGAAAGGCGATCCTAACACAAAATGTGCATAATGCAGGGCCGTGGGTGTGAAACCTGAACAACTGCTGTTTGCAAACAACCGCTCAGTCCGTCAAACAGAATGCAAATTAGCGCTGAGCCGTTTGGCCTGTAACATGCACTCAGGACAGTTTGCATTTCTGCACTCTGTGGAAAACTAAACTAAAGCTGCTGACTCCACTTTGCAAGCAAACGACCTCTCCGGCGCTGAGCTGAGCTGCTTCAGCACATTCAGGAGGATCACAGCAGTCAAAGTCATTTTCTCCAGTGGGTTTAAAGACCTTCCACAACCAGCAGTCCAAGACAAGCGGCTCTGCACATCGTTGTGCTTTTTTCATTTTCTGTCATTCCTCCATGCTATGAAGAGCTTGTAGCTGCTTTGCAAAATGGTTCCAAGTCTTTATTCGAAAGGTAACTAAAGAGATATAGGTTTGTAAGTTGGATTGTAAAATATTGTGAGACATTAGAAAGATTAATACTTGGTTCTGATGTCGTTTGAGTCTTTTGTGGTGTCACAAAAGGTAGTGATACCTCTCCCAGGTCAATAACATCAAACTTAATCAGATTTTGTCCCTTTCTAAATTTGTGGAAGGTTCTACAAAGCCTCAGTTTTACCAGGATGCTATAAACAGAGGGCTAAATACGATGTACTCTGGCCATATTTTGTGGGGTTTTTTTCTTTTTTTAGAATTAAACATTAAGGTTGAGGGAAGAAAAATATTCTTAGCAAGATTATGGGGCTACTGTATTTTTTTTTTTTACCGCGTAAGCAACATTAAGGTTTGCCATTGAAAGCTATCACACATCACAATATTTACATGTTAAAAACACCAAAGTTTGGTTTGCTAAAGTATATTTTAAATTAAAAATCAGCATGTCCTAATAACTCACACAAAGAACTTTTACGAGCTCTTAAAAAGCAGTTGAGATTCAATAGCTATAAAAAATTTAATCATGCATTCTGGAGAGAAAATAAAATAACATCTCCCTGATGACGTCGAGTTGTCCCATAAAATAAAACTGAAACGATCAATCAGTTGCCGCGTGCATCATCAAAGAAGGTCGAGCTATCAGTTTGTGCTTTGGGCAGCAGCGCCCTCTTGTGGCTCCTCTGGGACTGCGCGTTTGTTTTCATGCAGGCGGCCAGCATTTTCCCACACACTGGACTGGAAGGAAAAAAAAGTCAACTCGGGCTTTCAGGTCAACACAAACTCACGCTGTGAAAAAGGGGGATTTCAGCGGCGAGGGTGTCACAAGTTCACACGAGCCAAAAAATAGCTCGTCATGAAAACAACATGAAAAACTTGCTGTTTCATTTAAAGGTCCCCAGTTATATTCATTGTCACGTTTGGAAAAAGGCAGCTGCAAGTAGGCATTAAAGCACAGAACCAGTATCAGGGGATGGAGGCACCAGTGAGATACTAGGGCCTTTAGTGACATCATAAAGGGCTGATTTCAAGAGCTGTGTCCTACTGAGGTCCCACTTGTAATTAATAAAGTGGTGCAATCAAGAAGGACTGTGGTGCCCTCCCCCTCCCACCCCCCTTCCGTGGGGAGTTCACTGACACATGCCGCGGTGCGTTCAGGCACCTCTTGGAAAGCGACACGTTCCTGTAACTTCAAGACGAGCTGTGAGCAGCCTCACTCCTCATCCTCACTTTTCTCTCCCAGCGCTGACATTTTGCAGGTGGTGTAGCCTCCAGTCAGTGTGTGTGTGTGTGCTGTGGATTAGAAGGGTGTGTGTGTGTGTGTGTGTGTGTCAGCTGACAGCTGTGTGAGAGGAGATGACAGTGCCCTGATGCTGCGTTCTCTCTCTCTGTTCTCTGGGAGCCATTTTGTCTGTCTCTGATCTCAGAGTCACCCTCCACCACCCTCCACACCCCCTCCACCCTCAGCCAATCACGTCACCGCTCAGCCTTGCAGAAAACATAGAAACACACAGTCTGATCTCCCTCCCTCCCTCCCTCCCTGTGCTCATCTCTCGGCTGCCTCGCAGTTCTTCTGCCCTCCTCCACCTCCACCTCCACCTCTCCGCTTCCCCTGTTTTTCCCTTCTCTCTCTCTCTCTCCGCTCCTCCTGCTCGTACCTCTCTCTTAATCTGCTCCCCCTCTCTTTCTCTCTCTCTCCCTCCTTCACACCCTCCTCCTCCTCCTCCTCCTCTTCAAGCTTTCATGTTGTGCAACCCATCTCTAAACAGCTCAGCCTTTGTGCCTTTCTGTCTGTTGCCATTTCAGCCGGGGCTGCAGTCTCCGCTCATTTTCCTCCAATCAGGGACACCATGTGACTCTCTCTGCATGAGAGGGCACAGTCCCTCCCTCCTCTCCCTTCTCTTCCTCTCCTCTCCTCCATCCATCCATCCATCCATCCCGCCAGCCAACATACGTTTGCAATCAGGGAAGAAGTCAAAAGGAAAAGGGGGATAGGGAGGGGGGAGAGAGGGAGGAATAGGGGGGGTCCATGAGTTGGGGGGATGGGAGAGGGTGAGGGAGGGGAGGGAGGGAGAGAGCGGGTGAGAAGAGGGTTTGATGTGAGGTCTAGGTGGGTCAAGTCTGAAAGCAAAAAACATCTGTAGCTGCAGGAAGCCCACACAAACACACACACACACACACACACACACACACACACGGCCCCGTTGTTTACTGCATCCACATGTTGGGGCACATGCTGCGTGACATCAGTGTGTGTCTGTGTGTGTCTGTGTGCGTGCGCATGCACAAAGTTTGAGGCCACACAAGAAGGGGGGAGGGTCCCTCAGTGTGGAACAGTGCTGCGGAATGTAAACAAGCCAGGGAATGAAGCAGACTGTGGCGTTTCTTCTGTGATTTTCGACTCGGTCATGTCAATTAGAGCTGCGCAGCCTCTATTAACGTGACAGGAAGAGTGTGTGTGTGTGTGTGTGTGTGTGTGTGTGTGTGTGTGTGTGTGTGTGTCTGCAGATGAAACAGCAGCGGGGGTCAACCACAGCGCTCTAATGTTCAGACGAGGTGAATGGAGGTGATTGTTCCGTATCTGGCCGCAGTGTTTACATTGCTCTCCGTGCGGTAACGTCATGCGTTGCGCAAGCGAGCGCGCCGAGGAGGTCACACACACACCACAGCGTGCACGGCGGAGCGCAAACGAGGCCACAAACCCGCGACAAACTTTGTTTGTGACTTTCACTCAGTGTTTTTTTTTTTTTTTTTCAATTATTGCTCAGAAATTCAAAATGTATCTTTATGTACACGGTGTGTGCATCCGGCTGCAGCCCCTTTTCTAACCCGCCAGTTGAGGCAACGACGTGAAGGAGAACAAAGAAGGCGGAGGGCAAGAACAAAAGGGCAGGAGTAGGAGTGGAGGCTCAGCGCTCAAAATGTCTTTTTGGAAATTTCCATGACCGCGCTGATTAAGTATGCAATCTGACCGCAAGATAGCTGAGGGCCCGCTTCTAAACAAACGCTGCTGCCGCCGCCGCTGCCTTTTTGCAGCGCAGCCTTGTTTAACGGCTGAGGTGGCAGCGTTTGCCTTCATGGCACGGGGTGCTGCGCACAGATCGAAAACACAGGCTCTCTCACTCACACACACACACACACACACACACACACACACACACACACACACACACACACACACACACATAAACTGCTGTGTGTGCGTACAGTCAGATTTCACACCCGCATACGCCACATCTCGCTGTGCCACTCTGGGATCACACACACACACACACACACACAGAAATGTCATCTGGTGTGTCTAGGATGGTTTGTCCTTGCTGATACCAGATCTGTCTGGTTTGAGCGCACACAGCCAGTGTCTTCCTCTCTTTCTCTCTTTTTTTTCCTCCCCCCCTCCACACGTGTTTTTTTTTCCTGCCCTCTCTTTTTTCCTTTTATCCTTCTGCTTCAGTCGTTTTATCGTGCCATTCATTTCCCGCCTGCGTGCCTCCGCCGGTTGACGCTGTGGCCGAGGAGCCCCGGGTGAAGCACGCCAGGTCGGGTTCGCCTCTCCATCTTGCGGAGGATTAAAAGTCTCGCCCGGCGCCGGCGTAATGGGACTGTGGATGCGTGGCGGGATATATTTCCTCATCCACGTTCCCGGCTGTTTGAGGGCTGACCGCAGCAGCCACTGTGGTGGGCCGGGAGGCAGCCGGAGAGGCCGAGTCAGGGCGATGCATAAAGCATGACGTGCACGCACGCACGCACGCACGCGCGCGTAGAGCAGAGCAGCTCACTTCCTCCACTCCTGCTGGCTCTGTAATGTATGACAGTGGATTCTGAGTACATCTTTCACGCTTATGAATACACTTTAAGCTGTAGGATTATATTTCATGTCCTGCACGTCCTGAGAGGACGGCAACATAAATCTCTGCAACACTTAATATACTGCTGGAGGCTCGCCGGCGCAGGCTTTATTTCCGGACATTAATTCCACTTTGCTTTTTTCTTTCTTTCTTCTTTTCTTTCTCCCTCGCTCTCTGCTGTGTCTTTTCCTCCTCTCTGTCTTATCAAAGCCAATAAAATGTGAAGAACTATCTGTTTGCACTGTCTGGGTGCTCGGCACGGCGGGGTAGTTCCTGGTCCCCGGCAGACGAGGAAGAAAGTCACACGCTTCGCCACGAAAAAGGTGGTCTGACTCTGTCGGGTGGTATTTTGAAATCTTGCGTCACTCACGGAACTTTAGACTCGAACCGACTGACAAAACTCTGCGTTTATTTTGAGGCATATTGAACTTTACCAGTGCTGCTGACCATCGAATCAAATATTTGTGTTTAGATTGGCGGCCACCTCCCCACTATTGGAAGAAGAAAAAAAAGAAAAGTCCGCCTGAGAATGAGAAAAGTGTCCTCTGTGAGATCAGCCGCCCTTTGTGATGTCACAGAGGGTCCCCGACGCCTCACTGCTACATCCAGTGACAATGTTGCCAGCTTGTTGTTTGTCTGTGTGTGTGTGTGTGTGTGAGCGTCTGTCCTCTTCCAAAAAGGCAGGAAGCCAAAATCTGATGCCACTGTGCGAGGCTGCAAACAGAGGGCTAAGTAGACCGCTTTCTTTTTCTTTAAAAAAAAAAATCCAATAGTAATTGTGTAGGGCTCCTCCACTCAGGTCTGTGATTTAGAGACCTAAGACGGAGTCAAATGGGACGTTTGAAGGTTTGAAAGGAAACTGGGAGAAAGCAGGTAATGAGACGCAGCAGCGACAAAGCGAACGTGCGTCTCTCACCCTCAGGTGCTCAGGCACTCGCCAACCTCTGCCACTCAACCAAAAACGCCTGCCCTTCCTTTTCTGTATTTCAGTATCAGTGAGATAAAATAAAATTCCATCACCCCATCACACTGCTTCGCCCTCTGACTGACTCATCCTCCGCGAGCTGCCAAACATCAAACATTCATTTAGAACTCCAGCAGCCGACCGGCCAGAACCGTGCTGCGAAAATCAATCGCAGCCCCCCCCCTTCTGATCTGCGCCAGGTGACCTTTGCCCTTTAAATGTCACACTCCTGTTTCCTTCCTGCTGCTGCCACCTCCTCGGCGGCGCGAGAGGTCAGTCAGGTTCCACACCGGTGGGAGGTGGAAGGGGGGAGGAGGGCAGGGGGGCGGGTGGCCTGGGGTGGTGGTGGTGGTGGTGGGGTTAGAAGGAGATAAGAGCCAAGTTCTGCCCCGACCGGAACAGAGCAGCAGAACAGAACTCTGGGCTGTCGAGCGCGAGTCATGACTGAAGACAAACAAAGAAAGTAGGAAAGAATCTCGCAGGAGAGAGAGAGAGAGAGAGAGAGAGAGAGAGAGAGAGTGCAACTTCATGACCTTTCCCCGTCCCAAAGTGAACACAAGTCAGGGGGGCTCTCTGCCGCCCGGCCCTGAGGAGAAACAGGCTACATGTTGATCCATCCAGGAAGCTCTTTTTGCGCTCCATCCTCTCTCAGCCGTCACAGAGGGCGACCTCCCATGAGCCTTTGCACACAGACCCCCCCCCCCACACACACACACCCCTCACCCCCCACCCTCCTACCCCCCACACCCCCGGGGCACCTCTCTGGCCGAGTCACGCCACTGCACTCAGCAACCCAAAATAAAACAACAACAGCAGCAGCAGCAGCAGCAGCAGCAGCAGCAGAGGTCGTCGTTAGCGGCGAGCCGTCACCACGGCAGCTACTTACCGGGACACGCGCAGCCGCCCACCGACATCTTCTCACATGTCTGGTGTGAATCCGATCAGAATGATGGTGGAGCCTCTGTTATCCCCGCTCTCCTTCCTCTCTCCCTCTCTCCCTCTCTCCCTCCTCCTCCTCTCCCTCCTCTTCCCTCCCTCCTCTCTCTCCTCTATCTCACCAGTCAACGCCGCCGCCACTGAGGCTGCTCACATGAGCGTCTGTTATCCCCACGGTTCACACACACGCGCACGCTGCCACACAGCAACACACACTCACACCACCGGGGAGCAAACGGGAGGGAGGGAGGTAGGGAGGGAGGGAGGAGAGAGTGATGACGAGGGAGGAAAAGAGGAGAAGGCAGAGGTTAAAAAACGCGGACAAAAGATCGGATTCTCTCAGCTGCGGCGAGAAATCACACGGCTGGCGCGCGCGTGTGCGTGCTCGGCGCTCGGTGTGTGTTGCGGTGAGAGGAATTCTGCTGCTGTCTGCGCCGCTCTGCCCTCATCAGCTCCGCAAATTACAACTCAGGTGGGAGGACAGAGGGAGAGAGGGGAGGAACAGAGAGAGGAGGGAGGGAAGGAGAGGCTGAGTGAGTGCTGCGCGGAGAGAGAAAGTGTGTGTGTGTGTGTGTGTGTGTGTGTGTGTGTTTGAGTGCATGCACACGCGCTACAGCAAGGGCGGCTGAGAGAGTGAAACAGAGAGTGAGGTGGAGCGAGAGAGAGAGAGAGGGGGAGAGAGAGAGAGAGAGAGAGCGAGAGAGAGAGAGGGAGGAGAGAGAGAGCGAGAGAGAGAGAGGGGGGAGAGAGCGAGCGAGAGAGAGCGAGAGAGAGGGAGAGAGCGAGAGAGAGGGAGAGCGAGAGAGAGAGAGGGGGGGGGAGAGAGAGGGAGAGAGAGAGAGAGAGAGAGAGAGAGAGAGGGAGAGAGAGAGAGAGAGCGAGAGAGAGGGAGGACTGCTGTCAAAGTGACCTGAGAGGCAGATTTGAGAGAATAACAACCGTGTGATGTGGGTCTTTTTTTCCCCCCTTTTAAATATGGAGACGCTTCTTTTCACCACTGCTGCTGCTGCTGCTAGACAACCCAGACACACACACACACACACACACACACACACACACCTGTACTGACAGACAAGGTGTTGGGAGATGGTTTTAACCACACAAAAGTGTTCCCTCGTGCGTTTGCGCTGCAGCCAAGCGGCTTGTTACCATCCAGCGCAGGTCTGCTACATGGTATGGGGACGGAGGGGAGGGGGGTGAGGGGAGGAGGAGGTGGGGCAGAGGGAGGGGGGGGGTCGACGTGCCTCCACTCTCCCTTTTTCTCCCCCCCACCGGCTCGCTCTCTCACTCCGTTAGTCTCTCCGTCTGCGGCGTCGCCACACGGTGTTGCTCTCTCTCGCCTCACTCATCTCCCCGTCTGCTCGGCCATTTATCTCCCGCCCTCCCTTACCTCACCCTCACCCCCCACCCCTCCCGCCACCCGCCCCGCCCCCTTAGCCGTCTCGCTCCCCTCACTTATTACTCTTTCTTCTTCCGTTACCACCTTTTCTCCCATCAGGCGGCCATCACTCTCACTCTGGCAGCGCCATTATTTGTCTCCCGCCCAAAATGAAGAAACAATGAGAAAGAACGATCAAAATCAGCGGTGAACTAAATACGGCTGCCGTCCACTTATCGACCTGAGCCACACAAGAGCTCTGGGCAGGCCCGCTGGTCAAAATAAGTAATTACCGCAGCATAAAAGCATCACAGTTTAACTACAACTGGCGTTGCTAGCGAGAGGCATGCGGAGGAACAAGCAGTTGGTTTGATTGTGCTGCTTCAGGGTCAAACTCACTTTAACAACACTAAGGGGACAGATGGAGTGAACCTGCATCAGCTCAGGGCTGCGTGCTTTTCAACACCTCAGCGGGTGCAAACATGTCAGAGACAGTGAAACGGCGATTTAACTGACCCTGCTTGCAATACACTTTCTGACCACTGGATGCTGCTAAGTCCTCCACTCTGAGCCTTTAAAACTGGAACCATGTCGTAAGGACGTGGTAAGGATGAAGGCTTAAAAAAGGAGGTCACAAAGGTGAAGAAAACCAATTTGACATTTAAATGTAATAGTCCAGCACCGGTAACACGGAGTACAATTCATGTTCTGTCTTTTTTTGTTTTGCTTTGTTTTGTTTTGTTTGGATAACAAATGCTACACTTGTAAATATTTGAACATCAGTTTGGAATGTTGATAGAGTCAAAATGCATATTTAACATTATCATTTGTCTTGTTTCTTAACCAGAAAAGGAAGAAAAAGACAAGATATAATCTGGTAAATGTTATGCAAATGATTTGTTTATGGAGTTAGCAAACCTGCCAAATAGTTTCTCATGAAGCACACTTTTTCAACCAATAAACAAGATAACCTATCAACACTCTGCCCAAATTGATTTAAAATATTGCCCTTAGTCATTATGAGAGGCTGAGGGAGGAAAAACCCCGCAGGAACAGAATCTGAACTCATCCTTTGCCGTTTCCCTCCCAAAATGACATCACAGAGGTTCTGTCTTTAAAGGCGACATGGAAGAGTCTTGCACAGATCACCTCCTCCACATTTCTCTACCGGCAATCTTTCTTTTCTTTTTTTTAAGACACTTGCTCTTTGTCTCCCTCCCTCTCTTCTTCAACCCTCTGTCTCATTAGGCAGTATCTCATTTTGAGGAGGGGAGTGTTAAACCAATCAGAGAGGGGGAAAAAGAGCTGAGGAGGGAGGGAAGGAAGGAAGGAAGGAAGGAGATGGAGCGAGAGAGAGAGAGAGAGAGAGGGAGAGGGCAGAGATGAAGTGAGACGGAGGAAGGGAGAGGGTGATGGCTGGATGGAGGGAAGGAGGGAGGAGGGAGAAGGAGAGAATAAATAGCTCTGGCGCACTCGTCCCCCATTACACCGGGAGGGCACTGTCGCCATGGCAATGTGGCAGAAAAGGGAAAGCATAAGCATGATGAGCTTACACACACACACACACACACACACACACACACACACACACACACACCAAATAAAAACTGTGATTCGCACGCGCGTCCCCTCCGCATTGGCACTCTGGCAGGTACCGCCGTGACCAGTTTGTACTTTTGTCCGAGGGGAGCGTGCGGCGCACACAAGGCGCAGTAACGCGCCGTTTTGCGCACTCGTCGTAATTATTCATTCACAAACAACGTCACTCGGTCGACCGTCTGAGCGAAGGGAACACAGATAAATGGCCGAGGAAGGAAAGCCACGGAGGAGACAGCGTGAAAGAGGCAAAACAAAGCGCTGCAAATAGGGGTGAAAATCTGGAGGGGAAACAAAGCAAAGCTTCGTTGGATCACAGTGATTTTTGTTTCATTTTTATTTTTTGCTGAGCTCTTCTTCTCTCACTTTTCTCCAGTCTGATACATGTTAAGCCAACAGAAGCAATGCTGCATCATTCCAACACAAACTGGCATTAAAATACATCAGACCGCCATCAAACGCTCACCACCATCAGTTGTTCCTGTCTCTACTAACTGAAAAGACCCAAGATTTGCCATCCAAAGGGAGCTGTTGGCATGAAACAATATAAAATCCAATTGTTAGATTAAGCCACTAAAGACTTCTTCACTGTTGTCTCCACTTGCTAATAATAACCATTTATTAGTTAGTTATATGTCAGTTAACATGACATCACAGATGCTACTAAATCTGTACACTTTGGGCCTTTAAAGACCTGTTTTTGCTGAATGTACCTTTATATTCGCCCCCCCAGTCGACCAGTGTGTGACACCTTTGACCTGGCCGTAAGTGAAAAGCTGGCAGACAACTCTCCAAGATTCACGCAGGATTTTCCCTGGAGGTGTCGAAGCCCTTCAATTTGGTAGTCAGCTGAATTGAAATGGTAGCTAAATAATATCATAGTTCATAGAAGCCATTTTTGATGTCAGCCCAGATTGTGATCAGTTAGCCTCTATTTTCCTGAAGGGCCGGGGTGAAGTGTGAGGCTGAAACACCTGTAGAATGGTTAGTAGAATGTGGATGGGTGGATTTGACAAAGGTGTGTCTGTAGTTCAAGTAAACTACGCAACAACAAGGTGAGACGGCATGGTTCGTCTCCTTTAACAAAACAAAAATGCACCACATCTGCCAAACTATAGCTAAAGGCTACTTATGACATAGCTCGTTCTGAAATGGGTGTCCCATTTCGTGGGGGTAGATTTCAGCCGCTCCCCCCCCTTGTGACTTAGTCCCGAGGGGGAAAGCGTTAGGGGGTAGAAAATGAGAAATGGTATTGGGCCTTTGTCTTGATCTGATCTGATTTATCCCATCCAGTCTCTCAGAGGTACGTAACAGCCCCTGCAAGACTCCATTATATCCCTCTAATCCCTGTGACCTGCAGCAACAACGTGCTCTGCCTCCTGGCCGCTTCGGAGACAAAGTCCAGACCTGGGTCATTAATACTGAAGGGCCCGCATTTGGACGGGAGAAAAATACTAACCGAGCTCAACCCCAAACAATACTTCAATAATGCAAGATCCAGTTGGCTGAGGAGGCAGCAGAGAAAGAAGACCAGGGGGAAATCCCCCCCGGAGAGTATCAAAACAAATGCACTGAAGCCGGTAGATTTAGGTTTAAAAAAAAAAGAAAAAAAAGAACAAGCCTTAAACATCATTCCCATGCCTTTTGTTGCGGCACTCTCATCTTGAAAAGTTGTGTTTGGATGGCAAAACGCGGTGGCTAATTAGCTTGGGAAGTCTTGTGTGCACTCAGCCCGCGGGGCAAAGCGAAGAATGAAAGAGTTTGTTCTGCTCCAGCCGGCCCTCTTATGTAAGGCACAATCTGCATCCTGTTTCCCCTCGGCTACATTATTGATGCGAGCTTCTGTTTCTACGCCGAGGCTGGACGCGTCCACGTCCACCTGTAGGTTTGGACCACCTGACGTCCATCGGTCCGTCCAAGTCTCCTGCGTCACTTGTCTCTCTGTCCTGTTACGCCTCCTTTTTTTTCTCCTCCTCTCCTTCCCCACTTGCTCCCTTCCTCCTCCCAACCTCTCTCCCGTCTCTCAAGCCTTCATGTCTCACAAACAGATGTTCTTGGCACAGTCAGTGTGTGAGTGTGTGAGCGTGTGTGTGTGGGGGGGGGCATTCCTCCTCTTTCTCTCCCTCCCTCCCTGCTATGAAAGCAGCAGAGGAAGGAAAAGAACACTCGTCCGGAATCAAACAAGATCGACAAGCGACAATTCCCCTTGCACAGCTTAGCCTCCTTGAAGCAGGGCCTGTGTGCACAGTTCACCTCTCAGGAGGATGTCGGGCGAAGGATCAGAGAGCGCTTTTTCCCCCTCCCCTCTGTTTTTTTCTTTCCTTTTGTGTAACATGCTGTTACACAATATCTGAAAGGTCGTCAAAGTGAAAACACAAAGTGAGAAAATGGCCCCGTGGTCGACCAGGGCAGGTGGCACAGAAGAAGACATCACGTGTGTGTGTGTGGGGGGGCTTAAACCTGACTTTGATCTTTGCAGGTGCTTTAAAAATTCAAGCATGGCAAAAGAGCAAAGAGGTTGGATGGGTTGTGGATGTGACAGAGGGATGAGAAGGATTCGCCGATGGCTTCTTGCTACTTCCCCTGTGAGAGTGATAGCACCTTACCTGAAAAACAAGGAAGAGCCGAGATGGGGAGTAGGTTCCATACGTGTGTGTGTGTGTGTGTGTGTGTGTGGCCGTGTTGCACAACGGGCCCTGGGCTCTGGATGCTAGGGTGACCCACTTACAAATGACCCCCCCCCACTCCTCACACACACACACACACACACACACACACACACACACACAATCTCAGCTCTCACACACTTACACATGACTTTACACACACTCCCGAACACACTCACAGCTCACCCGCTGGAGACTGGAGGAGGCCTTGACCCCGTTTTCATTTCAGGGCGCAATGTGTTTCAAGAGAGTTGTAGGAGATGAGGCAGGAGGAAACGTGTGTGTGTGTGTGTGTGTGTGTGTGTGTGTGTGTGTGTTGCAAGGACAAAGCACAGCAAGGAAAAAGTATATGGGTCAGTAGTATGATGTATGTAAGATATGCGCCTCGCCAGGTGATCCAGTGCGTCAAAATAACGGACTGCAGTGACTCATTTAAGTACGTGTGTGTCTGACTGCGTGCTTCCCTCCCGACTCCCGACTCTGTGATATTCAGCGGAAAGGTCAACCCCTCGCCGCTACGCCCAAGATAACAAGCCCAGCCAGACCCCTGGTCGTCTGCAGAAATAAACAGACAGGATCCTGTCAGATAAGGGCAGAACAGAAGGCAGGCAGCGCTGACGAGCCTGGATCCATTTCTCTCTACCCACATTTCATTCACATACCAATATCTGATTGGCGGACTGGGATTTAGCTCATTCACAATGACAAGAGAAGCGGAGCGTTAACTTTAGTTGATGGGAAGCGTTCGATGCAGCCATCTAGTGGACAAAACGGGGCGCAGCAGATTTTTTTTATTATTACTTTTCTTTCCAAAAAACAAGCAGTTAACTTGAAAAAAGGGATCACATCGAACATTGTTCGGATAGGAGCACAGAAATCTCTACATTGCTCTGGAACAGATATAAGATTGACAAGATAAAAGATGGTCAATGATGGGTGAGTTTTTCACTGCCTGCATACTTCCATGCTACAGTACTGTTGCAATTTCTGCTTTACACATGACTTTTGGCTCATTGCCTTTAACCACCCTAACTAATTTGATTAAGCAGTCTTTGCTTGAAGAGACAGACGCTGGAATCCAAGTGAGAAGGCCAAGCATTAAGACAAGTGTAGCTTTGTCTCGATGAGGGAAATTTACCTAAGACACTCCATAAAGCCCAAGCGAGTCATGACAGAGACAGAACTGTTTCCTTTGAACGGTTGACCTTTAATACGCAGGGTGTGTATGATGGGAAGCAACAGACGAGATGTCAGTTAGCAAAGTCCCACAGGTTTGGCCACATTCGCACCTCCTGCAGAGCAGATGTGTGATGCAACAGCCTCTGCATCACTGCTAAATAATGCATTAGCAGGTAGAAGGGTAGATGTGTGCAAAACATTTTGCTGCTGTCCTGACTATGCTAATGCAATTAAACACTAGCTGTTGTTTTGTGCATAAGGCCTCTCAGAGACAGAAACGTTTCACTTGACCTCTATGCGCAAGGTGTGGCTGAATCCACAGTAGAAAGAAACAAATGAGACGTCAGTTTGCGGTCACACTGGTTGGACCACATTAATTACAAAAAGACAAGCCTTCATGCCTTCTGCTGTGAAGGTGTGCGATGGGACAACCTCTGCATTGCTTCAGCTTCGAGAATAGGCCAATGCAATGGTAACTACAAGGGAGAGATGTGAGGAAAACACTTTGCCGCTGTTTGAATATGCTAATGCAATTAAACACCCAAAAGTCTTTGTGTAATTTTCCAGCGAAGGGTACATGTCAGCGCAAAAATAGGTCTGAAGTAGCTTGGATGCAATTCTATGTAAGCAAAGGTCATTAAAAAGGCTAGTTCCGATTGCTGCGATAATTACTGGATCGCATTGGGGATCGGGACCGTTCCCCAAGGGTTAAATTAACCCTTGAGGCAGCATTAATTTAACACCACATTAATCCTGAAGTGATCGACAGGATTAGGTCATGTATGTCATCAACCATCTTGATATATTACATGCCAAAACTTAAACACAGTTTGAAAAGGATTTAAATGTAGATCTTAGTCAATGCTGTTTCAAAACTAAATAATGATAATAATGATAATAAGACTTGGCCAAGAGTCTCTAGAGTGAAGGTGTAAAGGAAGAGAGTGCACACTAACAACACTCACGCAAACCTACTAACATTTACTGCTAGTGTGAGACACTGTTGGACAGAGATAGATAGACCAATAGGATTAATCAGAGATATAATCATTCCATGATATAATTACTGTGGATTTAATATACGGATCACTGCACCTGTATTTTTATGATATCCTCCGTAATTAACACACAAACCTACTGGGGATTTGGGGTAAATTAGAAAATCTTACTAAGTGCTATTTACCGTCTGAAGATGACTCCCGGTTACACTTTTACAGCACTCTTTATTAGAGCTGCTGTCCATAAAGGGAAAAAACGTATCCAAGCAAATTATCAAGTCCACTTTGAGTAAAGCGGCGAGAACGGTCTTATACAGATTTTTCACTAGGTCTCACCATTGACACACTCCAGGAAAAGGCAACTGATAAAGGAAAGGGTAAAGAATAAAAATGCATTTATACACGCATATAAAAAAAAGTCCAACCTGTTGTAGTGTAAAATACTGCGGTCAAGCCCGCCAAGAGTGTAGTCTTCTCATTCGATCGCTAGATGTCGCTTTTTGACATAACTGGGAATAAAAAATACATATGAACAAAAAACGTTAAGTAAATGTAGGGATCCCACGTGCCTTCTTATCTGACATATACGCAGTGATAATATAGTCTGTAAAATATTATATACTATATTATGTTATCATATATAACCGTTTTTCAGGTGCTTAAGGAAAAAAATAACCCAAACTATGTGGGGGAGGCGTGAAGATCAATGGGTGAATTAATGAACATATGATAAATTTCGTCATAAACTGTTTAAATAAAAGCATAATATTCGCTGAATAATTTTTACTAAGACGTAAACTAAAAACTTTTGGATTTGGCTGAGCAGACTCTGGAACTGATTTCTGCAGGTCTACTGCAGGCCTACTCACTCTCGGGCAGTTGTGAGAATCTGATCCCAGGCCAGCGCTCTACTTGCGCGGCCACGCGGTGACCACGTGTCCCCGCTCCCCAGCCCTGCTGGCTGCTTCTCCTGCCAGCCGGGCCATGTGGAGCGGCAAGATGGCGGCGCTGTGAAGGGGATGTCGTCGATTTAAATGCCGGCAACGGCGACTTTGTGTCGGACTGCACTCCCTGTGAGGTACCGCTTTGTCTGTCTAAACCAGCCTGGCACGGAAGTAGCCCAACTCGGGCCAGCTCGCTGGGGTTTAACTCGAGATTTCGACCGGCTCGCGAGACCACCGCATGCGCGCATGCATGGCGACACGTGGCTCAAACGCGGCAGTACGCTAGCAGTCGTGGCCAGACAGGGGAGCAGCGGCTCTTCATTCAGACGGAAACAGACGAGAGACGATCTATGTGATAGCACTCGCGTGTTGTTCTTGTTTATCGCATTGTAGCCAGTCGAAGGTTGTTTTTTTACGTAAGGCGGCGAACAGGAAGGGAGTTGGGCTCGCTGTCTCCGGGGTACATGCTGTTCTGATGAGACCACTGCTCCCTCAGACACGTCCGGATAAGCGGCTGGTCGAGAGGAAATCTCTAATTTCATGAAAGCTGTCACTGGCTTCATTGTGTCACGCTTTGTGTCGCGTCACAAGCGGTTGTGGGGGTTTAAACTGTTGAATTTGACTCATTAGAGGTGGAAATAAATAAATAAATTCGCCCCGTGTGTGTGTGTGAGAGAGAGAGAGAGAGAGAGAGAGAGAGAGAGACAGACCAAACCCCTTGCTGCCCTGCACCGGAGCGGAAGACCTGCGGGCTGCACGTAACTGCTTCCTGTCACCCCTGCTAGTGATCGTCAGCAATACATCTACCCCCACTTTTCACATTTCGTAAAAGAGGATCTGAATCGGAAACTCAAACATAATTTGAATACTTCTATTAAAAAAGACATTCGTAGTTTCAATGCACTAAAATGCAGCAGCAGCTTCACAGATCTTATTTGCAATGTACAAGAGGACCTACAGTACGCAAGTTTTTTGTTGTTTTTTTTAAATGCAAATTAATGAATGAATATCAAATATGAAATGAAAAGTTAAAAAGTAATATGAGACAAAAAGTGTATTTTATGGATGGGGTTTTAATCACCCTGCTCAATAATATTAGCAGTACTCCAAATTCCAAATGTCCATGCAAATTAAATTAAAGCTCCACAAAGTAGGTTTTGGAGCATTTTGTAGCAACATTTTAGGTCTAACCGGTGGATTCCAAATTTCTTGACATAACTGATAACAGAAGATCACAGACTCATAAGAACTTAAATATGCAACCATTCTGTCATACATTAGCAGTGATTGACAAAGACATCAGCAGTGCTTGGAGCTCCCTTTAACATTAGCCACTAGTCGATAATCTTATGAAAGTCACAGTGTTTGCTTCCCATTTACCAATGTTTCCGTTCTCTGTGACTCTAGACGCAACATGGACGGCGGTGGAGAAGACACGCAGGCCTACATGGACCAGTCAATCCTGGCTATTTTTGAAGACACCCCTGTTCCATCGGAGGTACAAAGCACATATTGTCTGTGAAATACACATTGAATGTCTCTGGGAGCAGCCCAGGGCTCTAGGCTTTATAGTTGAATTATGAAATTTGCCTTAATGATTAAATCTGGATTTTTATATGCTCATTTTTAGGGAAGGGGTGGAGTGGAAGAAGACAGTGAGAAGTTGCTATCCGCTCTGACAGAGATGTTGGACAGTGTGGGGGATGACGACTTGACTCTTTCGCCCTTTGACACCCTTCCAGACACTAAACTTCTTGTCCACCCAGAGCCCAGAAACATCTCAGGGGTGAGTGTATGATGGAGAATAACATGAGCCTCCAAATTCATTAGAATGCATGAAGAGGATTTCAATTAGCCTCTGTTCAGAGTCTGAAAATGATCACCGTGTTCCCTTGTCTCCCCTCTGTAGGAACCACCTGTTGCTAACAGGCTAAGGTTGAGATCAACCAGTGAGACGTTCCCTGTTAAAGAGGAAAATCAAGCTGAAAACAGAACAGAGAAAAACAGCATTCCGGTATCATTCAACGCCAGGACCAAGAAACTAGAGTCTGAATTGGAGGTCTTCACCTCGGCTTCACTCGTCAACCTAGTGAAGCTCATGCACCCGTATTGTCTGAAGCTGCATGTGAATGAGGAAGGGGCCAAATCGAGGAAAAATCAGGCATTTTTCTCCCAGGAAGAGGTGTGGAAATACGAGAGACCCACAGAAGGGAGCGATGAGGAGATAAACGTTGTGTCTGATGATGAAGTAACGGAGAAGGAGGCCGGGGATCCAGAGAGGAGAGCAGACTCGGGCAAACACTTGAAGAGTGCGCTGCTCAAAAGCAAATCAAGCAAGGAGAGGAAAAGGGTGAGCTTTGGCCCTGTTGAAGTGGCTTCTTTTGATGAGACTGTGACGAGCAGCCACGCGGGTGAGGCGACGATTGCGCCGGCGCTCGACAATTCACCCGACTCTCTGCCTGAAATGAAAGGAAGCGAGGCAGAAATCGCATTGCCCAAAAGCCCAACAAAAACCAAAGCGCTCAGCCTTCAGCAGTACCGACAGCTGCGGCAAGAGAGGCAGCCCCTGGTGGAGAAACAGGGGAACTACACCACCAAATGGCCGTCGGTTCCCGAGGCACCCCGGGAGCTGACCCCCATCCTCTGCTCGCAGGGCCAGAAACTGGGCACCAGCAGGCCAAAGCCATCACAGACGAGCGGCGCCGCTGTCTGGAGGTCCGCAACTCCAGATCACGGGAGCCGTCCCACCTCCGCTAGGCCACGCCCCTCGGAGGCCAAACCTGAGACTCCTGCCAAGTACGGCAAACGCCCAAGAACTGAATCCAAAGCTCCTTCTTCCCCTGCTCGGCCACTAGCTGGCGCTGCAGCAGAGCGTCCTCTTGCACCTGAAGGCAAAGTGAGTCCATCAAGAACAGCAGCGGCAGCAGTGATGATCAGCAGCGATCCACCAAATCCTGTCCTGCTCCCCGTGCCGCTGAGTCAAACATCTTCAGCGTGTAAGGACCAGACTTTAGGTCCAGCAGAGCTGCAGACGCGGCTCTCAGGAACAAGTGGGGAGATGCCACCTGGAAACCAGGACGACGTCGCATCTTCTTCCCAGGACGCCGAAAGCAGCGCAACAAAAGTGTCTCCGACTGCAACTCATTTCAACGCTTCTTTACCAAGTGAGCAACTGGCAGAAGCTCTCCAAGCTCGAACCCCGTCAGAGCGACCGCTGCCTTCACCAGCTGTCTCAGGTATGTCATCGACCGTAAATGACTGATCGGAATGCCTCTGCTAAACCTGTTTACTGAGCTCGTTCTCACGCCTGTTTGTTTGTTGTCCTGTTTTGCATCAGGTATTGAAGCGGCGGATCTCACCAGCCTGCTGGAGCAGTTTGAGGAAACACAAGGTGGGTTTTCAGATGCTTTTATTGGTCCTTGTTGGGTAAATTCACTGATTGTAATAATTCCATAAGGTGCAGTGCTAGTTGTTTTGTTGGTGGTGTTGAACATTCTTGATGGGACTTGAGGACCTGGACGCAGCAGTTGCTGAAGGAGCTACTGAGAGACGTCACAGTTGTGTAACTCCAGTTTCATTCTTTGTCTTTTCAGCTAAACAGACGGGAACAGAGACCTCGGTGCAACAAGCTTCACTTCCCTCATCATCAGAGACACCCGGGACTCCTCACACTCTCAGAGATTCGTCTGATCTTCTGACATCACAGGCAGCGCCAGTCCCCGAGCCCCTGGGCAAGGAAGTCATCCTCGGCACGCAACAGGATCCACCGTCGGCGAGGCGTAAAAATTTCCCGTCCAAGGCCATTCAGATAATCGACCCCCGTCCTCTTCCACCCAGGAAGACACTCGTCAGCCTGTCAGAAGTCCCCAATGCTCTCGCCTCCCCTCATCTCTATACCTCAGTTTCTTCCGATCATGACTACTGTGCACCTGCAGACCATTTTCCTACAAGCAAAGACAGTTCCAAAGTTGTGGGATCACCGCCAATCATGAATGACTCAGAATGCAAACGGGCAAATCCCCCCGAAGAAGACGCCGCCTCCATTGCCATGTCTGTGTCTGAGAAGCCAGCGCCCCCTGCAGATACGCTACCATCCATTTTGCACAGCGTCGACACAGAGCCGACGTGCAGGCCTGCTGCTGACCACCAGGTGGTCCCGTGTGCCCTCCCCTCGCCACCTGCCAGGGGGAGAGACTGCAGGAGGTATAGGAGAAGGTCTCCCTGCTCAGACTCCAGCTCCAGCTCCTACTCCTCATCCTCCCCCTCTTCGTCCTCCTGCTCTCCGTCACCCAAAAGGCAAATATATTATTTCAAAAGTCAGTGTGTGGGTTTATCCTCTGGGACGTGCACCTGTATAATTTTTCTTCCATCTTGCAGGCGGCGGCACAAACATTCAGAGAGCAGTTCCTGTTCGTCTTCCCCTTCTCGCTCCGTGTCTCAGTCCCCGCCGCAGAGCTACAGGTGGTCCTGCTCCAGAAGGAGATGCAGCAGGTCCAGGTCCCGCTCCCGGTCCTGGTCCTCCTCCAGATCTCGATCGCCGCCTACCAACAATAACCTCAACAAGTGGAGAGACGTTTACAAGTCAGTTGAAGATGCAAGTTTGAGTAATGAAGTAAAACACTCCAGTCTTTTCAGGTGTTAAATTGATTTTCCTTTAAAACTGGCCAACCCCACAGCAGCAGAAAGTCGAGGAGGCTGAGAAGGGAGCACGAGCTCAGGATCCAGAAACTTAAAGCCATCGTGAGTAGAAGATTACCAGACATGTCAGTCTTGTTTTCCTCTTCAGTTTTGAGCTGGTGACTGATTGTAAAAACGTCCCCCGTTCCAGGACGAGCGCCGGGTGGTCTACGTCGGTCGCATCTGCAGGTCCATGACACACGATGAGCTGAGGGAACGCTTCTCTCAGTTTGGGGAGGTGGAATGTGTGTCGCTGCACTTCAGAGAAAGAGGGTCAGCTTACACATCTGTGTTATTGAATGGGATCGCTTAAATACCTGAAGAGTGTGTTTGTAAACGGAGCTGCGTCTGCTTTCCACAGCGACCACTATGCCTTCGTCACCTTCTACGACATGAACGACGCCTTTGCAGCCATCGACAACGGCAGCAAGCTGCGGCGACCCGACGAGCTG
The DNA here is from genome assembly GCA_009823395.1 of Thamnaconus septentrionalis. Taxonomy (NCBI): domain Eukaryota; kingdom Metazoa; phylum Chordata; class Actinopteri; order Tetraodontiformes; family Monacanthidae; genus Thamnaconus; species Thamnaconus septentrionalis. The sequence continues at coordinate 18,724,526 of CM020501.1, forward strand.
CCCTTTGACCTGTGCTTTGGTGGAAGGAGACAGTTCTGTAACTCGGATTATGCTGACCTCGGTAAGATTGGGAAAAAGTCTAAAGCAAGTGTGCAGTGTTTGTCAGCGCTTGTTGTGTTTTGCATACGAAACAAAATGTCAAACCAAGAGGTTCAGTGCCTCGTAAGTTTTGGGCTCTTGCTAATGTGCAAATTGGAAAAAAAAATATTGAAACATGAATTACTCTGTGTTGACTTTTTGAGGACTTTAAGCCAACAGTAAGTGTGTGTTTTCCTAGATGCGAACAAAGACGCCGACTTGGCTCCTGTCAGAAGCAAATATGAGGACCTTGACTTCGATCAGCTGCTGAAACAGGCACAGAATGGAATGGACAGGTAGCAGATGTCGCAGCGGGACAACTGGACCCGGACCTAAACGGAACAGAGATGAGAGATGACTCTTTTATATGTAGCACTCGTTTGTTAGCTTTGCATGTTATTACTTCTGTCATGCTTACAGATTTTTTGTGTTTGGTGATTTGGTTGGTTGGTTTATATGTCCCATTTGAATTAACAGCCTACAATTAATGTTTATTACGTGAACACATGTATTTTGCTTTTCAACACACTAATAAAATTCCTATTTTTGCTAATAAAAACATTCAAACCAAGTTTGGGGGTTTTCTTTGATTCAAAATAACGATTTCAGCCAACGTTTATTTTGGTTTTGTTAATGGAGCGGCTATTGATATATTTTTTGTCATCTTTGAATAACTTCTGGGTGATGTTAGACTGATTAACTAATGTATTTTGTCAGGATTGAGGGCAGTGGCACTTAAGTGATAAAGCTGAAAATTAGTATTATAAGATTACTAAGATATGAGTATATCAGAAGTATTTTTGATACTCCTAAATGTAAAAGTAAACAGTTTTGGTGTAGGAAGTACTGATATTTGTGTATAAATGTAGAGAGTAATGGTAAAAATTCGTCAGAAAAATAAATACCTAGTTAAAGTTAAAGTACATAAGACTGCAAAATCTACTAAAGTACAGTAACGAAGTGTCGGCAGATTACATCTGGAGCCTGTATTTAAACTGCATGGCTTTGTCTTACTTCTTATCGCTCTCGGCGCTACTGTTTCTTTAAATTTAGGGTGTCACTGTCCCTTGAAGACGTACGACCAGTAGTTCAGGACGCTGGTCCGATCAGCGTGCGTCTGGTGTGAAATCTTCACGTGAACTCTTGTCATCACAGGCAGTGTAGCACCGCTGCTGACTCTCCCTCCCCAAACCCCGCAGTTTCACACTACTTCTGCGGTTCTACAACTTCAGCCTTTCAGAGACTTGGACCGCCCGCGGCTGGCCGGAGTGCGCAGGCGTGCGAGGACGGAGCGATAAAAGGGGAAGAAGTGGAAGGGAAGGAGCCGCTGCTGTGTACAAAGACAGACAAGCATGACAACAGCGCCGCGTTAGCGCCAGCAAGCACAGCGACAGGCAGCTCTCACTCACCTATTATTAAGCACCGAGCCCAGAACCATGTCCGCACCGGCCGGTACCGAGGCTCCGAGCCAGGCCGCGAACAAGAGGTTCATCAGCGGCGTGGTGGAAGGTGAGCAGACAGGTCCGGGACCGGGGAACTCAAACCCGGAACTCCGTCGCAGCTCTACGGATAAATGTGATTGGGATTATTGGGTAATGTTGTCATAGCGATGCATATGAATTGTCTGTTTGGTGTATTTGTAATCTCGGGCTATGTCTTCATGAAGGATTTTATGGGCGGCCGTGGACGATGGAGCAAAGAACGGAGCTATTTCAAAGGTGCGTGCGTGTGCGCGTGCGCGTGTGGTAAATAGTGGAGAAATGCACCTGAAACAGCTTCCAAATCAGTGTCACTCCTGTTATCTCACAAAGTGAAACCTTTTTTTTGTTTTTGCATCATGCAACACCTGATAAAGTCCCTGTTTTGTTTTGTTTTTTGTCTTTCTTCTTGGACACTGCGGCGTTTTTTGCAGAGAACAAAAGTGGGGTTTGAACACGTACCTGTACGCCCCCAAAGATGACTACAAACACAGGATGTACTGGAGGGATCTGTACACCGAGGAGGAGGCAGGTGAGTGAGTGAGTGGCAGCAGCCAGGCCTGCCTGAAACTGTTTGACCCCGCTGCTGAAGTAAACACAACATCATGAGGGATGAATTCCGTTCGGTGACCTATTGAACCAAACGCAACGCACATCGCATCAAAAACAAAGCTATCAGTGAACTTTGTGCGCTCACAGATTACTTTCACACTCCTGGAGATGAATGACTTGGAGTCTATGGAGCAGCGAGTGAAAGTCATCACGTGTGCAAGAAAAAAAAACAAAAACAGAGGGAGTTTTTATGGGTTTCTAGTAGCACATAAGCTGCTTCATCAACAGCCTTTCAGTGCAAATTGTATACGTGGGCATTTTGTTGCATTATAACAAGGATCCTCTGTTGTTGCAGAACAGCTCATTGCGTTGATATCAGCAGCTAAACAGTATGGCATCGAGTTCATCTACGCCATCTCCCCTGGATTGGACATCACCTTCTCCAATCCCAGGGAGGTGGCCACGCTGAAGAAGAAACTGGATCAGGTAGGACCCCCAATGCCACTCCCTCCCATCCTTTTTTTAAAAAAAATTACACAAACAGTTTTGACAGTCAAAACTTTAAACTCATTCTATGGTTATCCTGCCAATCAAGTTGGGACAACACGGCTTGTTATACATCAGCTGATGACAAATATACCTGTGCATATGAGGAAGGGGAAGTGACCTGTTGAGCACCTGCGCTACTTCTGTTTGCATAGCAGAAGCTGAAGGGTCGATGGCAGAGAAGTGATTAAACTGGAGCTGTGTGCACCTGCTGTTTGTGGTGCAATGGTTCAGTTTATGAATCAGCAGCGGTGAAGTAAAAAAAAAACATGAAAAAATCCAACATTAGATGCATTATTGTGTTTACTCCATCACTGCTGAAGTAAAATGCTGCAAACGGGCTGTTTTGCTGGACACCTACAGTGCAGGAGTTTAACCTCTTTCTCCTGCTCTGCCCTTTTCTGGCCTCAGGTGAAGGAGTTTGGCTGCAGCTCCTTCTCTTTGCTGTTCGACGACATCGAGGCGGAGATGTGTCTGGCCGACAAACAGGCCTTCAGCTCCTTCGCCCACGCCCAGGTAGACATCACCAACACAGTGTACAGGCACCTGGGAGAGCCCACCACCTTCCTGTTCTGCCCCACAGGTGAGAGCCGCCCGCTTCTGTCTCTTCTGGAAAGAGGTCCTCTAAACGCCACCTTTGCATTGTGTTTTTCTTGTCGCCATCGTGCAACTTCAAGATTACTGCGCTGCGTTTTGCACTCCCACTGTGTCCCAGTCCACATACCTGCACACGGTGGGAGAGAAGCTGCTGCCTGGGATCGACATTCTGTGGACTGGTGAGAAAACACAGCATCTACACACGTGAATTTACAAAAAAAGGGCAAATTTCCCTCCATCTTTACTGGTTTGTGTTATGTAGGTCCAAAGGTGGTGTCCAACAAAATCTCTGTGGAGTCTATAGAAGAGGTATCCTCCGTCCTGAAGAGGGCGCCAGTCATCTGGGACAACATCCACGCAAATGACTACGACCTGCAAAGGCTGTTCCTCGGACCCTACAAGGTAAAGTGGAAAATAATTGTTTGTCTCTGCGCCCGCTGTGACTGTCCCGCAGGCCAAACCACTGCTTGTTTCTTTCCCGCTCAGGATCGGCCCACCGAGCTGATTCCCAAACTGAACGGAGTGCTCACCAACCCCAACTGCGAGTTCCACCCCAACTTTGTGGCCATCCACACACTGGCCACATGGTGTAAAGCCGGCGCAGAAGGAGGGCAGAGGGACGTGGAAATGGGTGAGTGAGCGTTAATATCTTTTGTGTGTGTGTGTGTGTGTGTGTGTGTTTTAATGTTTTTCTCTTAATGTACCAAGGCGCTAGAGACTCTAGGTTATGAAGAAATAAATACAGGAGTTTATCACTTTTATCACCATTAGCTCCTAACTTCTGCATACCTGCAGTCCCTGGGATGGAGGCACAGGTAACGGCTGTGAAATTATATATCACAATAATAGAAACCACATTGAGATCCAAATGCACATTTCCAGATCTGAGGAAGTGAATGATGTGATCTGAGTATGTGAATGACAAGTCACCAGTTCATCGCTGGATCACGCATAGAGACCGTCAACAACCATCCGCACTCACACCTACCTTAAAAGTTAGAGTTGCCAGTAACGTGCTGTTGGTTTTCCTCTTGGCTGAGGGCAACTGTCACTTCCCACTGTGACATCAGCAGGTGAGCAGGAGCCGGAGCCCTGCTACAGCCCCCAGAAGGCGCTGACCCTCGCCCTCACCGACTGGTTAGAGGAGTTTCAGAGCACCGATCAACCTGGAGGTAGAGTGACTCTAACTTTTATTTTTTTAATTTGAATTTTTCTTTTAAATCATGCCGGAAATTATTTTTTTTTATTCTTCCAGCTCACGTGAAGAAGGATTCTCTAGATGAGGAGCCCATGCAGACCGACATGGCGGAGAGCCCGTACGTTCCCGGCACTGACGAGAACCCGCTGTACACGGCGGAACCCCTCACCCTTGACGACCTGACCCTGCTGTCGGACCTCTTCTACCTGCCCTACGAACACGGGCCCACGGCCAGGACCATGCTGCAGGAGCTGGACTGGCTGAAGAACCACAGCGTGGTGGCGTCTGCGGACACGGACCAGGTGCTGCCGCCACCGCCGGCTCGTGCTGGCGTTCTCCCCGCCCAGTTTGTTCGTGTGGTGACCGAACTTTCCCCCCGCAGACGGCAGAGTGGCGCTCCAGAGCGCAGCAGTTCGACGGCATGTGCAAGGCGGTGGTGCAGATGTTCAACCGGCTGTCCAACGCGCCCAACCGCAGCATTCTGTACGACCTCTACAACTACATCTGTGACATCAAGACTGGGGTCGGCCTGGCTCAGGCCTACGTGAAGGGCCTAGGTGAGGAGAAGCAAGTCTTTGACTAAAGGTTCGACACAGGTTGGCGCACAGTGCAGGAGGAGAAGATGCGATTGGATGGACTTTCATTTGTCTTTTGCATCCTGCCAGTGAATTTCCTGGCTGAGGACACTGAACGCAGGGATGTTCTGTTCACTCCGCAGCCTTATTTAGCACAATATGAATGTTAGACAAGTCTATCTTGTTACATCTAGGGGTTTTAACAAGGCTGCAAAGCTCAATAAATAAACTCTTGTACCCAGTTTTAGTCAAGCTCACCAAAGAGCAGGAAACAATTAATACAACTGAAGCGACAATATCACTAATATCCATTTGAAAAAAAAAAAAAAAAAAATTAACAGACCAAAATAAATCTGGCAGAGCAGGTTTAGTTTGTAAAATGAGGATGAAAGAAGAGAAAAAGGAGAAAAGAGTGCCTCAATGATCCTTATAAGCAATAAAAGACAGCACCACTACACAGGACTTGTCGGACAACAAACACACTAGAGGAAAAATATAAACAAAGTAACAATTTCTCTTTGGCCATCGGATTGTCCACCGTCGTACATTTTAAAAAGAGTGAAAACCTTTAAAATGTTGTGCTTGCCGGCCTGTAGGAGGACACGGCCCACTGTCAGCCCAGCCAGTGAACAACGATCCCGAAGCCTGGACCTTCAGAGGAGGCCTCTCAGGAGAGTTCCAGGTAATCTCAGAACTGAGTCACACTAGTTATCCCTTAATGGATCCAGACTCGACCCATTTACAGATCTTTGGTTCGTTTTTTATCATTCCAGTGAAGTGACCTTGCACAAATGCATATTTAGCCCTCTGTTTACTACCTTCTGCTAGAATCGCCATTGAACGCATGTGTGGTGAAGTGCTTCTGCTGTGACTCTTGCAGAGGATGTTGCCTAGCCACGGGAACCGGGACCTGTTCAGATCCCCTCCCGTCACAGACGTCTACTGCATCCGGCCGTTCTGTCCTGATGACAAGGTCGGGGGGGCAAATCCTCAAACTCTGTCAGAGGTTGTTTTTTTTTTTTTGATAAATTGCTCCCATGAAATAATTTTTCTTTTCCCCTTTTCCGGTCCCAGTTGCAAGTCCAGAGGATTTTCAGAGAGGTGAAAAGTGCGGAAGTCCCCCTGGGAGCGCAACCTCCACTTCTCTGTGACTGGTAAGACAAATTTCTCAGGCGGTATAATTATGACTTCACGTTTCAGGTCACAAACTATGTAAAATACGCTTTGCCAGCGTGTTTCTCAGCACTTTGCCTTTCACAGCTTGTTGGAAGGTGAAATCCTCCCCTCCCCCGACTGCGCCCTCGTCCTGGA
>CM020501.1:18735860-18743360 GCA_009823395.1 Thamnaconus septentrionalis
CACAGAACAAGTCCGGAAGACACAAACGCACAACAGCCTCTACCTCGTCCGTTCTCGCTCAAGTGACTCTCCAAAACAAGTGTGTCAGCGTCCCACTCCACTTCCAGCCTGTCGCCGCTGTCCGAGACCGTCAGGTGGCCCCTCTTCAGGTAGCTGAACCACGTCTGATCTTTTGAGCTGCGGGAGGCCAAGTCCAGGTCTGCAATCATGCCAATACGGTAGCGGATTCCGTGGGGAGTCTTCTCCGGAGGACTGAGCGGGTATGTGTGGTTGTAAGGTACATCCGCTCTCTGCTCGTGGTGGTAGAGGATTTGCCCATTTTGTCCGTTTGCTTTACCCTGAGACTTTCTGTGGTGGTGTGCTCCTCTGGTAGCAGAGCTTTTGGCCCCTGCTGTCCATTGCAGGTACAGCACCAGCGCCAACGCCAACACAGTCACGACACTAATTGCGCGCCACTTTGGGTGAAAACGCGAATCCAAGTGAACTGCTTGTGTCATGAACACCCAGACAGGGTGAAGGCTTTGTACGGCGACACCAAGGGAGGCCATGGGAGTCTCCTCTTCATTTTCACCGCCACACTTGGACTGGGAGCCGCCAACGCTCAGATCTGGGGTTGAGCACAGAGAGGCACGTCAGAAGTTGGTAAAGAGAGCTTTTGTTATAGATTGAGAAACAAGGGAAACTGTAAGAGCCATAAGATTATAAATATACCCAAAGACATTCACAAGAAGCAACAGCGGTGGAGGATCATGGGTGGGGTATAACGACATAACAGGAAAAATAGCCTTTTGTTCCTATTGTTGTATTGTGAATGTTACCGCCGCAACAAACAAATCTAACGGCTTAGAAGGCCGAACATCTAAAAGGGACACCACCACAAACAATTCAAGTGTGCAAAAAAGATAATTTATTGTCAAGAACCATATTCAAATTAAATAAACCCCCAACAAACAAAAGGGACTGGAGACCCAGGCAAAAAGAAACAAAAGAGGGGAAAGGTCTGAGCCAGCCACGCAGCTGACCGTCGCCTCAGTCCAACCCCCATAAACTGCCTAAAAGAACTTACCTAACACAATCAAAGAATCGAAAGCGAGCGCGACAGCGAGAGTTAGTGAGAGAGGATGCCGGACATGGGCGTTCTCCCGTCGACAGTGAACAAGGGACCTTTGTTGTTCTGTTCAAGTTAATCCTGTATATTCACAACAGAGAAAGGAGAAGACGTGTCCAACCTGACAGACTGAACTCAACCCTGTGGTACCCAGATGTCACTTTTTGACGACAGCAACAGAACACATGTGATCTATATATTTGACACCCACTGCACGTCTACCCTTCTCTCTTTTTCCATGTTAAGGTTTCCTCACCCGCTTCAAGGATGCATGGGTAGCGGGTGGCATATCTGTAGAGAATCTAAAGCCCATCCATCCATCCATCCATCCAAAGTTTAAGGAGTAAGGGGTAAGGGTACTCCTTAAACTCTGGACAAGTCGCCAGTTCATCACAGAGCCACATAGAAAGACGAACAGACATGCACACATTCACACACACCTATGGACAATTTAGAGTTCCCAATTGGCCGACACATGCACGTTTTAGGACTGTGGGAGAAAGCCGTGAGAACGTAAAGCCCTTTAAGGTAAATAGCTTTCAGCAAATGTGGGCTTCACAAAAAAACCTGATTAACTGCCTAAACACACACATACCAAGCACTACATTAACTTCATGTTTATCAAAGCATTTTAATATTTATGTCACCTCAAAACAGGCCAATAAATAAACTAGGACATAGACTTCCTGGTTAATTGGTGTGTCTTATTTTTTCAGTCCATCCACATGATGAACTTCCATTGTGTGAAACTCTTTCCCTCAATGAAATTCAAGTTATTTGGATTCAAAAATGTCACCCAAGCCTTCGACTACAAAGTCATTTCTATGGTTTCCTTCAGGGAAAGACGCAGCCAATCATCTGCCTCAAGCTATACTTCTCATCCTTTGCATCCTCTTCTCATACCAACTAAACTTCATGCTGCTTTTCCTCCATGCCTCCTCCCTGCTAGTTCCAACTTCAGCGTCCTTCTACCCAGATATCCACTGTCCCTCCTCACACATCCAAACAATCTCAGTCTGGCCACTCTGTCTTTATCCACAGAACATTTGGTCTGACAATAATATCAGTCTTATAATTGGGGTGACTGATCACAATAATGAATGTGCTGTGTTTGAACATGGAGTGGAAGCACAGACAGCGGAAACGTGTGCTGTTTGTTTTTGGCAAATGTGGTTTAATTAAGGGGAGGGAGCGTGAAGCCGCTGCCAGTTATTGGTTCTTGCCAAATTATGAAAATGGACCTTTGCACAAGAACTTAGAGGGAGGAAATTCCAGTTTTTGTGCAATAAACGCTGCAGCGATGTATGTAGAGCAGCAGAAGTACAACCTGTGAGTTTAGGATTTAATTTATCATGTGGGTTTACATTTAACAGCTGTGCAGTGCAGCACATGCTCCTGAAGTTTGATAACTCTTCTGTTCAAAGGCTTTATTTTGTTTTTGGACCATCTGTATTACTGCAACAACTAAATACCTCAGCTAAACATCCTGAGGGAAAGCAGTTATGTTCCGTTATTCTTGAAGTTTACCATGTAAGGCTCTTAAGCCAACATTGTAAATAACTTCATATTCTCTCTGACAAGCAAAGGTAGTAGGTGGATAAACTACATTTTCCTCATGAAAATGTTTAACATGGCTGTGAGTACGTTAGTTAGTACGATTCTTAACTCGGTTAAGAATTAATTCATGTTGCCTTTCACAGTAAGTTTTACAGGGCTGGGACAAAAATGGGCTAGGGCTACGGTCACCAAGGCGTACCTCAGTGAGGTAGTAGTTCCCTTTTCTTCCAAACTTCATAAAATATGAAGCAGAAGGTTCTGGGATGCTATGTAACAGATTAGAGAAGCTCCTTTTAGCTTTGGAAGAATTTGCAGAGAATTGGATCCTAAATATTTTCATAGCAAAAAAAAGATTATATTAAGTGCCGTGACGTTTCCTTGTTATATTCCCTCATTCTCTTCAAAGTCAAATGTGTGGTAGTCTGTACAGACATAACTTGGCTATATTGTTATTGCTAATAAAATATTTATCAGCAATAAGATACATACATCACAGACAAACCCATAATCTCTGAATTGTAATGTTTTACATATTGTATCACCCAAGCCTGTGTCTCGGATAAACAGTCCTATAGAGGCCCATATCTGGGCCCCCTATTCCTGTACTTCAGAGAGGAATTTCCTGGAGAAAGAAAACGAGAGCCCCTTGTTTGTTTTAACAGTATGACTACAGCATTCTAAAGCATAGGAAGGTTACAACAAATGCGACTGTGTACCTGCGGAAGACAATGCAAGAGTAAGTTACACAAGTGGTAGATCTGAGGCAATCTACTGTATGTGGGACTGTGATTGCAGAAACCACCACTGTCCACCACTGAATAAATCAACATAAGCATTCAGCAACAAAAAAGATAAATATATCACATTTGTCTCAGCAGGAGTGTCCCAATAAACTGCCTCTTCCTAGTATATGACATATTTTCCAAGGAAGATGTCTGTGGGAACATGAACCAGCTCTAAGGAAAACTGACCAAAAGCTCTATTTGTTCATACTCAAGTCAACCAAACAGTCTTACATCACATACAGCTGCAGAGCATTACTGTTTCCCCTTCACTTCTCTCTCTAAACAAGTTCACCCTCCTCGTCTAACATGCTCTATAACACACACACACACACACACACACACACACACACACACACACACACACAGAGACAAAGTCTTGGCAAACAAATAATGCATGTATTGTCACCATTGTGGGCACAGCTTATTTCCCATCCCAGACCCAAACACAAGCCTCGCTGTATGAATAAATTCAATTATTCACCCTTCCGTCGCCTCCTCTCTCCCGTGCGTGCCGTGATCATCGTGTGGCTCTCCTTCGCACACATCCCCTAATAAGCAGCAACTCCTCCTCCCTTCAGGCCTCTCTCCCACATGAAGAGCTGATCTCTATCTCACAGTCTCCTCCTTTTCTCCTCACTTTTGACATTTTACCTCCTGCCACAAAGTAAAAATTTCCAGGATATCTTTGTAACCATCTGTACTATCTTTGTACTCTTTGTAACATGGAGGAGTAAATCTTTGTTTAAGATTCCTGTGTGTAATTACTTAGGTTTACTTTTATGAATTTCCTGCCACAGTTAGTTGCACAAGTTTCTCATTTTTTCTCTCCCATTTTTACCATCTTTCGTCTTTAGTTGAGGAGTTTTTTTGTATTTTTGTTTTATTTATTGAGGGGTATGGGTCCACTTTTTGGGGGAAATATCGCACAACAAATTTTGTACCGGTGCACTAAAATTAAAATTGCTGCTGGCCCCAGTGTGTAGAGAACATTGGAAAAGTAATTTTAGAGGAGGACGGGACTGTCCACGTGCACTTGTGTGATAAACATGTAAACAACACTGTGAGATATTGGAGTCACGGCACTCTTAGTAGGTTCAGCAGACTTCCCACACCAACATGATTTCTATACTTTTAATAACCATCTCCAAATACACCTTTGGACTGTCTTTTTTAAAATTTGGCCCAAATACTTTTAAATCAAACAACTTTTCCTTATCCTTATCAGCGCTTCTTATGTAACAGCTACCCTTTTCTTTAAAATTGCCGTCTCATCAACGCTTCTGTTTTAAAGGGGCGTCAGGAAAAAAAAGGGACCATAGTGCCTGCGGCAGGTTTGGTATTACCATGTTTCTGAAGCAAACGGGAAGACATGGCACGCACAGGAGCATCGACAGTAAATAAATATCGCTCCGTGAAAATAGTTTGTTAGTTGTTATTCACCACAGCTGTCAGACATACCAGTCGACTCCCCCACCGGAACTCTCCTACAGTGAGGGAATGCCAGCCTCGACCGGCCGGCGTTCCCCACGGCTAAGTGCTAGCCGACAAGCTAACTGTAGCTAGCAACTAACTCGTTACTCCTGGCGCCGGATAAAGCGTCTTTTCTCTTATTCTGACATTCGTTTCTCATTAAAAATGTAGGCTTACCGTATACACCGGGCCAGTATGTCAGCCTGATTCTGGTCAGATATTGACGGGCGGCTCGTTAGCAGTTGGTCGGTGGAACGAGCGTTCGCTGTCAGGGGCACTTCCTGCCTGGAAACTCTGAACCAGCTGCGGGGACCCAGTTGTGGGAGTCCAGTCATTAAAAGTTTGAAGTGGGACAATTTTTTTTGTGGGTCCGGCTATTTGTTGTCGTTGTCGTTGATGCTCTTTTTTTTTTTTTTTTTTTAGTATTAGTGTTTTGTAACACAATTAAACCATAACCTAAAAAATTACCATAAGGTAGATACAAAATATATCACACCTACTTTCTATGGTAATTTAAGATACTAGTTTAGCTAAGTTACCTTTGTTACCTTTGCAAGGGGAAAGGAAGGAGATAATGCAGTTTAGAGAACGCATGGAGAAAACACTTGGGTGGTGATTTTCTTTTTTTCTTTTTTTGTACGTGGGGAGAGGTTTCAGTGCCATTTGTGACGTCAGAGCAAGATAGTTTCAACATTCAATATTCCTCCGCATAAATGACAACAAGTTACACCAATATGATGAAACAAAAATAACAGTTAATAGTTTTAAAAAAAACGTAATTAAAATTAAACTTGGTCGTTATTAACTACTAATTTTCAGGACCTTGATTGCAGCAGATTAAGTCCTATTGGCTAACTGGTAGCAACCCCACAGAGGGGGAAAAAAAGTTCATCACTCTCATCACATGTTCTCAGATATAAATATTTATTGATGATGAATATTTATTGTGATGACTGCCTTCTCAGAACAGAGTTAAATCATGAATGTAAACAAGATGCTACACTCAGGCCAGCGAGTAACAATGTGCATCAGCTAAATTCAGCCTTACTTGTTTTTCAAATAATGTGTGCTGGTATCCATATTCTGCCTCTAGGATTTGAGATGCAAACACATACAAAGAAGCCTTGTACTAAACACTTGCCCAAAACTAACCATGCGGTGTTACCACATGTGAGCTCTCTGGCAGAGATATCAATATTGTTGCAGTAGATATACAAACTACATTCTTTTGAATTACATCATAAACTACATTTGAACTCCTGACTTGATCCTGTAGTTCTACCCACAGGTAAGTGTGGTGCAGACTGTCACAGGTAGCAAAAGACAAAGTAGGATTGTCCACCCTTCTTGCAAAATACTGGAAATACAGCATAACTGATAAGGAGCCCTTCACAGTTTAATACAGCAGTGTAAAGAATATTTCCTGATAACATCCCTCTGCACAAACGTTATCATGTAAAGTAAAAATGAATTTGTACATGGTGTAATTAGCAATAGGTCACATTCTTGGAGCCAGTTTCAGACACACAATATTTGCACTACACAATATGTGGCTGTAACTTTTAAGCCTGACTGGACATGATCCTGTGGGAGAACATACAGTGAACAGATGTAAACAATGTAACAATAAAATGAATAGCACAAAAACACTTTAACTAACTGGTATTAAGTACAAATAGATGTATATTCTACATTTACTGTAGCACAAATCTGGCAAGTATGGGTGACCCTCTTCTGAGGTGGACATGAAGAAAGAGGTATGTTCTTATTGAATTGTGGATCAGACAACTACCTCAGCTCTTTCCCATCATCTTCAGGAGAAGCTAGAAAAAGGAACAATTATTTGGAATGTCACTATTGAAATAATGCACCCAAGAGAGATTTTCAAGGCATGCTTTTTGTTACATTTTATGTGTAGGTGCTGTACCTTTGTCAGCTGGTATTCCCCGTCTACCAGTTTCTCGATAACGTTGAAGTGGTCTGTATCTGGCACATCTTCCAGACTCACATTAAGTCCTGAGGCCTCCAGAGTCTTGAAAATCAGAAAGACAAACTTGTTTGCTTTTTGACAACAATGAAGGTGTTACAATTAAGTTCAACTGTTGGAAAACTGACCTTCAACATTGTTTATGGCAGGAAACAAAATGTTCTACTTTGGTGTTTTATCATTATTGACATTCTTAGTGAGATTTAAGAGCACATTTTGGGCAGTGTGAATTAGATATGATGACATACAGTAGATAGATAGATAGATAGATAGATAGATAGATAGATAGATAGATAGATAGATAGATAGATAGATAGATAGAAGGAAAACATTCATCACATCATAAATAGGCTGGACACATGTAAGGATGATGTTAGCACAAGTTATAAATTATTTACAGCAGCTATGACAGAGGAGACGAAGCTCTTGCTAAAGCCAGCCCGTCTCCACCTTAGGGATCCACATACATGCAGACATTATTCTCACCAAAAGGAGAAGAAGGCAAACTGCATAAAGGAAAAAGCAAGACTGAAGGGCATGCTTAGTCAAACAGTGTCTGCGTTTACATCGGAAGTACTGACTTTGTAGTAGTC
>CM020501.1:18745860-18760860 GCA_009823395.1 Thamnaconus septentrionalis
ACAATACACGCATGTTCATCATTAGAGACTGGCTGCATATAATTTAGACTCTTTTTTTTTTCTTTTTTTAGTTTTTACCATTTCGAAATAAAGGTGACAAACCAAAGTCACAAAACACATCACTGACGACAGTTCACAACAGTTGCATCAAGTATTACAATCCAACAATACACTCTAAGGAGCAATTTATTCTTACGATGTATATTTATTTAATAATTATTATTATTTTAAAATGATTTGTATTTATTTAATTTATTTAAACACCGGAACGGTTTAATTCCTTTAATCAACAGTTGGCCGAGCCGCCGGTGAAGCTGCAGCACCGGTCCTGCCTGTTTTCATCAGTCAACATGATCTTTGGCTACGCGGCTGCAGCTCGCTAGCAATGTAGCTTCTGGACACACACCGACCTTCCCGCAGAGCCTTGACGTGAGCCTGGATCACGTCCCCCGCCGACATCCTGTGCGACCACTGGCTGGGGGAATACTGCCTCTCGAGCTCCTGTCACACCACGGGGAGAGTGCTGGTCAGTGGCGCTCGGCCGGTGCGGACATGGACGCCGACGCCACTGTGAACCACGGACGGCGAACAGTGCCCCCTACCACACGCTGCTGCGTCACTGTGACCGATATACGGTGAACGCAACTGAGCTTCATGAGGGGAGAACCCCCGTCAAGGAGGATTGAGACATTTGAAATATACAAACATGGGGGAAATAAATACCCTTCAAAACAAAACACGTTTTACTGAATGAAGGAATTACACAGCAAATTACAAAAGAATATTATTATATCGGAACATATTTTCTAATAAACCTCCATGCAGATGCGAAAGACTTTTGTGAAGTCTGTACACAGTGTTTTCGACACTCGTAACTATAGATATTAATGCTTTAAAAAAAAAAAAAAACCCTTACTTCTTTTGTCAGCATAGTCCAGTCAGACATGGTCTCTTCTGTCACGACTGAAGTCCAGCGGCAAATGAGTTGAAGAGCTTCAAAATGCTGTTGACTCTAAATTTATGACGCAATAATAAGAGTCAACCGGCTCGTCAAGCTCGTCATGACTTGAGGTTGGAAAACTTGGCTTTTTCTTGCTTTTATTTATTTATCGTGCTACCTTTCTTTTGTTTATTTTACTATTTTATTTTTCTGTTTTGCTATAACAGATGAAATCCGCCATGGGTTTGAGTGTTGTATGCATACGATAAGAAACAGCACGACACTATTTCGAACTACGTTGTTTGTATTGCGCGTCTTCTATTTAATTTATAAACAGCCTATATACTTTTTAATCACGCTCCAGGAAGCTTTGTGCTTTCTATAAATAAACTCAGCAAATACCCGCCCCTATTTCTGATTTGCCAATACTCTTTGACTTAACTTGCTTCTGATTGGTACTTACTCCTTTCGTGACCCAATGAGAAGCAACTAAGGGCGGGTGTTCGCTGAACGCGGTCGCAGAAAAAATTTACGCGCCCTGCGTACGCACAAGGGAGAGGACCAATAAGGAACGAAAATGTGAGCATCTGCGCTCTAATTGGTCGCAATAGCGGCCTGACTGCTTCTGGTTGGTTCCTTGCTCTAAACCGATTGGCTCAGAGAGTCACGTGAGTGTGATTCTAATAGGTCGATTCTTGCACAAAGATTATCCACAACCTTAAGCGCGCGACGTTCAATATTCGCGCGGACGCAGAGTGTTTGTGGACCGAGGACCCGGCTCAAGTTATCTTCTGTCTTCAAATACGCATTTGAGTTTATTTCAGTCACTGTTGCACCGAGTCAAGAAGAGAAAAATGGACCACGTCGATTTCCCAAGAGTTCTCCCAAACTCACCCACGAAAACACGCGGGCAAATTCAGGTATGTACAACATCATGTATTGAGTTTTCTTAAAACATCGACAGTACGACAACACTATGGTACAACGTAAAATGTAATTAGCACATTTTTAAGACTAGGCGAATAATTGTAGTGGGCGATAATTAACGTTTTCAAACATCTCCCTTTCCCTCCTTTTTTTTTTTTTATCTAAAGGTCATCTTTGGACCAATGTTTTCAGGCAAAAGGTGAGTTATTTCACTAACAAATCCTTATAAACAAACAAATAAAAAATATCCGATCTCTGTGAAGTCATATTTGTACATAAAGACACTTCTGAAACCATATTTACGGTTTTGTGTCACAACTTCCGTCCGCCCAACTCTCTCCCATTGAGTTCACCGTTCTCTTTCCGTCGCTAACTTTCCAAGTTAAAGATCATCACTGGCTTTGCGTGGTTCAAACCCAAACGGCTTTGCACATTTTTCTATGTATGAAATGTATTTGACCGAGTCCGGTGTTGACTGAATGCTTGTCGTATTACTTTGTAGCACTGAGCTGATGCGCAGAGTGCGCCGTTTCCAGATAGCCCAGTACAACTGCCTGTTGATCAAATACGCCAAGGACACTCGTTACTCTGACAAAGGTGTGGCAACACATGACAAGTAAGTCACCCATTTAAAACCGTGCTAACTACATTGTTTAAGAAGGGAAATGCGCGCAATGAATTTGTCACAAAGCACAAAGAAATACCGCAAGACAAGTTATGTCCAGATTTCATAATTAATGTGAACAACATGAACAACGGCAGCAATTACGTTTTCATTAATAATTTTAATGAGAAGATGGACGAGAATATTTAATCAAACAAATCATAATGTGGAAAATTATGCCCCCTTGTGGTACAGCATGAATTTGCACATTTTCACACATTTTTAATTTTCATTTTTCAGAAACACGATGGAAGCCGTTCCAGCCAGTTGTCTAGGAGATGTGCGGCCTCTGGCACTGCAAGCCTGTGTCATTGGAATTGATGAAGGACAGTTTGTAAGTATATCAATTCTACACTCTCCTTTTTGACAAAACTAGATTTTGTTTCGGATGAGTTGCCACTCATGCGATTGTTTACCTCTCGCTGTTTCTAGTTTCCAGACACAGTGGAGTTCTGTGAAGAGATGGCCAATCTGGGGAAGACGGTCATTGTGGCAGCCTTGGACGCAACCTTCCAGAGGAAGGTCAGTGTCTTCCTCCCCACTGGCTCTGAGTGTTGCACTGCTGGTAGACAGAGCACCACTGTAAGACACAACTAAATGTAACACGAGACACATTTTTCACAGATTGCTCAAACCGCACCAGCAGCACCACAACACATGGCTCAGTGCACACATTATTCTGTACCACAAAGCACCTCTTCAGTCCCTCTAACGTGATTATACCTCCACTGAGACTGATCGCTGTTTTCTCACAGGCCTTTGGGAACATCCTGAGCCTCGTCCCTCTGGCCGAGAGTGTGGTGAAGCTGAGCGCCGTCTGCATGCAGTGTTACATGGAAGCTGCCTTCACCAAGAGGACAGGAAATGAAAAAGAGGTGAGGAGGCAAAGTGGCCTGGAAAAAACTGGAACAAACCGTTTCAACAGAACGGTTTAAGCATTGCTGACAAGGACATGATGTAAATAGTGAAATATCTTCATACCGTTCCATTGCAACATTCATTTTAAGTACTTGGATCATTCTCATTTGTTCCACAGGTGGAGGTGATCGGTGGAGCGGACAAGTATCAGGCCGTATGCAGAAGGTGCTACGGGGGTCTAATGGTGGACAAGGAGAACAGCGCCCCACTCAGGGATGCCACTCCGCAGTGCAAGCTCACTGGGAAGCTTGTGGACTCTGGGATTCCAAGGAAGCTCTTCTCTCATCTTCACCTCTAGATGTAAACTGTAAATACAGCAGCCAAATAGTTTTAAAGCCCAACAATCTTTTTTTTTCACTGCTTGTGTACATATGTATGTGTGTGTGTGTGTAATTTTTATTTTTATTTAGTAATTGTAGTACCTAACTTTATTTTTTTAAAGATATGTTACAGTGGCTCGCTTAATATACTATGGTATGCCATAATGTTGCCACACTACGCAGAGCTTAGCCTGTCAAACAAGGGAATTTAAATTATTGTTTTGATGATCAATGTCTCATTAAAATGAGATCGGAAGTGTCTGTCTTCTGTTTAATGAACATGATTTGTGCGTTTCCCTGCACAATGATTTTTTCTTCGACTCAGTGATGCACAGGGTGACTGAAATCCAAAGCCATCAGAGGCCACTGAAGCCCAGAATAACCTGTTTAAGTCGCGGCATGCTTAATGACTGCTGCAGGTTGGTACGCGGGAGTGGAAAAGTATATCCTGCCTCCTATTTTAAGCTTTCACTCCAGTAGTTGAATGCAAGAGTGTTTTTAATAGGATACGATGACAGAAGGAATTTACTGCATCCTCAAAAGGCATCTCAAAGTAGTTGTGATGTAAAAGCTTCACAACAACAAAGTACGTAGACATAAAATGAAATTGATTGAAACTGGTTAGCCATCAAAATCACACTTAAACAATTTATATCAGCCTGCATTTAAAGCATTAACTGTCATTGAAATATAATCAAGAAAGAAACCTAATGGGCTAATTATAGATCGGCTGGTTAGTCAGTGTGGTATGATGATGACTAAAGTAAGACAATGAAGAAATCAATAAATTCTTAGACTTGGATTATTGATTAACAGCCAAGTAGAATTATATTCAATAATAAATCAAAAGAGGTCAAAGTTGAAACATGGGAAACGTCCAGTAATGTGAACTTTTCTGTTCAACACACAATGACACTCATGGAAAGGCAATACAAACAATAGATTTTATCCAGATCTTTCGTACCATGAGCTGCATTTACAAACTCACATTTTGGTTTTTGAGTTAGTATGAAGCAGAGTTTTAAAGAGCTGCTTTAACAGCAGCCAACAGAGAAGGTAGATACAGGTATCCATACTATAAATTAATTGCAAAAATATTTCACATCCAAATCATAAGGCTGTTTTAGTCAAGTGAAAGCTAAGTGAAAAAAGACATCTGCTCCAGGCGACTGTGTTTGCAAGTCAGTGAAACACGCAGGGGTGATAAACTGCCACTGGGCAAGTAAACATGACATCTCAACACCAGACCATAAACATTTTGGAGACCAACATTTTTTTGTGTGTGCATCAGCACATTAAAGAAGGTGTGAGGCCACAGAGTTCGCAGGCTGAGGAGGAGACTTTAATTGACTGCTGCTGTTAATAAGTTACACTTGAGTGTGAGGCCATGCTTGAAGGATAAGCCTGGTCAATATCTCTCTGACTATTAGCTGTAGGTTTAAAGGGCAGCAAGACTCCAGGGATTATCGTACAATAAACATTTTAATGTTGTTGAATTTGCAAAGAAGAAACTGAGGCCTTTCTATATGGTCACCACTTTGGGTTGCCAGAGAATTGTTCTCTTTTTTCACCACCAGTCCCGGGAAAAATAAAATCTCTCCCGGGACACAATTTGTCCCGTTTTTTAGGGAAAATGACAAAACCTCATTTGATTTCCGTCTGTGGTGTAGATAGGGTTGCCAACCGTCCCGTAAAATACGCGATTGTCCCATATTTGGCAACTAAAAAACCTGTCCCGTAATGAACTGATACGGGACGCACTTCACTTTGTCCCGTATATTTGGGACCCCCCCCGTCGTTGACAGACTTGAGAGAGTCCCGAATTTGAAACTCTAGGAGGTGGCAACCCTATTACCACTACCATTAACCACAAACTTGAGCCTTCAAGCATTCTTAATGATAACAATAATTCTTGATGATGACGCAAGGCACAAGGCGTGCGACACGTAACTGCGCTCAGGACTGAAGACTTACAAAGGCACGTTCAAAGGGTATTTTTATGGTTATATTGGCATAAAGTTCTTTAGGACAAAGTCCACATTTTACAGCCACATAGGAAATTTGGCTTTGGCACAGGCCTGTAAGCCACAATGTCATACTCTCAGAAAACCATTTCAACAAATTTTAATTAATCTAAAAATTATCATCGAGAAAAAAAAACAAGAAAGGAAAAAAAACATCAAATGAACAAGCCACATAGGACGAGGAAAACAAAGAGGCACAAAAAAAATAAAACAGCAGCTTTGCATTACAAAAACTGTGTACAAAAAAAGCACATTTTCCACGACCATCAGCAGAGTTGCCGAGTCCCTCTGAGGCTTCAGCCGTCACAGCTATCGTTGGCAGGACGTCTGATCACATGGTGAAACCTGTGAAGGTCTCTCCCAAAGCACCTATGCCCCCCGCCTTCAGGGTCAAGCCCAGTGCAGGTGAGAGTTTGCGTCTGTTTTTTTTGTTTTCTTTCCACGGTGGTCAAAGGTCACATTGCGCAAGCATCAATGCTAATCTCGCCAGCCGGTCCAGCGATGTACCGGCGGCAAACACACAAACACGTTTTGGAGCGGAGATGGTGGAGGCCATATCAATGTGATACAGCTTCCGGGCCTGTGCAGTGCAGCTGTAATCATTTTCCCAACACATGTCAGGAGGGCCCCTCCCTCCCCCATCCCGCCCCCTGCCTCACCACGTCCACTCAGAAGGAGGGCGGTTGGTAGGTGGCATCTCCTTGCGGCTGCTGCTGCTGCGGCTGCACGTCCGACACGCTGCTGGGGTAGGTGGCGTACGCGGTGGGGATGTAGGTGGTGGGGTTGTAGGACGGCGGCGCATAGGTCGGGGGGTATGGAGTCTGGTGGTGATCCGGCAGCGGCGCCTCCACGTAGGTCGGGACGGCTACTTCCTGCACGCCGCGGCGGAAACGGCCCAGAGCAAAGTAGGTCAGGATGCCCTGGATGAGCGTAAAAAAAAAGAATTTTGGGTCCAGCCATTGGCAATGGAGATGCATCGGGGGCAGGGGGGGATGCAAGATACATTCAAAGAAAAACAACAAGGTGAAATCACTCTTGTCTCGGTGTCCAACAAGGCTCAGTGTCAACTGTGTGACCCGTGTTGTTGAGTTTAGCAGAGGGAAAGAATCCCACACGGTGCCAACACAGGAAAGCGGTCGTGGTGCTGAAACATGAGGGGTTGGAACAGGGTGTGGGCAAACCTTTGACTGGTCGGTCACAGTGGGTTCAAAAATTTGACAGAGGGAAGGGGCACGGAGCAGCAGCAGATGGATGGAGTGTTTTGGTGGTGGAGAAAAAATATATTGTGGGATATGAAGAAAATGTGCTTTAATGTCAATTAAAAATGAACAAAAGCATTACAACGGTATTCAGCTCTTTATTGAAATGACTCTTAAAACACTGAAAAAAATGGATGAAATACAGCTATTTCATTACTTACTCACTATTAACATAATTTCTTCAAGTTCGACGGGCCGGATTAAAAAGCCTAATGGGCCGCATATGGCCCCTGAGCAGTAGTTTGCTCATGCCTGGGTTGGAACAACTGCTCCTTCTACTGACTCTAAAGAGGATGTTTTGGCTAAACACTAGGTATTACTGTCACCCTTCTCCAGTCAAACTGGATTGGAGAGGCTTCTGGATCCCTGTGTGCCCAGAGCCATGAGAGGTTTTTCTCATTTTAAGTACCACTGGTAGTGGTTGGATGTCTTTTCTTTGGTAAACCTCCATAATGCCTTTGTGGATTGAAAAATGTCCATCACGAGACCATCCATTAATATGAAGGTGGCAATGGTGGTTGGGGGGTGCAGAAAGGTCAACTGTCACTCACCCAGGTGGCGATGGAGAAGAAGGAGAAGGCCACGACAGCGCGTGGTGCGTCCTGGGGGATCCCTCTGATGTCCACCGTGTGGCTCCACTCATTGGCCAGGACGCAGAAACACACAAACCACAGGAAGGTCCACACCCCTAGCACACACACACGCACACACAAAAATATGACACACTGATAAAAAAAAAACAATTGTTTTCAAAGCATGGAAACACAGCTAACAAACCCGGATGTGGGAAGTGGACAAAACAACAGCAGCAGCAGCAGCAGCAGCAGCAGCAGCAGCAGCAGCAGCAGCAGAATAAGGGCTCTCCTGTTGCCGTCGGCTCAGACTGCCACAGCTTTGTCCTCCAGGAACGGCTGACCGTGAACTGTGTCGCGCACAGCTGACTGGCCTGACCCTGTGACGTCCTGCTGCCCACCACAACACACAGGCTACACTGCACAGCATTACACCCGAGAGTTTGTGCTAATGTTCGCATGAGCTCAGCAAACTCACTTCATTTAAATTTTACCAGTTTTATAACTAAGTTATTCAGAGTAATCAGTCAACAATTTAAAAAAAACTATATTATATATATTTTAACTTGGAATTATATATAGATTATATATTTGTTCCACAAATAGCACATAGAATAATCATAAAAACTATTTGGTTAGTTTGTTTGTGTAGTTTTCCGTCTATTTTTTTATTGCTTTTCAATCGGAATAACTATCACAGACTCGTTATCATGGATGAGTGAGCAGTAAATTGATAAGACAAATAAGATTACTTTTTTTTTTTATTTCATTCGAATGTTGAATCGGTTTCACAACCACATTATTTCTCGTTTGCGCACGGCCCTGTCTTTGCACAACACTGTCATTGTCCCAACCTGGCCTCAGTCGAACAACACGAGTGCCATCAGCACCGCTTCTGCTCGTTGTCTTCAGCCCCTGGCTGAAACACGTGGCTCTTCCAGGAACTCTCTCCAGAAGAAGGCTGTACATTTTACTTAAAAAAAAAAGAAAGAAACCCAGAAATGCGTGTACCTGAGAAGCCCAGGTCTGCCAAGACGGAGTACTTCCTCTCCGCCACATTGCTGGTGAAAGGAACGTAGACGTCCAGCAGGAGGAAGGCCATGCACGCCAGGAAGCCGAGGACGCCGATGCCGACGGCGTACTGGCACGCAGAGTTGTTCTGGTTGAAGACGCATTTCGCCTCGGAACTTTCGGGGGGGTTGATGTAGCCTTCTGTCGTGATGCAGGCAAACACCACCAAGGCAAACAGCTGCACCGCGACACAGAGAAAAAAAAGGGGGTAAGAAGGCAACAAACTAAAACAAATGGAACGTTGCTCAAAGTCACAACAGTGAAATACAATTTTTACCCTCTTGACCTGAGCGGCTTCGGAACCTGACTGTTCACGGGAAGGCGCGAGTTGTCGCGAGAGTGTTCTCTCACACACACACACACACACACACACACACACACACACACACACACACACACACACACACACACACACACACAGCAGTATAACAGGGAGGTGTCCATGTCGCACCAGCAAACCCCTAAACCTTGCATTGTTTCACAGTCTGTGGGCGGCTGAAATTTGCTCTGGTTACCCGTCTAATCGTGTGACCCACTTTTTAGTGCAACTGCCAGCTTTGTGGCCCAGAGATGCCACCCTCTCTCATGATGGTCATAATGAGATCTGGGGGTGTATGGGTGGGTGGGGGTGGGCACGAGGCCTGGTTAAAAAGTGGGCCGCAGAGAGTGAGCAGGAGAGCCACAGTTCCAGAAACCAATCATAACTAGTGCTGTTGGGATTACACCATAAAAGTAATACAACTACTGATTACTCATTTAAAAAGTGATCCAATTACTTTTTTAACTACTTTGTTTCATAAGTAACCAATTACTTATTACTAATTACTTTAGCTAAAAAAAAGTGAAAATAACAGTTGCTCAGTGCTTTGGAATGAACTTTATTAAAGTGCAAAATTTTGTAATTGCAAATATTGCCTCTGTCCTGTTAACATGAATGAATGTTTGCTCTCTGAACACAAACTGTACATTTCACAGAACCAACTCATGTACAGCACTGGTGTCTTTTGCACAGCCCATATTGTTGAAATAATCTGTGACGTTGTTGTTTTCGGTTGTTTTTCTAAATTTCTGACATTTTGTGGATAATAATGTGAAATATTTCGCAATAGTAATGGACTTGCTATAATAATGATATAATTACCAGTTTTGCCACAGTAATCCGGTTACATTACTCCATTATTAAAAAAAGTAGTTTATTTACAGTACCGGATTACTTAGTAATCGATTACTCGCCAGCACTGATTATAACTACAGTAGAGGAGTGACCAGTGTGACACAGTTGACTTTGTGAGAGACTGATTGATATTTCACAGACAGTGAGGGCGTGGTGCCTCGTGGGACTTGAAGCAAAGCCAATGATCAACTCTTGAGGCACGTTGTGACAGTGATCCCACCAATCTGACAGCAACGGCAGACAAGCTGTCCTCAAAGCGTGCGTGTGTGCGTGCGTGTGGTGCACGGTGGGACTCTGAGACTCTGCAAAGGTGTCACCTTACCACCCGCCCCCCACCCCCACCAACTCCTGTTGACCACTGACACACACATAATCGCTTCTACACAGTTGCCCAAACACATGCAAGGAAGCAATGGACACCAACTGGGATACTGTGTCCTCAGCTGCAAGTCCATGACTGAGACTTGTTTTTCTTTTGTGCTGTATATATTAAATGGGAGGTAGCTGCAACTGGGAAATAACTATGATCTATTTGCACTACTAGTCATAAATGAAATTTCAACCATAATGTGGAATTTTGAAATGGGGTGCAATGCCCCCCCAAAAAACTTTATCTGTTAGTTTTGTTGTTGTTTTGTTTTGTCTTCAAGAGGAAAAGGAAACTGAGAGAAACCCTGTGGGTTTTACGGTAATAACCTGAGTTGTCCCAGGTTCATTTTGGACTTTCCAGTTTTTTCCACGTCTCTGTCATTGAAGATCTGCACGGCAGCAGTTGATCAGGAGAGCGTCTGAGTGTGAGTGTGTGCGCCGACTGCTTCGTCAAATCGATTGAAACCAACCAATCAATCAATTAATCAATCAATAGACCAATCAATCAATCAATATAGTCTGGAGTCACTATTATTTGGCGAGTGAAAGTGAAAATAATATTCTCCCACCCAGCTGCTACTTGTTGGACCTGATCTGACACCCAGCTACTGTCACGCGGGGACGCAGCACAACATGCAGCAGAAATATCGACGATACTATCGGCGATATCGACGATATTTTCGAGCCTCGCACTCACCCAGCTGAGGAAGCGCACGATGGTTTGCGGCTGCCGGACGAACTTGTTGAGGTCGAAGCCCCGTCCCGCGAGCGAAGCGCCGTACGCGCTCGCGCCGTCGCTCTCCCTCATGTCCATGTGGCTTTTCTCCCTCTTTTCCTCTTCTCCTCCTTCCTTCTGTCCTTCCGTTGACCGCAGTTCCACCTGCTCAACCTACTGGGAGCCGCCCGCCGACCTACACGCTGCTCACGGAGACTCCCAGACGCACCAGCTGACTGACTTGACGCGCGTCCGCGACTAGGGGGCGGAGTCTAACCACGGGGTCGTGGACGGGGGTGCGGGGGGTGGGCGTTACGGGCGCGTCCTGGTCCTGCTGCCGTCATTCACCACCGTTTTTGACGGAAGGCCAGCAGCAGACAGGGGCGCGCATCAGCTCCCGAGTTTGGTGCCTTTTGCACTGGTGGGGGCTTGGTCATCCTAGAAGGGAGGCAGCAGGTGGCTCAAGATTGAAAAAAAAGAAGAAAAAAAAGACGACAAGCACAAGCGGTGCACAGAACTTTACGGACAATGTGCCGAACGACTGGTATTTATGGACTCTGAAGACCGCCCACACCCCAAAGTGAAGAAGAAAATTGTCTGCAGAGTACTTTTACTGAACCGTCTTGAGAGGGCGCGATCACAGCTCCCCCTTGTGGCTATTTAGTTGTTTGTTTTTTTTATTGTTCAGGTTGATAGATAGATAGATAAATAGATTTACTTTATTAATCCCAAATTGGGAAAATCCACAGTTGTAGCACTCAAAACTTGATGCCTTTTTTCAAAGGAAGACGGTTTAGAAAGTTATGCTGTATACTTTTGAAAAACTTTGTTTTCACAACCATGTCGGTTCTAAACATAGTACAGCTGGTTTGCTTCAGAAAATACTGGCCTTTTGAAGTGGAGAACACTAAAAACCGTACAACTACTTTTACGTCGGCCTTGTTATGGTCTTCCCCCTATTTTTGATCTACAAGATCTTGAACCTTTTCCATATGTCTGTAAATGATGCAACTTTAAAACAAAACTTTTTGGGAGTCAAACTTATATTCCCAGGTAAATGAAAACATCTTCAAACATCTAAATATGTGCAACAAAAGGACCCAATATTTGATATAGGGAAAAGTTACCAAATAACTTGCTACCAGTGCATTAATACATTCAGAGCATCTTTTAGTTTGTCTTTTAAAAGCCTCAAGTTCAGTGTTCTGGAAAAGGAAGATAGAATTACATCACAGACTTAAGTAAAACTGCATCTAAGTAACAGCCAAGCTGGACATTTATCAAATAGCCTCCAAAGTGCAGTGCACTAAGGTGTCAGTGTGTTTTCTATTTTTTGCGAGCGGACTTGGACTAGGGAGCGCAAATGTGGAGACGACATCCGTATTCTGAATGCTACTCTCAGGGTGAGTGGCAGGTTTGAGTTTTCAATGAAAACAAATACATAACTGCATTGATGTTTGCATCTTAATTCCAATTCCTTTTGTTTTATCTGCTCAGTTTGTGTGTGGAACTATCAATTATTTCACGGATGACCTGTTCTGTTGTGTTAAAATTATCTTTAATGATCCATCAATTAAGGTAGCTTTGAACCATTTCTGTTGAGTCCAGTTCTACCTTACCTTTTTTTGACCTTGGGTTCACTCACAAAACCCCTTGAGTTGAAAATGCACAACTCAAAAAAATGAAAACAGCCATGAAATCAAAACAACAGCCAATCTGCTGTCCCCTTTATGTGAACTTAAAATTTACACTTTCCCTTCAGTGATCTTGGGTTCTTTACTTAAATCTAACTAGCATTAAACACTGAACACATTCAGGAATAAGCTCTGCTAAACTTGTTTATTCACCTACGTTTGAGAAAATGTTCCCACTTCGATATTATATTATTTTTTCAAATCAGTCAGCTGTGAGATGAACCATGAAAATAGCTCATAGAAAAAATATTGCTCCTACATCTGGGCACCATGTTCTAATTGCATTCAGGAATTATGATTCATTGTAGATAGGTCAGTCGTACTACAACCAGCCCCTCTCCTGGTAAAAGACTGAACACATACACACATAAGCCACAGAAATGTGGAATGAATAGACCGTCAGAATACGCGGCTTTAAACTGATAAGGGTAAAGCATTCTCAAAAGGTAAGGAGCACTCGAGACCATTTCTTTTTGTTTCTTTTAGGCTGGAAATAGGACAGGCTCATCCACAGGGAATGTGGAATTGTCAGTTTGAAAGAAGGTAGAACAAGCTAGGACCCATTGTGCTGAAAAGTGCACTTTGTGCGACGTCAAATAAACACATTTCTGTCGTTTTTCTATTTACAAGATTTACTCTTTGATCCACACTTGGCAAACCCATAACAATAAACCATGAAAAGAGAAACTTAAAAAAAAACAGAGAGAGAATATGTTGTTGTTGAGTCTGCTTTCTCAGTCTGTGTGCAGCAGAGCACTAAGGTCCTATTTTGTGCTGGTCCCTGGACGAGCTGCTCCTGCGCTGCCTTTACTGTCAGGTCCCTTGACCACACTCAGCGGTTTGTGAAGGGATGAACTAGCCTTCTGGGTCACTTCCTGTTCAATCTTGTTCCTGATGGCAACCTCTAGACCCTGGAAGGAAGAGAAGAAAATGATTTCAAGGTTGTTTAAGAGTTTATGGAGAAAAAAAAATCTTAAAGATGACCTGCTAGAAATTTTAATTGCTCACCTTTTTCAGCTTCTGCTGTTGAACAACTTGTGCCTTCTTTGGCGCAATAATTCTGCCTTCAAGAAAGAAAAAAAAGACAAAAACATCAATTAATCTCTCTCAAAACGCAAGTGTGTGTGTGTGTGTGTGTGTGTGGTGCATAATATTTGGTGGATTTCAATTAAGTCGGCGCTACATTTAACAAATGTCGCGACATATATACTTTTTTTAGTTTATCAGTCTTTATCGAATAACGTATTTCTGTCATCTGCTCATTCAGTTGTTCAATCACTCTCAGCAAACACGCGTCACAAACGTGTAGCGCCATTTCCCTGCATGGTGCGCGTGTACTCCGAGCCTAAAACTGTTCGGATTCCTCTTCTTGAGTGACTCAAGTAACAAAGAGCCGTCGTTTCGTGCCGTACCTCCTTTTTTCGGTCCTTTTTGCTTGCTTTGATGCTGTTTTTTAGCCCCTCCGGCCCGTTGGGCTTTAAACTTCTGGGAACCCTGCGCCATTTTTCACCCAGCTGCTCGACTTCTTCTTGTTGTTTTACTTTGCTTCCTTTTCATGCCTTACTGCCACCTACCGGTATTACGGCGAAAGACTGGAAGTGTGCTCAAGACTTTACACAGTTCCTTGGAAATCTCTCTAGTTTTGTAATAATTGAAATAGGAAAATTCATAGAATCAATTAATTTAAGTAAATATCTATGTATTCCTGATCTATGGAATATATATATATATATATATATATATATATATATACATATATACATTTATACATATATATATATATATATATATATATATATATACATACATGTATACACACACACACACACACGCGCGCGCGCACGCACACACACTCAAAACAATCATTTTTACATGTAAAAGGTGCTTGAAACAGAAAAAAAACGGAAACTTATTTTTCTCTGGCTTTATTCTTTGTATCGCATTGATATGAAAAGAATCTCATAATTCGTGACTGTACTTTACAGAATTCAATTTTACATATGTATGCATATATAAAACCAATCTTTTTTTCTTTTTTTAACCCTTTTTAATCTTTTTTCACATGTAACAAAATAAAAAAAAAAAACAGATCAGGTGTTAATAACAACATACTTGCACTTAAAAGAGGCCATCTGAATAACACTCCTTCCACAGTAACTTCTGGGCACACAAGTTATTGAGGATATAATCAAGCACCAGCTCTGAATTGTCCAATAAAGGTGTAAAAACATATTGAACAAAGAACTGATTTTTTGGAACCCATTATCCTGCATGTGTTTGGCATCTCACAAGGGATTTCCTGCTTTGGGGGAAGGCCAGATTTTTGTCGCCAGGCACGCTGACTGCTTGCATC
>CM020501.1:18765860-18850860 GCA_009823395.1 Thamnaconus septentrionalis
CACCACGGCTGTGAGCGTTGGGGGAGGAGGGCGAAGTCAGACATGGTCACACACACACACACACACACACACACACACACACACACACACACTAGTGATGTGCAGATCGATGCTTAAACATTGATACTTTTAATACTTCAGTGTATTTGTGGTAATGTGTATCATTAACAGGGACAACGTGGAAAGTAACTAAACTATTGAGATCTTGGCGAAATGATACACTTTTGATGGCATCTACATTTTCTGAGTCCTTCAGTGCTGCAGGCAGGAAGTGTCCAGATACAGAGGGAGAAACTGTGCTAAGCACTGTAGCTGTTGGAGTTGTACAAATAAATATATATGATTTTGAGATAGATAGACTAAGATAGACTTAAATAGACCTAGTTACATGAATTCAGCTTGGAGTAGTTATATTTGTATCACTGGGATAATCTCACACAGGCAAAACAAGCCTTTATTTGGAAAAGCATTCCTAAAGAATGAATCATTTAAAGGAGACTGCAAAGATTTGACCAACTGCAATAAAACAGCCATGGTGAAATTTGGAGAAAAAAACGCTTTGTGTATAAAATGTATTAATTATTATTGACAATCAGTCTAATTTGCTTTAATGGCTAAACTCAACGAAATTTGTTGATTTACTAAAACATTTTACTGCCAATTTCAATTTGCGTCACCTACTATTATAAAACGCATATGATTAAAGGATTTGTATTCAGTTGTCTACAGTATTTGGAGAGACTTTATACATAGTCAAATATAAATAAGATGGAGCATTCAGTGCAGAGGAGTTCCATTATTTGATTTTTCCTGTTACTTTGTATCAGGAATGGTAAAACTACGGCCTGAGGGCCATATGCGGCCCGTTAAGCTTTTTTATAATATTAACAGTAAGTGCGTCATAAAATAGCTGTATTTCATCAATGTTCATCAGTGTTTTGAGAGTCATTTCAATAAAGAGCAAAATACCGTGGGGCTTCAAAGACACATATTTTGTTTTAACTTTGCTTTGTTTCATTTTCAATTGACAGTTAAGCACGTTAAAGCACCCTAACCCTAACCCAATACCAGCCAGAATTTTACTTAGTATAGGATCGGAGAAGGATATTGGTGGCAGGGGTGGGAATCGCTAGGTACCCGACGATTCAATTCGATTCCGATTCAGAGGGCTACGATGCAATTAATCGCGATTAATCGAGAATTGCGATTTATCACGATTCATATATATATCTCCAAAGCATGCAACATACTGTGGAACGACAAAGTCCCAATAGACTTTGTAATTGGCCTCGCCCTTTGCGACTGTATTGGCAGCTTTGTACTGGTGTTGGGGATGCTTGTCTGGTTTGGAGCAACTGGAAGATTTTTTTGTCTTTTCCTCCAACTCCTGGTGCAATTTGTGAATCGATTCATAATTGGCAATATCATTATTGTGATTAATCTAACAATCGATTTTTTTTCACACCCCTAATCGGTGGAATGGGGACATCACACACACACACACACACACACACACACACACACCTGTGATGCCCATTTCCCTCATGGTGAGGGCGGCCATGCTGTCCGTGATGAGCGTAGCGGGGATTCCTTCGGCCACGGCCTCGTAGGCCGTCAGCCGGGAGCCCTGGTTGTACGGCCGCGTCTCCGTGCAGTAAACCCGCTTCAGCCGGCCCAGCCCATGGAGGCTCCGCACCACACCTGCACACACACACGCACACAGAGTGAACACCGCAGCTTGACAGCCACAGAGACTCTCGCGCCCGCTGAGGTGCGGCTGCTCTGGTCTCACCTAGCGCCGTGCCGTAGCCGGCCGTGGCCAGTGAGCCGGTGTTGCAGTGCGTCAGGATGGTAACCGAGTCCCTGGGGACGCCGGACAGGATGTGCTGGGCGCCGTAGTTACCGATCTTCCTGTTGTCGTTGACGTCGCGCTCCAGCATGTCTTCGATCCAGGAGATTACGCTGAGAGAGAGAGAGAGAGAGAGAGAGTGCAGAGGGAAACAGGTAAAAAGGGGTTTCAAAGTCTGACTGCTCCTCTAGTTCTAACATGCATGTTTAAGTGTTTGTATCAGAAACATTAATTTTTTTTTTCACCTCGCCTCTCTAATGACTCATCTGTTTTCCAAGAACCAGCCTGTAGCCACTGTGCTACGGTTCAGAGTTACTGTATGACTCTAACTAAGCTGCACGAAACAGATTCCTCTCTGTTATAACCCTCCCTACCCCCTGCAAAAAACCCATAAAACAACAACAACAGTACACAAATCCAGATATTGTCAGATCAGAATCTGACCTCTTTCCTGTCTGGAAATAAACTGGATATGAATCAGATATCCAGCACTACGATTGTAGTCTTGGCAGGGATTGCGTGGTTGTTGTGCGTCACTGAGAAGTGCAGGTTGCCGTCAGACACCAGGCTCTACCAGGCAGGGACTCGTGTCGCCCTCCTCCTCCTCCTCCACCACCTTAGAAACGTTATTCTAGTCGACTCTTCTCATTCCCGACACGAGCTGCGATCAAAAGCTCCGACTCTGCCTCACGGAACCCGACCACCGAATGTTGTTTCCACAACATTAACCATCAGCCGGCTGCTGGTTAATGTTGTGAAATACACTGCGTTAACACACTGTGTGAATACGCTCAAATCGCACCCTGAACACAATCTGAAAAACAGAATCACACACACTTTTGCGCCCAGCAAAGCCACTCAGTGGTTCCCTCTAAACCAGGGCTCTCAAACTGGCGGCCCGCGGGCCATTTGCGGCCCTCACATCCCCTTCATCTGGCCTGCACCTGATGGAGGGATGGTAATCTAATATTTTTGTATATACCTTTAATTAACTATTTAAAAACTTTTTTTTATTTGTTTTTTTTTTAACTATTTAAGTTACGCTTTTGGTATACAATACAAAAAATAAAAACTGTTCTGTTTTACAAAATGTGCAGTTTTCCCACTGGGGCAAAGGTAAAGTCCCAGACAGTTTTTTTTTTTAATTAATCAATGTGTTTTTTTCCTGCTAAGTGTGTCAACCATGTTGGTTGAAAATAGCAAAATTTCAAAAACATTGCACTTTCTTGTCGTACTCAAACTCAAACAGACTCCTCTGATGGGATGTCAAGACCTGCACCGGCCCAGATTCCACTTAAATTTGAGACCCCTGTTCTGAACTATAATGAAACAGAATGTGAATGTTAAAAAGAGATTTCCTTTGCAGTTTTGATTAGAAATGTTGATATTGGCCAAAAACCAAAGTCATGAGAATGTAAAATCCCATATATATTTTTTTCCTTTCCAAACTGACACATTTTTCCATTAGAGGTATTTGCTATATTCCCAACTTCATGTGAAACTAATTTTGAGAATTACATTCTTTCATTGTAGCCATCAAGAGGACAACCGTTCATTCTGTGATTTTTCCCCCCCTCCGCGATCACAGTCGGACCAGTTTGTCACAGTCAGATCTCACTGTGACAAACTGGCTCCAATTGTCTTATTCAGATCCACAACCGAGACTCTCGCCACACATTCAGTGAACCACCAAATTAAAAGCGCGGTTGCTTCTCGTTTTTCTCATTCATCGCTACGTCCGGCTTCGACTGGAGGCTTGGGGCGCCTGCTCCGTGTTTCCTGGCTGACACCGCTCAGTCCACTTCTTCCTCGCCGTGACATTTTAATTAAACGGGCTCCCCACGACGCCTTGGCGCGGCTTAAAAATACACCTGCAGCTGCTCTCCAGAGCCGCGCTGCGATGATGGCTAATTTTGGACTGTTTCAGTTTGTTTCAACCCTGATGTCCGAGTGGACACAAAATGTAAACGTGCCCAGGATGAGACAAGGCTTGGAATACTTGTACCGCTGAATGACCAGGAGCATCCAGACCAGTGGTGGGCAAACTTTTTGACTGGTGGCCCACAGTGGGCTCTAAATTGTGACAGAGGTGCCGGAGCAGAAGTGTTTTGGTCAAAAGAGAAAAAAATATATATCATGGGATATGTACAAAACATGCTTTAATGTCAAATTCATAAGAGTTACAACCAAATATGTGCCCTTAAAGCTCCAGAGAATTTAGCTCTTTATTGAAATGACTCTTAAAACACTGAAAAAATAGCTAAAATAGCAATTTTCTATGGCTATATAGTCATAATAGCTATTTTATGACCTATTTTCGTCCAGCTTGTCGAACTTGAAGAAATTAAATGAATAATAAGTTCATTTAATTTCTTCAAGTTCGACAAGCTGGACGAAAAAAAGCTCAACGGGCCGCAGTTTGCCCATGCCTGATCTAAAGGCTGAGAGAAGGAGGGTTGAAACATGAGGCTGCTGGTTTTTTTCAGGATGGGGAATGAAAAAAAAAATGGTCCTGATGGTGGCACCGCTGATCAAAAACTCCACAGGGTGTATTTAACTAAATTACTGGCTGAAACTAAATTAGGCCACGGCGCACACAGGAAAACAACAGAAATAGCTGACAACTGATGTGAGATAAGGAGGGCAAAAAAAAACAGGCAGAGTGACAGCTCGCAATATTTCCCAATCTAAACAAAGGGATGTGTGAAAGTGATGTGCATCGGGCCTCACAACAAAATATGTATATATATGTATATATTATACAAATATACATGACAAATATAGCGACAAACACCTTGTGATTCTGTTTTACAAGCCACATTTGACTGACATTTCCTTTTTTTGCCACAAGTAAAAGGAAAATCAGGTAAAATCTTAAAAGGGACAGTTTACCCGAAAATGAAATGTCACCAATGGAAGCCACGCGCTCAAACACTGCATGACTTACCATACAAGGGTGCAAAAGACGTGTCGGTCCTGTTTATCTTGGAGCGGCAAAGTTCTCACCATGTTAAAAATGCCAAAAATATCCAGTGTAACTTATTGAGGAGGCACTGCGTTTGCGTTCTGTGAGGTCCTCACACAATATCGCAGACACGAGCAGTGAACGACGCCACGAGTCAATCGTTCCAACACTGAGGCGACGTCATTCTAAGTTTGATTTGGGTTCTGTTGGTTTCTGTGAAACTCCAGAAAGGTTATTTGGGATTTGGAATCATGACCGGAGCTTCCAGTGGCCCAGGGATGAGTCTTAAAACATATGGATGAAGTTTTTTCAATTTAGGGGAACTGTGAATTTTAAACTCAACTCAGCCCGGCCCGGCCCAACCCAGCCCAGTCCAGTCCAGCCCAGCCCAGCCCAGCCCAGCTCAGCTCAGTCGAGACCAGACCAACCCAGCCCAGTCCAGTCCAGCCCAGCCCAGCCCAGCCCAGCCCTCCTACCTTTCCCTGAGCTGCTCCGAGTTCTTCTCCATGCTCTCGTTCTCTGCAAACTCCATCAGCTCGCGGGCGGCACGGCCCATGTTGACGGCGGTGGGCCGCGCCGAGGTCAGCTGACACAGGGACTCCCGGATGAAGGTCACCGGGTCGTCGCCGCCGGCGCCGGCCCGCAGCTCCACGGCCAGGCTGAGGCAGCCCACGATGGCGATGGCAGGGGCGCCACGCACCTAGTGGCGGGAGGGAGGAAGGACGCTCAGTCAGCGGCGCCGGGTTTTGGCGACACACACACACACACACACACACACACACACACACACACACACACACACACACACACACACACAAAAGGGCCACTGGGCCACAAAGCATCAGTGACATCATGCACTGCTATGACATCATCATCATCATCTAACGCTGAGGTCATTTCTCACTGAGGCCACTTGATGACATTATCATGACATCAGCTTCTCCACTGAAGGCAACATTCCTTCACGCTATCTAGCAAACACACACACACCATTAAACATGTAGCAGTTGTGTTTTGTGTGTGTGTGTGTGTTTGTCACTTGACAAACACAAGAGTTACATATGACCTGCCTCTGCCCCAAAAAAGTCAACAATTCAATATTTGAGCAGCTTTACAACCGTGGCTCGGCTCTTCAGGTGCTGAAGAGAGAAAGGAGCTGAAGGTGTCACTGAGTGCAGCAGCGCCAGGCTAAGACAGGAACAAAAAAAAAATCCCTGGCAAAGGTCATTAATAATTCATCAATAATCTCTCCCGAAGAGAGGGGGGGAGGAAGAGGAGGGTGGCATATTTCATGGGCGGGTGGCTGCAAGCACACACACACGTCAAGTCTGTACCGCGCTCGCGCTAGATAATGTGGAAACTTAACATAAAGGATGGTGCCCCTTTCCATTGAAAAGGGGTGTGTGTGTGTGCGTGCGTGCGTGTGTGTGTGGTGATAATGAGGGATTTGTGGGCGCCGCAGGTGCACCCAAAACAACAAAAAAAACAGGCATATGGCCACAGAAGCCGTGCAGCCGCGCCGGAGCACAAAAGAATTTCGACAATAACAAAAAAGGAAGAGATGGGGTGGAGGGGTGGAGGGGACACGAGGGGGGTGGGGTGCGTGATGCACGGTGCGGCGGGCATGAGCATCGGTTGGGAGGACAGAGGAGATGGAGAGGGAGTGGGAAGGAGGGTGGAGGTGGTGGAGGAGGAGGAGAAAGGAGACGGGGGGAGAAGGAGGCAGAGGAGAAAGGAGGAGAAAGGAGCTCCGTACCTTCATGGACTTGATGGCATCGTAGGCGTCCTGCACGGAGCGGATCTCGTCGTAGACGCTCTGGTGCGGCAGCAGCAGCTGGTTGAGGACGTGCAGAGCGCCGGCCCGGTAGCGGATCGCCTCCAGCGTCATGACCGATCAGCGAGCTGCGAGGAGCGGGGCGAAGCTTTGCACACTGGCGGACCGGTGGCGGCGGGTGCGCACGCAACTCTCTCTCGCGCTCTCTCTCTCTCTCTCTCACACACACACACACACACACACACACACACACACACACACGCTTCCTTCTAACCCGTATGCTGCCTTCCTTGCTACCTACCTACCACCCCTACCCTACCTGTCTGCTTTTGCCTCGCGCGCACACACACTCGTGAGCGGACACGCGCCGAAGTGACCGCGCGGGGCCCAGTTCGCTAACCGTGGTCTCGCGGCGGATTCCCGGCGGAGCGCGGCGAGGAGACGACGTAGCAGGAGGAGCAGCCGAGAGCGGAGAGAGAAGAGGAGGAGCAGTAGGAGGAGGAGGAGGAGGAGGAGGAAGGTCTGCTGTGTGGTATGGGAGGATCGAGGGAGGAGATAGGAGTGACACAGAAAGGCTGGGAAACCTCACACACTCAAAGGCGCGCGCGCACACACACGCATTCACTCTGACAGACGGGGAAGAGAAGGGGGAGGGGAGGTGGGAGGGGGAGGCAGACGCGGAACCACGTGTTCAGCCGAGCAGGAAGCGCCCGCTACTGTGACCACGCCCACCAAAGAAGAAGTCTCGCTGGATACCAGACTGGCAATATGGCGGCGCGCCGGGTTTTCCTAGTGGCCACTCGAGGTACTGCAGCAAAAAAAATAAAATAAAATCCAATGGGTTTCAAAAGCATTTCCCCGCCATTAGACAGCAATACAATAGCAAACGCTAAATAAACGGAAAACGAACTGCTAATAAAACGGCTGACAGGACGAATGTGACCTCAAGCGTGGTTCATAACAAATCTTTCTGTTGCAGATGTTTCACTCATGGAGTTTTAGTCTTTCAAAAGAAATTATAAAGGCCAGAAAATTACGAGAAAATGGTTTATTCCCAGCGTGACATTACGGCATTGTACGTGCTGCTGTACCTCGGCTCGTTCTGATTGGCCGCGTCCTGATGAATCACGGGAGTTCCATTGGCATGGTGTGAAGTGCGCATGCCTGATGCATCCTCTAATGCGGAAGTCAAAAACTTTTTTGGCCTGTGCGCTGGCTGAGCTTGGGCCACCATATTGGAGTCTGGGGGCCTGAGTGTCTTTTTTTTATTAACCCTGCCAATCCACACACACACACACACACACACACACACACACACACACACACACACACACACACACACACACACACACACACACACACACACACACACACACACCAGGCCCTATCTCCCCCTCGGTTCTCCTCCTTTTGTCAGGGGAAATTTCACATTCACATACGACGCTATTAGCATAACACCAAAGGCCTGAGTTGTTTTTTTTTCTCTCTCTTTTTTTGCACCCCAGACACTCCGATACCAGCGAGCTCTGAGGAAAAAAAAGGTCTGCCTATTTTTGTCACGTTTGAGCCTTTTGTCTTCTGCCTTCGGAATATCTCTCCCTGCTACCCCTTTCAGACATTTAAGAATAATTCAAGACCACGAAAAAGGAAATGTTGCCAGAGGTCATTATTTTAAGACACCATTATAGTATAAAAAAAGTGTTCACAATTGGTGTATTGGTTTTGAATTTGGAATTGTAAGGCAAAAAAACAACATTGAAAATCTTTTTTTTTTTTACTAAAAAAAAGAGACAATTTTCTTGTTCATTTTGCCCATTAAAGGCATGAGATGTGTATGTTTTACATAAATCCTCTTTCTTCTTCACACCAACTGACTTCATGTTCACTTTTACTACATCCATAAATCTTCTCTCTGGTCTTAGGCCTCCAACCTCTGCATCCTTCGATAAAAAGTAAAAAAAAAAAAAAAAGAAAGTAATAAATAATTTGGAGAAAGCCACGTAAAGCCGCAGCATTTCTGCACCTCAACATATCTATGCTCTGGGTTTTGTGATTGTACCCGCACACTTTTTGTCTCGCAATTAAAGTGAGACCAATTCAGTAACAATAGATTATCAAATATACTTTTAGGCATAAAAAAATGTGTCTGATAAATTACCTTTTTTTCTTACAGCCTTCATCACAAGATGCTGCAAAATGTGTCACATGGACCCCACATAATTGACTTGGACATTTGTGATTAGCTGTTAAATTTAATAAAAGTCTCTTGGAGGGGACTTTTTTCATGTTTTCAAATTTCAGTTAAGACTCAAAAACTCATTGCGGTTTCAGCGTTTTATTCATGGGAACACCTACGCTGCATATGATAAAAGGCCTTCACAATCAGGTCTTAGTACATTCCCCTTTCAGACAAATTATCAGGACATACTCCCAAAAATAGTGCATAACTGCGTATAAAACATTTAGACTGATTGCCCCTTACATGGCTTAACATATAATTTAAAAGATCAACAGTCAACGCTCCACCCCCACCCAGCCACAAGCACACATGATTAAATCCAGCGAGAGCGGATTCCCTTTGTATTTTAAAGCAAGTACATGAGATAAATACAAAAAACAACATAACCAACAGGAGCAAAGGAGTGTTTTGATGTGTCTTTGACAAGGTAAAAATTGGGTGGAGCCACTAACAAGACAAACTTCAACAATATGTCCCAGTTGTGAAAGTCCTGACTGTCAAACCACCATCTTGAATACTGATGTGCTTGTTGCCATGATAACAGGACGGCCTCAAAGGCCAGAATGTCACTTAGGGAGTGGAGAATGTGGCAGCTTGTGTGTGTGTATGTGTCTATGCGAGAGAGGTGACAGGTTAAAGGTTAAAGGTTAGGGAGTTAAGGAATAGTGGGGTAAGCACTGAAAGGTCCCTTCAAGCGGTGATGCTGCAGACGAACCAAAATCTAATTCTGCATCCCAACTGGCTGCTGCTACAAACCACAATGTGTGCATCTTTCAAACCCAAACTCCAGATGTTCCACAGTGTAACCCATCTGTGTCACCAAAATTCATTGCCATGCTTTGCCCCTGCCCCCACTCGAAAAAAAAAACTTGTGATGTAATTTGCTTTAAAAGCGTTGACATGATTCTAAACATCATTTTTAATCTTGACCCCTTAATGCACAGCTATTCAAATAAATCTGCCAATAAACTGCATTAATGCCATAACGGCTGACAGACAAAAAAAAAAACATTAGCGCAGACTTAAATCAATAACACTGCGATCGATTAAACAACTCAGCGGGTCCAGTGAACGTGCGGCTCCAGGTGGTTTCAGATGTCAGATGCTGAGAGACTTAAGTGCTGCATAGGAACACGAGCATACAACAGAAGAAACCACTGTAGTGCAAACCAAAGATTTTTTTTTCCAGGGACCTTAAAAATTGTAATCTTACGTCTGACATGAAGAAAATAAAATATAAAAAAAAGCAAGGGAAAAAAGTGTTGCGTAAAAAGTCAACGGAGGGCACGGTGAGAGCAGCATCGGGTCAACTTTAACCAGGATTACTGGGATAATGGGGCGAGGATGCAGTTGGATTACAGCAGACACATGGCTCCTCTGGGGCTGTCATGTGACCAAATCACTCCAAAGAGTGAAGCAAACAGGCGCCAACCACATCAGAAAACACACACACGATGATGTGTGCAATCTGTGCGTCGTCACACTTTAAAGGTCCCCGTGTTTCAGATCTAGTGCCATCTAATGGTAGAAAACCATATTGCAAAGAGTGCTACTGCTAATCTCCATTTTGCGTTTTAATCTCTCTTGAGCTGAAATGTTTCAGTTTTGTGTTTACAGCGCTGCTTATTAGCCAATGAAAACACTAGTCTTTTTTTTATATTACCCAACTGAAAATACACAAGTTTGATTTCTTTGTTGCATTGCGTGACAGAGGAACCCTTTACAAGTGGCCTTGAAGTTGTATGACGCTCACTTTAAATTTTGCCCGCTTTAAATAAAAAGTAGTGGTGCGGCGGGCCTGTGGCGAGGCACGTCTGCGAGGCAACGGCCGAAGAAAAGAGCAACCGCTGGGCCTCAAATGTCAAATCTGCCGCTGCTGACGGCGCAATCTGACGTTTGCGCGGAGGGGAAGCGGAAACGCAGCTAATTGTTTCCTAATCGAGCGCCCGACGGATTTGAAATATTGTTTGGGAGTGTAAAGGAAAATCCGTGCGGAGCGGCCTATTACTCGCAAGTCTCCGTAATCTGTGAGTATTTGCGCGGGATTTAGTGCTGAGGACGCTGCGAGCGACAAAGAAGCAGCTGAGGGGGAGGAAGAAGCAGCAGCAGCAGCAGCAGCAGCAGAAGCAGCAGCAGCAGCAGCAGCAGCAGCAGCAGCAGCAGCAGCAGGCTCTCCCCGAAGGCGACGCCACGTCTGATCTGGTCGTCTCCTTGGTGACATAAACACTAATCCCTCATTATGGGATGTAGGCTGTGGCACCCTGAAGCCCCCCATTTTTTTTCTTTTTTTACATTTCCATATCACACCACTCCAAATAGAGCAGATTACAGTAATCTGCGAACACTGGAACAGACAGATTAGATTAAGCTCATTACACCACATCAAATATGGGAAGAAAAAGGTTAAAAAAAAAAAGAGAGAGAAAAAACACAAACCTTGCACCATTATACATACTTTAGTGCAAGCATACACACATTGTATTGTTTTTGGTCATCTATAGATACCAGAGTTGGTATTTAATGTAAATCTTTAAGTCTTCTGACAAAATATTTGAAATCTCTCTCAAATGAAAGACGAGGATAGTAAAGCAGGTATAGTGCAGGTAGATCTGTAAAGCCATTCTGTAGAAGCAGCTTTGTTTAGTGTTTCTTGTCGTCCTCTACTTTTTCTTGTTAAGTGCCCAAAACCCCACATTTCTTTTCAGCAATAGAGGATATTTTATAGTTTCCTTGAACTTTTTTGCTTTTTAAATTCTTGATTTGTGACAGATTATGGCATGAAACGGCCTCATTCAGGAGTGATTGGTTTTGAACTGATTGGCAGAACTTAGCTTCATGCATTTTGCACAGACCATGCTCAAAGAGGAGGATGAAGCACGGCAGCATTCGGAGCTGAGAGAAGACTTCACAGCTTTTTCAGCCGGGACTCTGCTCCCTCACTCTCCCCGCTCAGCCGGTTCGTTTCCTTTTCAGGGACTCCAGCTGGAAAGAGGCAAACAAAACAGCCGTGACGTCAAACCATCAGGTGATACTCATGCAGGGACATCTCACACAGCAAAAAAAAAGTTGGCACTTCAAACCTTACCTCGACCTCCACCATCTTCATCCTGCCCAGCACATCCTTGGCAGCTTCCTGCGGGGACAGAATCAAAACTTGACACGAGGCCCAACGTGTGCGCTCCAAAAGGCTGAATTGAAAATCAAGTGGGCTCGGAGCGGCTGAGCGGGATCAGTAATACACTTAAGTCAAAGGAAAACCATGCCATAAAAGCGCAAACGGGTTGTTCGTCTCCAGGCCTGAGTCAATAACTGGTCAGGCAGCCAAAATGAGGCACCCCCTAGTGGTGGGCAGCAGAATGAACCAAAAACCCACTCGGCTCCCCCCTCAATTTTCCCAAAGATGTTGATTTGTTGGAGCCTCGCCTTCAACGGGTAGGGGGAAAAAAGGGTTTCATCATCATGAATGACAGTCCGACCCTGCTTTCACTTAAGGGGGAATTTAATAATCTGGCCCTGCTGGTTCTAATCAATGTCAGCGCAGGGTTCGCAAGTGCTCAAATTTATCTTGTCTCATTTATCAGCGGAATTACAATCTGGGAGATGGACGTCAGTCAGTGGCCCGTTCACTTCATGTCAACAACACACAAAAAGCAACAATGACGATGTGCACGGCGAGCCTCATCCTGCACTCACCCTGTTGCCTTGGCTGGAGTATTTCTTCACCGAGTCGGCCAGGCCTTGGACCAGACGCCGCAGCACGTTTTCATACTCTGCGGTGGGTGAAGAGAGAAAATATGATGGTCATGCTTCTCAAGAGGCTGTCGTCTGCACGCAGATTAGAAAAGTTCTGCTAATTGATTTTTCTCTCACTATTTGCAAGAAGGAGCGCTACCGCAGGTCGTCTCTCCCTGCAGCCATCAGGCTGTGCAACCGCACTCAATAAAATTCATCCTCTTAACCACTTTACATTTTGCAAAGGTGCAATAAAAAAACGACAACTATTTTTTATGTCAGTGTGTAGATAACGATAAATAATCCAGCTGTTCCCTTTCTAGGTCTTTTTTTGAAATGAATGAAGCACAACACGGCCGTCATGTTATCCTTGTTCACCTCCACCGTGTGCATTAGATGTGAATATCTTGGGTTTTTTTTCTTACTCTATAAATATTTTAGTTTTTATTTCTTCATTTCTTTGCAATTCATATCATTTTCCATCTTTTACACCATAAATAAAGGGATAAAGAAAGGTGTTCTATTCTATTCTATTAATCATAATTTTAATACAATTAAAAACATAAAATAAAATATAATAATTTCCCTGGTGTGTTGTGTGAGTTCTTGTTACCGGAGAGCAGAGCAGGAGGGCCTCGCTCCAGCTGCGCCTTCTGCCACTGCAACCTGTGGACCACCTCTTTGTGCTGCTGCAGCAGGTCGGACGGGGGATCCTGTCGCGTCTTCCTGTAATCTGCAATCTGAGAGAGAAGAGAGAGAGAGATGTAGCAGGCGATGGGCTATTGAAAAGTGGGATGGGCTGTGGAATCATGTGACAGGAAGCACCTTTCTCTCCAGTCGCTCCCGGTCGTAGTTGAGGAGACTGAAGCTGTGGAGTTTGTACTGTGGAGACGGGCTGCTGGCCTGGCTGCTCCTCCCGCTGCCTGCTTCATGTCGGGGTTTGGAGCGAGGAGACGGAGCCTGATTCACACGACACAACACACAATAAGAATTCACTGAAGACAACGGCGTGGGATTTTTTAAAATTTTCTTTTAAAAAAAAAATCTATATAGCCTGTGGAACACAACATAAAAGTCATGCTGCAAAGAAAACAATCTCTCCATCCATCCATCCATCCATCCATCCAATCAATGTTGAGGCTGATGCACTTCACTTTCACTCTTCTTGAAGATGAAACAGCAGTGCAGCCAGTAATAATCCTGGGTGCGACAGTCCCGTCCACACTAGTCTCTGGTCTATCTGCTCATCCACAATTGAGAAAAATGGATTATTATCTTTTTAATGAATTGGAACTCCTAGGAAACAAAAACAAAATCCATTTATTTTTGACTTTTTAAATGAATGTCGTTTAATTTGTTTCCTTTGAACCAATTACAGGAAGACATAACAGTGGTTTCGCCAAGCCCCACCCTTAAACCGTCCCTGTCCAATCCTATGCTAGTGAGAGTAGCAATAGTGACAATGCAGAAGAAGTCAGTTGCTCCTGTTGCGACAGTTAGTTTAGCCTTACCGCTAAAACAATGGCCAAACAAAGTTTCATCCACTTTTAGTTTTCAAGTCCTCGTCTGGTAAATTCAGTTTTTCACCGATCCACCCAAAACACAGTTTCTGCACAAGCCTCTGCTATGAAATACTTTGGACTGACGAGCCGACTAAAGTTTTGCCACACACACTGCAGACTTGGAAGGATGAGGCAGCGAGAGCAGAGACAGAGTTCGACAAATCAGCGACTCACTCGCTCCTTCTGCCTCTGCGGAGGGGAGAGCGAGGACACTGGATCCAGGACCAGCCACTTCTCCGTCACTGGCTGGACGTCCACCGCTGACAGAGGCTCCCGGATCTTCACCCACACCTCCAGCTTCCCGCCGGTCGCCTTCCGTCCATCCATCACCTACGCAACACAGTCCTGGATACATTAGTTTTTACGTATGTCTGCGTGTGTGTGTGTGCATGTGTGTGTATGTGTCTCCAGCACTCACCTCCACAATCTCCCTCACATCACAGTGTTTTTCCAGACCCTCCAGTTTCAGCTGAGCAGCTCCCACAACTTTGTCGGACTTAAAAAGACCTCTGCAAAGAAAAAACAAAACAGAATGTACAGACACTCAATAGAGGTGATTAGCAGCAACCAGCCATTGAGCTTTTATTTCATCTTTTCTTTTTACCCCTTGTGGAGGATTTCAAACTTGACACCTTTGGACTGGACGACGCGTTTGAAGGCACGGTGGTTGCGGTTGATGTTGAGCTTGAACTGCTCTTTAAACTCCGGGTTACTGGTGCCTTTCACCGTGTTGGTTTTGTCCCTCTGAGCCTCCTCCTGCGCACACAGGCACAGGCGTGAGTGCACCAAGACACCTTTTCATACATGTGGCGAGGAATGCGGCAAAGTCTTTGGCTGAAAACGTCCTTTGTCACACACACAATGCAAACGTTACCCTGAACGAGTCACGCATCAGCTGTAAAGAAAACGTGTGGCAGGGAACGGACTTGGCCTTAAAAATATGATCTATTCAAGTTCTGCACAACATCTAGACAATTTTTCCCCGGCAAAACATTCCACTTTGGTCATTTCATTTTGCGTCAGCATCATAAGTGACGTCCACTAAAGCTATTGTGACACAGTTCAGACGGTCAATGTCCGAAGCGGCCACCAGGTGTCTACTCATCCAAACGTGATGCCGTGAGCTCATTCTTGTTCTGTCTCTTACCGCGCTGGGGAAAGGAAACTCAAACTTCACACTGGCATCCAGGTCGTGGGGTGAGACACCTGCAGGTGCAGAGAGAGAGAAAGTGAGAGCAGGGTGTGAACGCACCTATGACGCACTAATGCTGGGTTTATTTTGGAGGTGCACCTCCTCTCTCCATCCCTCCTTTTCTCCCTACCTGAGGGAGCCGGCAGGTTGATTCCTCGAATGATGTACAGAATCATCTCGTTAGGCGTCAGGCTGGAGTGGCATCTAAAAAAAAACCAAAAACAAAGAAAATGTGACCATGTAGGCGCGGTGTGAGTGGGGCGACGGATGACAGCTTCCTGTTGGGATCACAGGCAGCCGTGGAGCTGCAAGCTCGGTGTGATCAGGGAGAGCAGCCACACCGAGGAAAGACTTTCAGAAGCAGAAGAAGTACAAGGAAACAACAAATTAACAGGCATCAGAATGTTTTTTTTAAGAACAGACAACAGGTGCGTGCGATAGG
Source organism: Thamnaconus septentrionalis (assembly GCA_009823395.1). Taxonomy (NCBI): domain Eukaryota; kingdom Metazoa; phylum Chordata; class Actinopteri; order Tetraodontiformes; family Monacanthidae; genus Thamnaconus; species Thamnaconus septentrionalis. The sequence continues at coordinate 18,781,616 of CM020501.1, forward strand.
AGATTTTCTCATCGCTAAATTACTCAAAATACTTGAAGACAACTCAAGATTGGACTGCAATAGTTTTTCAGCAGCAACTTTAAAAACTGCTGCAGCCGTTCCCGCTCCAGGTTTCTTGTGAGGCAACTGCCATTCAGAGGAAGTACAAGTAACTGTGCATCACGTGTGAGACTGCGGACTGACTTGACGGAGTTGAAGGTCCTCTCTTCGGTGCGGCACTTGGGGACGGGCCGGCCCTTGGCGTGAGCGTCTTTCAGTATCTGGATGTTCTTCACAGACTCCTCGCTCAGCTTCTCAAACCTGCAGGCAGACAAGAGACAGTACTTAAGACACACACACAAAAAAAATTCATGTCTCTTGCAGAAAAGTTTTGTCTGAACGTGTTCTTGGTGCATTTGCAAAAGAAATTGTGTTAAGTTAAAAAGCCAAAAGGCTCTTCAACTGAATTCTTGGGAAAATCCAGGATAGTTACGTGGGATAAGAAAATGTCAAGAGAGCCTCTATTGACAATGTCAATTCCTAAATTTTAATGGAAAAAAAAGGCAAAGAAAAAGAAAACGGGCAGGAAAAGTCATTCTTACTTCAAAGCCTCAGGCACCGAGCCCAGAACTACAAACTGCTGAGTGCAGGCCAGACACTTCTGCAGATTGTGGGAAAAAAACAAGTGTCAGTGTGAGACAGAGACAATGACGCAATGACATCACGGGTGAACACAAACAACCCGCAACCATGTGGTTTGAAAACTAAAAAACAAACAAACATAGAAATGCTGATGGAACTAAAAAATGCAGACAGAGAACTAGAGATGGGGAAGAGGGGAGTGGCCTGACCTCGTGCTGCTTCCTCAGCAGAGCCATGAGGCTGTGGTACTGCTCGCTGCTGCGAGGGGAGTGAGGCGAGCTGCGGGAGCGAGCCAGTGAGTAGTCATCCTCGCTGACGGGGGGGTTGGGGATCTGTCAGGTTGGAAGAAGGCAAGTGTGACAAAAGGGAAAACACAATGGGGTTTTTTTTTGGGAAAAAAAAGTTTAAAATTCACAGAGCCCAAAATCAGCAGACTCATGTAATTAATATAATTTGGATTTCTGTTGTGATGTAGTATTGCACTGAGTTCCTTGAAATGAAGGGTGTCTTTCTTTTTTTTTTAAATTTTCCAAAAAAAACAAAAACAAAAAAAAAACAACTCTCAATTGCTTGACCAAGATCTAGTTTTATGAGTTTAATCTGTTTGCTGACTGAGAAGTTCTTTTGTTTTCTTTTGCTTCCTATTTCCAATATTGTCTGGCTCACGCTAATGTAAAAAATTATATTCAATAAACATATAAATATATTTTTTGAATTCAATAGTTTAAAAAAATGAAATAATTTTAAAACGTGGTTCCAAACCCTGCAGACCGACAGGGAGGGGGAAAAAACCCAACACAGGAAGCACCTTAATATTGCCGCTCATTAAATGTGGGGGCTGAGTCACACAGATAAACACGGAGAGGCAGAGATGCTCAATAATAGGAATGTGATATGAAAGAGACTCATATGGGGAAACGTCACGCAGTTGCATGTCGGGCACGAAGAGAGAAAGTGAGAAAGTGAGACATTGGCGGCGCGCAGAAGGTGACGCGCTTTATTACTTCACCCCACCCTGACGTCTTCTCATCACCAGTTTCAGTCACACTTGGTCGTCGCAAGTGTGACAATCAAACACATATCTGCACTTTACTGCCTTCCCTCACTCCCTCCCACCACCCGCTTCCTCCCGAGCTGCCGCACACCTTGGTGATGTCGATGGGGAGGCCCGACTTTGCAGCCGAGACCATGGGGTCCAGTCCCTTGGCGTGCCGGAGGTGCTGCGCCGCTGCCGTCATGTCCTGCACACACACAGACAGACACACAGTGGGTGTGTCAAAAACAAAACGAGCGAATAGCAATATAACATGGGGGAAAAAACAAAATCATAAATAAGAGTGAGTGTTTACCTTCATTTGTTTGGAGCGCAGCGCCGCGCGCATAAAAGCCTGTCGCCGTAGCAACAGGAAATCCACCTGCTGCTGAGCTGTAGGCCAGAGAGAAAGAGCGACGTCAACTGCCGGAGGTGACACTTTACTCAAAACACTGCGGGCAGGCGGAGGCGCGCTCGTGTGCGAAAGGCAGTAATGACCATTTCCAACTTGTTCATTAGTTATTTAGAACAAAAGGTAATAACGCCACAAGCAGAAAATTGGAAAAGGAAAACAATGAAAGTCACCAATACATGTACGTTTTTTTGAGTTTCAGCCACGCACCTTTGGGCCCCAGTTTTACCGACGTGGCGCCTGCGGGAGCCTGAGGAGCTGGAGATTTTGCTTTCTGGACAGGTGGCCGCGCTGTAGGCTGAGAGACGAGAAAAACAATGACTTGAAAAGCAGTAGACAGAAATAAAGGGTATAACGCAGTGTTTCTCAACTGGTGGCTTGCAAGTCAAAAGTGGGTCACGGAGCTGTTTTGATTGGGATGTGACTTTGTAGGCAGTTTACCTTTTTTTGAGATACATTTTTTATAATTTTTTTTTTTTTAAATATATGTATTTTAAGAGAAAATGTTGGCCATTTATTTAGCAGGACACACAATTCAATAATTTCAATATTTTATTTACTAAACGTGACAGAAAGTGGGCAAGCAAGTTTTTTTGGAATACATTTGGGTCTCTACTTCACAAATAGAGGGGAAAAATATCCTGAGACTCCACCAGTTGAGAACCACTGATTTAAAGTATCGCTGCAGGAGACACCAGCATGCTTTTAAGACTGTTTTAACCACCGTCTGAATGCTGTTGTGCTGTAGACATGACTGAAGTGCCGGTGGTTTTTTTTTTTTAAATTTGCAGAGAACGGCAGCAGGTGCAGCAGAGAGAGCAATGACTAGCCGACAGTGGGATGACGGCAAACTATTCAGGGTTCTTGGCTGCATGAGAGCAACTCCGGCACTTTTTTTTTCTTCCTCCTACCCTGGGAGCTTCATTCTGTCCCTCCACTTCGTCGTCGTCACCCTCTGCGTCGGGGTCCTGATTGGCCAATTGCATTGCTTTTTCCAGGACACCCATGAAGTTCTCCTGACCCCCATCCGAGCCTTGAAGAGGTGGACAGCCTGCGAGAGTGCACACACAAAACGCCCCCGATGAAAATTTTGACTCCGTAGAGCAAACGAAAGAAAACTGAAAGAGAAACGACACTGAAACAAACTGGAGGACAGTCACCTGGCGGCACAGGTAAGTCTGACAAGTTGACATTTCTTCCAGCTTTGTGAGCCTTAATGGCTTCCTGGTATTGCTGCAAACAGAAGGATATGAGTTCAATGTCAGTTAAGCGAAAAAATATTTGAAAACAAAAAAAGCTAAATGTTTAAAAAAAAATTAATTAAAAACACAAACAAAACAAAACCAAGACAACGAGTAACGTTAAATTATCGTAAATATAATTGCAAGCGTTTCAGAGTTAGCGGAGTTACAGTAGAAAACAACACAATGTTGTTTTACAAGACGTGTCTTAAATCAAAGACCACCTTCGAGCCGAGGATGAAAGAGTAGCATAACATCAGTTTGTTTCAGCTGTGAAAAACACCTAAATGGCCAAGTTTGAAAAAGATTTGGCATTGAAAACAAATGTTCTACTACAAACATATTCAACTAAATGTTCCCTGGTTCTCCCCGAGTTTCAAGTCGTCGGGTATCACCTTGGCGATGCGCTGGTGCATTCGGGCCTTGCGATCGTCCCCCTTGTTTTTGGCTCCCTCTGCAGCTGACTTGTAGACGTCCATCCTCTGCTGGAGAGCCTCTGCTATGGTGGTCGGGGCGGGAAGATCTTGACAGGACGCAAACACAAAGACGCGCAATTTAATTTCATGCCACACCTTTGGCACCTTCTGTGTCCGGTCCCTGCCAGGGTCCCTGCCATCTCACCAGTTGTGGCTGTCTGGGTGCTCGGAGCAGCAGCAGCAGCAGCAGGAGGAGTAGCAGAAGCAGCAGGAGCAGCAGCTGGAGGAGATCTGGAGGCAGACTGGGCAGGAGACGGTGCACTTTCCACTGTGTCTGCTGCAAAACATCCACCATTACTTTATTATTGGCATTACATAACACTGAGTTTATTAGCGTCGCTGTGTTCCGATAGCACACTACATTTAGTGCACTGAACATCACAACTCCCACCAGTGACAGCATTCCGCTAAACTCACCAGGGGGTGGCGGCAGTGAGCCCAGGTCCACTGGTTCTCCTCGGTCCAGTGCTTCCACCAGTGAGTCCATGTGCTGCATGGAACCAAGTCACATTTATCACGTGTGAATATTAACATCACAAACAGAGGAATAAAAACAGTGACAAGAACATCTTCTTACTTTGGCAATGAGGTAGTGCTGTTTAGCCTGTTCAATGTTGCCGCTCTGTTTGGAGTTTATGGCGGCAATCTTGAACTCCCTCTGCCGGGACAACACGGCCTGCTTGAGCTCTACATGGAGGAAAGGCAGACCAAGCAGACCAGAGTGTGTTTGTGTGTCAACACCAGGGGGCAAAAACTCATGAATGATACATACAGGACAAAATAAAAACTATTCTGTTTTGTTAAGTGAGAGACATGGAAAGGTGCTGAACTGTGACACATGGGAGCACAGGGAGACCGTAGCACAAGGTTCACATCATGACCGTTACACCACACACGTGGATGCTCACCTGAGTGCTGTGCGTCGGGTTGGCCAGGGGTGAGAGGAGAGATGGCGGGCGTTCCCGGAGAGACGGCAATAGGAGGCTTTTGGGGCGGAGTCAAATGGAGTGGCTTGGCATTAGGAGGGGGCGCCTCCCTCAGCGGCTTCTGATTTGTGGGTGGGGAGGAGATCGACTCCGGCTGGGGCGGCTCTCGTTGCCGGACCGGCTCAGACTCTGGGCTCGGAACGCTGCTGGGTTTCCCCCCGACAGCCACGGGAGGCGGGATCTCCTCCTCATTGATGGGTTTCCCTCTCTTGGCAGATGTTAACAAGGACTGCAGAGTCTGGGTTTCCAAGGCGGAAAAGAAACCACCAGTTAACACCTTAACCAGAGAGACTGAAAACAAATGTGTGCTAGCATTTCTTTTTTTGCTAGCACTTAATGCAATCAAGCCAAAGACAAAGAGGAGAACAAGGCGTCTTCTCCGTCTTACCTTCAACCCGCGGTCATATCTTCTAACTTTGCTAGCCTCTCCAGCAGCCTTGGCATTAGCGATGGCTGTCTTGTACATGTCAATGCGCTCCAACAGGCACGACTCCAGCCCTGTTGCGCCGGCGGGAGCGGCCGGAGGAGCAGCGTGTGACGCAGCAGCAACTTTAGGGGCAGGCGGCGTCGCGGCAGGAGGCTCATCCTCGTCATCCTCCAAAACATCATTCAGTTCTGCCTGACAACAGTGACATGGACGCTCGGGTCATTCAACAGCTACTTCCCACAGTTGAGCAGCTTTGTCAAAATAGGTTATTTGAATGAAGTAAGTGTTCACTGTTCTGCCCGTTTCGTTTGAGGTCTACTGGTGGATTTTATTATGTTTTTGTTTCGTCATTTGAAAGCAGATTTACTCCCATACAAACATTTTTTTTTTTTTTTAGAAAATACTACTACTGTTTCTTTACTCTGCTTTAAAGATTCAATTTTGTGATTATATTGTAAACAGGTTATGAAGCTGCCCATTTATTTTAACTGAACATTTATTTGACCAGGAAAGTCCCACTGAGATTAAAAACCTCTTTTCCAATGGAGTCCTGGCCAAGAGGCAGCAAAACTTAAAAATGTCAGCAATGAAATCACTATCGATCACAACATCAGAACTATCACTGTAAGACTAATGCTCATTTGTGAATTTTTCACATAGTGCAACCGATAAACAAAATAAACCTCTATTGTAAGTGTGTTACCAATAGGTCTTCATCATCCAAGTCATCATCTTCCAGATCCTCATCATCCAGGTCTTTCATACAAAGAGTTGCCATTCGCTCGATTTCAGACATGGCAACTGGAGCTGAACATGGACAAACACATCAAGAATGATGACATCGATCTAAGCATGTGGATGAGACACAAGCAGATACATTTGTTGGTACATCTGTATTTAGTAGGGAGGTAATGATATTGTCAGGTTTTTGGGGACCTTGGAATGGAAAGTGTCATCATGGACGTGACGCCTTCCAAATAGTAGGTGTTTCAACCACAGTGATGTAGAGCACCAGTGGGAATGACAGTTACCTCTGGTTCATGCTTAAGCAGCAGAGTAAAGTGGCAAACGGCCCGAGTGACAAGGGACAACTGTCTTGTATTGCTGCCAACGACGACCAGACAGACTCATAATACGTGCAGGAACTTCTCATCTCATGAAGTGGGTAAATGACTATAATTAACTAACACTAACAAACACAAACAGCTCATTTTGTGCAGAAAAGTGCAACAGTTGTGAATGAACACCAGCTCTTTAACGTTGTTACCCCTCATTCTATTATTGCAAATAATATACTGTCCCATGTCCTTGACGCTGAGGTATTTACAACGCGATTTTGATACCATGACTTCCGGAGTCATGTACTGCATGACAAGAAAGGGATGAGCTCCTCACTTTTGCCTTCACTTTTCCTTCCTTGGGATCTCGCACCTCCACCCATCAGCTGCAACAGTTCTGCCTCCAGCTCGGCATCGTTCCCCCCATCATCAAGGCCGTCATCCGGGTTCAGGTCGAGGAGCAGCCCCATCTGCAAGGGATACAGCCAGATAGCAAGTTAAGGAACATCAAAGCTGGTGGTGACCCATGCATGCTGTTGCAGAGGTTATCAGCTACAGTTCCAATCGTCAGACATGAGTGGCCTTACCTGCTTGGCTCGGGCAGCCCCCTGGCCCTTGGGTGGGGGGTTCCGACTGCGACTCATTGGCCACCACTAATTAAAATGGTTTAGCTGCCATAGTAGAAGACGGACAATTAAAGTAAGATGGTTGTTAATAAAACACTGTCCATGGTAAGTTTACGTGAAAAGTGTCAGCAGTGGATTTAACAATTGCCACTTATTTCTGCCAATAGACTCGGCACTGGTTAGCTAAAAACAAAACAAAACAAAATAAGCACCAACTTAAAACCTTTGAACCGTGTTAGCCACCGGTAGCTAGCACAACACATAGGTAAAATAGTCAAATAGCAGTGGGTGTGCGGGGCGGAGCTCTACCTTGTGTGTTCCACGGCTCACTGTATTGGTGTTAAAGCTGCCGCTGCTGCTCGGGTCGACTGACGGGATCGATAACTGTTCAGAAAATACGGGACACGGCGCATACAAGTTTCCAAGCGTTTAGTTCCAGCGATAAAAACAAGAACGACAGGTTGTGGAATTCACTTCCTACCTTGCGTCTCCTATGGCAACGCAAGGCACACTTTACGACCAGCCGGAACACCCCTTTTCACTGACGTAAAGCAACGTCGTTCGCAAAGTCGGCTGTTCGGGTGGGTAGTTCAAAGACCGTGGGAGCAAAATACCGCAAATAATAAGAATAAGCAAATTATATTTATTCATTCCAATCAAGCGTTTGTAAATAATTACTACATATTAATTATTTTACCTCGTGTATAAAGCAAAACACTAGTTACGTTCATTAATTAATTAATTACTAATTTGTGTATTGTACAAATTAGCCCTTTCAACTACTTGCATGACTTCTGACTGATTAAAATTGAACCAACCACCGCCACTTCAATTTGATTTTAGTTGCGCTTATTTGTTAATTATCGTATTGACCCTTTTTTTTTTTTTTATTGTAACTGTCGTTATTTTTTTGTAGCTTATACCTTTGGACTAACTTTTCTCTATCTGAGGAGATGGCCAAGAGGAAAGTCAAGAACAGTGTCGGTAAGGTGGATCCCAAATCGGACATCTTGTTGGAAATATTAGCTAATATGCTAAAGCTATCGTTTCCACTCAAACCTCGGATTTTGCAGCCATATCATATCATGAGCACGTTTGATTAAAAAAACAAAAATAAAGCTTGGATTTTTTTCTCTCTCCTGTGTAAAGACAACTTGGCTGCAGCTCAGCCTCGACTTCTAAAGATAAGCAGGAGAGAGAGGCCAGGTGAAGAAACCAAAACTGTTGATGTACAGGCTAATCTTCAGGTAATTAAAATCCAAACACCCCCAAGCAGGCTAAGACGAACGTATTTATGTAACTAACCTCTGTCTGTTGAGTTTGTTTTTGTTTTTGCTAATAATATATCTCAATGTAACTGTTTACATCCACACATTTTAGAAATAAGAATCTGTGATATATTTAGGACATTGCAGCGGATGCATCTCTGCTAAAGGAATCAACTGTGACTTTGGCTGTGGAGCAGCAGCAGACGGAACACCAATCACTTGTGACCGAAGAAGAGCCAGGGGACAGGGAAGCTACAGATGTGTCTGCTGATACTGATATGGCTACAGCAACAGAAGTGGGGCCACCGACTACATTTAACAATTCCAACGTTGATTCCCAGCCTGAGGGTTTGATGGCGCCAATGAACAACCAATATGGAGACCTTGAGGAGGTTGTAGTAGTGGCCGAAACTAGTGGATCTACACCTCGTCCAGGCATTGATCCACTCCAGGTGCCACCCACTGGGGTGCTTCAAGAAAAACCTCTGACTGCTTGTGAAGATCAACCAGGCGGAAAGAAGAGTTCCCAGTTTGATATGGAGGAAAATCGAGAAACAGACCAACATCACAGTAGTAGTGAATCTACTGCAGATGTCGAGGAAGCCACAATGGAGACCCAAGTGTTTCAGCCTGCCAAGAAGAAGCCACAAATAGAGATGTACGATCAGGTGGAGGAAGATCGCGGTCACTTTCTTCAGGCAGAAACAGAAATGTCTGTAGCTCTTGGACCGTCATCAGAGTTCATACAGACCAGAGGAGATGCTGAGCAGACAGAGGCAGAGGAACAGCTTCAGCTCAATGTCACTGATGGGAATGATGGGTAAGGCATGTTGAAAAATGTGAATCATATTGTATGTACAAAATATTCAGTCGTTTGGCCTTGCAGTGCAGCATTAAGAGAAAAAGAGCATTACCACACTTAAGTTAAAGGGACAGATCACCCAAAATTGCACAATCTAATCAGTTCTTAATGGTACAGTAAATATTCTGGCTAAAACCATGGTGTTACATGTGTTTAGGAACATCAGTAAATTTAGTTAAAGCTCTGACTCAATGTGGTTTTGCTATTTCCCCTTAATCAACCTCACAGGATCCAAGCTGAGGTGCATGGTGCTGTCATCACCTCAGATGGACTTAGTGCTGTGGTTGATTCAGCCCTGGAAGAGCAGAGTTGTGAGGATAAAGATGGAGTACTTGATGGTCCACAGGAGTGTGGCGACATAAGGTCAGATCCACCAGCAGGACAGGAGGATCAGAAGCAGCAGCAACTTGACAGGAATTCAGTCGAAAATGTTTCAGAAGAACCCCCGCAACAAATGGAAGGTGCTGAAGATGTTGACCAGAGTCCCGCAACTGTTCTCAACTCCATTCCATTGAAAAACCAAGCGGCTGAAAACAGTGACGTCACAAAGGCCACACCCCTGCTGGCGAACAGTGACACTAATGCAGCAGCTGAGAACAGCAACCATTCGGCTTGTGATGCTGCTGAAGGTTCTTCATCGACAGACACCAGCTCAGGAGGCTGTGCTGTCGGCCCTGCGGCGCCATCCCTTGGCTCAGAGAAGAAAGACACTGTGAGTGGAAGTTACTGATATAAAATGCACATGCAGTTTGTCATGACCTCTGTCTCTGTTTCCCACAGTTGGATGTCGATGATGATCAAGGCCGTATTAAGGGCTCCACTGACCCGTTTGGTCCTGGTTTCTTGGACTATGTATCAGACTCTCAATTGAACACCATTCCTTTAACGTAAGAAAGTAGACGGAAAGCACAGATAACAGTGAAAAATGTAGATTCGTCTTTCTTACACGTTCAGACACTACCTCTGCAGTGAAGTAATTCTTTTCTAAACCGCCTTCTGCTCTTGTAGTGAGGAGGAAATTGTGAAAGGAGAGAAAGATCTCGGGTTCTCTGACTGTCCTGATGGTACAGACCTCATCTGTGGGCTCATTAAAGAACTCTCCTGGCTCAAGTTAGTACCTCCTCTGCACTGCCTTTTTTCTAATCTGACCCCACTATCTTGACTTTCAAACTCATCCAGTTTACACAAAAGTAATGTTGTCCAGAAGTGACTAATGGTTACACAGGGGCTTCTCTGTTGTTAGATTGGCATCACCTGTCAGTGTTTGCACTTTAATCACTCTCAGCTCCAGTGATTGTTGTATGTGGCAGATGCTGAAGCAAAAATTTCTACAACTGTGAGCATTCTGAGGATATTAGGAACTCAAACAGTGAATTTATTTTACTTAACTTAGAATAAAAATAAGGATTCACAAGGTGTGATTGGGCATCATTAAAATGAACAGATTATAATCCTGTCCAGTATTAATGTTCAAACTATGTTAATATAATATACTTTTTGAAGATGATAAATACATCTGGTTTTGATGCAGACAGTTCATAGGTGATACGGTGAAAAAATATTTTCTATTGTATTGATGTTTGTAAATAGGTGAGGTTTACACTAGTTTGCAGACACGTGAAGTTTTTTTTTTTTTTTTTAAGTATCTGTACGGTGGTGTAATTTGTGTTTGCTAAACCACTTTTATAGATGAATTTTCTTACTTCTACTTTTAACTGAAGATAAACTTATTTGCTGTCATTATTTTAGTTGAACTTGACTACAAAAAAAACCCTCAATAATTTCTCTCTTTCTTCTAGCCGGAAGGTCATGGCAACTCACAGAGAGCTGGAAAATATGCGTCGCAGCACCAAAAGTTTGAGAAGCTCCACACGTTAAGTTTTTATTTTTATTTATTCAATTCACGTTACTCTGAACTTAAGGTTGTCTCAGAGTTTGACAGCATTCGTCGGTAGCTAAAGCAAAGATTTCAATTAATTTTCATATTTAGTACCATTATTGGATGGAGGTTTGCATTATGATGAAGTTGTTCTGGTTCTACTTCCTAAAGTTATTGTTCATGTTGATTGTCTGGATATTGTTATGTTAAAAACAAAGAAATAATTCATATTTGACACGAGGTCAATCTGATAATGAGAGTTGTTTTCACTTCAAATTATTTAAAGTGTGGGAAGTGGGGACAGAGGCAACAAAGATTTTTTGGACAAATTAGACATTTATAACACGTACAACATACATGAATATTACTTCAGAGTCTCCACACTTTTTCTCCCACGCAACACAATTGTCTTTCAGATGAGCCTCTTTGCACATGAAAGCATAATGAAGCAACAGGCGTCAGTAACAACTCAGTCTCAGAACATCCTCATATGCAAATGTATATTTTAAAAGATTAAAACGTGCATGTAGTCACATGATTAGTGCGCAAACGTGCCAAAGCAGGTGAAAAACAAAACAGTTTAACCAAACCACACGAAAAAGGGATAAAAACCAAACGCATGCAAACAGAACGTAAACATTAAAAAAAAAAAACGACACACGCTTATTAATATTAACTTTTAAAAAAATAAAATAAAATAAAATACCAGCGTTGCATCCAGCAACATGCGTATAGTGGTACCTGATACCCGCAGCGTCAACGTCTGGGCTGGGTGTACACGCAGGTGTACGCGCTGTCCACCTCCGGACAGAAGCGCTTGGTGTGCGCACGGGCTCCCGTGGCTCCGCACAGGGGACACACGTACTGCCACAGGTAGGGGCACAGCACGTCCCCGGCCTGGTTCTTCAGCCAGTGGGACCGGTACACAAGCTCGGACTCCCCGTTGTGCTTGCAGAAGCTGCAGTAGGCGCGCTCCGGCGACGAGGACAAGCCCGGGGACGGGACCGGGGGAGCCGCCGTCTTGTGGCGGCTGTGTTTCTTGCGCTCCCTTGGCCCGGCCGTAGGCGCCCTCCGCCTGGGCGCCGAAAAGGCCTCCGCCGCCTCCTCTTTTACGTCGGAGCAACCCGAATCCTCCGTCGACATGCTCGGACCTTTCATTTGCCACTCCTGGCCGTTCGAGCAGCACGCGTCGTCGAGGCGTGCGCTGGACGCCCGCGAGGCGCCCAGCTCGTGGTCGTTAGGGGCGACGCGCGGCGCCTGCGAGTCTGGCGGCGATATCAGCGGCGGCGGGGCATGAGCGCCGGGCGACGTCAGGATCGCCCGGATGGCGGCGGACAAGCCCATGTAGTCCCTCCAGGGCTGGAAACTCGTGCGATCCGGATCCATGAAATGCGGCAGTTGGTAAAGTAGTCCCCGAACCATTCCGCTGCTGTCTGTCAGGCCACACTGAGTCCGGTCCTCCTGGCATGCGTGTGTGTGTGTGTGTCCCTTGGTGTGAGACGACGCGGAGACGCAGGCGAGAACCAACGGGCGCTTTGATTTGTAATTAGGCACAATTGATGGGCGTGCGCTCGCGGCTCTCGGTGCGTGCAGCTGGTTCTCTCCAATTAGTTCCGGTGGTTCAGCCGCATCAACTGTAGATATCAAAGAACCCTTTTCTACTGTTTACACAGTTAACACTTTACTTTTTTATTGGCTTAGATTATCCTTTCTTTGTTGGTCACTAATCATACATCGACGTTTAAACTCGACGTTTTCCAGCACCACACAAAGCCAACAGAAATAAACATAAGAAAAAAATTATTTGTCGGACTAGTGTTGACCAACCAGGACTTTGGAGTCACGTTGTCGTTTGAACTGGTATTTTTTTTTTTCAGACAGAACATGACACTTTTATAATATCAATATAATATAACTTTAATATGAACTTTTAGGAACTCTGCTAATTTCTGCTTCCCAAATGTGTGATCTAAAAGTTTAGTAATGATCAATTAATCATAATTAATCCCCATCATGTACACATTCAGCTCTCCAGACTGAGCACAGAAAGATGTTGTTTGTTGTAGTATTGCATTTAATGTTATAGGACGAAAGGGGGCGACACGGTGGTGCAGTGGTTAGCTCTGTCGCCTAACAGCAAGAAGGTTACAGGTTTGCATGGTCTCCATGTATCTGCATGGGTTCTCCGCCTTCCACCCAGTCCAAAAACATGCATGTGAGGTGAATTTTCCTTGGGTGTGTGTGTGAGTGTGAATGTTTGTCTTTCTATGTGACCCTGCGATGAACTGGCGACTTGTCCAGGATGTAACCCTGGACAAGTTACAAGGCAAGGCACTGGAGGAAAATAACATAAAATATTAATCTTTATTTGTTATTCAAAATAAATGTACACTGCTTTGTTGTCATCAATTGTCAAACTTTAACTCATAGTATGGAGACCGTGGCGAGCGAGTCACGCCATCTGTCTGCCACATCTCAGACTGGTGATCCATCCTGCCACTTCTGCAAGGAATAGAGGAAACACTGGGGTGAAAGATTTGGTCATCATCACTTCGCTTGCTTTGGTTACATTCAACTGGCATTGCATATCATCAGACTGCTTCTGCAGTACAAAACAAACGAACAAACAAAACTTCCTGACCGTACTCTGCTTCTTCTTCTTTTTTTTTCAATGTAAAAATGCCCCAAAGTGCGGTGGCCCCAGGTGACACACCTGCTTTGGTAGGACAGATTGAGGACGGAGTAAAGCTCCGGAGTGCTGGGGGTTTGAACTCTCCCTTGGTACAGCCCAGACCTGGTGGGAGACGGAGTGATGGGAAGACAGCCAGACACGCTGGTGTGGCCCAAGCCTGAGAAGTGAGGAGTGACGCCGTTAGAGCACATCAGCAGCTTGAAGACTTAATCAACATTCTCCCCCCTTTAAATTTTTTTTTTTTTTTTTAAATTCTTGATTATGGAGGAGCCGCCTTGCCCAAGGACCTCAGAGGATGAGAGATATAACTACCCTTTGTGACACCACAAAGGGTCTAAAGTTTAGCGCACACCTTCTGGGAGGAAGAGCAAACAAATTAAGTAAAGGATGGACTAAGGAAGTTCACTTACAGGATAGCAATTGTTAAAAAAATAAATAAAAATGCTAGAAGCTAATTTCATTCAAAACTGGCTCTTTGACACAGTGGCATACTCACCGAGAGCAGTGCCGTCTCCACGTTTGAGGATCGATTCTTCGATACCAAACAGAGGTGAGTCGCACAGATACTGCTGCTTCAGGAGCGAGGCCTTCTGTTGCTCAAAATCATGGCGCTGAGCAAAAACCACAAGGCATGAAACAGGGCAGCAAGAGCGCCTTAACTGGTGCCAAATGCACGAGCTGGCCTCCCACCGACCTCATGGCTGAGCCTGATGGCTGCGTCGGTGAAAGACTGCCGCTCTCGTTCAAAAGTCCGCCGCTGACGGTTCAGCTCGGCCCAGCGCTCCTGGAGATGGTCCCACTCCTCCAGGTAGTAGGAATTCACCAATTCGGGGGCTGCAGGCGAGGCAAGGCTGTCCTGCAGGCAACAACCCAGTCTGAAGTGGCGGAAGAGCTGGTGTGTGGACAACCTGGCCTAATGTGGCCGGTTAAGCTTTTTAATCTGGCCTGCCGAACTTGAAGAAATTATTTTAATGGTCAGTAAGTCATAGAATAGCTGTATTTCATCCATTTTTTCAGTGTTTGAAGCGTCATAACAATAAATAGCTAAATACTGTGAGGCTTCAAAAAGACACTCAATTTGTTGTAACTTTGTTTTTGTTCATTTTCAATTGACATTAAAGCATGTTTTCTTCATATCCTATGATATGTTTTCCTTCTATGATTTGAGTCACCAAAACACTCCATCCATCTGCTCCTGCTCCAGCACCCCTGTCAAAGTTAGAATCCTAAGAACCCATTGCGGACCACCAGTCAAAAGGTTTGCCCACCCCAGCTTTAGGTTGTCATAAAACTTTTTTTTAAACAAGTTTATCGTAAGGAGCGAGACTTGAGAGTGGATTCCGAGGCAATCGAGGGTACAGTACCTGCAGGAGTTGCTGCTGCAGTCGGACGAGCTGCTGACTCTCCTGCAGCTCCGTCTCCAATCGGGCCAGGAGCTTGTCGTGGTCGGTGCCGGCGCCTGTGGGACCTGCTCCATCAACATTCCAGCCGGTGTGAACAGCAATAGCGCTGCTAAGAGCCAACTTACTCCCAGATGCTTCTTCCTCACCTATGGATAGGACGCCCAGCCTCTTCTGCACCTGCCTCCAGCCTTGAACCACGCCCCCCGTCAGGTGGTCGCCCAGCACCTCCTCGGCCTGATCCAGTCTCTTCTCCGCCCCTACCATTTCGTCCTGGGCCCCTGCTACGTCCAAAAGGGCCTTCAAACAAAGTTGTGCCTTTAGCAGCTATATCAATAAAGTGGAAATATAAAATGCGGTTTCGCCACTTGATTGTATGCCACTGTATGTGCATCACAACAAACTTCCTCCCTGTGCATCATCATCAGTGGCCCCTTCAAGTCGACTGAACAAATGCGGATGCAACGAATGTGAACACAAACATTTTGGGGACAAACTCAATGGACAAAGTGGGTATTAGCAGGTGTTTGATTGTTTATTGATGTGTTGGGAAGAGAGAGCAAAGACAAGAGACTTACACGCATCTTGGCCAGTAAATAAGGACCACACACAACACAACACACAGACGACCATGTGGTGTCACTCCCTTCTACAGACATCGCGACAAACCAGTTCTGAATCTGGACGCTGTGGGAATTTGTTCTTTTGTCTGTTTTGGCTTATTTTCATCAATGTTCATCAAACACTGAAAAACCTCACGTTTGAATTTGGAGAGTGTGTCAGAGTTGCGTGAACTAAAAGCTTCTATTGGCAAATGTCTTATTTATCTATAACCTTGACCTGACGCTACAGGGAGGCATGAACAAAACCTTAAAACCTGTTTCGTGACAGCCAGCACACATTTTTTTGGTTCTTTTGGATTCCGTTTGATGCACATCTCCCTGATGGTGGTTTGTGAATGAGCTCCTCATCAAAAAGCTCCCCCTCCTGTCTGCTCACCTGCTCCATGTCGACTCTGAGCGCGTGCAGCAGAGTGGTGAGGCTGTGCCGCAGCTTCATGGCCTCCCTCAGCTCGGCTTCCCTGCGCTCCAGCATCAGACGCAGCGCAGTTTCTTCTCCTCCTCCTCCTGCTCCTCCTCTTCTGCAGCGAGAACAAGCCGGGAGCAGACGGGGGCGCTGGAGAGAGCTCACTTGAAAAGTGCTGAGGTGAAGTTGAGGCCGAAGGCAAGCAACATACTTAGAGGAGGGCCCGATTGTCTTGACGGGCAGTTCTCTTTTGCCTCTCGATCCAGGAGGGAAGTTCAACAAGTCTATGGCTGGATGGGGGGAAAAAAACAACACAGTGTCATAGTTCCAGTTATTATCAAATATGACAGTAGTTCTCAACTGGTGGAGTCTCAGGACCCACATTTTTTCCTCATCATAAAGTTGCAACCCAGATTCACCAGCACTCAAATTTATTCCACAAAAATAGAAATGCTAGCACACTTTCTATCATGCCTAGTAAAAAAAAAAAATAAATATTGAATTGAGACCCGCCAGTTGAGAAACGCTAAAATATGACATATTGATCATGTGGGAGGAGTTAGTATGACAGTGTGCATCTCACAGGATCCTCTCTCTTTAAATCTGTCTGCCAGCCTCTCTTTCAGCCTGTTGATGTGCTGCTCTCGGCGTCTCAGCTCTGCCTCCTGCTGGCTACACTGCAGCTGCAGACAGGTAACCTAAAAAAAAAAGCAGACAGTAAAAGAGAATAAATGTTTAGATAAATGATAGGTGCTGGGACTTGTTGCAAAAATGACTGCAGCATTGCTCACTTTGGTCTGTTCACATCTGAGCATGTCTTGAAGCCTGGACACATGTTCATCCATCTCTTTTAGCTGCTCCTGTTTGGACAAAAGGTCATAATTCCTTCTCAGTCATCGGCGGTGTACATGCACAGGTGCATGGAGGGGAAAATATTCGCTTTATTTGAAAGATTCACGTACACACCGACAGTATTCCTAAATACTCTCATTCACATCCAGCCACAAATATTGGCTTTTAAGAAAAAGAGGGGGTGATATAACCTCCAAGTGTCCTCTAGGACTTTGTTGGAATAGCTCAACAACAGTGCCGCACAAATATATATATATATATACACACACACACACACACATATATATATATATACACATGTATAAAAATATCTCTCACGCAAATGTAAAACCTCAAGCAAAAGTTGCTGTTGCTGTTTACACAAAAACAGTGAAGGAGTAAAGCAGTTTTCTGAAAATCTTGACCTTCATCAATGACAGGTGAAAGATTTTTAAACAAACACCCACATAATCGTGGGAAAAGTCCACAGTTTCCACATTCACCATTCCACATCTGCACCCACCCCGAGTCCGTCCATGTGCTGCTGGTGCTCGTTCCTCTCTGCCCACCAGGAGGCGCTGTGAGCCAGTTCACTGGTATGGTGGGGGCAGGGATCCCTGCGCACTGTGCGCAGGTAGGAATCGGCAAGCGTGGAAAAAAGGCGATGAAGGAACACAAAAGACAGCTGTAAACTTTGTAATTTTAAATCTCAGGTTAAAATGAGATACCTGAGCACTCCAGGCACCGCCCACATCTCCTCCGATTCAGCATAGCGGTCATCTGAGTGTCAAATTCATTTGTTAGACATTAAGAGCACATTTCACTTATGTGCAAACCTGAATTGATTGGCCTTGTATAAAGTTTATGAAAAAATGCTGTTCTTCTGCATTGTAAATACGAGAGTAAAACAAAACATGACAATCTTATTTATTTTTTTTTAGGCGTTTTACCTCAGCAGGATTTTTCAGCCTCCTCAAACAGACTGACCGTCTGTTTTGTGAGCAGGTGATTCCACTTGTGTTAATTACAACTGGCAGCCATCCATCCATTTTGTACCAGTGCTTCTCCTGTGCTCAGCCACGGGGGTGCTGGGCGGTCACAGCTAAAGCTGCTGGACTGGCCGGTCAGTCAAACTGAGGTGGAACAAATGTGTTTGTCTCAAAAGCAATCTTATCAGTGAAAAAGATCTTTATTTTATGTCATGTCTCCACATTAAAGATTTTATCCTGTCAAACATTTTGTAGGAACAACCAGTACGTCTCCCATTATATAGAAATAGGATAACTTTCTTAAAAGTATTATATTTATAAGGCTCACACTGATTTTTCTGTGCCAAATAGGCCTATCTGTGTGCTTTGGGAAAACAGCTGCCATGAATAAAAAATGTAAAAGCATTTCTAAAAAAAGAAAAAAAAATGCGAAAAGGAAAAAAAAAAAGGTTTTTTGCACAGGGGAGAAAACAAAAAACCCTCAAAATTTGTTTGTGTCTGAAAAAGCAACTTTATTTTGAAGGTTTTGTACTCAGTAGTAAATAAAGGAAGTCAAGGAAAAGCTGAAGTTCTGCTCATTTGGAACATGATTCCAGTGCGGAAACAACCAATGCACAACTTTTGCATTGCTCATTCACCTCAAATAAGACTTGAATATTTTAACCAGTCAAATAAACACTCATAAATTGCGTTTGTGCATCGGACGTCATAGATTTATATAAATATATTATTTTGTTTTTCGAGAAGATCTCCACACACAAATAGTACAATATTTATAAGTTCAAGGCACAAATATGAAGGCAAATTACAGTCAGTGCCTTGATAAATATATACAGCATAGTTATGTAGTGATGAAAATCATTTCGCCACTGGCTGCTTTTCACTGACAGGGTTAGAGTCTGTACCTTGCTGTAGCTCAGAATAGAACCAACAACCTAAATAGTTAATAACATAAAAGAGTTTAAGACATGTCAGTTCAGGAAAAGAAGAAGAACTGTTGGCCACGCCTTTAAATACAGTGTACGCATGACACAACGTTCGCCTTCCTCTCGCTCAGCACCAGGTTGATACTAACGTTTGGATTGTTTCCACATGAGGGCGCCGAGTTATCCAATCACAGAGATTCTACTAGGACAGATCCAAAGAGCAGCTCAATAATTTGTAAAGTTAGTGTCATTAACAATCTTTCCAACAGAAACATGTTGCCACTGCTTTAATGTAACAGCTGGGGCTTGTGACGCCACTGGTTTTGCCGGTTCACCATTAGCGCTACGTTACAGCGTCACAAGAGGAGTTGCTGGTCCAGCACACAGCAGCAATGAGTAGAGTTGACAAAAGCCGATCAATTCAGACATCCTCCGTAGTTCTTTCTGCTCTAGGGAGAGATGGAGGAAAAAAAACCCTGACATAAAACATTACCATTTCAGAACAGAAGCATGAGAGCAGCTACACATCATCTCCCGCTTACATATCAGAAGCACTTCCGGTATAATGCATAATAACACACATGGGGACGACACAGGAATTTTGCAGTATAAGGAAAAAAAAAAAAAAAAAAAGAATTTATTGGGCCCATTTTCATCTTGCCACCAATAAAACCGTTTTGGAAACTGGGATGTGTGATGAAAAAAAATGTATTTCAGTAGCTTATTTACTGCTCTCTCTTAATTTTCTTTCTTAATTCACTTTTATTAGTTGATGCATTTATTGTTAGACTCCTCTCCATCTAATTACAAGGTTCTGGTCATCTACATTTATTTCTTGTTGGTTCAACATATGGATTGGTTGAAAATATGGATTAAACACAAATGTTAACTGCTGCCAAGAAGAAATTTCATTAGAGGTCCTCAATGAAAGGTCAATGAAGCATGATGTACCTCAGAAAAGGGAGCAGGATTTGGGGGGTCTAAAGGGATTGTCACTGGACGGGACCCCGACAAGGAGAGGGTCTTTAGAGGCATTCTGCAGACAGAAGCGGCTCAGTTCGGACGCAGCCTGCGACACCTGTAAAGAAGAAGAGAAGTTGGGCCCTTGAAGTGGCTAAAAGACAGTTCCGTGACAGAGACTGCACGCTGATCTGTGCGTGTCATAGTTTAAATTGCAGACATTTGTTTGCAAAATAAGCAGTTTGTACATACAAACTGCTTATTTTGTTTATTTGCTAATTTAGTTTGTATATACAGTTGTACATAATAACTTTATACTGAAGACTATGAATGTAACTTTTGAGTACCGTCCCTTTAAACATTTTGCACTCTGCACTATATAATGTAAACATAATATCCCGACAGGGATTATTAACTATTCTTTGCAACTACAGCTTCTCGCCGGTAGAGGGTACTGCAGTCTCTTGATTCTGATCATTTCGAGTTGCCAGTATTTGCGTTGAATTGGCAGGTACGGCAGCAAAACGGGGGTAGCTACACGTGTCCGTTAATCGCATTTACATACCAACAATAAGATCATTTTCGGGGATTTGGCTGACTTCCCTAAACGAAAGTCAAGAAATAGACACTTTAAACCCCTTTTCCGAGCCACGCGGTTCACGGCGAGCGAAAAGTTCACAGCAGGCAGAAACAAGTGTTTAGCTCAACTTTTAGAATCCAACTTTAGAAGACCACGAAGTTCGGTCGGTGTCGTTGCAGCACCAGTCGACTGAGTGTCGTTGCAGCACCAGTCGACTGAGTGTCGCCTCGCTCTTCCGTATTTGTGTATCTTTTTTTTCCCCCAGTGTGGCTGTGTCCGTACCATGATCCGCCGGATACTGGCCTCTAATCGGAGCTGCTTGACGGCCTTCTGGGCGATTATTAAGTTGCTGCTGGCGCTGCTGTTGGACATACTGACGATCTCAATTCCACTTTCTTTGATTATGAGCGGAGGTAACGTTAGTAACTGTTAGAACGTCCGGCCAGAACTTAGCGGAAGTTAACTTCCAACTGGTGGCGAGTGATGTGACGTATGGTGACGATGCCTCGGAGCAACCAGGAAGTGTCAAGTGAAGTGCTTTTTTTTCCCCTTTACCCCCGCAGAACTTTATTGAACACAGCGCGAACATTCACAGCCATCGACAACAAACATAAATAAATAAATAAATAAATAAAATTGAAATTGATACGATAATGGTTTATCAGTGTGTGTGTGTGTGTGTGTGTGTGTGTGTTCAATTAAAGCAGCTAGAATCGTTCAGGCAGGAACTCAATGATTAGAAAACACAGTGGATCTGGTTAATTTTCGTCATAATGTACGATGTGCTGGATTTTGTTTTTATATGTGCTGTGTTTTATAGTGAAACGTAAATGTGACGTATCGGCTTCGGCACTGTTCAGATCAAGTAAAGTAGACATAAAGCAGATTTCATTTTAAATCTGAAACTATAATGAACAAAATCATGTATACTGTAACGATCTGCGTCACACGGTGAAAAGAAGATGGCACTTGCTGTAACGGGCTGCTTTATTGGTCGACCCTGGTTACTGTCGGCTTTAACCACGCCACAACACAAAAACAAGGAAACAAGGCACAGCAAACAGTTTACGGCTCTCGTCTCTCCGACTCGCGTCAACGCTCACTCTCCGCACACACACCAGACTTCCTCATTCGCTCACCTCTGTCCCCCCCCCGCTCTCTCAGCCATTCACATGCCTAGCCAACTTCTAAGGTGCAACTTCTAAGGAACTTCTTCAGGAACATAAGACTATCAGAACATTAACATTAACATCTCCTTCAGCTCGAGGCTGCTGCACCCTCAGTGCAAGAAGGAGCGCTACCGCAGGTCATTCCTGCCTTCAGCAATCAGGCTGTATAATTGCAGTATGTAAAATCCCATCCACTGGGATACAAAAAAATCTACAATAACTGTAAATTTCTCATGTAGATTGCAATAGAAACTATTTAGCAGAGCATGTAGCACATGTACATTCAAATGTTTAATATGTAAATATCTTGCTTTTTATCTCGCTTTTTTTCTGTACATACTTACAAATATTTTATTTTTGTCTATATCTTCAGTTAATATAATTCTTGACCTTTTGCACTGTAGCCAATTTCTTTTCTCTTTTTTGTTGTTGCTGTAATTATGCAAATTTCCCCATCGTGCGATCAATAAAGGTCTTCTTCTTCTTCTTCTTCTTCAGACCCAACACAAACAACAGCAGAATTGCTACAATACTTTAGATACCGTAACAATTTTAAACCATGAGTTTTCTGTGCAATGATAAGCATACATGCACACATGTGGGGAACATGTTGACCCATTTAATCCTCTTTCTTTATCACTGGACTACAAATATATTTCTGAATTAATATGTTTTCCTATTTTATAGTAGGTGGACCTTTTTGACTTGGTCATTTTAAAAGTAGCTCGCATGTTGAAAAAGTGTGAGCACCCCTGCTTTAGGGTAAGTCGTTTTGGCAAAAGTGTACAAAAGACAAACCTCTCTTCTCAAACTCTTTCCCTAAAGCACGTTTGATCGCACGCACACACACACACACACACACACACACACACACACACACAGACAGATTAAAATTACTGGACTTTCTAACACTTGGTGTTGACAATTAGATAATAATACAAAGACATTAAAACATAAAAGCAAAAAAAGATGTTAGTGGTAAAAACTAGAATAGAATAGAAAAAATAACAACTTGGCCCCTATAACCTCTCCTAAAGACCCTCCCATGACCATGAAGGAAAAAAAAAAGTTACAGACTAGTTTAAAGGCCAACATGTCTGGCATGTAGCAGATTGAAGTATGTGGTTATGGCAGAAAATCTACAGTGGCGTTTCATCCCTGAGTGCAGTAGTGGTCTCTTTGTCTGCCATCAGACCCCCGTAGCACCTTCTGCACACTGCCTGATACTTGTCCACTCCACCGATCACCACCAGCTGTGGCACAAACAAGAAAAAAGGTGTTTTTCTGTCAACCATCTACAAAACCTGATATATATTTCCAAGTTGCATTTTTCATGTAAGGATTATCCAGTACATAAAACCAACAGTACACACACAGTATCTACCGGACTATAAGCCGCTACTTTTTTCCCATGCTTTGAACCCTGCAGCTTATACAACGGTGCGGCTAATCTATGGTTTTTTACAGCTTTTAAGTTAAAGGCAGTCGATCTGTCTTTGTGAGCTCCGGTGCGTCGCTGCCTCGAGTCCAACTCCATACAAATTAACCGAGGTGACCAGTGGGACCCCGCAAACAGGATCCGCGGTGCGAGTCCAGAGTCGCAGGCTCGAAGGCGCCGAACCGATCCGTTCCGCGGATCCGTTTCCTGACGAAACACCTGCGGCTTATAGTCCAGTGCGGCTTGTACATGTACACATTTGTTTTTTCCCCTAAATTTAGCTGCTACGGCTTATGTTCAGGTGCGCTTTATAGTCCGGAAATTACGGTAGATATTTCACTCTTTATATCATATTCTTTTAATGATTCCTGAACAGTTTTATTGAAACGGCCTGTTCCAGTTTTTTTCCAGGCCACTTTGTCTCCTCACCTCTTTTTCATTTCCTGTCCTCTTGGTGAAGGCAGCTTCCATGTAACACTGCATGCAGACGGCGCTCAGCTTCACCACACTCTCAGCCAGAGGGACGAGGCTCAGGATGTTCCCAAAGGCCTGCGAGAAAACAGCGTTCAGTCTCAGTGGAGGTATAATCACGTTAGAGGGACTGAAGAGGTGCTTTGTGGTACAGAATAATGTGTGCACTGAGCCATGTGTTGTGGTGCTGCTGGTGCGGTTTGAGCAATCTGTGAAAAATGTGTCTCGTGTTACATTTAGTTGTGTCTTACAGTGGTGCTCGGTCTACCAGCAGTGCAACACTCAGAGCCAGTGGGGAGGAAGACACTGACCTTCCTCTGGAAGGTTCCGTCCAAGGCTGCTACAATGACCGTCTTCCCCAGATTGGCCATCTCTTCACAGAACTCCACTGTGTCTGGATACTAGAAACAGCAAGAGGTAAACAATCGCATGAGTGGCAACTCATCCAAAACAAAATCTTGTTCAGCATCACAAATGTTGGTCTTTCAGGATTTGAGGGAAAACTCTGGTTTTGTCAAAAAAAAAAAGGAGAGTGTAGAATTGATATACTTACAAACTGCCCTTCATCAATTCCAATGACACAGGCTTGCAGTGCCAGAGGCCGCACATCTTTTAGACAACTGGCTGGAACGGCTTCCATTGTGTTCCTCAAAATTGAATTAAAAAAAAATTATTAAAAGTGACCTTGTCCGCTAATACAACGATAATAAAAATACATGCAATGAGAGGAAAATGCAAAGACCAGAATACAGTACCACTAGGGGGCAATATTTACACATTCAGATTTATTTCATCATTATTCACATCATCTACCTTCTCATTTTTAAATTAGAAAAAAGTTGTGATTTGTGAAAATAAAATTAATGTTGTTTTGTAGTGAAATGGAAATGGAAATGAAATTTGAATTTGTAAATTTTGTCTTACAACATTTCTATTTCAGTCACACCCTTTGTGACAAACTCATTGTTTGCATTTCCTCTGAAAACAAGAAGTATATGCATGCCAGATAATTAACAGATAAAATAATTTTAAATGGGTGACTTACCTGTCGTGAGTGGCCAAACCTTTGTCAGAGTAACGAGTGTCCTTGGCATATTTGATCAACAAACAGTTGTACTGGGCTATCTGGAAACGACGCACTCTGCGCATCAGTTCAGTGCTGCAAAGTATATGACAGGCACACTGACTGTTTATAAATACAGAGGCCAACGTGGAGGAGCCAAAAGCTTGCCTCCTACAATTTGGCCAGCGTGATCTGCCAAAAATGGCAAAAATACTTAAGTAAGTAAATAAATAAATAAATACATTTCCAGCCCAACCGGGATGCATAAAAAATAGTAAAATAGAAAGTATTAGAGACTTTCTACTGACACATGATCCTGAACATATGTCCCACCTCTTCCCACAATATAATGAAAACTGACTTTAATTGACTTGAATAGAAATTATCTTTTAAAAATATGAGCTCCATATTTATTTTATTTTTTTAAAATGTGGCTTCACAAAGACCTGGTGAAATAGACTCACCTTTTGCCTGAAAACATTGGTCCAAAGATGACCTTAATAACAGAAAACAGATGGAAGACGTTCAAAAACATACGTAATGTATGTGCTTACTCAAATAAGCTACTGGCGCTGCTTTCAAATTGAAACTAGGCCTCTTTTCCCACTAGTCACAATCTCTCTCACTCAAAGTTTCGAGCGCTGATAGTTACTGTGGGAAGAGCACATATTTTAGCTTTCGCAAACAGCACATATGCATCACAAGTTAATCGCAGAGCGCTATGCAAGAAAACAGGATGTAGTCAAAACATGCTGATACAGAATGTGAGCCCCTCATTCACTTATTGGAATAAAAGTGATCATCCAGAGACGAGACTTCAGCTTCTTCTTCCAATAAACAATATAGGTGGGCCGGCGAGCCAGGAATTTGTGGAAACGCCTCGTAGCCGACGACGCTGAAGTTGGCACCACATTCGCCGCGGTGCTGCTTAAGTTTCGATTCCACCTTTAAAAATAATTCCGCAATTTGACCGCTAGATGGCAGTGCTTATCCCAACACCGTTCAATATATAAAATCCAATAAATCATTATGTCTGCGTTGACGAGGATTTCTGACTAAATTATACAGTAAAAATGGACATGTGAGGTATCATTGGAAAGCCTGGGAGCTCTACTTTCACAATCAGTTGACATATTTCAAAGTTGCCTACTACTCATTTTTGGCCTTTTGGGGGGACTTCAAAGTAGGCAACTTTGAAATATGTCAACTGATTGTGAAAGTAGAGCTCCCAGGCTTTACAATGATACCTCACATGTCCATTTCTACTGTATAATATTGGAAATAATCCACCTGAAAAACACTGTGATGTCAATGGTAAAGCGAAATGAGCAAAGTAAGTAACACGTACATTATGTACTATCGTACATATCGTAATGATGTAATATGTCAACCGAAAGCAGCTGACCAGCTGAAAAGACTCACTCCACCCCCTGGTGTTGGGAGGAGGACACGTTCCCGTCAATAATTAGAATTTCTCAGCTGCATGTAGACGGGGACAAGGTGAGAACTCCGATTGGAGGAGAAAACCGAATTATTGCTTACTCCGATTAAGCTTTGCATGTAAACGCACTGAATGATACCTCACATGTCCATTTTTACTGTATAATTTTTGAAATAATCCTTGTCAAAGATGAGAAATACAATAATGTGAATGACAAAGTTGCCTACTTTGAGGTCCCTCAAAAAGACCAAAAATGATATCCTGTGAAATGTCTTAGCTGACTGTGATAATAGAGCTCTCAGGCTTTCCAATGATACCTCACATGTCAAATTTTACTGTATGATTTTTTAAATAATCCTTGTCAAAGTTGAGAAATACAATAATGTGAATGACAAAGTTGCCAAATTTGAAGTCCCCCCAAAAGGCCAAAAATGATTTCCTGTGAAATGTCGAACACCTTCTCCACAAAACACATGTAGACTGGTTGGGCGAACTCCCATGAGCCCTCGAGCATCCGGCGGAGAGTATGGAGCTGGTCCAGTGTTCCACGACCCGGATGGAACCCGCACTGTTCCTCCTGAATCCGAGGTTCGACAATCGGCCGTATCCTCCTCTCCAGCACCCTGGAATAGACTTTACCGGGAAGGCTGAGGAGTGTGATCCCTCTATAATTAGAGCACACCCTCCGGTCCCCCTTTTTAAAAAGAGGAACCACCACCCCGGTCTGCCGGTCCAGAGGCACTGTCCCCGACTGCCACGCGATGTTACAGAGACGTGTTAGCCACGACAGTCCCTGCACATCCAGAGAATTGAGGTACTCGGGGCGGATTTCATCCACCCCCGGAGCCTTGCCACCAAGGAGCTTCCTGACCGCCTCGGTGACCTCGGCTTGGGTAATGGACAAGTCCTCCCCAGGTCCCCACCTCTGCCTCCTCCGACTTCCAGTCGAAGTCAACAGCTCTCCACCTGCACCATCAACGGTGTCGGTGGCGAACTGCTTCCCCCTCCTGAGGCGCCGAACGGTTTGCCAGAACTTCTTCGAGGCCGACCGAAAGTCCTCCTCCATGGCCTACCCGAACTCCTCCCATGTCCGGGTTTTTGCCTCCGCTACTGCCCGAGCTGCAGCACGCTTGGCCTGCCGGTACCGGTCAGCTGCTTCCGGGGTCCCATGAGCCAGCATGGCTCGATAGGACTCCTTCTTCAGCTTGATGGCATGCCTTACTTCCAGTGTCCACCACCGGGTTCGGTGATTACCGCCACGACAGGCACCGGAGACCTTACGACCACAACTGCGAGCAGCTGCATTAACAATAGAGGAGGAGAACATGGTCCATTCGGACTCAATATCTCCAACCTCCCCCTGGATCTGGGAGAAGCTCTCCCGGAGGTGGGAGTTGAAGACCGCACTGACAGAGGGCTCAACCAGACGTTCCCAACAGACCCTCACAATACGTTTGGGCCTACCGGGTCTTTCCGGTCTCCTCCCCCGCCAGCGGATCCAGCTCACCACCAGGTAGTGATCAGTTGACAGCTCAGCCCCTCTCTTCACCCGAGTGTCCAAGACACAGGGACGGAGGTCAGACGACACAACGACAAAGTCGATCATCAACCTCCGCCCCAGGGCATCCTGATACCAAGTGCACCGGTGGACATCCCTGTGCTCGAACATGGTATTCGTCACGGACAAGCTGTGACTAGCACAGAAGTCCAGCAACAGAACACCATTCAGAGGAGCTGGGTTCCAGAGCCCATGCTGTGCGTGGAGTTGAGCCCGACTATAACTAGCCGGTACCTCTCAACTTCCTGCACAAGCTTGAGCTCCTTCCCCCCCAGCGAGGTGACATTCCATGTCCCTACAGCCAGAGGCTGCTTCCGAGGTCGGGGTTGTCGAGGCCCTCCGCCTCGACTGCCGCCTGAACCACACTGTACCCGACCCCTACGGCTTTCTCTGCGGGTGGTGAGCCCACATGAGGTCCAATGATACCTCACGTGTCAAGTTTTACTGTAAAATCTTTGAAATAATCCTTGTGAAAGATGAGAAATACAATAATGTGAATGACAAAATTGCCTACTTTGGAGTTCCCCAAAAGGCCAAAAATGATATCCCCTGAAATTTCTCAGCTGATTGTGAACGTAGAGCTCCTAGGCTTTCCAATGATACCTCACATGTCAATTTTTACTGTATAATTTAGTCAGGAATCCTCGTCAACATAGACATAATGATTTATTGGATTTTATATATTGAACGGTGTTGGGATAAGCACTGCCATCTAGCGGTCAAATTGTGGAATTCTTTTCTTTTCTTTTCTTTTTTTTTTTTTAAGGTGGAATCAAAACTTAAGCAGCACAGCGGCGAATGTGGTGCCAACTTCAGCGTCGCCATTCCGAACCCAGCCGTTTAAAACCCGAGTGGACTGCCGGTCGAGACAGTCACTATCCCTCTCCGGCTGCCGTAAACTGCCACTGTGTAGCCAGCGGGAAAAGGAACTACATTGTCGTTTTACATACCTGGATCTGTCCACCTGCTTTCGTTGGGAGCATTCTTGGAAAATCAACACGGTCCATTTTTTCTTCTTAATTTAGTTTAGCGATGATTAGAAAAAAAAACTCAGAAGGTGGCAACTAGGCGCAATGTACTGATGCTTCGAAGCAAGAGTATAGAATCCCGGAAGTGCTGCTGCGACCAAGAGAGTCTGGGGCTGCAGAACCACCTGGAGGTACAGAGTGTGTCCGGGGCTATGGAATGTGTCCGGGGTCGTACGGCAAGTCTATTAGGACAAACTACATCGCGGTCGGGTAAATATATAGGACTAGAAGATAGGTATATAGGTAGATGGATAGCATTGCCGTAGGACCCCGGACACATACTGTACCTACACCTGCACTGTTTTTTTTCACCAGTTCCAACAGTTCGGCAAAAGCGTTCGAGCTAGCAGACAGTCGCTTATTGCTGGCTACGTGTACACCAGGTATTACGGTAACTGCTCCGTTCGCGGAGGGAGAAGCGTGTCTCTGTCCTGGATTTCAGACAGAGCCGGCCAAGGCATAAGCGAAGTAAGCGACGGCTTAGGGCCCCAAGGCCACTAGGGGGCCCCAAGAGCAACAACAACAACAAAAAATGTCTTTTTCAAAAAAAATTTTTTTTTTTTCCATGTTTAAATGATTATTTCTATATGATCAGTCAAATATATATTATTGTACAAAAACACACTTTCAACAGAGTGCAGCTGTTGATGTAGACCTAGTGATTCTTCAATGCCTCTGTAGCTAAAGCGTCGCTGCACCGGTGCCTCCTGCCAAAAAAAAAAAGTGTAACGCGGCTCCCGACTTGCACGGATAGCCTGCACTCTCCCTGTGACAGTTGCTTCTTCAGAGCG
This sequence comes from Thamnaconus septentrionalis, assembly GCA_009823395.1. Taxonomy (NCBI): domain Eukaryota; kingdom Metazoa; phylum Chordata; class Actinopteri; order Tetraodontiformes; family Monacanthidae; genus Thamnaconus; species Thamnaconus septentrionalis. The sequence continues at coordinate 18,810,868 of CM020501.1, forward strand.
GAGCTATTACAAGCTCAAATGGATCAAGAACTACTTGAGATCTTCCAAGGCACAAGAAAGACTGAGTGGACTGGCAGTGATTAGTATCAACAACAAAGTTGGCCATCAGATTTCTTACAGTGATGTCATAAGTGACTGCCTCTAGAAAAGCCAGGAAGCACAGGTTTTTAGGAGTGGGTGGTTTTAAGACCTAATTATTCAACTTTATATTTGTTTTTTTAGACCATTTGTGTTACCTTGTTTCAGGTAACTGTTCATTTATATCATTAAGTATTTGCGTGGTATTTATTGTATATTTTATTTTATTCTGTCTGTTTTTTTTCCAATTAAATTTATTATTTTTATATAAGTGTTATTTGTTGTTGTTGTACGTTTTTGTTGTTCTTGCACTACAACTTATTGTTGCACCTTGCTGTTGCACGTTTTTGAAACCAAAAATAATAAACCAGATGACACATTTACATTAAGAACATTGTCTACCTGTTTATTTTGGTTACTTTCAGTGAGACTAGATGACATACCTGACTTTGTGCTTTATCACTTGGAATGTTGTGTAAATCAACCCCAGGACACTCTTGTAGCTGGATGTGCTACCCTTTGAGATTGAAAACCATATGTGGCACCCTGTACGTGATCCATGATGCATTAATTGAAATTATTTGTATTAAGTTTTCATTGGTATTACTTATGTTTCTGATTATTTTACCTTTGGAGATACAGCAACAGCCTAATATCAACGTGTAATACATACATGTGTAAAGACATGTCAGGCCGTCAATAGGATGTAAAGAACACTGCCAGAGCTGCATTGAACTCATTGTAGGTGTGTGAATGATCAACAATCAATATTGGCTGAAATAGAGGGCCCCAAAATCAAATTTTGCTTAGGGCCCCATGGAGGCTTGGGTCGTCCATGATTTCAGATGAATATTTCTGAAAATTTCACTCCATGATTCCACTGCAGGCTGCTAGTACACTTCCTCAGGATGCCCCACAATAATTTTCAGAAAATTCTGATGTAGCATTTCAAAATAAAGTTCATCCAAAAATGTGATTTTAATGTTGTACTGTACTGGATTTCAGATGAATATTTCTGAAAAATTCCTAGTTTTCACTCCATGATTCCACTGCAGGCTGCTAGTACACCTCCCCAGGATGCTCCACAATAAATTTCAGACATTTCTGATGTAGCATTTCAAAATAAAGTTCATCCAGAAATTGCTATTTTATTGTACTGCACTGGATTTCAGAAAACATTTTTTGAAAAAAAATCCTATTTTTCACTCCACGATTCCACTGCAGGCTGCTAGTACATCATTCAAGGTCTTAATTGCTTTTTTGTTTCTCGAAAACCTGATGGAGATCATGTATTGTCTGACCTCACTGCTGAGAGGAAAAAATTAGGGTTTTTTCCTCGTAAATTTACATTTATGTATATGAAATTTTTACACCTGCACTGTCAGGACCCGCCTGCACTGAGAAGTCCACCTCCACTGTCAGAGCTCTTGGAATGATGAAAAGGAAAAACATGGAGTGATTTCATCTAAGGCGACACGGTGGCACAGTGGTTAGCGCTGCCGCCTCACAGCAAGAAGGTCGTGGGTTCGATTCGGGGCCCGGACCTGTGACCTTTCTGTGTGGAGTTTGCAGGTCCCCCCTATGATTTCATCTAATGTTAACTGACTGTTTTGAACATGTTCATGTGTTATTATGCTTCAGAGCTTTGATATATATAGAAAGACTTCTCACCCGGAGATTTTTGTTAAGCGCTTTTACTGCTTTTTTATTCCAGCAACAACTTCCCGGAATTTGAGCGAATCAATTCCACCACTCTTGTGGGATCAAGGCCCCTGGTGGGAGAGGGCCCAAGGGGTGTTTGTGTGTGTGTGCATGTGGGGTTGAGGACAGGGGGTGGTGGTTGTGGTGGCAGCAGCAGAATGTTTGCCTACAAAACAAATAAAAACATAATATATATAAATATTAATTAAAAAAAAAGCAAAAACAAAACGTGGGCCTTTTCTGGCATCTATCTACCTGATCTATTTATCCTGCTGTACTTCTTGACACTCACAGTACGCCAAGTACCCTCTTTTGTCCATTATTTCTTCACAAAAGAGCCACATGTCTTCTGTTTTTTGAAATATAAATTTAAAAGGCTCCAGGATCACTTCCTTGTCCTTTTCATTCAGCTCAAAAGAGCCATTAAACAGTTTTGTCATTTCCCGTGCAGCCTCCTCTTTTTGTCTGCCATCCATGTTTAAAATCTCAGGCATGTCCACTCTTCCTGTGAACAACTCTTTATTTGCTTGAACCCATTCTGCTGCTTGTTCACATTGCTGCAACATTCGGCCAACTGGACTGATCTAAAGGAGAAAAAAAAGTCAGCTTTTTCTCATAACCTGAAAGGTCATCTTACAAAATTTAACCACATAGAGATCAAGCCTACCTCTTCTTCAGTTGTCTCATCCTGACATTCATTATCTTCAGTTTAAACAATTAATATTGAGCATTTAATACAAGCAGTTGTCATAAAGTCATTCTCAAACCATTTCCTGGGATTGATAACTGGAAAGAACTAATAAAGATTGAGAAAAAAATGACTGCAAACTGACCTCGGTCATGCCGTCCAACTTACGCTTCAGCCAAAAAACCGATGGCACCTCACCTGCCAGAAGGGTTTTAGATGACTTGCTGCAATTGGCAAACCTCTTTCCATGGCTATATTAATAGGTTAAAAGGATAAAACAATTAAAATGACATATGCTGTGGAGCAATGGCCGGAGCCAGGATATTTTTGGCAAATCCAAGATATGTAATTCTGGCAACTAGCATGAGAATAGAAGGACAACTAGACAGATGACATTAGAATGTCAGTTGTGGATTAAATTAACAACCTCTGACACAAGTTGCCATGTTGCCAGTTCCGTACAATAGTCAAGAGAACGGATATGCTCACAGTGCCGAAATGCCAATCCACTTCTCACTGCCATGAGATGATATTGTTTGCATTCTTCTAGGTCACACACTATTTTATGAACACGAACCCACGTTTTTTTCTGCACATGTATGGGTAAAGAAAACCCATGTCTTGTTTTCTGCACAACAGAAATGCCATTAGTAGCATCTACACAGACACTCTTGAAATGATCTTGAAATGTTATGTCCTTTGGATTTAGATTATGTTTCCTTTGAATATGTGTGGCCAAGTATTTTTGGAATTTTTTTGTTGCAGTGAGGACATTTGTCCTTTGTCAGGGATAACCTTGAGCCTCTATTCTCTGGGACAGCAGAAACAACCAAGGAGGACACTGCAGCTGATGTATCCTGGAAATCTTGAGATGTATGGATTATGGCAGCTGAGGTTTGTTGCGTTGCTATAGAGGAGAGAGAGAGATCCTGTGGGAGAGAGAGGTAGCAGTCATGGCATCCTGGCAAACGTCCAGGTGCCGCACCATGTCTGGCCTTCTCAATACTGTTTTGCAGCACAAAGGGCAATGATAGTGTCCCGCATCTCTGCAGTGTAATCCACATCTGCAAATAATTTTTATCTATCTATCTAACAAAATCATCCGGGCGAAATGGTGGCGCACTGGTTAGCGCTCCCGCCTCACAGCAAGAAGGTCGTGGGTTCGTTTCCGGGGCCCGGGCCTGGGACCTTTCTGTGTGGAGTTTGCATGTTCTCCCCGTGTCTGCGTGGGTTCTCTCCGGGTTCTCCCACAGTCCAAAAACATGCATGTGAGGTCAATTGAACATTCTAAATTGTCCGTAGGTGTGCATGTGAGTGTGAATGGTTGTTTGTCTCTATGTGGCCCTGCGATGAACTGGCGACTTGTCCAGGGTGTACCCTGCCTTCGCCCTAAGACAGCTGGGATAGGCTCCAGCAGACCCCCGTGACCCTGAATTGGAATAAGCGGGTATAGAAGATGAATGAATGAATGAACAGAATCATCCAAAAACTATCTTCATTAGGGACTAATGACAAAGAAGTAAGGATACACAATAACAACTATTTATACCTTCTAACTGGACGCAAGTGCACACAAGTGCACACACATGCAACATTCTTAAATTTTCAACTTTTCATTTTCTGCTATTCATTTGGTTCACATTATTTCTGACTTGCAGAGCAGGGAAACTGATTCTATTTTTTTTTCTTTTTTGAAAAGTAACTGAGTTAAAAGTTTTAGGCCAACTACATAATAGACATCATTTCAGAACAAGAAGTCATACAGAAAAGCGAGGTGTTAGATGTTCTTCACTGCAAATTACATTCCCTACAGAGAACATACAGGAGCATTTATATACGGTGGCCGGGAAGTGCAAAACACACGCAAAAGAGAAAACAACCGCAAATCAGAAAACAACACATTAACCAAAAACACAACACATTAACCAAAAACACAACTCATCAACCAGAAACACAACCGGGAAGCGCTAAACACCCGCAAAAGAGAAAACAACCCGCAAATCAGAAAACACAACACATTAACCAAAACGAAAGTGATACCTTAGCCCCGGAAACTAAACATGATCTCCCGTCTACGCTGCTGGTGTAGGTAACGAAAACACGAAGTAAAGGAGAAGGCGACAAAGATGAATGCCGAAAGTGAACAAGTACTTTCACTAATCCGGCAATATTTTCAAGCAGGACACAAATACGACGTGATAGTCGACATGTTGCGGTTGTTTTCTTCTTTGCGGGTGTTTTGCACCTTCCCGGTTGTGTTTTTGGTTAATGTGTTGTGTTTTCTGATTTGCGGTTGTTTTCTCTTTTGCGAGTGTTTTGCTTCCCGGTTGTGTTTCTGGTTGATGTGTTGTGTTTTTTGTTAATGTGTTGTGTTTTCTGATTTGCGGTTGTTTTCTCTTTTGCGTGTGTTTTGCACTTCCCGGCCACCGTATTTATATGCATGCTGATGAGGAGCGGCCAGGCCTTCTTGTTCCATAAAGATAAATTTTGCATTTGCTCCACAGACATTACATTGTTGGCTATATTTTATATGCAAATATTTAAGGCTCCCTTTGACCTATTTTTATTGCATTTTCAAGTTTTTTAAAAAGCTATTCCTGAAGTATTTGCAATAATAGGCCTGCACCTTTAATTTTCCCTTTCCCCTTTTAGCATTCAAATCACAACCTCTCAAAAGTAAGTAACTGCCTTACACTTATGGGGATAAACACACAAAAACAGTCTGCTTACCTCGAAATAAAATGCCACCTTTTTTGTGGGTCTCTAAAGTGACTCTGTAGCGTGCTGAGTTTAGTCAGTTTAAACTTCAGGCATAGAGGACAATGGAAGTTCGCGCAGCTACGCGTGTAGCGTTCAACATCGGGCGTAGTGCCCACATTTAGGATTGAAATATGCATCTGTAAGAGACAAATTACACGTGTCAGGTTACGTTAAGAGAGCACTATCGCGATAATGGATAATGTAACTTATCAACCGTTGGGACGAATTCATTTTCTAAAAAATGCTTTTCTTCGTACGATTAAAAAAAAAAAAAAGTTCACACGACTTTTACTTACCTCGTGGTCTCTTCTTCTTCTTGGTATTTTACGGCGGTTGGCATTAAGCCAAACAAGCTCATTACGGCCACCTTTTGTTGTAATAATCCAAACTTCCGGTCCTGACAGTGCAGGTGGACCTCTCAGTGCAGGCGTGTCCCGACAGTGCAGGTCCTGCAGCCAGACTCCTCTCCTTGACCATTTTACCTCAAGCCAGGACTTTAAACTGAAATCCAAAATCCCATAGGAAATATCCACTTTTGATTCCCAATTCGCGTCCCATCTGTATTTTGATTATAAAGATTACGAAAATTAACTTAAATCTTAGTTAGTTACGAATAGAAAATGTTATGGATGACATCATGGTTGAAACCCAAAGTAACCCGAAGTGAGACAGACGTATATCTAATAACGTCAGACTTCTGCTAGACTTTATTGAATTTACTTATCTTTTCTCAATATTCTGTTTATTTTCTGTTTTTAGATTTCCACAAAACTTTTTTTTTTAATCATTATTATTCAGTGGAGAGCAATTTTGAATGTCTATAGGGAATATGTTGTTTTGGCTCCTACTTCTGTGTTGTTCTGCTCAACTTTTGAAACTGTTTTCATGCACCACTTTCAGATTTGATTTAAAGTATGGCATCAGACAAGGCTGGCCAGTTTCACCATATTTCCCGATTCCTGATACGTACCGGATAACTTTCATATTCCATTAAATTCAACTGCCTGAAAGAAGCATCATTAGTGAACTGTCTGACAAAAGCACTTGATACTTTTGGCTGTTTTGGAAGAAGTTTGAGTAATTTCTTCAATTTATGTCTTTATTTTGGCCCTGCGAAGAACTGGGCACTTGTCCAGGGTGTACCTTGCCTTTGCTCTATGACAGCTGGGATAGGCACCAGCTGACTCCCGTGACCCCAGAGCTCAGGAAGAAACGGATATTGAAAATAGATGGATGTCTTTATTTTGAATGACATTCATTGTCCTTGGATGGATCAAAGAATAAACCTTTTTTTGACACAAGACACATACAAGTAAGAACCTTAAGTGTTTATTTAATATTCAAATTAGAGCTACACGGGATGAGTCGCAGTGGAGGAAAAACAAAAATCTAGCGTTGCATAATTCTTTAATTGAATTTGATTGGTTTGAAATTTACATCCAGCACTTAAAGGTTTTAATGATTTTTTGAGTTACAGTAGAAATACAGTTCCTAGGATTCTAGCAGATGATTGAAAATTAAAAAAGGAAAAATGCTGTTGCCATATTAGTCGTGTGATTTTTCCCCTGATGACGAGAAAGAGAAATGTACAAAGTTATTCATTCTGTGCAGTACAGGATACATCAGCTTCATCAGGAAATTCGGAACGAAGACTCACATGTAATTGGTCCAATGGTAAGAGGCTCCAAGGTTTCAGAGTTAGGAGCAGAGCGCGCCACCCTGCCTCCACAATACTGGAAAAATGGTTAAAAAGAAGACAAATTAAAAACCCACAGTACTTCAGTTGCCTTGACTATAGATTCTACTAATCAGGAGAAATATGAAACTTACTGGAACACAGTAGTTATTCCTCTGGCTGCACAAGCTGACACTGCAGTGAAAGTAAGTATCCAAGTATTGTTCTCGCACAGGGAACATCAAGGCAGTAAAACGAGCCTCGTATGAGACGCCGGTCATCGTCACTGACACCTTTCGCGGGTCAACGGGACACCTTGGGGAAGAGAGGACAGAGGAAGTCACTGAATGTTGCTACAAACTCACATGAAATTTTGCTAAGGCATGAGAAGGTTTTCTTTTACCTGTGCTGGATGAGGAACTGTTTCATGGGATCATTAAAGTTGTTTGTGTTGGTAGCGTAGCAGTTCTCCAGAACTGTCACAATATCTTGATCTTTTGTCTGCACCAAAACTGCCATGTACAATGGTGACCCCACTGCCATACTGACACGGCCTGGCGTGTACACATACTTGTAGTCAGCGTCATAGTACAGCCTCATGACGGCCTGGGGCTTCGAGCCTGATCCAGCAAGATCGTCGCCTCTGTAAAGATAATACAGTTTGCTTTGAACAAATAATTGAAGTATTCTTTCTGCTTCCTGATGATCTCATTGGTAACTACAAAAGCACCTTGAATTTACTGATTACCCAACAGTAGAAACTTAGGTTAGGTTTTTACATGTTATTCTGTCATTGAACGACAGGTGGTTTCAATTAGTTTGTCAACGTGTTTGTTTTTATTTTGTGCAACAGACTTATCAAACATTCTCTGTTTTTTTTGAAAAAGCCACAAATCTGGATTTTCAACAATGTTAATCTAAAAGTCACAACAGCAAAAGACAAGAGAATAATCTATTACTTTTTTGTCACTCATCTGTAAAAGAGCCTTGACCTCTTTGAGATTGGATTGTACATAGTGCAAAACAGAAATTTATTTTATAAATTGAAAATTGAAGGAATCTTGAGTCTATAATTTCCCAAACAACACAGCCCTGAGGTAAAACAAACTAAATCCATTCAAAAAACAAAAGGCTACTTACGATAAGAATGGCTTGACAGCTACATCCATGCTGACATCTGAATCCATGGGATATGCACAGCGGAAGTTAAGACTTACAGGAAGGGAGAAGGAATCATTGTGGTTTGAGTAGAAAAATATCGCGTTGCGGTAGGTGACATGCGTGGCATTGATCTGAAAGAGAGATGTCAACAGTGAGTGTGTCGAAAGAGAGAATGTGTCATCAGCTGCAGAGAAGGAGAGAAGGCAGAGAAAGTCATCTGGCACTGAGCTAAAAAGTCCCAGACACTTTGTATTGACCAGAATCCCTCCTGCATGCAACAGTGAGTTGAGATAGCCCACTTAAGGACAGAAAGCATGTGCACCACACATGCTTGATGGACTTTGTTGTCGTTTGTTATTGAAGACATCAAATCTGTTATGATGCCACCTCACATTCCCAATGTGTATATATATATATATATATATATATATATATATATATATATATATATATATATTCATATACTATACCCGCTTATTCAATTCAGGGTCGGGGTCTGCTGGAGCCTATCCCAGCTGTCTTAGGGCCAATTCAGGGTACACCCTGGGTCGCCAGTTCATCATGAGCACTGTTTTACATCATAGTCAAATGTATATTTTCATTCATCACCTTCTATACCCGCTTATTCCTATTCAGGGTGACGGGGTCCCTGGGCCTAATTCCAGCTGTCGCCAGTTCACCCTGGACAAGTCGCCCACATAGAGACATAGAAACAACAACCATTCACACTCACATGCACACCTACGGACAATTTAGAATATTCAATTGACCTAACATGCATGTTTTTGGAGTGTGGGAGGAAGCCGGAGAACCCGGAGAGAACCCACGCAGACACGGGAGAACATGCAAACTCCACACAGAATGGTCACAGGTCCGGGCCCCGGAATCGAACCCACGACCTTCTTGCTGTGAGGCGGCAGCGCTAACCACTGCGCCACCCGTCATATATATATATATATATATATATATATATATATATATATATATATATATATATATATATATATATATATATATATATATATATATATATATATATATATATATATATCTTCTATTATACAACTATAACTACTTTTAAACTTCAACCAGCTGTGGGTCACTCATTACAAAATGTAGGAAAAATTGAATTACACCAAGCTTTGTCTTTTTGTATTTTCTTTTAACGTTGATGCTAGAAGATTGTTGTTATTATGTGCCCAGTTTAAAGACGCGTCCTCACCATGCGAATGTTTCCACAGGCCCCCTCAACAGCCCGAACTGAATACCAAACCACACCACCTTGGAATCTGGTCCAGGAGCAGTTTGAGGCTGCTGAGTGTCCAGAGAATGGGTCCAAACCAGCACTGATCATTTGACTTATATTCACGCCAACAGTCATATCACGATCGCCACATATGAGCAAAGAATGTTCGGCTGGTTTAAAAGGGTCTGGAGAAAAGGATATAAATAAAGAAAAAATATTTAAGTGTAAGATTGGATGCTATAAAGTATTTGTAGTAGATTTGTAAATAGCAAATAAATTATGCAATGTCTCAAGAAAAATACATCTCAAATAGCTTAATCGGGTTCCTTAAAAGTTGAAGATGAAAGACCAAGCAATGATTCATATCATTTCAAAGTAAAGGCTGAGCTGAATGAGCAGTGACAAGGTCTTCATGGTAAACAGTGAGACCTTGATGCCCTCTGTTACTTAGATTGGGCTTTACCTTGACAGATAACACCAGCATCCTCATTATGCCCACAGTTGTGTGATCCGAACCCTCGATGTTGGCACTGGCTGAGTTTTGTTTCTTCTCCTCTACATGCAACATCATCCAACCAGATGGGTCCTGTGCCTTGTCCAAAATGTGCACTTGTTGGCGCTGAGAGCACCCTGCCACAGCCCAGCTGTCTGCACACCACTTGTGCGTCAACAGTGCTCCAGCCATCGTCACAGACGGTGCCCCACTGTCCTCGGTGGAAGATCTCCACTCTGCCGGCGCAGGAGCTGCTTCCATTAACCAGACGGACCTGCCCCGTGTTGTTTGTTGGTGGTGTTGTTAGAGGTGGCCGAGGGGTGGTGATGTTGGGATAGACTGTCGGTGGTACTGTGACGCTGGATGCTGTAAATTTAATTTGAGTTCAGACAAAAATTTACATTAGGCACGAAGAAAACTTTATCCTGCAGTCATGGGCAAGTAAAACCCCCTTTTTACACCAATTCAATCTATATGTTAGTGAATCACATTAAAAAACACATTGCTGTTTATGCTAAGTTTGCCAATGAATGTCGCCGATTTTGTTGACCAACGTGGAGACTTGCTGAAACAAATAATTTGAAGGCACAGAGTGATCGCTGCAAATTGGAGTGATTTTGAAGAGTTTGTGCATTTACCTGAACAGATGACGCTGGCATCTTCATAATGGCCACAGTTGTGGGTTCCGAAGCCATTATGTGGGCAGCCAGTGATGAAAGGCTCATTGCCGTAGCAACTGACATCATCCATCCAGATGGGTCCTTGACCTTGTCCAAAAGCTGCATTGCCTAGTGCACGAACAGCATAGCCACAACCCAGCTGTCTGCACACCACTCGAGCATCAGCAATGCTCCAGGCATCGTCACAGACGGTGCCCCACTGTCCTTGATGGAAGATCTCCACTCTGCCGGCGCAACGGTCACCAGAGCCGACCAGCCTCACTGGAGGAGGAGCTAACAGAGAAAATGCAACAGGACTGTTTGAACATAGAGCAAATGGAAGACCAAGCAATGGTTCACACAAATTCAAAATAAAGAGTCAGCAGAATGATCATTAAAAAAGTCTTCATGGTAAACGGTGAGACCCTGTTGCCCTCTGTGACCTAAATTTGTCTTTACCTTGACAGACAACACCAGCATCCTCATTATGCCCACAGTTGTGTGATCCGAACCCTAGATGTTGGCACTGGCTGAGCTTTGTTTCATTGCCCATGCATGCAACGTCGTCCAACCAGATGGGTCCTGTGCCTTGTCCAAAATGTGCACTTGTTGGCGCTGAGAGCACCCTGCCACAGCCCAGCTGTCTGCACACCACTTGTGCGTCAACAGTGCTCCAGCCATCGTCACAGACGGTGCCCCACTGTCCTCGGTGGAAGATCTCCACTCTGCCGGCGCAGGAGCTGCTTCCATTAACCAGACGGACCTGCCCCGTGTTGTTTGTTGGTGGTGTTGTTAGAGGTGGCCGAGGGGTGGTGATGTTGGGATAGACTGTCGGTGGTACTGTGACGTTGGATGCTGTAAATTTAATTTGAGTTCAAACAAAAATCTACATTAGGCACGAAGAAAACTTTATCCTGCAGTCATGGGCAAGTAAAACCCCCTTTTTACACCAATTCAATCTATATGTTAGTGAATCACATTAAAAAACACATTGCTGTTTATGCTAAGTTTGCCAATGAATGTCGCCGATTTTGTTGACCAACGTGGAGACTTGCTGAAACAAATAATTTGAAGGCACAGAGTGATCGCTGCGAATCGGAGTGATTTTGAAGAGTTTGTGCATTTACCTGAACAGATGACGCTGGCATCTTCATAATGGCCACAGTTGTGGGTTCCGAAGCCATTATGTGGGCAGCCAGTGATGAAAGGCTCATTGCCGTAGCAACTGACATCATCCATCCAGATGGGTCCTTGACCTTGTCCAAAAGCTGCATTGCCTAGTGCACGAACAGCATAGCCACAACCCAGCTGTCTGCACACCACTCGAGCATCAGCAATGCTCCAGGCATCGTCACAGACGGTGCCCCACTGTCCTTGATGGAAGATCTCCACTCTGCCGGGCGCAGCGGTCACCAGAGCCGACCAGCCTCACTGGAGGAGGAGCTAACAGAGAAAATGCAACAGGACTGTTTGAACATAGAGCAAATGGAAGACCAAGCAATGGTTCACACAAATTCAAAATAAAGAGTCAGCAGAATGATCATTAAAAAAGTCTTCATGGTAAACGGTGAGACCCTGTTGCCCTCTGTGACCTAAATTTGTCTTTACCTTGACAGACAACACCAGCATCCTCATTATGCCCACAGTTGTGTGATCCGAACCCTAGATGTCGGCACTGGCTGAGCTTTGTTTCATTGCCCATGCATGCAACGTCGTCCAACCAGATGGGTCCTGTGCCTTGTCCAAAATGTGCACTTGTTGGCGCTGAGAGCACCCTGCCACAGCCCAGCTGTCTGCACACCACTTGTGCGTCAACTGTGCTCCAGCCATCGTCACAGACGGTGCCCCACTGTCCTCGGTGGAAGATCTCCACTCTGCCGGCGCAGGAGCTGCTTCCATTAACCAGACGGACCTGCCCCGTGTTGTTTGTTGGTGGTGTTGTTAGAGGTGGCCGAGGGGTGGTGATGTTGGGATAGACTGTCGGTGGTACTGTGACGCTGGATGCTGTAAATTTAATTTGAGTTCAGACAAAAATTTACATTAGGCACGAAGAAAACTTTATCCTGCAGTCATGGGCAAGTAAAACCCCTTTTACACCAATTCAATCTATATGTTAGTGAATCACATTAAAAACACATTGCTGTTTATGCTAAGTTTGCCAATGAATGTCGCCGATTTTGTTGACCAACGTGGAGACTTGCTGAAACAAATAATTTGAAGGCACAGAGTGATCGCTGCAAATTGGAGTGATTTTGAAGAGTTTGTGCATTTACCTGAACAGATGGCGCTGGCATCTTCATAATAGCCACAGTTGTGGGTTCGAAGCCATTATGTGGGCAGCCAGTGATGAAAGGCTCATTGCCGTAGCAACTGACATCATCCATCCAGATGGGTCCTTGACCTTGTCCAAAAGCTGCATTGCCTAGTGCACGAACAGCATAGCCACAACCCAGCTGTCTGCACACACCACTCGAGCATCAGCAATGCTCCAGGCATCGTCACAGACGGTGCCCCACTGTCCTTGATGGAAGATCTCCACTCTGCCGGCGCAGCGGTCACCAGAGCCGACCAGCCTCACTGGAGGAGGAGCTAACAGAGAAAATGCAACAGGACTGTTTGAACATAGAGCAAATGGAAGACCAAGCAATGGTTCACACAAATTCAAAAATAAAGAGTCAGCAGAATGATCATTAAAAAAGTCTTCATGGTAAACGGTGAGACCCTGTTGCCCTCTGTGACCTAAATTTGTCTTTACCTTGACAGACAACACCAGCATCCTCATTATGCCCACAGTTGTGTGATCCGAACCCTAGATGTCGGCACTGGCTGAGCTTTGTTTCATTGCCCATGCATGCAACGTCGTCCAACCAGATGGGTCCTGTGCCTTGTCCAAAATGTGCACTTGTTGGCGCTGAGAGCACCCTGCCACAGCCCAGCTGTCTGCACACCACTTGTGCGTCAACAGTGCTCCAGCCATCGTCACAGGCGGTGCCCCACTGTCCTCGGTGGAAGATCTCCACTCTGCCGGGGCAGGAGCTGCTTCCATTAACCAGGCGGACCTGCCCGAGGGTGGTGATGTTGGGATAGACTGTCGGTGGTACTGTGGCTGGATGCTGTAAATTTAATTTGAGTTCAGACAAAAATTTACATTAGGCACGAAGAAAACTTTATCCTGCAGTCATGAGCAAGTAAAACCCCCTTTTTAGACCAATACCATCTATATGTTACTGAATCACATTAAACAACTCCTAGCCGTTTGTGCTGAGTCTGCCATAAAACATTGCAGATTTCGTTGATTGATGTGAAAACTTGCTAACTTGCTGAAGAAAATAATTTGATGGTGCAAAATAAGTCACCAGAGCCGACCAGCCTCACTGGAGAAACATCTAACAGAGAAAATGCAACATGACTGTTTGCACATAGAGCAAATGGAAGACCAAGCAATGATTCATATCATTTCAAAATAAAGAGTCAGCTGAATGATCATTGAGAAGGTCTTCATGGTAAACGGTGAGACCTTGTTGCCCTCTGTGACCTAAATTTGTCTTTACCTTGACAGACAACACCAGCATCCTCATTATGCCCACAGTCGTGTGATCCGATTCCTGGATGTCGGCACTGGCTGAGCTTTGTTTCATTGCCAATACATGCAACTTCATCCAACCAGATGGGTCCTGAGCCTGGTCCAAAACGTGCACCTGTTGGCGCGGAGAGCACCCTGCCACAGCCCAGCTGTCTGCACACCACTTGGGCATCAACAGTGCTCCAGTCGTCGTCACAGACAGTGCCCCAATGTCCTCGGTGGAAGATCTCCACTCTGCCGGCGCAGGAACTGTTTCCATTGACCAGACGAACTTGCCCCTCAACCCCTGTGTTGTTTGTTGGTGGTGTTGTTGTACTCTCACCAGTGACACATGGGTTTGTGGGTGTTGTTGGTCTTGTTGCTGTGGTCCATGGTCTTGTTGTTGTTGTTGTCCTCCATGGTCTTGGGGTCCATGTTTGTGTGGTCCATGGTCTTGAGGTCCATGGTCTTGTGGTCTTGTGGTCTGTGGTCCATGGTCTTGTTGTTGTTGTTCTTGTTGTCCTCCATGGTCTTGAGGTCCATGGTCTTGAGGTCCATGGTCTTGTGGTCCGTGGTCTTGTTGTTGTTAGGCTCAATGATATTGCCCTTGTGGCGACAGGCGCAATGCACCTAAAAGAGCCTGGCATGTTTTGGCAAACTTGAGGGTGAGGACAAGGAGATTCTGGGAGGGAGCACTCATCAGTGTCCACACAGCCCATTTCTGCTGACCAGTGATAACCCTGACTGCAGCAGGAAGAGTCACTGCAAAGCTTGTTTTCATAACAGATGAGTCCGTCACCTACAAAGCCATCTTTACAGACACAAGAGAGCTGGTGCTTGGTGAACGAGTCTCCTCTTTCCTGGGAATCCAAGCAGGCGGCTTCTCCGTGACACAAATCACAGCTGGTGACAATTGCCCCTGGGGAAAGGGTGACACACATGTTGATTTGAGCTGTTGCCAAGTCAAACAATTTAAAATAACATGCTATTGATGTAGTACAAATGTATCTACCATTTGTCACTCGGGAAATTTTATCTGGTGGGGTTCAGACACTTGGGGCAATGTCCAGCAAAAATTACATCACCAAAGAAGTTAATCACAAGAACAAATTGTACTATTAATTTTACGATTTAACAGTTGCCACAATAGCACCATGTGCCACTTACAACATAGTCAAGATAATAAAACTGGACTTTGATCTGATTAAATGTCACCTGCAGAGTTACAATACCTTGTATGATTTAAATAACACAGACTTGATAAAATGTAGACCATCATCATCAACTTTGTCCAGATGTATGTACTAGTTGGAAAGTTTGTCAAGAACAAAGACCTTTGTCAGACATTCTGTAGAATGTTTCAGGCGAACAGAGGGAGTTTGCCTTCAGAGACAAAAGAGAAAAGAGGCCGAAGTGCAAGCAGCAGTGAATTGCATTTTCAGTGACTGATCATTAATATGCTATTTGCCTACTCAGACTACGGTCGCATTGGAGAATCCTATCAAATTTATTTCCACCCATTCCACCCAAGGAAGCCTTACTGTGATCAGATTTTTTTTTTTTAATTCTTGCGGCCTTTACTCCACCACATTGTCATGTAATAATTCCTATCCATACCACTTGAGAGGAGAAAATCTGAACTGAGTCACAGCATATAATCCAGGTGTGAATACAGCCCAAGCCATTTTTCCCTTGCCAAATAATACCAAGGCACGGTCATTTTGTTTTCTACTCCTCATATACTCCTCTAAATTAACCTAAACTAAACTGAGAATAACTTTTTGCCTCTTGAAGTTACAGTTTCCTTGATTTTGGGAACAGTGTCTCTTGGTCTTTAAGTTTCCAGTCCTGTGCTACATTCAATTGCATAATTTAGAGATTTTGGGGACACTGGCGCACACTCCCCAGGTGAAGTTGCCCATTCGGGGCCAGAGAGAGAGAGAGAGGGAGAGAGGCTAAATAAGAGAACTTCATAACGTGTTTTGTGTAACAGATGCATTTTATGGATTTGAAGAGGGAGTTGTGATGATAAGAATGCTGCAGACCAGTTTGTATGGTTTTTGAAAACCCCTCGAGACTGTATGAGGCCAAAACAAGACGGAGAGCAAAGAGTGTAATGGCTGATAATTAAGGGACTGACTTTTCAGATGGGAGTGGAATTGTTTTTTCCAGTATTTAATGAAAGAATTCACACTTTGGAAAAGCATCTCAACTTAACTTAATGCATGTCTTTGGACTGTGGGTGAAGCCAGCCTGGTAAGGTTAACTGTTTTTTTTTAAAATTGTACTTACAGTAACTGAAGCTGCTGGTTCTTCTCAACACACCCTTACCAATGTTCAAACTACCATTACATTTTTATAACCAGCTATGATTATTAGGGCTGCAATTCTTACTATCCACACTGTGTAATATAATTTTGCTCCTTTCTACACTGTGCAATATGTCTGTATTACCTGTTACCATAACCTTAAGTTTAACTTTTATTACCTAATGCTTCTTTAAATATCGAATGTAACTTTGTTGAACAGGTACATTTGGCCTTTTGAACACGTATATTTCGTTGGCATTTTATTTTCCTTTTAACAGTCAAATTTTCAAGACTGTTAAACTCTACTAACTTTCTTCATTAGTGAGTGAATTGGTGTGTGAGTGGGTGAATGATCTGCTTTTGCGTAGCACTTTGGTGCAGTAAAGTTCAATGTAAGGACATTGCATTTGTCTTTTTTTTCTTTTTTATTCTGAGATGAAGGAAAGTTTGAAATTTTTGATTACAAATTCAACTCAGAGGGTAGCAACACTATTTCACTGTGACGCTCCCAAACAAGACCGAGTCGCAGCACCAATAAAACTTCTTTGGTCTTACTTATGTGGTTTTATTGGTTCAAAAGTGGTCATAGCTCTACACTAACTCAATTACTGTTATGACTTGTGGTAAATACCAAATGAAAAGTGCAGGTGTGTTGGTCCAAAACTATTTATGTAAAAAAATAAATAAATAAAAACAACGATTTCACCTTGAAGTTACAGTGGTTTAAAGGACACAAGTCACTGCCATGATGGTAAGCATCACTTTGTTCGGCCACATCAATGGAGACAAAGCATTTTGTTCTGAAATATTTTTCCCGAGCAAAGGTTTTAACTATGCTGTACATGTTTCACGTTGTTTATTATTGTTTAATGATCTTCACTTGACTGAGTTTGCTTACCTGCAGAGCTCCTGATGACAACCTGTAAAACCAGGAGCCACAACACCCCCACAGATGCTCCCATTGAGCACCGCATCCTGAGAAAAAACCTGCACAAAAAGACACAAAACAGAAGACAACAGCATTTTAAAAGTAAATTGAAACTAGTGTTGAAAATAATGCTGAAGTGTATAAAAGGTGCAATGCAATCCCCACAACACCCCTTTACCTTGAGATGTGATGAGGAAGCTGAGAGTGAACAACCATTCTGTCAAGTGAGAATTTATAGACCCGTGGATGGGTGTGCAAAGGGCAACAAATGAACGCGTCATTGTGGGCATGGATGCTGTGATATAACAGGGGTAAATATTAATTTCAATGAGGGACAAAAGTGAAAACTAAAGAAGATCCTTCCAGCACACAAAGCCGTGACACGGTTCATTTTATCCCAAGCAATCTCAGGTCGGCTGTGCGCACATTCCAGCATTGGAGTGTCCACTTGGTTCGCACATTTTTTTCAAACACTTTCTGTCAACAGCAGGGACTTTAAGAGGATCACAAAAGAAGATCAACATCATTCTCGCACAAGACTGAGCTGAGGTGTTTGCTCAACTTCTTGCTGAAAGTATGATGCTAATCCAACCAAACCTTCCCCAGTGAACCAGGCAGAACTTACATACAGTATAAGCCCTTTCAAACACACAACTCACAATGCATGTGTGTGTCTCTTCCGTCTGAGTGAAGGATGTCACACAATCAAACACAAGGAAAGAAACAGATGCACAGTTCACTCTTTTGGTACATTGTAGATAGACTGATGGCAAAAAAATAAGAAAGAGTAGCAAAGTCTGACAATATCAGGCCAGAATAATAAAACTACAAAAATCACTGATCAGATCAGTGTCGGGAAGTTTTGCTTTGATTTACTTTAATTCAAACCTTGGTAGAGCTCTGTGCTTGATTTGGTTTCTCTCAATTATACATAGTGTGTCTAATATATTCAGTGTATAATATTCAGCTCTCTTCCCAGCATATGGGTCACCACTGGACATGAACAGAAGCTGTAAAATACTTTTCCTCTCCTTGTACTCTTATCTTGTACCTGACGCTCATAAATACCTGTTTCCCGTCAATGGCTGATAAATGTCTTCAAATCTGATCTGAACTACGAATGAAGCCGACATGAAAAATAAGCCTGTGTTCTGTGATTGATGCACTGAGATACGCATTGCACGTGGATGAACGTGTGCTGTGCCACATTGAACAGGCAGAAAGGGTCATTCAGGGTGAAAGTAAATTAGTGTTTATTTGTGCTTCAAATTTTCACTCGTACAACTTCTTTCTGGTTTTCCTTTCTTCTCGGTCGCCAACGACACACAGCAGGCATCCGTCGGGACACGTAAAGTGTCCGAAGACTTCAGTAAAAAAAAAGAAAAAGTGTATGTTTCATTACATACAAACAGCACGTAGCACACGCATACATTTTTAAAAAGGAAAAAAATGACAAACTGAACAAAACAGAGATTAAAAATTCAAGGATTATAGAACCCACTCCCTCCCTTGGTTAAACAATAAAGGTACTTCAAAGTCTCTCATCTGTTCTACACAAATGCAGCCGTGGGAGTTTTTCACTTGCGTCACAAGTACACTGTCCCTCTGTTCCATACCAACCTCATTATTGTGTCGCAGTTCCTTGTGTGCCTGCGCTCGAAAGACACAGTGTAAACCCTGATGTTGTGCCATTTCAAAGTTGGCCAGTACAAAGTTTAATGTGAGTCTAAACTGGAAAAAGAACCTAAATAAACATCAACTGTAAATGAGATAATGTCAGATGTGTCGTTAAAAATGGCCCAATTTCACTTCATTGGTCTAAAATAATAATAACTGTTACTGTGCTTTAAAAGCAATGTGAGCCTATTTTCCTCCAAGATATCAGCTTTGTGTGCATTTGAACTGGCCCAGGTTTCACACTGAGTGAGTATAAATACATTGAGACTATTACCTAGAGACAAATGTCACTATTAGACTAAAAAGTGTCATTTTATAAAATGTTTGGTTGGTGGTGTGCCCTTGGGATTTTTTCAATGTAAAAAATGTGCCTGGCTTAAAATGTTTTTGAAAAACACTGATCTCCAGAGATGGAAAAAAAAAATCATCTTCATGGTTACCCTGCAGAGCCTGAGAGTGCAGCACGTGGCTGAGGTGCTCTGCAGCGGGGAAGCTGAGGCCACTGCTGAGTTCCATCACCAGCACACCGTTGTCACACACCTGCATTCCACAGCAGTTCACACACAGAGACCCAAGAACAACTCATGAACAATGTTTCTTTTCTTTTCTTAAAGTTCTTCATCCTTTCTTTTTTCCCCGCTTCACTGAATTTTGTTGTTTTTCTATTACAGGAGCAAAGACAGGACGAGAAGTTTCAGTGGAAACTTGCCGTGACAGATTTGTGACATTAACTAATAACCCCTGATTGTTAATACTGCAAATGATTAATTCATTAGAAATTAACATTTCATGGGGACACACGTGGACGACACGGTGGCGCAGTGGTTAGCGCTGCCGCCTCACAGCAAGAATGTCGTGGGTTCGATTCCGGGGCCCGGGCCTGGGACCTTTCTGTGTGGAGTTTGCATGTTCTCCCCGTGTCTGCGTGGGTTCTCTCCGGGTTCTCCGGCTTCCTCCCACACTCCAAAAACATGCATGTGAGGTCAATTGAATATTCTAAATTGTCCGTAGGTGTGCATGTGAGTGTGAATGGTTGTTTGTCTCTATGTGGCCCTGCGATGAACTGGCGACTTGTCCAGGGTGTCACCCTGCCTTCGCCCTAAGACAGCTGGGATAGGCTCCAGCAGACCCCCGTGACCCTGAATAGGAGTAAGCGGGTATAGAAGATGAATGAATGAATGAATGAAGGGGACACACGTGAAGATTGATGACCTATGTCACGTTTTATCATACATCCATATATCAATAAATCACAGTGAATGTGTCATAAAGCCTTTATCAGCTCGTAGTCCACACCGACTGGGTTATAAAGCATCTGGTAAGTAAGATTGAAGTAGACCTTTATATAAGCAGTTGTTATTCAACCTGACTGCATAGATAATTTAATATCTAAACCCATGTTCGCGGTTTCCTGCAAAACACCTCCATTACTTTAGCTTCCTGCAAAAACTGATTTGGGGGCAATATTTAGTCTCGTGACATGAAAGAAAGGATAAAACAACAGTCTAGGATTCAAGTACTTGTACAGGCACTCAGGTCTATAACTATTTAGTTTACAACACGAGCTGGTGGCTGAATGGTCCTCTTAGAAACAACAAAAGCCACACGCGAAGGCTTTCATGGACAGTCCATGTGTGCTTTGGAGTTTAGTTTTCCATTGGACTGTCCTACCCACGAGTAAAAATGCTAATTTGTGTTTACAAAGTTGCTCGTTATTTAATATTACATTGAGAAACATCTATAAATGTTCACACAATGTCTGAAAGTTGAGTAGAATTAAGGAGATTCAGTGCATAACTTTCACTGAAGAGCTGTAAAAAAAAAAAAAAAGAAAGAAAGAAAAAAAGCTGGCAATTAGTGTGCAGTATGCTTTCTGACCACTAGGTGCTGTAAATCTTCCATGCTCGGACTGTGGGAGACCAAGCCATTTTCAAATAAAGCGCCTCAATCTATCAGAGACAGAAACACAGCTTGTAAATAAGGGGACTTCTTTCTTTTCATTTTTATAGATTTAATTTTAGAAGCAAAAAGAAAGGCGGCAAAAGTTGGATATACATCATGTTCGTCTTAGTTTGTTACGAATAAAAAATGTTATGGATGACATCATGGTTGAAACCCGAAGTGACCCGAAGTGAGACAGACGTTTATCCAATAACGTCAGACTTCTGCTAGACTTTATTGAATTTTCTTATCTTTTCTCAATATTCTGTTTATTTTCTGTTTTTAGATTTCCACAAAACGTTTTTTTATTATTATTATTATGATTATTCAGTGGAGAGCAATTTTGAATGTCTTGCCTGGGAAAATGTTGTTTTGGCTCCTACTTCTGGGAGTTTCACCATATTTCCCGATTCCTGATGCGTACCGAATAACTTTCATATTCCATTAAATTCAACTGCCTGAAAGAAGCATCATTAGTGAACTGTGTGACAAAACCACTTGATTTTTAAAGAATACTTCACAGGTTTCAGCAAGCTGTTTGCTCTGTTCTAATCATTTCCATGGTTATGCAACTGGTGTATTTTCTAATTCGCAAAATAAGTAAAAAGGATTATTTTTGGCTGTTTTGGAAGAAGTTTGAGTAATTTCTTCAATTTATGTCTTTATTTTGGCCCTGCGAAGAACTGGGCACTTGTCCAGGGTGTACCTTGCCTTCGCTCTATGACAGCTGGGATAGGCACCAGCTGACTCCCGTGACCCCAGAGCTCAGGAAGAAGCGGATATTGAAAATAGATGGATGTCTTTATTTTGAATGACCTGGTCTGTCTTTTCTTCCAATAAACTTCTTTAATATGTAAAATTTACAATCGGCATCGAAGGAGCCCGAGATAGTTGACAGTGAGGAAGGCTTTTATGTTTGGGCTTTTTGATGTTTCTCCTTTTCCTATCATTCGCGTGAACCCCTGAGGCGTCGCTACCCGTAAATACTCTGGGGAAATAAAGTGTCTAATAATTGACCCACACATGATGAAGCTAATAGTTAATAGTCTGATTCCACTACCACATTCTCTCTGTGCTACGCTTCCATCGACGACGCTATTCAGCTAATAAATAAATAAATAAATGAAATAATAATAATAATAATAATAATAATAATAATAATAATAATAATAATAATATTATTTTTTTTAAAACAGGTCGAGGCGCATGGTCGTCAAAAGCAGACATCACCGACGCTTTCTTTAGAGCGCTTTCCACCCGTTCCACTTCATTCTATTGAATTTCCAGGAATCGTTCTAGATAGCAACCTGATGCTGGCATCACTGCCCACTCAAGATTAACCATATGAGAGTGCACGCAGTACTGCTACTTCTAAAAGGGACTTACTTTCCCTCCTAGGTCATTTTAATCTTTGCTATGCGCGTCGTCCCTCAGGATCGCTCGTTCATATCAAGACTTTTAGATCTCTCGAAAACCATAGATAATCTCGCTGACATGAATTCTCGGATGAAGGGTGTAGATCGGAGCTTGAGTTTCGGTCCTTTCTCTTGGGGAAATTGAACGGTATTTTTATTTTATATATATATATTTTTTTTGACGAGTTCCTGAATCTTCCTTGGAGATCAGGTTGTTTACGGACGCAGCTCCCACAGTCGGTTTAGGGGGTTCTTCAACAACCAGTGGTTTGCTGATAAATGGCCAAAAGGATTGTTCTTTACCAAATAACATTACTTCAAGCGCCTTATGGAATCTGCCCGATTCTCATAGCATGTCTCCTGTGGAATAAGCACTGGTCTTCTGCGATACGAGGCCGCCGTAAACATCATAAACAAGGTCGTTCCTCCATAACCTTCATCAACAGATTCATCAGACGTCTCACTTGGGTTTCTGTCCTGGGTATCTTCATTATCCGAGCAGCACATATTTCGGGTTTGGACAATAAAATTGCAGATGCTCTGTCCCAGTTCAATTGCAGGAGTTCCGCAAACTGTGCCTGGCAGCAGCCTCGACTAGACTCGCCTCTGCAGTCGTAAATGAAATCGGCCGCACGCTATATGCGACTTGGACTTACCCAGTCAACATTAAAAGCGTATGACTCCACGTGGTCTTACTTTACTTTGTTGTTCCACCTTTTCTATAGCCATCTTCCCAGTTAATATTCCCGCCATTGTGCTTTTATGGTTCACTGTTTTGAGTCCCGAAAGATGCAGCCCTCCTCTATCAAAGGCCTCCTCGCGGGAATTCAAATCCACCTGCGCTGAGCGGACCCTTGGTCAACAGCGTGATGGGAAATCCATTGATTCAACTCCTGTTACGTGGATCCAAAAGAGAGAAACCTCAAGGCAAAGGCGTTCATCTCCCCTTCACCATTCCTCTCCTGCACAAGTTAATCACGTATTTAAGGAAAGGGTGCTTTACGAATTTAGATTTCTTATATAGACTTACTTTTGGAAACTGTTTCTCACTGCATTTTTGTTTTTTGTTTTTTTTGTTTGTTTTTTAAGAGGCGGGGAATTCACCACTCTCACGAGATGTTTCGACCCAGCACGGAATCTTTCCGTGTCCGATATTACCGTTTACGATCATCATTTTTTTTTTTGTATATTTCTCAAACATTCTAAGTCTGACAGGGCCAGGAGAGGACAAACATTCTGAGTGCAAAAAACTAATTCTGCCTTTTGTCCTTCCATATCCATGAGCCGTTACTTAAGAAGCAGACCACAAGCCAATCCGAAGGAGCCGCTTTTGCCACGGAGGATGGGGAACCCATGACAAGAGCTTGGTTCACTTCTCGCCTTCGCCTCCTTGCCAATTCTGCGGACCTTCGCCTGACCAATACACGGCTCACTCCTTTCGGATTGGAGTGGCAACAACGGCAGCTTTAAAGTTCCCGTATCAACGCGCAAGCTATGGGAAGGTGGTCTTCAGCTGCATACAAACGTTATCTGTGTCCCAATGCTCAGCCATTCTCGACGCCCAATGCATTCTCGCCCACCTAAACGCTACTTAACCTCTGCGACGTATTAAACTAAATCTATTAGAATATTACTATATTATATTCCACTCCGACTGTATCTCTTTCACCAAGCTGGTTGTACCGCACCAGCTTTAACTGTCTTTACTTCTTACCTTATAGCTTATTTAGTTGCTCGCTGTCGACAAGGGCCTGATTTTGCCGGTACAGCTGGTTGGGGGGTTCGTAGTTGCTGCCGCTGGGCTCCCTGCATCGCCTTTCACGATGGCTCGTGAAGGGCAGGAAGAGCTTCCTGCCCAGGCCTCTCACGCGGGCGCGTGGGAGAGGGAGTCCCCAAAACGAACCTGAGCTGCCCTCCCTGCCTTATGCCTTTCACGATGGCTCGTGAAGGGCGGGAAGGGCTTCCCGCCTCGGGCTTCCTCGCATGCTTGCGTGGAAGGGCAGGGGGACCCCAAGCAGAACCATACCGCCAAACCTGACGTGATGATTAACCGAACTTGTTGATGTGTAATAAATTGTTATTTTGACAAAGTGACCCTGTCTCAACAGCATTTTAAAAGTAAATTGAAACTAGTGTTGAAAATAATGCTGAAGTGTATAAAAGGTGCAATGCAATCCCCACAACACCCCTTTACCTTGAGATGTGATGAGGAAGCTGAGAGTGAACAACCATTCTGTCAAGTGAGAATTTATAGACCCGTGGATGGGTGTGCAAAGGGCAACAAATGAACGCGTCATTGTGGGCATGGATGCTGTGATATAACAGGGGTAAATATTAATTTCAATGAGGGACAAAAGTGAAAACTCAAGAAGATCCTTCCAGCACACAAAGCCGTGACACGGTTCATTTTATCCCAAGCAATCTCAGGTCGGCTGTGCGCGCATTCCAGCATTGGAGTGTCCACTTGGTTCGCACATTTTTTTCAAACACCTTCTGTCAACAGCAGGGACTTTAAGAGGATCACAAAAGAAGATCAACATCATTCTCGCACAAGACTGAGCTGAGGTGTTTGCTCAACTTCTTGCTGAAAGTATGATGCTAATCCAACCAAACCTTCCCCAGTGAACCAGGCAGAACTTACATACAGTATAAGCCCTTTCAAACACACAACTCACAATGCATGTGTGTGTCTCTCTTCCGTCTGAGTGAAGGATGTCACACAATCAAACACAAGGAAAGAAACAGATGCACAGTTCACTCTTTTGGTACATTGTAGATAGACTGATGGCAAAAAAATAAGAAAGAGTAGCAAAGTCTGACAATATCAGGCCAGAATAATAAAAACTACAAAAAATCACTGATCAGATCAGTGTCGGGAAGTTTTGCTTTGATTTACTTTAATTCAAACCTTGGTAGAGCTCTGTGCTTGATTTGGTTTCTCTCAATTATACATAGTGTGTCTAATATATTCAGTGTATAATATTCAGCTCTCTTCCCAGCATATGGGTCACCACTGGACATGAACAGAAGCTGTAAAATACTTTTCCTCTCCTTGTACTCTTATCTTGTACCTGACGCTCATAAATACCTGTTTCCCGTCAATGGCTGATAAATGTTTTCTGATCTGATCTGAACTATGAATGAAGCCGACATGAAAAATAAGCCTGTGTTCTGTGATTGATGCACTGAGATACGCATTGCACGTGGATGAACGTGTGCTGTGCCACATTGAACAGGCAGAAAGGGTCATTCAGGGTGAAAGTAAATTAGTGTTTATTTGTGCTTCAAATTTTCACTCGTACAACTTCTTTCTGGTTTTCCTTTCTTCTCGGTCGCCAACGACACACAGCAGGCATCCGTCGGGACACGTAAAGTGTAAAAAAAAGAAAAAAGTGTATGTTTCATTACATACAAACAGCACGTAGCACACGCATACATTTTTAAAAAGGAAAAAAATGACAAACTGAACAACACAGAGATTAAAAATTCAAGGATTATAGAACCCACTCCCTCCCTTGGTTAAACAATAAAGGTACTTCAAAGTCTCTCATCTGTTCTACACAAATGCAGCCGTGGGAGTTTTTCACTTGCGTCACAAGTACACTGTCCCTCTGTTCCATACCAACCTCATTATTGTGTCGCAGTTCCTTGTGTGCCTGCGCTCGACAGACATAGTGTAAACCCTGATGTTGTGCCATTTCAAAGTTGGCCAGTACAAAGTTTAATGTGAGTAATCTTAACTGGAAAAAGAACCTAATTAAACATCAACTGTAAATGATCCCGCGGCTGGGCGCCGCCGTCAGCGAGTCGTCAGAGGTAGCACGAGTTATCCCCTTTTTCCATCATTGCGCCCCAGAGTCGGAAGTGTGGCTTCACTGGAGTCCGTGTGCAGCCTCCACGCCGTCAGTGTGCCTGAAGCCCTGCAGGTCAGCGGCCAGGAGAACCTCCAAGATGCAGGGCTGTGGAGGGGAAACACAGGAGAGGAAAAGACATTTTATTGTTGGTTTAATCACAGCATTCTCTCCTTTGGTTGGTGATGAGAAACTAGATGAACCTTGCCAGTACAAAAACAATCCACCGAGCGAGACAAACACTAAAAGCATGGGACAATCACCAAAACATTACATTCAAGTTGTTCATTTTTAATCATTTCTTTGGACCTGCTCCTTCTGCTCTGGTTGTGGCTGCAGTATCACTGGTTCCTTCATGTACCACCAATGGCTGCGCTGACAATTCTTCCATAATAAGTTAATGAGATAACTTATTAATTCTAAGTTATTATTAAGAATAACAAATAAACGTACTAATAATAAGAAACATAATAAGTAAAGAGTTTGAATAGGTTGGACACCACTTGAAAAGGTGAATGGACAAACTTTCAAGCCATCACGTAAGGTTCCGGCAGACCAATCAGATTTGTCATAAGTGGGAGGGGAAGAGCAGTGCAGTGCACTGCAGCACTGAACTGAAGCCTGTGAAAATGCAGCATCCCAGCTGATCTCCTCAACAGCAAGTCGCTCCCTTCCTTTCTTCACTTCCTGCTTTAAAATGCTTTAACTTGCAGTCCGCCGCAACTGCCACCTGGTTTCCACAAAACCATAAGGAAGCTGATTGGTGATGGAATCCCAAGGCCGAATAAAAACCTTGAACCTCACTATATTTTATTGACTTTTATTTTTTTATTTTCTTTTACTCATTAAATGAGGCAAATCTGGCTGGGGCCAGAGCCAAGAGAGCCACCTGCAGTCGGGAGAAGACCAGCTCCACCTCTCGCAGTCGGAACTGCCTCAGCAGGTCTCTGAGCTCGCACACCACCGAGTAGTCTATGGTGCTGACGTGGTGACAGTCCAGCAGCACCGACCGCGGCGGAGACACTGCAGAAGAGGGAAGAAGAGGAGGAGAGTGAATGAACAGATACATCTGAAAGAGAGGATTTGGCTAATCCAGAGCAGTGTTTTTCAACCACTGTGCCGCGGCACTCTAGTGTACTGTGAGATAATGTCAGATGCCTCGTTAAAAATGACCCAATTTCACTTCATTGGTCTAAAATAATAATAACTGTTACTGTGCTTTAAAAGCAATGTGAGCCTATTTTCCTCCCAAGATATCAGCTTTGTGCACTGGCCCAGGTTTCACACTGAGTGAGTATAAATACATTGAGACTATTACCTAGAGACAAATGTCACTATTAGACTAAAAAGTGTCATTTTATAAAATGTTTGGTTGGTGGTGTGCCCTTGGGATTTTTTCAATGTAAAAAATGTGCCTGGCTTAAAATGTTTTTGAAAAACACTGATCTCCAGAGATGGAAAAAAAAAATCATCTTCATGGTTACCCTGCAGAGCCTGAGAGTGCAGCACATGGCTGAGGTGCTCTGCAGCGGGGAAGCTGAGGCCACTGCTGAGTTCCATCACCAGCACACCGTTGTCACACACCTGCATTCCACAGCAGTTCACACACAGAGACCCAAGACCAACTCATGAACAATGTTTCTTTTCTTTTCTTAAAGTTCTTCATCCTTTCTTTTTGAATTTTTGAATTAAATGATTAATTCATTAGAAATTAACATTTCATGGGGACACACGTGAAGATTGATGACCTATGTCACGTTTTATCATACATCCATATATCAATAAATCACAGTGAATGTGTCATAAAGCCTTTATCAGCACGTAGTCCACACCGACTGGGTTATAAAGCATCTGGTAAGTAAGATTGAAGTAGACCTTTATATAAGCAGTTGTTATTCAACCAGAGACTGCATAGATAATTTAATATCTAACCCCATGTTCGCGGTTTCCTGCAAAACACCTCCATTACTTTAGCTTCCTGCAAAAACTGATTTGGGGGCAATATTTAGTCTCGTGACATGAAAGAAAGGATAAAACAACAGTCTAGGATTCAAGTACTTGTACAGGCACTCAGGTCTATAACTATTTAGTTTACAACACGAGCTGGTGGCTGAATGGTCCTCTTAGAAACAACAAAAGCCACACGCAAAGGCTTTCATGGACAGTCCACGTGTGCTTTGGAGTGTAGTTTTCCATTGGACTGTCCCACCCACACCACCTCCTGCTACCTTTATCTGGGGTCTGGCCGTGTTGTACAGCAGCAGGACCCCGGACACGGCCACGCCGCCCATGATGCCGTACTGTATCTGCCAAAAGCTCATCAGGAAGGTGACGGTGAAGGGCAACAGGTCCAGCTCTGTTGGAGGTTTGCCAGAATTAGCATCACAGCGGAACAAAAAAAAAAAATAAAAAAGGCAAATAAATAAATAAATAAAGTGAGACACATGGAGATATACACGAATGCGCAAGTGATTTTGCGCTCTACAAATAAAGTTTGACTGACTAACTAACTGACTGACTGATCGACTGACTGATTGGTTGAGCTTGAGAAACCAACACGTACTGCGTATCCTCCACATGTGAGTCACGACACGCAAATCCACCATGGGAGCAACGGCGCAGATGATGACAGCAGCCAGAGAGGCTCTGGGGATGTAGTAGAAGGCTGGCATGAGGAAGGCCAGGGAGAGCAGCACTATGGCACCTGCAAGAACACACACACACACACACACACACACACACACACACACACACACACACACACACACACACACACACACACACACACACACACACAAATCAAGAACAGAGACTTTTGCAGAAGCATTAAAAGTGAAACACTGTCTAAGAAATACATGAATAGATAATGAAAACAAATTGAAAAGACAATAAATAAGATCTGTGAACAATGTTGTCATTGTTGCAGGCAGACAGCAGCACTGTATTCAGTTCAATTCCGTTTGGTTTATTACAAAATTATATAAGCTTGGATGACCTACCCGCTCATTCTTTTAATAGGCCATGTGAACAAAACAACAAAAACAAAAAGTTCTAAACAATTTTCAGAAACTGCTATATAGTATGGAAAATGGATGGATGTTATAGACTTCTCTGAGGCGAAAGAATACTGGCAGTAATTGGTGGCGATACCACAGCTGTCCACAGGAGGGCAGAGAAGGTTTGAGTCAGAGCGGTAAAGTGTCAGAACTCACTGGTGACGATCCCTCCAGCCGGAGTGCAAACGCCGCTCTGGGAGTTCACGGCGGTCCTGAACCGAAGCAGGGAAGAAGACAGCGTCAACACCACGCGGCATCACAAGCTCTTCTTTCTCCCAACTGCACCTCACACATCAAGAACTGTAGTACATTTACTGAACTGAAAAATGATACTTCATTTTCTGGATGTGCGACTCACAGATACTAAGCAGATAGCAGAGTGTAGTTTAACATGATCATCACACACACACACACACACACACACCTGCCAAAGCTGCCAGTGACAGGATACGCGGACACGAACGATCCCATGAAGTTGGTCATGCCGATGGCCAGCAGCTCCTGGTTGGCGTTGATCCTGTAGTCATTCTGACTGGCTGTGGAGGAGAACCCAGAAGACACACTCACAGTCTCCAGACCAACACACACACACACACTTGGTAGTCTTTCTAATGGGATCAATTTTAAAAAGCTCATATTTGTATGTTTCCATCCAGGCTACATGTACTAAATACACGGGTATGAATTAGTTTGCAATATACTTTCTTACCACTAGATGCGACTAAATCTTCCATTCAAATCTACATCTCACACTGGGACCTGAGTGGAGACTTTGCCCTTGAAATATTATGTCTGTCAAGTGTTGCAGACATGTGGAATATCAGCCATAAAAAATGAATTAAATATTGAATGAAAAATAAGTATTTATGTTTCTATTCATACCAAAATCACTGAAAAAAAACTGTGATTTCATTCAGTAATAACAAGCGCCCATGAGTAAAAACGCTAGTTGCTCGTTATTTATTAATACATGGAGAAACATCTAGAAATGTTCACAAAATGTCTGAAAACTGAGCAGAATGAAGGAGATTCAGTGCATAACTTTCACTGAAGAGCTGTAAAAAAAAAAAAAAAAAAAAAAGCTGGTAATTGGTATGCAGTATGCTTTCTGACCACTAGGTGCTGCTAATCTTCCATGCTCGGACTGTGGGAGACCAAGCCATTTTCAAATAAAGCGCCTCAATCAATCAACCTTCACACACATCGGGTCGACAGTGCCACAGGTTGAGGTATAAGCCCCACCCTGGACGCACTCACCAAAGGCTCGAGCGATGGCGATGCTCTCCAGCAGACCCATGAGTGGAATCACAGCCAGGCCTTCGCCGAAGCTCTGGGGGAAGCAAAGCAACAGAGAAGCTCTGAGCTGACCTGCTGACCTGCGTCAGGCCCCTCCCCCTCTGCATCTTCATTTATTAATGTAATGGTACCTTCACAATCTCTCCAAAGGACACTACGGTGCCGTTGGCTGTGACTGCCGAGGTGGGAGGGGGCCTGAACGGTGGCAATCCCGTGGGAGCGTCGCCGGTGATCGTGAAGACCTGGTGGCCGAAGGCGTCCCAGGAGAAGGCCACCAGGGTCGCCGCCACCACCACCAGGGCGTTCCGGACTGGAGAAGGCAAAAGGGAACACGTCGGGACACTGGGGGCATTCTGCTCGATTTGCTCACAAAGACAAACAACAGTTAGTACTGACTGGTGGCTATGGTCCACACCAGGTTACGGGCCACCTGGAAGCACTTTGGCTGGAGCGGGTCGTCCTCAGAGGGCAGACTGGACTTCATGAAAACCAGCATGAGCAGCAGGGAGATGCAGAGCAAGCCCAGCACCACGTCGCCGACCCTGGCTTCAGGGATCCTGTGGAAGGTGTAGTAAACCTCCAGGAAGAAGTCGTGCGGGATTCCCTTCAGCCCCAGGATGTTCTGGAAAGAGACGGCGACAGAGTCAGAGACAGAAACACAGCTTGTAAATAAGAGGACTTCTTTCTTTTCATTTTTATAGATTTTTATTTATAAAAATAAATAAATAAATATATATATATATATATATATATACATACATACATACATATATATATATATTTATAAAAATAAATGAACATATACATACATATATATATACATATATATATATATATATATATATATATATATATATATATATATATATATATATATATATATATATATATATATATATATATATATATATATATATATACATATATATATACATATATATATATATATATATATACATATATATATATATATATATATATATATATATATATATATATATATATATATATATATATATATATATATATATATATATATATATATATATATATATATATATATATATATATATATATATATATATATATATATACATATATATATATACACAAATGTGTGTACATATGAACATATGTATATATTCTCTATTGGAGGCTGGGCTGTGAGTGGCACGAAGTAAAAAGAAAAGGGGCAAAAGTTGGAAATAAATCATGTCCTCCTTGATCAACTTCATGATTTTCTGCCCTTGAAAACAATAATTACTCGCTTATCCTGAAGTGCTAATGAGGAATTTTAGTTCACTAGACTACATTTTTCTTTTTCAAAATACAGAGACAAAATATTACCAGAGCAGAAAATAAAACAACTGATCCAAAATATGACCAACTTACACTATTTAAAGCTTCTTTTTTTTTTTAGACAATCTTTAGGCATTCTTGTGACATCATTTTGAAAAGTGAATTGAGACTGTCTTTTAAAATCAGAATCTATGGCACGAAAGATAGACCATAAACACAAAGATAGACCATAAACACAAATTACTGATACAAATGATGGAACTTGTGGGAGTGACATCATTTCTGTGAAAGTTAAACCAGAGTCAGTCTTCGGTTGCACCACGTGTTTGTGACAGCACACACTTGCGGCTGAGGATTTTGTGGGTTCTTTTGCGTCGCTGTTACAGCACTTGTGCGACACACACTGACCTTGACCTGGCCAAAGCCGATGGTTACCGCGGCGGCACAAGTGAAGCCTTTAATCACGGGGAAAGAGATGAAGTCCAGCAGGAAACCTGGGGAGACAAGCGAGCGTCGGAGAATGACAATGATTGACGAAGCCGCCAGCGACACTGTGACACTCGCAAAACCAAAGAGTGAGAATGAGATTTACAATCTTCAGGTTTGACTGCATGTGCGGTTTTGCGCAGGAAGTCATAGCAGTGGTGTCAGGAGGTGGTTTTCCTGCGCTGCTAGACTGACCTGCTGTTTCTTCCGGCTGTGCAGTTCTTCTTAGTTATTAAACACGACACTTTCTTTTATCCAGCTGAGTGAAAAAAGGCTACAGAAACCGTTGATCGTTGATTTGAAAACGACCCCCAACTGTGAACTCACATCAGTCACAAATCTCACCCAACAATGATCACAATGCATAATAGCACAATTGCAAGTCAGAGTCACGTGTTCACCAATCATAAAGTTAAATTACCTGAGAAGTTTTTTCGAGCAAAAAAATCAAGGGAGTAAAAATGTCTCGCTGGGAGGTTCATCTCTAAAGGTCTACTGACCCAAATCAAAGAGGCTCCAGTCACAAGGTTCTCACATGGCCTCTCACCTAATCTCAGCAGCGCCATGGCCGCCTGGATGATCCCGGTGAGGAGAGTGAGCAGCACGGCTCTGCTGGGCTGCCCCTCCACCACAGGGAAGCACAGGAGGGACATGATGGCCGTGGGGCCCAGTGTGATGTCCTTGGAGGTTCCCAGAAGGGTGTAGATGAAGCCGCCCATGAAGGCCGAGTAGAGGCCGTACTGCGGGACACACACACACAAAGACAAAAAAATAAACACACTGAGTCAAGAGCTGGTTGAAGCTGTTTAGTTTGGCTTCAGTAAACTGAATTCTCCATTGACTGTTTCAGTGTCTTGTACTGTATGCTCATCCATTAGCAGGAACAGGTCATCGTTACAAAGGCACTTTGCAATCAAAAATGGCAACTGGTCAATAGTTTAGGCCCTCCTCTACCTCGAGACTGCTGCAAAAACCCTCAGTTGTCGCTTCCTGCTAAATCTGATGCTTTGCTGGACCTTCCACCAGCTTAGTAGGAGACAAAAACAAGGTGCTACCAATGCCTGACTGGGGTTGGAGACTTATTAGTACCCTTTATTATATTTATTTATATTTCTTTTTGTTGAGCACACACTTTGTAAAAAAGAAAAAGAAAAAGAAAAAAGAAGTCAGTAAAAGTAGTAAAGGATGCACATCACATTGTTTCATTTTTTGGCAGACTATAAATGCAAATTCTGTTTTTAAAAAAATCCTGAAAAAGTAAATTATTTAAACCTTTAAAAATAAGAATGAATTATGCAGAAAATACCGGCAATAAGTCAACAATAAATTAATTAAAAACAGACAGAGAGAGACACACACACACCTGCACAGGAAGACCGGCCACCTCAGCATAGGCCAGTGCCTGCGGTACGGTGGTCAGGCCCACAGTGAGGCCTGCCAGCAGGTCCATCTTCAGCCACCTCAGCTTGTACCTGGGCAGCCAGGTGAGAACGGGGAATAAAGACATGATGATGCTGTGGAGGAAGCAGCCCTGGCTGCCTGCTGGCTCCTCCAACAGAGGCTGATCCATGCTTGGAAGGAATAAAAAAAAAAAGACAAAGCAAGGAGAGAAAAATGTTTCCTTCGCTTCTTTAAATGTCACTCATTTGGCCTCTCGGAATCCAGTCTGCCTCGTCCCTCCCCCAGATGTCATGTCTGAGCGGCACACTCGTCACCATGTCCCGTTGGATTGGATTAACACGCACCACGGGAGAGAAGGTGGACGGCGCCATGTCTCCGGTGATCTGTGTGCAGCACAAAACAACCGCGACGGCTCATCATTTCACCTGAATGGTATAGGGAGGGTCAACATTATGGGATGTCGTACATACATCTGCATTACAACAGACGAGCAGGGGACATAACCTTTATGTCAGTGGCCTTTGAGGCCATTCCATTCATATGATGGGTCATGTGACTTGCAAGTGTTTTACATGATCATCAGCTTTGCAGTCATCTTTTTGTCGATAGACACCCGAAATCAATAAACTCACAGCTAAAATGATCATTCTTTAAGTCTCTTTAAATTATTTTTTAATGGTTTTTGTCTGATAACGTGGTAATGATAAAGAAAAAGAGTGAAACTGAACAGTAAACTGCGATCATATTTGAGTTGGATAAAACAAAGAGATTGTTAAGAGCGACAACAGCGCACGGAGCGATCACACAACTGGATAAACTGAAGCAAAGAGTGAATAACGCGACAATAACGCAATACAAAAAGATCTCGGAATAAATCAACAGCAGTGGAAGGACAGAAGGCAAAAATGACAGCAGTAACATTTTATAGTGGTCAAACACAGGAGCACAACGAGTAAAACAAAAACAAAAAATCGAACTAAAGAATAAAATATGCAACGAATTAAAGGGACATCACAATAAAATTAAGCAGGAAATTAAGCAAAACCAAAAAAATAACTAATTTATATATGAATGAAATAGAAGAGTTTACCTGTTTCCCCTTCCACTGTCACTAAATACTCGTGGCCTCCGCTGTGATTTTTGGTAATTTTCACTGTTGTTGCTTTTTCCCGAAACCCTCTTCCTCAAATCTTGTCATTCCGCCGGTGAAGGTACTTCCTTGTTTTTCATCGTCATGTGGGTTCTCTCACGTGATTGTGGATGGGCGGGGCTTAACTGGTTTGAGGAAGCCGTCACGCAGCAAGTCCTCGGCAGCCGCTCTGGTGCGTGGCTCCAAATTTTCTCTGTTTCTAAGTTACTATGTAAGTGAGTGTTCAACAATATAGTGTTTTTGACACAATCAACACTTTTTTAAAAAAAAAATGTTTGACGTATTTTTTGTTTTTGTTTTTGAAACAGTGAACCATCGTCATGCTGTTTTGGCTGTGCGTTCTTCTTCTGGCATCCCTTTCCTTCGGGCAATCAAAAAGAAGAAATGTCCTTCTGATTATTGGTCAGTTAATAATAACGTCGAGGCTTCATTTGTGTTGTTTTCGAATAACTGAAGTGAACACCATGACAAGCTTACTACAACAACAACAACAACAACCAAGTGAAGTTAAGAAACGTTTAGTCTGCAGAGAAGAAACGCTTCATCCAATATGAACATGTGGTTGCTGCAATTTCTGAATTTCTTAAAGTTTTATCAGATTTCTGCTGCTGCTCCCAACGACCTCAAGTAACTTTGTCACATTCCACCAGACAAGCAGCATGCACCTGATCTCCATCAGGGAATTTCTGCAGCCGCTTTGTGTCAGTTAGAAAATAGAACAGCACACCTAAGGATCCTAAATTCCAAGGCAACGTTTCACACCGTAGCATGATGTTTTGTGTTTTATTATGTGGCTGGTCTGAACACAGCTCAGGAACTCATAGACTTGTTGTCCCTCTTCCAGCGGATGATGCAGGCTTTGAGACGGAGGTGTACAACAACTCGGTGGTCCGCACCCCGAACCTTCGCTCTCTGGCTCAGCGCAGCCTGGTGTTCGACAACGCCTTCACCTCGGTGAGCAGCTGCTCTCCCAGCCGCTCCACCATCCTCACCGGCCTGCCGCAGGTAGAAACGCGCAATCAACACACGGCTGTGATTCACGGAAGTGAAATAATATTTCGATGTTTGCTTGTTTGTTTTGTGTCTAGCATCAGAACGGCATGTACGGCCTCCATCAGGGTGTTCACCATTTCAACTCCTTTGATGGCGTGCAGAGTCTCCCTCTACTCCTCAGCCAAGCCGGCATACACACAGGTAGACGGACACATTTTCTGAATTTTTCTTTTTTTTCTGGACATCACTGATACAGCCTTGCTAAATTTGATTCAGATAATCCAACAGAATTCTATGGTTCTCTTAGAAAACTGCTCAGAGTGCATCTTTGTAAACAGTGGCAAAGTATAAGTAATACAGGACCTTTTTAAATGTTATGCTCCTTAAAGGAAAACTCCTGTGTTTTCTCCCTCATCATCTTTTCCGTCTCTGTTCGTCTGACCAAAAACAGGTATAATTGGGAAGAAGCACGTGGGGCCAGGCTCTGTGTACCCCTTTGATTTTGCCTACACGGAGGAGAACGGCTCCGTCCTCCAGGTCGGGAGGAACATCACCCGCATCAAACTGCTGGTTCGCAAGTTCTTCCAGACCCACAGAGATGAGGCCTTGCGAAAAAACAAGGCCAAACCGGGAGGCGGCGGTGGCAGCGATGTAGCGGCGGAGAAGGAGGAGGTGGAGGAGGAGGAGAAGGAAGAGGGAGAGGGGCCATTTTTCCTTTACGTGGCCTTCCACGACACCCACCGCTGTGGACACTCGCAGCCCCAGTACGGAGCCTTCTGCGAGAAGTTCGGGAACGGCGAAATGGGGATGGGCAGAATACCCGACTGGAAACCTGAGTACTACACACCCGAACAAGTGAAGGTCGGTTCCCCCAGATTTTATTGTCCTGTTGCATTTGAAAGGAAAATCTAAAAATAAATTTTTTCACACTTAAAGGTCCAGTGTGTAAAATCTTTAAGGAAGCTGGCCTGACAGCGTGTTTTGTATTAAGGCCACTGTCATGGGGGCTTCCTTAAAAAATGGAGGTGCAAGATGGAAAACCAAATTACTTTCATTGTACTGCAAGTATAAACTTTTATTAATGTATTTATGGGCAGTATGTTAAGCTTTCACCTATAAAAAAATCATAAATGATCCAAATTTTTCACACTGGACCTTTAAAAACGTCATGAATGGAACCACCACCACACAGAAGGTGTTTCCTCACCTCAGCTCTCGTGCTGCTTCAGGTTCCTCCTTTTGTGCCCGACACACCTATGGCACGGGCCGACTTGGCGGCTCAGTACACCACCGTGAGCAGGCTGGATCAAGGTGTGGAACTGCGCACACACACACACACACACACACACACACACACACAAAGAACATCTCTGAGCCGCGGTCGCTCCGTCCCTCTGCAGGCATCGGTCTGGTCCTGCAGGAGCTCCGGGCTGCCGGCTATGAGAACGACACTCTGGTCATCTACAGCTCGGACAACGGCATCCCCTTCCCCAACGGCCGAACCAACCTGTATCGCTCCGGCACGGCCGAGCCCATGCTGATGTCGTCTCCAGAGCACCGGGGCAGATGGGGAGAGAGCAGCCAGGCCTTCGTCAGCCTGCTGGGTGAGAGTGTTGTCATCCTATGACTGCTTCAGTTAGTCCACGGACCTCTTGGTGGGTCGCTGGGATTGGCTGTCTGGAACATCTCATTGAAAGGAAGTCTGTGTTTAGTCCAGTATGCTCAGTTCAGCCACAAGAGGGAGACTTAATAACGCATCAGCACCATCAGCAACACCCGAGCTAAAAAGAATATAATATATAAAGTATAATAGTGATGAAAATAATTGCACATTTTAATCACAGTTAGTTAGAGTCATGGTCCAGCAGTATTCTAAGACTTGACAGCATTTATTGACAAGAAAGCAGATGAAACAAACACACCCGCATATTAATGCCCATGGCCACAACGTCACTTTGACTTTAACAGCGATCAAATGCCGCCCAAAAATAGAAGACAAGAAAAAAAACGAATTGGAAAAGAGAGCCTCTTGATGAGGGGAAACACAGTCACAACTAACACAACTAGAGCGACAATACATCCTAAAGGTGATTCGTTGAGCCTCTGTAATGCAGATAGTTGCTGTCTGGGTCATTTAAATCCATTTGCATCACTTAAAATTGATGTGGAAAGCGACAAACTAACCCTTTCCATGCGTTGCTCTTTTTCTTTTCAGATATCACTCCCACCATCCTGGACTGGTTCTCCATTCCCTACCCACCCTACACCCTCCCTGGCAGCCGCTCCTCTCTGGTGCACCTCAGCGGCCGCTCCTTACTCCCGGCGCTGGTCAGCGAGCCCAGCAGCTGGCATACCGTCTACAGCAGCCAGTCCCTTCACGAGGTCCGCCACAGGAAGTGACCGCTGCACCAGGAAGTGACTCCAACCACACAAGGACTCAACTGTTGTGTTTTTTGCTTCGCCAGGTGACCATGCACTACCCCATCCGCTCTGTCCAGCAGGGGGCGTACCACCTCCTCCACAACATGCACTACCGCATGCCCTTCCCTGTTGACCAGGACTTGTACGTGTCCCCGACCTTCCAGGACCTGCTGAACCGCACCAGGCTGGGCGAGCCCACGCACTGGTTCAAGAGCCTGCAGCAGTACTACTACAGGGAGCGCTGGGAGCTCTTCGACCTCAGGTGGGCGACAGCCGTACCACTTGTTTTAGTGCTTGCCGCCTCTGATGAGTGTAGTCCACACAGTTACAGGAGTGCGTTAAAGGACACTTGGTTGAGGTGTTTGGGGATTGCAGCCTCCCTCCAGTAGGTGGAGTGCAGCGGTTGAGCTGCGATTGGTTCAATTGTACAAAGATGCCAATCAATGCTGGGATTTTGTGATCAGTTCAATTCAATTCAGTTCTTTATTTGTCATTGTCAAAATAACATGAAACAAAATGAAACAAAAAATTAGACAGATAAATATGTATACTTATACATATATATATGTATATATACATGTGTGTGTATGTATATATATATATGTATTTATATATATATATATATACTGTATATATAAATATTTATGCATAATTATATATGTGTGTATATATTTATTTATGTGTATATATATGTATATATATGAATTGTATATACAGTAT
The DNA here is from genome assembly GCA_009823395.1 of Thamnaconus septentrionalis. Classification (NCBI taxonomy): domain Eukaryota; kingdom Metazoa; phylum Chordata; class Actinopteri; order Tetraodontiformes; family Monacanthidae; genus Thamnaconus; species Thamnaconus septentrionalis. The sequence goes on from CM020501.1 coordinate 18,849,834, forward strand.
ATGTGTATATGTATGTATGTATGTATATATATACGTATGTATATACACACACACACACACACACACACACACAGAGAGAGAGAGAGAGAGAAGTTCATGCAGTTTTCACATTTATGTGGAAGAACAGAATGATATCACAACAAGCACCACCCAGGTGTGTAAAAATAAAAAGGGGGCGTTGAGTTTATCAGTGTGTGCTATTTTGTTTTGTTTTGTTTTTTCTTTTTGTTCTTTTTTTCTTTATTGTGTCGTGGGAGCGGGTGACGCAAAGGATGAGTAGGAGAAGAAAGAAGGAAGGAGTGTGTAGATTAAAGTGACGGCTCTTTGGGGAGAGACGGCTGCTGCCTCGGTGCAGAGGAGTGTGAGGGCGTGGCGCCAGAGCTGGTGGGCCGGGGACCTGAAAGGATTCAGTGACAAGGACGTCATCCAAAATTTCACAATGGCGAGAGCTACTTTTTGCCTTAATGCTTGTTGTTTTCTGCTTAAAGTGACCTTTAAAAAGTACTGAAATTGCACTGAAAAGCACTGAATTCTCATATGGGTCAGATGCCTGTTATGACGGAGGTCCTAGATCTCTGTCTGATTGATGACAGAGGCACAAATCTGCCTCAGCAAAATCCAGCCAGTTCTGAGTCAACAGTTTCCTCCTGGAATCGGGCGTCATTTTCAAACTTATTATTTTTCCAGTGGGATATTTTTCCTCTCTGACACTGTCTGTACTCACCATGCTCACTGCCCCGACGCAGGGCTGACCCGCTGGAGACGAGGAACCTGGCGTCGGACCCGTCCTACGGCGCCTTGCTGGAGAGCCTGAGGCAGAACCTGCAGAAGTGGCAGTGGGAGACGGGCGACCCCTGGGTGTGCGGGCCTGACTACGTCCTGGAGGACAAGCTGGAGCCACAGTGCAGGCCTCTCTACAACGGACTTTAACAGCACCGCCACTCACCTCTAGTCCCACAATCCCCCACATACACAAACAAATGACTGATTGAAAGACTTTTATTTTGTATTTGTATATAAATGGTGA
>CM020501.1:18853360-18950860 GCA_009823395.1 Thamnaconus septentrionalis
AGATGACGGTCAAACAGGTATTTTTTTGCCTTGACACGGACCCCCAGTCCCTCCCTCCCTCTCCTCCTTCCCCCTCTCTCTCTCTCTCTCTCTCACACACACGTTTAAAAATCTTCTGCTGGGCTTTGAAGCTCCTTTCATTTGTTTTGATCAATTAAAAATGAACAAACATCTACTGGCGTGTTGTGTTGTTGTACTCACATAATTCAGTTTGTGTGCGATGCTATTTCAGTCGTGTGACCAAACATCCGGTGTTCCAGTCGTGTCCTCTGGCAATCTGTTTTTCTTTTTTTAAATAAAGTGATTAAATGATGAAAAAGCAATTTTCTATCCATATAACGCATACTTTAAAAACAATGAAATCCAGCAAATTTCGTAAAGTAAACTTTGAGTGTCCTGGTATTCAGTAATCAAAACACGGTCACCTGGACATGGGGGTTTAAAATATGAAGTGGCCTTAAAAACTAAGACTAAGCCATTTAAATTAAAAACTGAAATAAGAGGTCAAACCGTAAGTTTATCAGTCTGTCACATTTATTTTGCATCAGCTATTCAGCACAGTACAAAACAAGACAGCCTAGTAGTTATTAGTGGTCATATAAAACAGATAAGAAAAAAAAACAACAAAACAACCAGCTGCAGGTTAAAAGAACCGAAACAAGTCCAACATCTTCACGTGAAGGCACCTTTTTAAAATCCTGTCCAGTTGACGACAGCAGCCAGAGAGGAGCTGCTGTGTTGAGAGTCAGTCGCTCGAGTCACGAGTCAAAATCAGCGGCGCAACACTGACTGTGACTGTGTGTGTGTGTGTGTTTTGCGCGGCGTCGAGATAAAAACAGCTCGACACAATCTCTGGAGCGGCTCGGTTTTGTTTTTTGCGGTTGATCTCGGCCTCATTAGCGAGGCGCAAGGCACGAGCAGGAAACAGCCGGTGTGCATGAGCGAATCCCAGGCTGAGGGAGCTAATGGACAAACAGTAAATACTCACGCCGCCCACACACACACACACACACACATAGAAGGGGAGAACTCGATAAAGAAACACAACTCCTCTAACAAAGTCCTGGCAACGTCGCAGTGCTTTTCATGGTCTGATTTTGCAGCACAAAACAGAAATGTAAATGCCCACACTCTTTCAGAAAGTCCACAGTTTGAGTCCAGAGAATCCTTCAAGATTTTCTTTTTTGGAAACCCCCCCACCCGACTCCCGACTCCGCCCCCACCACTAGTCACTGAAGGCGCCACGCAGCAGCCGGGCCGCGACTACAGCAGCGACACGGCCTCCAGGTTCTCCTTGATGATGGTGTCCATGACCACCTGGAAGACCACCTGGATGTTGGAGGTGTCGGTGGCCGTGGTGAAGTGGTGGTAGACCAGTTTGTCCGGGGCGGCGTTGAGCGAGACGAAGGTGGCGGAGATGAAGCGGGCGGCGGCATCCACGTCGCAGTCGGCGCCTGCGGGAGGTGTGGGGCCGGGGGGGGGTCAGAGAGGTGGGCGAAAATCAGACGCGGTCGCTGACGCACTTGCAGTTGCAAAATGTAATTCAGTCTCTGGGAATCTATTCAAGGTTTGTTAGCCGCTGATGAAAGTGATGACTGATATTTCAACTCATAAAGCATTTACAGTTAAATTCTGGTGGTACAATATACAGTACTACCCAGAAAATTAGAATATCCTGAAAAGGTTGTAGTATTTCTGCAATTCAACTTAAAAGGTGAATTTGACATATTATATAAACGAATAATATGCAAATCAATATATTTCAAGCTTTTATTTCTTTGGATTTTGCTGATCAGGTCTTGCAGCTTAAAAAAAACTCAAATTCAAAAACTCTGAAAATTAGAATATTACATAAAGTCAAAAATCCTTTGTAGCGACGCTATAAGATGAATAAGACAAAACGCAAATTGTGGATTTATAAGAAATTGGAGCCAAAATAATAAGTTATTTAAAGAATACTGGTAAAAAGAAACATGGAGCTTGCATCAGTGGTGGAGGGACATTTATAACTTTCCATTTTGAAGCTGGTGCTCATTAAATCTCATTAAAAGGACATCTTTTCCCAGCCAGAAAGGCTAGAGAGAGAAAGGCTAGAGAGGAAGGCTCGGAACTTTGTCGTCAGCTCAGAGGTTCCGAGTGAAACAGACGTCTGCTCCGCTGGCCCATCCTGATCCGGAGAGTTTTAGCATTTATATTGACATTTGCATGAGAGCAGAAAGGACGCAGCCCCCGCGGAGACCCCCGAGACAACACACGGGGCGTGAAATACTGAGCGAAAAAAAAAAAAAATCTGTGTGTATGTGTGTGCGTGTGTGCAAACTGAGAGCTACCTTTAAACTGAGGCAGGTAGAGCCGCAGGTGTCGGCCAGAGTGCAGGATCTTGTCTTGGAAAAGGTCTATCTTGTTCATAAATAAAATCTGAAAAGCAAGCAAACAAACCAAAAGAATCAGACAGAGTGAAGAAGCTGCTTGCAAGTCGAAAGGCCTCGTGTCCGGAGGCAATCAGAAACACCGCAGGAGGGAAAAAATATTTTGTGATGAGTACCACATGGGCACAGAAAATAGAAAAACCAACAAAAAAAGATCATTCAAAAAATTGTTTTTCAATTTACAGATATCAAAACAAAAGTGTAAAAATCAACAGACATGATAAAAAGACAAAGCGGGCTGATGATGGAATACCTTTGGCCCTTTTTCAAGCTCCTAATTGGTGGTCAAATTAAAACTGCAAGAGCCGCAGAGAAACCGACCTGCAGGCAATGAGCTCCAGAGGCTCCTAACACAGCCACTAGTTAATAATTGGCCACCTAAGATGCAAAAGTGATTAAAAAGAGAATATATTGCCAGTCGATTAGTGATAGCGATAATTTTTCTTTTTCTTCTTTTTTTTGTTCAAAATCTCTTCTAGTATCAGTTCCAGAGAGTCTTAACCGTCAGTCACCAACTTTAGAACTTTTGTACTCAGCTGGATTAGTGAGATTTCAACTGGGATAAATCAGCGATCCATCTTGAAAAGCTCCAATCGAGGGTGTTTTCAGACAGTCTCGGTGAGCAATCAGCTCATCAGGAAGAACGAAACTGGAAGCTCCATAAAAACGAGGATTTCACATCAGTAACATACATGTAGTGGCGCCTGGTGCACAAACAGGAAGATCTGAACCTCAACCAACTGGTTGTTTGAGCGTTTTTGCCATCAGGATCTCACCTGTTGTGATCAATAGGTTTTTTTTTGCTTTCCAAACTTCCCAGGAAGCCTCTGCAGTTTTCTTCTCGAGGTTTCTTCTTCGAGGTGGCCAGCATCTGAGGCCAGCGTCGCCGTGCAATGATTTTTCAAACAGCTTTCAGGTTCATGGCAAAGCGGAACGGATCGACTGCACTCATCACACGCCCGTTTTAACACGATCATTTTCCGGACGCGCGAGACGGAAAATGGAAAAGCAGACGGAGGGGAAACTGTGGCCGCGCCGGAGCTCTGGCTAATTACAACCCGTCTTTTAATTACGAGTGACAGAAGACTCGGGGCCAAGGAGCCCAGGCAGGGACCCCAGTGTGTGTGTGTGTGTGTGTGTGTGTGTGTGTGTCTGTGTCTGTGTGTGTACACATAATTTGCAAAGCACACCAATCGTTCTCCTTCTTCTTGTTACCGTGTTGCTTTTTGAGACCTTTTTATCATCTACAGACGTTCAGACTGAAGTTCAGATGAAACATCCAGTCCAGCTAAAGTGAATTACAGACTGACCCCCCTTACAGGTGGAGGAGCCCCATCAGCTCATTTCCAGAGGCATAGTGTGGCAATAATATAATGCCAAATATAATAACGTGGCCTGTTTTCCTGCTGCCGGTTACATACATCGACTGTACTTTGTTTCTTGTCTCCTTGCAGCGACTGTGTCAAGTTCTGTTTGACTAGTGGCGAGTTCCTCATCACTAATGTCTTAATGTTTTTAGAATTTTTTAAAGATTATGCTCTGATCATTTTTTTAATGTACACCTTTCCGAGAAACTTGAACATCAACATGAACTTCTTTGACTCTGATTTAGCCTGAAACTGACCCATTTTCAAAAGTCCCTCATGAACAATGATCTTCTTAGACGTCTTCTCCTGACACTCTGGGAAGTTACGTTTAAACATATTCTGCACTTGAGTGCAGCAGCTATTGTTTGCAGATTGTAAAGCTTCTACAGAACATAACCCAATAGCGGCCCATCGCTGTCTGTGTTAAGACTGCTGACCTGACGAGTGTGCAGTCAGGAGACATCAGAGGAGCTGTCAGGGAATTTTTCCGTGTGACGCAGTAACGGCTGCAACAGGGCGGCAACGACACCCCTGTGCATCCTTCAAAATAAATGTCTTTGTTGTTTGTTCTGCTCTTTCCACTGCGTCAAGTGTGATGAAAGACTCACTGTGAAGACCCAGTTTACATCTTGTGCCTGCTGCTTCTGCATTCGTCCACATATTAGGATCATTTATCAGAGGAGGAGTCACAAGGTTGGTCATGCTGCTTGTTAATTGTTTCATGAAAATATGTATTTGAAAAACGTTTTGCTCGTTCTTTGACTCAATTAACTTTAGCTGTAAGGTTAGCCTCAATCATTGTAATGGTCCAATTATTATTGTTTTTTTTTTTTTTAAATACATTTTATATTTAGAGAGGGAATTAGAATGCAGTGTTGGCTTTCAGTCATTTTTTGCCACTCACAATATCTTTTTTCTTTTAATAAAAATGAACAAAATACAAAAAGACCAAAAGTTGCAACACAAAGATGGATATATACGAAGGAGTGGAAAGAAAGAATAAGGGTCTGTGAGTTTTGACATACAATCTGAACATTTGACAATAGAAAATAAAAGATACATTGCAGAATCAACATTTCAGATCATCCATTCACAGGGTACCGGCAAATCCAACCCACTTGGTATATCATAAAAGTGCCTTTCTGAAGGCGCAGGGAGAAGGTAATCTTCTCCATACGGTAAAAGTCATTGACTATGGTTTTCCATTAGGTGGATCAGAGAGAAACCAGTGCCTAGTAAGAGCCTCCTTCCCAGTGGTTATCAAGATAACAGACATTCATCAGTTCATCTGACCTGTAAATCCAAAATTCCTAACAAAAAAAAAATAACATAAAAAAACTGCAAAGGCAGATTGGTGTTAAATATATCTCTTAATACTTAACCGTTGGACATTCCCAAGGTTCAGTTATTATCTTACTTGTTTTTTTCATGATTTCTTTGTTTTACCGGTTCTCATGCCGGCCAGTTGTTAAATGGTCAGACGCACGGACAATTCTAACTGGAAACGTAATGGATGAAATCCAAGCGACCAGCCGACCGTCCGGGTCCCATCACTCTGTACTCACCATGGATGTGCTGCGGAAGAAAACGTTGTTGCAGATGGCCGAGAAGAGTCTCATGCTCTCCTGAAGACGATTCTGCAGGGGGGGAGGGGGAGAGAAAGAGAGAGAGGGGTGAGACGATGAGGAGGTGAGAGAGGTGAGAGCAGTGATTTTGGGGAGCGAGGGGTCCGCACCATTGTGGGCTCCTCCACCATGGTCATGTCGTAGCCGCTGAGCGACACCACGAACAGCACCGCCCGCACGTCCTCGAAGCAGCCGATCCACTTCCTGCGCTCCGTCCGCTGGCCTCCCACATCGTACATCCTGGTGGGGGAGGGGAGGAAGAGTGAGACGGCCCAAGATGGTAAGTAATAAAGTACAAATACTTTGTTACTGTACTTAAGTACTGACGACTCCTTACATTGGAAATGCTTTTTACTTTCTTGTTTAAAAAAAAAGTAAAAAGCATTTGTTAAAAGTAATTTGTGTATTATCATAGTAACTGTTTTCTTGAAGTGGAGCTTTTTGAACAATGTTGTAATTCAGTCTGGATTACAAAAGCATTTTCATTTTTGCAAAATTATGAACAAATGTATTGTTTTATTAATAGCAAAAAATATTTATCTGTTACTATCTACTATCTAAATACTATCTGTATGTTTACTTAAGTGCAGAATATAAATATTTTTGCCACCTCAGCCGACGGATGCAGTTGTTTCACAGTGTTGGACTTTGACCTGAAGGGGAAAAGTCACATTGATGCGTCTGCATGCAAAGCGCTGCAGCGTGAAATGAGAATTAAAAAGGCACCGGGGTCAAACCATGAGAGCCTTCAGAGAGCCGCAGTCTGGGAGAACTGGTCACACGGAGGTTTCTCAATCAGGCTTATTGATTTGATTTGATTAATTCAGCATTTTTCTTGCTGAGATACAAGTCATTTCTTAGCAGTACTTATTGGACATGTAGTCAACGCATTTGACAAATTGAGTTTTTTTCCATTGATGACTTGTTCGGTAATAGGCAAAAATCAAAAGCGACCAAAAAAAAAGGTACTGACTATTTCCATGTATGGACCTTTAAACCAGTCTAGCATCTCATCCAGTGACTTCATCTGCCATCTCAAACCAGGGACAAACGTCCCACTTTATCGTCAAACACAATTTTATTTCAAAAGGCCTGCAGGGCCACGACGGCGACCTGCTTATCAGCAGGTGGGCCATCTGCTGCAGGACTCTTTAGTGACCATTAGTGACAACGATATATCATTTTTTTAGCTTTAGGAAAAAATCTCATCTCCCTGGATTTCGCACACTGTTTACGATGCTTTTCAACAGAAACAGCGGAACGTCCACTTTCATTGGCCGTGATGCTGCAGGTTATTTAGACGTTTCGAATGTGCTTATTTTCTGCAAATAAACGGCTCCTGATCGCATCTGCATCATCTTCACTTCTTCCTCCCTCCCAGAAGAATCGGACGGACTGGGAACGTCCCAACACTTCCCACCCTGAGGAGTGCAATGGGTTTTTTGTGTGTGTGTGTGAAAACAAAAACCTGCGGTGAGTGACAGCTCCCTCATTCGACCCCAATCTCAAGCGGGAGATGAAGCGGCGCCTCGTTGAGCGTCCATGACCTCGCATACAGATGGCGGCGAGGAGGCATCGCCGATCACCGACAGATTGCGTTAGTTTCCGATAAGGTCAAGCATCGCTAAAATATGAGATTTGCAATCACGCACACGCACAGACGCACGAGGAGAGAGTTGTTTCTGCGCAACAGGCTCGGGCCGCTCATTCTTCTCTGTTTTTCTTTTCCAATTTTCCTGAGATGATCGCAACAGTGACGGCGTAAAGGTCAACCTTCTTCAAGAAGAACAATAGGAGTGAGGAGCGGGGGAAGGGCAGGAGGAGGGGGGGCTCTTCCATCACTTTGACCCACTTCTAGTGTTTTCAGAACCAGATGAGCTTCGTGTAGCTTCCGCCCGAGCGTCCGGCGAGCTGGTTAGAGGTTTGATTGGAAGACAAAACAAACCGGCGGGAGCACACACACACACACACACACACACACACACACACACACGAGGCAGGGGCAGTTTGCTTTACAACACAGTAACTTTTTCCCCCTCTTGTTGTTGTACTGCACTTGTTCTTGGAATCTTGAAGATTGTTCAAGAATGCAAGAACAAGTCCAGTTGCCTCAACTTAACCCCTTCTCCATCATTTATCTATTTATTTGGATCCCCATTAGTCACATCCAGCTGTAGTAACTACTCTTCCTGGGGTACACACAGTAAAATACAACGCAAAAGAATCATCCAATTAAAATCCAAGACAAAAAAAAGGACAGAAAAAACAACAATAGCTTTATGATGTCACCTGGACGACTGAGAACCTTCACAGACATACCCCCCACGCAACCAGCGGCAGACAGGCACCAGGAACTGAAGCACAAAGTGATCAGTTGTGTTATCTGCCGTGTGCAGACTCACTACTGGCGCTGCTCTTCAGCCCTGAGGCACAAACCTCCCATCGTTTCCATTTCAACTCTGGCGTCTCTTTCCGCTTGGCACCGAACTGACACGGTGGTGTTATTGTTCGCGACGTCTCATCGGAAGGTTTGATTGCGTTGGAATGTTTGTCGGCCCAAAACTCCGCATCTCAACACAACGAATACACTCCTCTACAAACAATCAGCGTCTTCTCCGGAATTCCTCCAACGTCCTTTCAGCTCTGAGAGCTCGAGTCGATACCTTCAGGTTACGCACACGAATCCTCGCAGCCACAACAAGCAAACACGCAAAACTGTGTCGATCATCCAGGACCAGTAAACTATCTATCTCCCAGTGGGCTCATCCAGATACCAGAGTGGGTGTTTGGAACAGCGCCACCTGGGGACTCCACCTCGTCAGCTGACGTCATTGTCACTCACAAGGGTCAGAGGGGGAAAGACGCGCACACGCGCGCATACAGACACACAAACGTGTGACAGGACGACAACAGCTCGGGTCTGATTGCCTGATTGATGACGTCAAAGTGCTTCTTGGAAGAAGCAGGAACTCAATTTCGTCAAACCGCATCAGGACGTGCGCAAAAAGGAGGCACGTGCGCTGCTTCCAGACACCAGCGGGGGTGGGGGCAGGGGGTGGCAGACGGGTTGAAGTCATGTGACAAAAAAGTGTCTCTCTCTAATGGTGAAGCGTGGAGGTGATTGGATGCAGCTGTTGTAGCTCTGTGCGGCGAGGCGACGTTTCCTCAGGTAGACACGACAACAACAACCTCATCTGTTCGGTGTTTACAGGAAACGATAAGCCACCGACAGTGACAAAACAAATAATGGCAACGTGTCTCTAGTGAGTTGTTTCTTTTTTTCCATCAAGTCTGTCAGTGTATCTGCCATGACTTCAGCTGTACGGACTCAGGTGGAAATTTCATAAAAGACTTTAACAAAGCATTAAATAAGCATCAAATAACTGGATGAAAGACCAAAAAATTCAGAAAAATTGGAACCTAAATACGCTGGGGGTTTTGCATTAGAAATCTGCACAAAACTTAAAGGGGCTCCTGCTGGTAACATTTCACCACAAGATGTCGTAGTCTTTCAACGCTTGTTCACCCAAACAAATTGGCTCAATGGGACGCCTGTTCCTATTACTGTACTACTGAAATTTACAATTTTGGCCACCAAGCTAGCAGGCCACGCTATCATTAGCATCGGGCAGCTGATGCCATTTGTTTTTATTACTGACATTGCGTAGTGGGAGGGGACTATCTTCTGGAGAACGTTTTGCTATGTGGGACTGGGTTAGGTTTCTTGCTGTGATATTCTATTCCGCCTCATTAATGTGTGTGGCCTCGCTGTGACCATCAGCTCCATCAGGAAGTGACTTCATCCCTTGGCTGATGTGTAAAGAAGTTATTGGTATTTGCGTGACAGTGGTTCATTGATCTGGGTCGTCCCACATCAGCCTCCAAGTCTTAGACAGGTCCGCAGCCTCTGACCCTTCACTGATAAGACTGAGACACCGATGCTCTCTAGTGTGTGTGGGTGTGTGTGTGTGTGTGTGTGTGTGTGTGTGAGCATTTAAATGCGCGAGTGTGAAGACAAGCACAAGGTGCCAAAATGATGCATTGAATGAAGATGCTAATCTTGAACCTGCTGCTGCAGATCGAAATAACAGTGTCACAGCCAAAGACGAGGATAAAGTTCTGTTCTGACAGTTTCGGCCAAAAGCTCAGGCAAATACATAACTTTTATGTATACTTTTATGTACCTGAAGATGAGGTGGTTGACTTTGAACTGGGTCTCTATGACGCCCGTCGTCCTCAGTCGCACTCGCAGGACGTCCGTCTCCGAGGGCACGTAATCTGGAGACGTGATGCGGGACATGTTCTCGAAGAAGCTACAAAATGAGGACAGAAGGGGTGGGGGAGGTATAGAAGGAGCAGGAGGAGGAAGAGGAAGAGGAGAGAAGAGGAGGTTTGGGGGTGCAAAGAGTTGAAGGGCAGAGGAGAAACAAGAAAGAGAAACTTGAGATCAAAAGAGAACTGGAGAGGTATCGGTCGCTGAGGTCAACGTGTGTGAGTTGCAATGATAAGCCGTGACCCCCAGGGGGAGCAGCTGCACGATGCGATGAATATTCACGCTGTAGTTTACCATAATAACACACTGGGGCAAAGCTTTAAACATAGATTAGCTATTAACTCAGCGTCTGTTCAACGGAAGTGTGTGTGTGTGTGTGTGTGTGTGTGTGTGTGTGTGTGTGTGTGTGTGTGTCTAGCAGCAGGGTGTTTGTCACTGTTCAAGAACCTGATCCAGGCTGACGAGCTGAGAATGTCACAGTCAGTTCATGATGCTGTGTTTGGGTGTGTTTCACACACACACACACACACACCCTCTGCTCTTGTAAGGACCTTTGTTAGTTTCAAATACGAGGTTGTTTCTCCAGGCGTGAAATTTTTTCGACCCTTTGAAAGCAGGACCAAAAATCAGCAACAGAAACAGACATCTGGGTTATTATTGACTTCAGTTCAATTTGAATCCCAAATTCTAGTGGAGCAACTTAACGCAATTCATCGTCCAAATCCAGAAAAGCATAGTTAGCCCTCCGTTAAGAGTAAAATGCAATAATAATAATAATAATGATGGTTGACATTTTAAATCTGTTAATATAAAACAACAAAACACACATATTGGTGACAACCAGTGTATGGGTATGCGTGTGTGTGAGTGTGTGAGGAACGCAGCGGGCGACGATGCTGATGTGTGGCGGTGCTCAGTGGGAACTGGGGCAGCCTGTCGGTGTGGATAATCCCAGCGCCGAGGCCTCTCCTCGGGGAGAGCGATGAGAGCCGACGGCCTCCTGCTGAGCCACAGCAACGCTTCACACCGCCGGTCCCTGATTTTCAGTCTCCATCCTCCCTCCACACACACACACCTGCAGCAGTGAGCAGCTGGAGGGTCGTGGGTTCGGCTCCCAGACTCTTTGTGTGTGTGGAGCGACTAATGTGTGCGTGTGCAACTAATTCCAGCTTATTAAGCAGCTCTGCCCCTCCCCCTCCCTTCCTCTTCCCTTCCCATGCTCTCCTCACTGATGGCCAGCGACAGCGAGCACACGGCCCAGCAGCAGCCCACTGAGCTCACATCATTAGACGCCCGCCGTGCACGCCCTCGGCACGGGGGGTAGAGAGGCGTGCACGGCGAGGGTGGAGAAGTGTACACAGCGAGAGTCAAAGGTGTGCACTAGGGTTGGGAAAAAAAATGTAGTTGTGCTTTTCTAATTACATGCTGATCATGACCAATGCCCTGGGGGTGTTCAAAACCTTGTGAGCAAAGACTGTGTAACTCATTAAGCCTCATAAAACAGTGGCCCTGGCTGACCAGAGAGTAGACAGCTGAAGTAACTGGCTTTGTGACCCTCATAAAGTTTGTGACCCAGAGTGGTCACTGGAATTGGAGTTTTACAACTTTTGATTTTGCCATATGGACCTGCTTCCTGACTCACAAACAATGAAGCCAGTTGAAGGATGCGCACAGCGAGGGTGGAGGGGTGTGCACAGCGAGGGTGGAGGGATGTGCACAGCGAGGGTGGAGGGATGTGCACAGCGAGGGTGGAGGGATGTGCACAGCGAGGGTTGAGGGGCGTGCACAGCGAGGGTGGAGGGGCGTGCACAGCGAGGGTCGAAGGGCGTGTACTGCAAGGGTCGTATACGGCGAGGGTGGAGGGGCGATCACGGTGAGTGGAGTGGTGTGCACGCCCCTGGCCATGCACACCCCTCAAACTTACTAGCGAGGACTGGAACTTACTAAAGCGCCGAGTCGTTGAGCTCGTATTCGTAGCCGCGGGAGGCCGCCGCCCTCACGCCCTGGTCGGCCCACAGGCAGGAGAGGGCGTGGCCCAGGAAGGGAAACAGCACCTGGTCCTCATCAAAGCAGCGGCCGCAGGACAGGACAGAGTGGGCGTGAACCTGCAGGAAAAAGATAAATAAACAGGCAAAACAAATGGGCAACTGGTGGCAGAACATCCAGAAAAGTTGGTCTCCACCCTCCAAATCTGATTAACTGGCTCAGCAACAGCTACAGGACGCTAAACAACACCCCCGACAGAGGTCGCTCATTAGGTTTTCGCGCTGAGTGGGCGGCTGATGGTTCATGAGCTGTTGGCGTAACTTTGACAAACTCCAAATCACATTTAACCACCACAATCAAATCACCCACCCAGTGTTTCATTTATCTGCCCGCTCTCAACAAGAAAAAACAAAGAAACAAAACAAAACTGTTGCTCTACTCAGACAGGGATGGAACAGCAATGGTTAGACTGCCCTCTGGTGGAGAGCTGAGTGCAGTGCAGGGAAACCACAAACGGCGTTCAAGTTGAACTGAGAAGAAGGCGGACGAGGAGTAAATGTCCCAGACATTATTTTCTGCTACAGACAGACAGGCAGGCAGGCAGGCAGGCAGGCAGGCAGGCAGGCAGACAGACAGACAGACAGGCAGGCAGGCAGGCAGGCAGGCAGGCAGGCAGCAGACAGACAGGCAGGCAGGCAGGCAGGCAGGCAGGCAGGCAGGCAGGCAGGCAGGCAGGCAGGCAGACAGGCAGACAGGCAGACAGACAGGCAGGCAGGCAGGCAGGCAGGCAGGCAGACATCAGTCCATTTGAACTACTATCCTGCAACTCATGCGATGACTAGACAGCCTATTTTTTGCAGATGAAAGCAACAGAATATATGCAACTCTGTCATAACTTGTGAACTGTATGAACTAAAACAGCATTTCTCAACTGGTGGGTCGCAAGCCAAAAGGTGGGTGCGGTGTTTTATATATATATATACATACATATATATAATTTTACTAGACATCATTCAAAGTGAGCTCGCATTTTTATTTTTGGGGAATAAATTTGAGTGCTATGGAATAAATTTGGGTCGCACCTTCTTGATAGAGAACAAATATGTGGGTCCTGACACTCCACTAGTTGAGAACCACTGAACTAAGAACACACTGCCGTGATACTCTGCACGCTACCTTATTGCGGTTGTTGGCCAGGTTTATCCGCAGCACTCCCATGCCGTGAAGAACAAACTTCATGGAGGTGAGCAGGTTGTCCAGCACCGCAGGCTGTGAAGAGACAGAGGTCAGGGGGTCACGTGGATGAAACGTGCATCGTTTCCAGTAATAATAGTGAATATGGTGCTCGTCGCCACAGCGACTGTCCGACTGTCACACTATAATCTGCTGCAAGCTGGGATGAATGACTGAGGCTGAAACCTTGGACGTGGACGGTGAAATACACAGTTCACTGACTGAAAGAAACACAGGAATTGTATTTAATCAAAATGTTGTTTTCAATCCTCTTTGAGCTCTGCCAACTTTTGACTGATGTCTCTGGACTTTTGGGTTTTTCATTTCAGTTTTTTTTGTTCTATTGAGGGCTCAGCTCATATTTGTGTATATATTTTCTGTATGGATTTAAATACCTGCTATGTGTGGTGCACAGGCTGACTCACAACTGTGAAGATGCTGTAAGGGGGGAAACACTAAGATGGTGCAATGAATGCAAGGTGCCATCTCCCAAACCAACAGAGAGCACTAATGACTGGTGCGACACACACACACACACACACACCAAACACCTACACTGTATGGATAAAAAACAACTGCTGCAACACAGCTGGGAGGTTGTGCACTGTCACTCTCTGCATCACTCTGCTGCCAGCTGAAGATAAGCTTCACATTCCATTGTGATTCTATCACAGTCTGGTTGCTCTGCGTGAGTGTGTGTGTGTGAGAGAGAGAGAGACGTGTTGCTCTCCTGGTGAAAATGTGCGAGGTGAGATAGCTCCCAGAGACAGCGAGTCGATCTGGGGGGGAAATCTGATTGTCTTGCAGCAGAACGTCGGCCGACGCTTAATCTGCTTTGACTCAGTGTCGCCGTCACCTCCTGAAAAGTGTCCCTTCATAACGGCACAGCGAGTGCAAGAACCACACAGCAGAGAGCGGATGATCATCTGCGAGGGGGAAGGAAGGAAAAGGATTGACGACTGCATTTGCGACACCACCTGAATAAAAATAAAAATAATGAGCAGGATCAAACTTTTTGTTCCTGCGTCTCTTTATAGAGCAGGAACTGCTGCTTGGGGCCTCGGCTGGCGGCTGGGTTCAACTGCCGAGCACTTTGATCTAAGACAACGTCACAGTCAAATGAGGGACTTGCGGATGATTACGGGTTGCTGCTGCCGCCGCCGCTGGACAGACAACGGCTCGGCCCGAAACGGACGTAATGAGTGGGTTGGAAGCTGGAAACCACCGAACAAGACAGAGAGTCCAGAGTGACGAGCCTGAAGAGGCATCGCCGTCTGCAAACACTGAGATGTTGCGGAGGTTCCATTTTCTCTCCCCACTGCAATATAGCTTCACAGTGTGCTAACATTGCAGCATCTGTTGATCTGATGACTGTGAATATTTCTATTTTAAATGTTTTTTAAAAATTATTATTATAATTATTATTATTATTATTATTATTATTGCCCTATTATGAACTGGCGACTTGTCCATTACCCTTATTATTATTAAGACAGCTGGGATAGGCTCCAGCAGATTGACCCTTATTATTATTGAATTATTATTATTATTATTATTATTATTATTATTATTATTATTATTATTATTATTAGACTTATATAGCGTTTTTTGGACACTCAAAGATGCTTCAAATAGAAAACAAAATAATAACAGAAAAGGATTAAGCATAGGCCAGTTTGAACAGGTGAGTTTTGAGGAGAGATTTAAAGTTCTGTAATGAGTCTGAGTTCCTGATGGGTCGTGGGAGTGAGTTCCAGAGTGTGGGGGCAGCGGCGGCGAAGACTTGGTCCCCCAAAGTCCGGTGCTTAAAAAGTTTGAAATTTTACATCAACAAAACAATTAGTTTCTCAATGTTAACCTTGTTGAGGAACTGCTAAAGCAAAAACACACTACACACGACAACTGAATGCATTAAACATTTGTTATGCAGGTGTGGCACAAATATGCCCCCTCGCCCCACCCCCCGTCTCCATAACACACACACACATGCACACATACACACCCCATCCTGGCGGCGCCAATGGAGCCGCTGTGATCTCCTCTCTGTCGCCACTCGCTTTATTCTTCCTTCCTTCCCCTCCAACCAACTTTGCCCTCGTATCAATTGTTTCCAAGTTCCTCCCTCGCTCACAGGAGGCTACTTTGGTTTGGTGCTTGGCAGCCGGGGGCCGGAGGATCAGAGAACGAGGGGAGGAAGAGCACAGCTCATGGCTGAACCTCTAACAGCAAGGGACGGGAACCGTTCGTTTAGAAAACTGTGCTTCCGTCTTCAGTCGAGGAGAGCCTCTGCGACTGGATCTGAAGCTGTTTGCAGCTAATGTGGCTAATGAGGCTAACTCTGGTATCAAGACGGAGGAGGTGTTTGAATTAAGCACCAAAAAGTGACAGGAAGATAAGGAGGATAATCCTTCTTATTTTCCTTTTTGGAATGGGCACAACACTTGCAGAGAAGTGGACACACAGACAAGAGAAAGCTAACATTAGCTGGCTAACCTGAACCGACTAGTTTCATCGACTAGCTAAACTGGTTGACACACTGACCAGCTAACAAATCAACACTTTGACTGAATACGTTCACAAATGTGACTGTAAGCAGCCGACCACTAAAACTCCACTGTCCTGTGGGATTAGCATGCTACACTGAGGAGTGTGGGGGCGTTTCCCAGTGCCAACGGTGCTAACACAATAAAAAGCCTGTCAAAAAAACAAAAACGTTTTTCACATTCACAGGTGCAAAAACACAGCCATTGAGTGTTAATCCCGTACTTCCCCTAATCACACACACACACACACACACACACACACACACACACACACACACACACACATACACACACACACATACACACACCTGAAGACAATTATTAGGTGACACTGCCTGGTAACCCGAATCCACCACTCCGCTCTCTGAAAGCCCAGCGGAAAACAACACCCCATGTTTTAACTGTGTGTGTGTGTGTGTTTGTGTGTTTTTGTGTGTGCTTGTGTGTGTGTGTGTGTTTGCGTGTGAGAAAGAGAGGACGTCACACCTTTGTGTATTGAATCGGGTTTTACCGTTTGCGGGCGACGACATTACAACCATGGCTGAAGTCACTCCTGAGTTCACCCAGGCACCGTGACTTATTGTTCTTGGCCGCCTTGGTTGTTGAATCAAATCCCAGAGCCGTTTTGTGTCGGCACCTCAAAAAGAATGTGGCTAAACCTGAAGCGGCGGCTGGATACTTAATGATTAACTACAAACCGTTTGGCTAATAATGTATAACCAGGTAAACACCAGCTCGACTGTGACTTGATTTTAACACTTTTAAGAGTGTTTTTGGCGAGAACATTTCCCTGAAAGTGATAAAACATCTAAAATCGACACGCATACTTCCAAGGAAAACACAAATTTAGTCCAGAAAAATTTTCCTTGTCAACTTGTACTAGCGCGCACATACATACACTCACACACACACAGGATTACTTGTGTTGACAGAGCTGTCTGTGCTGGAAGAAAATGAAGGGAAGAATCTGAGTCCATCAGTCTAACGCCACCACGGCCCCAGGCTGCAAATAAAGGAGGGATGAGACAAAGAGGAGCCCTCTTCTTCCTACCTCTCCTCGGAGCTAATGCAAAACAAAGTGGCTGGCAGGGCCACAGAGGACCGGGCAGATAGACAAAAGACACGGAGGTTTTATCTGTCTGGGGGGATTTTTTTTATCGGGGAGGACCGAGAAGCGAGCGTCCAGGAGAGGAGACAGACTGCTGCAGAGTTTTAGACAGCAGAGCAGTGCAGAGGGGCATCAGGAGGGAGGGCAGAGCAGTTAAAGACAGATGAGCTCATGTGTATGGCTGTGTGTGTGTGTGTGTTGACTGTTTTATGCAGTTATGAGATGAAGTCAAAGTGTCTGAAATGAAGAACAAACATCAGAAAACACTATTAGTTATTATTATTATTCGTTAATATCAAATGTATCTGCCTGAAATCACCTTTGAAACTTCTTCCATTGCAAGAATCTCCAGCGAGCTTTCATGATCAATGTTGCTTGAGCGGCTTCAATCAAAAGCTGTTTCAGGAAGGACTCTTGTAAGGACTCATAGTTTTGTGGTTTACCAAAATAAAAGAAACTCAACGTGTGCGTGTTTGTGCGCGCGTGTGTGTGTGGAGGAGAGGGTGTGTCTGTTTGCCGTGGGAGGTGGGATGGGAAGGGAAGGGAAGGAAGGTTTTTGGATGTGTAATTTTTCCATTCGAAAATAAGGGCGTCACCTGAGAACAAAGGCAGAACCCGACATACAGGACGGACCGCGGACGGTGCAGCCGCTCGCATTAGACGTGTTGAAAACAAAAAAATTGTTTACCAACTATAAAGGCACATAAATACAACATTAGATCAACCAGATTTGTTGCAATGTTTTATATACAATATAATACAAATATCGTCTTCACCTGTAGCGCCACCTGCAGTTTTGAATTCCCTCTTTTTCTTTAAACTTGGATTGGGATTAATTAATTCAAGCGGCTGCAAGCACAACACAATGTTTTCAACCAGCATGGAAGTGCAAGTTTGTCAGCTCTTACATAATAATTTTGTCAAACTGCAAATATTTTTTTCGACAGACTTGTTTTTTTAATGCTAATATGTCTTATTGACACCATATGGACCTGAAGCTATTAATTAGGAGACACTAGTTCCAAAATAAAATTTGATTTCAAGGTGAAATACTGAAAAACTCCATTTAAGAGTGGAGACTCTGTCTTTATTTTTTGACAGATGTTCATGTTTTATAAATGTAAAAAAAAAAAAAAATTGTAAGGAAAACCAGACTGGAAGATGGCAAAGGCAATATACTGTACACTTCAATATTTGTTTACTTTTGCAAAGAAAAATCTCAAATAAATATTATTGATTTCAATGATAAAGTTTTTCCGAGGACAGTCATCTTCTGAAAAAGGAGGAAGAAAAAAATACCTCTTCTGTCATCACGTGCTCGTTACAGAAATTCATCACTGAGTGCACAGGCAGGGGTGGGGGATGTGCGGGGGCGGGGTGGGGGTGGGGGGGCAAAAAAAAGGAAAAATACAGGCTGGGATTTAATGAGGACAGAGAGGAGGGAGATGGACCCTCAGTGCAAACAGGCTGATATGTGAAACTGGCAAGAAAGTTTGTGTGTGTGTGTGTGTGTGTGTGTGTGTGTGTGTGTGTGTGCGTGCGTGCGTGCTGAACCGGGTCGGCTCTCCTTGCCCTGGTGCCTAACCTGAGCACTGTGGAGGAATTTGGCTCACAGTCGCTCAAAACACACACACGCACAAAGAGCGAAGAGCAGCCGGCAGCCAAAACCACCGCATACCAACTTGGATCTAACCCCGGGTATCACGAGAAATCTCTCTCTCTCACACGCACACACACACACACACACACACACACACACACACACACACACAGAGACACACACACACACACACAGGAAGGAGGCATCGGCCTCACTTTCCCATCTCATCTCCAGCGTTATTATCACTTTGTTCCAGTGGACTGATGTGCAACAGGATGATCTGTGGCGTGCGTGTGTGTGTGTGTGTGTGTGTGTGTGTGTGTGTGTGTGTGTGGCCAACCTTGAAGCTGCTGAGCTCCTGCTTGGTGAATCCATTGCTGTGGATGATCTTCATCTGTTTGACCAAAGTACTTTTACCGCTCTCTGCTGCACCTGGAGGTGGGTGGAAACATAAGCGATTACTATAATTTAAAGGCCCAGTGAGGAGAAATTAAGCAACTCAGAATAAAATAGCAAACAATATATTATTGTTAGTGATTTTTTTTTCTTTCTAAATTCTGACAACCTGGCTTGGAGTCGCACTTTCCTTGTGCTGGGAGGTCAGCGGGAGGTCAGGAAAGTTTGAACCAAACCGTGTTTTAGGCACAATCTGTTATCATTACAAGTGGAGTAACACTTTTTTGAATTATTATATATCAGGCATGGGCAAACTATGGCCTGTTAAGCCTTTTAATGTGGCCAAACTGGAAGAAAATATGTTAATAGTAAGTATGTCATAAAATAGCTGTATTTCATCATTTTTTTCAGAATTTTCAGAGTCATTTCAATAGAGAGCTAAATACCTTGGGGCTTCAAAGACACATATTTTGTTGTAATGCTACTATTCATTTTCAATTGACATTAAAGCAACATGTGTCCCAGGATTTCTTTTCTCCTATGAAGTGGCTCACCAAAACACTCCATCCATCTGCTCCTGCTCCTCTGTCAAATTGTAGAACCCGTTGTGGCCCACCAGTCAAAACGTTTGCCCACCCAAGCTATATATTGGTATCAATATTATTTGAAGTAACTTTATCTAACTATAAACGTATGAATTATTCACAACGACCCCTTTAAAATGTTAAGCGCAGGGTCTTTTAAATCACGACCCTTCTCATTTCATTTATCCACACACACACACACACACACACACACACACACACACACACACACACACTGGGGGGGACATGGCCTCACCCAGCAGCAGGATTTTCACCACGTTCATCTCCCTCTTGGCGGACTCATACAGCTCCCGGTCAATCCTGGCGCTGTGGATCCTCGCCTTCTTCTCCTCCGTGGTTTCGGTACCGAGGCACAGTCCCATCCCGAGCGCTCGATCATCACCGCCCTCGACCCCCCCCCGGGGGGTCCTGACCTGAACCAGAGCCGGGTCTGGAGGAGCGAGTCAGGGGGAGCCGGCTCCGGCGAGCTGCATGCTCCCAGCAGCGGAGCGAAAAAGAGAGAAACCCCCCCCAACAGAATATCCTGGGGCTGACGGCAACTTCAGGACATTGTTTCTTCAACAATCCCGCGGTGGAAGGCGAACTTGCAGCGGCTGCGGTTCAGTCCACCTGGACGGCCGCGGGGCGTCGCATCGTCCTCGGCTGCAGATCGGGAGTTTCTTCCTCCCTGCAGTTCAGTTCGGCGCTCAGTTCAAACTCAGTTGGCAAAGACCCCTGATAATCCCGGAGCTTCCTCCTCCCACCGCCGCTGCTGCTGCTGCCGCTGCTCCCGCTGCTGCTGCTGCTGCTGCTGCTGCCCAGATGGAAAAGTTTTGGGATTTTTTTTACTTCCCTGGGAAGTGACGTGCGCCTCGGACCAAAATGCGCTGAGTGCGCGTTTCACCTGTGCGCGATCAGGTCGACGTGAGAGAGAGAGAAAGAAAGAAAGAACGAAAACTAGAGAGAAAGAAAGGAATACAGAGAGAAAAAGGAAAGAAAGAAAAAGGCGGAGAGATCGAAAGAAAGGAATACAGAAAGAAATAAAAGAGAGAGAAAGTAAACAGAAAGAAAGAAATAGAAAAAGAAAAGAAAACACGTGTCAGGTTCGCTTGACAAGATTTTAATCACGCGCGAGGCGAGCTTGTTCCTACACGCTGTGTTTGGATTAACACGCGCCCGTTTTTCACGCAACGTGATTGTAGTCGCCAACACAAAACAAAAAGCGAGCGATCGTGACAACAAAACTGTTGAGTTGAGTTGTTGAACAGACTTCAATCAGTTGAGCAGCGCGAAGCCTACGTCACAGTCGCGCTTGATGAATCTCAATGCGTGCAATTACTCTGGTGTGTGATTGATGTCGATGTTGTTGTTTGATTCTCAAAGAAACGTGTCAGCTGCAGGACACGTGGTGTTGGTTTGAGTTGTGTAGTTGTGCAGCCTCTCCTGCCAACCGGCTCGCCCTGACTGAGGGCCAAATCCCCTCGCACATGGAATCACATCTGAGCGCGTTGCAGAGGAACCCTGCCCTGGTTTAAATGTGGTGTGATTTAGCAACACGCCGTGTGTATCTTACACTCAGCACAAAGCTCTGAGTTATTACAACATGAATCATTTTAATTAATCCATCGACCAACTATTGAACCATTCAAAGACAAATAACTACAAACAAAAGTTATGACATCGACTTTGGTCAAAGCTTTTGTTGAATTTAACTCAAATTCTACATCAATTTCTTTATTCTTAGACATTAAAGAAAGTTGGAAAACGAGAACTCTCACCCAGAGGTGCAAGGCCCAGGTTAAAACTGTCAAAAAAAAAAAATAATTAGAAAAGGCCATCAGCACTCAAGCGTCTATCCCAAAAACAAATTTTATTTTCCTCACTGGCACGCACAGGACCAACAAACACAGACGCGTTTCGAAAATAAATATAGTATTTGGATGTACACTTTAGTGCTGCTGGCCTTTTCTAATTTCTTTCTTCTTTGACATTCCAACTTGATGTGGAAGCGCTGGAACGCAGATGCAGGATTCCTCATGCGGTCGTAAAAATCAAAATGCATTGTGGGACATGAAGTGTCTGGTCCATGCAAACCTCAATGCAGCATATTTTAAGTCAATCAAACACCTTTAAAGCTTTGGCTGGTTCTGGTGTACTGAATTTGACCCACCAGTCTCGAATGTGAATGTAATGTAACTATACGAAGCATGAAAATGTAATTTAGTGTATCTTCCCCACGTTTTAATCAGGGTATTTAAGGAGCTCCCGTGTTCTTGTGGCCCCAGATCAGTGCTGAAGTGTATGAACTATAAAAGAGTAGAATAAAAATAGCTCATTTCTGAGCAAACCTGAAGGGGCCATAACAGAAAAGAAAAACAATTTCCAACAGTTTGGTTAATAGTCACTGCTACTAATGTGAAATAAACCCATTTAATTGATTATCAGTGAAACAAAGGTTCAAATGAAGCAATTATTCTGACAATACATGAGCTGTCAGGGACCTGTGAAGTGTGACAACTCTAAATCTGGCAAGTCAGCAGCAAGACATTGACTGTTTTTTGTGTCAGTCAGATGGTCGGTAAGGAGTCAACGCTGGACCAACGGTGAATGTGCGTCAGATGAACAGTCCCAGGCTGGCTGTGCTGTGGCTCTGCTTGACGGATTATGGGCTCTTTGTGAGAGTAACGACGCCGCGGCGGCCCAGTGAATGAGGCGGGACGGCTGCGTCCCTGCGCTTCTGTGTCGGACCATGGCCTCATTTCGCTGAGTCAGTGAGTCGTGAATTAGTGCTGATCCAACAAAGGCCCCCAGTCATCAGGCTGTGGTGGTGAAACACACACACACACACACACACACACACACACACACACACACACACACACACACACACACACACACACACACACACACACACACACACACACACACACACAAACACACACGGTGCTGTTGCACCACTGAGTTTGTTTATTAAAAAGGACAAGTTGCAGCACAGTTGAGTGAAAGGCTGCTAACGACACCTGGCTTCCATCTTTATTGCTCAGCCTGCCACACAAAACACACACACACACACACACACACACACACACACACACACACACACACACACACACACACACACACACACACACACGCACACACGCACACACACACACACACACACACACACGCACGCTCCAAACATCCTTCTGCAGGTTCACCACACAATTGCACAACAACAGAATTGTGGTAGTTTAAAAAAAAAAAAAAAAATTTCCAAGCAAAGACAACTGAGCCCTGGTTGTTTGCCTTCGTTTTTTTTTTGTTTGTTTGTTTTTCAGTTGAAAGCCATAGCCCTTTACATTAATTATTATTACAGTTTATCTTTGGAAACGAGGCACTACAGTCATCACGGTGCATTCACTCTCTCCCTCTCTCTCTCTCTCTCTCTCTCTCTCTCTCTCTCTCTCTCTCTCTCTCTCTCTCTCTCTCTCTCTCTCTCTCTCTCTCTCTCTCTCTCTCTCTCTCTCTCTCTCTCTCTCTCTCTCTCTCTCTCTCTCTCTCTCTCTCTCTCTCTCTCTCTCTCTCTCTCTCTCCGCTGTCTCGCACAAACACACACACACACACACAAGCGCACATCCGCAGTGCAAATGCAGATTAAAAATCACACAGTTAAAAATAAGAAACAATTTCACAGATTAGTTAACACAGTAATAAGACAAGTTAAAATACAACTTTTTTCCCCCCTTCCATGGGTATGAAACACATTCAAGAGTGAAGACGTACGTAAGACTGGGAAGGGGAGGGGGGTGAATTTAAAATTCAAACAATGCTGACAACATTTTGTGAATAAATTATGGCTTTGTCAGTTACCTCTAACCCTGCACACAAACAGCGAGTGATTGTAGTGACACAAAACAAATAGAACACACGGACAGAGAAAGAAGCTCGGTCTGGAGGACGGGGTGTTGGAGGGGGGGCTTAAAGGGGCTTTGCCACCAGATGTGTTTGAATTTTCTCCTTGTTTTTTAAAATCCTGAGGAAGCAGCGCGAGATGCTCTGCGGATCAGTGGCGTTTCACCCAGCGGAGCCACTTCAGGACCAGCAGCGACCGTCAGTCCCAGTCAGACCAGTCCACCCATCGCCTGTGTGTGTGTGTGTGCGAGTGCGTGTGTCTGAGCGAGTGAAGCCGACACAGCAGCGGGCCCTGCGGCCTCGCTAGTGAGCCTCCTGAGCCGCAGCTTCACTCTGGTCCTGCTGCTCCTTCCTCTTCATCGCCTCGATCACCGCCATCTCCTTGGCCTCCTTCTTTTGGTTCCTGGCCTCAAACTGCAGCCTGGGAGCGACACGAGATGGACGTGATGAGCACAGGCGGACGTTAAAAGGGACAAAAAAAAGTACATGTGCATGTGATGGAAAAGTTAACTTTCTCCTTTAGACTGATTTGGGAGAGTTGATTCGAGGACATAAAACCATAAAAAAATAAATAAATAAATAAAAGACCCAGAGTTCAAATCTATAGACGTTAAGTTGTTCCCCCTTTTTAGTGTTTTTTAATTAGATTTTTTATTTGGTGTTGTCTTAATTAATATTTTTGTAACATTGCTGACTTGATAAAACTAACTTTTAACTGTTTAAAATTGCCATTGTTTACCAAATGTATGTGAAATTGATCAATAAAAAGACATTTTTTTAAAAAGTGACACAAAGTGTCTAGCATGGCTCAGAAGATACAGGAGAGTTCACTTTGAGTTGGCCGACCTGTTTGCAATGATTCTCTGAACGATGTCATCAGTGGTGAGATTGTTGCCGCTGTCGATGGTTCGGAAGATGCCTCTCTTCTTGGGCTCCTGTGGGCACGACACATCACAGAGCAATCAGACCTGATGCACCTCAATATAAACAACCACAGCAGCAGCAACTGGAGGCCTGAATCGTCTGGAAATGCACGCTTGTAATTGAAACAGAAAGGATAAATACTCCTAACTTAAAGGGAGTATTTATCCTTGGGCCTGTACTCACAGCGTAGGGGTCGATTCCGTCCTTGTCTGGAAGCACTTCTGTCTTGCCGTGACACACCAGGTCCACCTGCACCCACAAGACAAATTATTACCAGACCACACTCGATGGTTGAGTAATGCTTTAAAAATAACTGCATTCAATCATCGCTTCAAAAGCAGGGAGGTTTTCCTGCAATATTTTAGCCGTCCAGAAGATGGCGCCACATAGTAAACATTTCTTAAACTTGAAAACTAAACAAGTTTTTTTTTTTTTTTTTTAATTAATCACACTCAAAATGCTTCTAAACTTGTTGCTTGTTGCTTGAATCTAATTTTCAAGCAGCAGCTGCAAAATCAAAGTCTGCCAAAATCCAGACGCTATATTTTATGACAAGATTGAAACCACTGCAGTCCATTTTGTCGCCCAAAAACAATAACAAGTTTCAACTCGGAGAGGAACCATCTCCAAGTGACTATAAAATGAGACTAATAAAGTCCTGCCCACCTTGAAGTGATCCAGAAGGTCTTTTCCCACGCCATAGGGCGCACCAATCACAACCTCCGACACATACTACCAGGGGAGAGAGAGAAGAAGGGGAGGGTAATGATGAGGAAAGTCATATAGTCTTCATCTGGTGACAGATTGATTCAGCCTGGCTTTGCTTTACTTCTCACCCAGTGTTGTTTTTATTTTATTGTGTAACACCTCGGTTATTATCGTCGCACTGTTGCAAGACAAGCGTGCACGGAACCGATAAAAGTGATTCCTAGTGAATGCTGGAAGTTCGAAGTGAGTCCAAGTCCAGCTCGGCTGCTCCCGAGGTATCGGCCTCAGAAACTCTCTCCGATGGATGTGGCTTTGAACTCACCCGACAGGCCAGCACGCTCAGCGTTCTCTCATGGACGTTCATGATTGGGTAGTTCTTCCCCTTGTAGCGATTCACCTCCTGGAGAAAGTCAAACCAGAAACTGCTTAGTGTTTGATTACTTCTCCATTTTTTTTAAATGACTGCGTCATTGCCAACAGCGGGCGAGTGCTTTTGTTCTTGTGCAAACTTGGAGCTGCTCTGAGCTTTCTCCAAACGCCTCTCTGCTGAACAGCTGACCTACAACTTTTGTGGATAGTTGAAGTTGAAGTGCTGAGTTGAGTGTCTGTTGTGAGGCGTACCTGGTCAAAGTGCAGACCAACGATGACATAGGGCTTCTCCGCCTGCTTGTACACCATCTCCAGGAAGTCGACGTGGCCGATGTCTGCGGGGAATCTAACGTCAAGGACATAACGGTGACATGCGCTGTAAACCGCGACAAAAAACCCGCTCGGCTCCAGCTGCTCAGGATACGGAAGAGGTCAAAGGCGCCGGCGACGTAGATGATGGTGTCTCCGGGCTGCGGCTCCTTCCCCGAGGCAAACTGGATGATTTTCTGGGAGGTCTGGAGGAACTGTGAGACTCCGGTCCAGGGACTGTGGCCTTTAGGGCCCTGGAATAAAAGAGGAGATTCAGCAAACATTGATTCATCTGCAGAAGACCAATGCTCTTCACCTCTGTGATTAAACAGAAACGTGAAGCAAAAATAAAGCCCACAGCGCTTACTTTTCCAAAGTTGTCCGTGTGCTGCTGGTAGTCTGGGGTGTCCTGCAGAAAATATTCAAATACAAAAAAATTAGAGGCTGACAAAACCATCAGATAGGAGCATTTACTGAAGACACAAAAAGGATTTATACAGAGTTTTTAGATTTGCGGTTGTTTGCAATGCAGTCGAACTGCAGCCTGGAGACGCCTGGGTGTGTGTGTGTGTGTGTGTGTGTGTGTGTGTGTGTGTGTGTGTCATTTTGAAGAGAAGTGTGTCCTGTTCTCAGAATATAAATGGACTAGAACTCTTCTGCTAATTAACGATGCACCGAGATAATTCTGAAGGAGAAGACTGTAGGGGGAATTTTTTTTGAATACGGCTTTGTGTAAATGCGTGATTTTTTTTTTTGTCAAAACAAATCCTACTCCGTGCAAACAGCCTCTAAGTAGTACAACACTTTGCTTTCTCTAAAAGGCAGAGGGAACTTTTTCCTTAGTGTGAAATTGCTCTTTCCTCAGAATGGTGGCAACTTTTCCGACAATAAGATGAACTGAAAACTGTCTGCAACACTTGCGTGTCTCCACACAGACGGTGCAGACTCGCCCCACTTATTTGTTTGGTGAGTCATGCCAAACAAGCCAGCGTGTTATTATTATTTTAATTACACTTCAAACTACCGGCTGGATGACATCTTCGAATGTTTTTACATATAAAAAAAAAAGGGAGAAGCCAGGCACTGCCTTTCTTCCTGCTTGAGCTCTGTGCTTCACTTCGCCCTGCAGTGACACTGCGCCAGGCTTACAGTGCACACGACTCACCATGTTGCTGTGATGGGCTTTGGTCATGAGCAGCATCCGTCCCACCAGGTCGGTGGTGGAGACGCCCTGCGTGCGCTTACACTCCCGGTACCGTCCCTCGTGCTTCACCTCGGCGTAGGTGTCCTTCCCATCCACCGTAAGAGTGATGTCATCTAGGAAACATTGATTGTTTGATTGACTTTATTTAATTCATGCTTGGAAAAACTGAAAAACATTTTAGAGCAGTAAAAAAAACAAAAACAAGGGCAGATAGCAATCATGGTAGCCATTCTAGAATATTTGTATGGTCTAAATAGTGTCATTATACAGCCTAACTGCAGTGTGCAGGGTTGAATGTTTCAGCCTACTGGTCTTGGCTGACGTGACATGCACGTTGTTGAGGGAGGTCAAACGATAAGCTTTGCTTCTTTCAGCCCCTTCTCCAACTTGCACTTTATCATGTTTTTGTTTGTTTTGTTGCACATATTGGCTGTTTTACTTGTGCTTGCTTGAGGCAAATATAAATCAAATCAATCATCACATTCGGAGGACTGTTTTTGTATGACGTGTGCGCGTCACAAGCCATCAAGAGAAAAAAGAAGCTGGAAAGAAAGACAGGAAGCAGGCTTCTGAGAACGGCCTCACCTCCGTGCACGCAGAAGTCGCAGTTGTATTGGTCCAGAGTCTCCAGGGTGGTGACGTAAGGGGCCCCTTCCACGATGTCGTCCACCCACTTGATGGCGCGCACCATCTTGTAGCGCTCCGCCTGGGTGAAGACTGGGGGACCTTTGTGTTTGGAGATCTCGGCTATGGGGGGGAGAAGAAGGGAGCCGCTTCGTGAGGAGCACGGAGAGGATTTGTGTGCGTGTTTAAATGCGGTTTACACTGAGGGAGCAACACAGAGCAACACAGCGATGCCACACTGGGATAGATTGTACTTTTGAAGGAATAGCTGTTTGCTATTGCAGGAACAGTGCTGTAGTTCTTCTACCTACTTTACCCCCTTTTTTTGCCCCCGCCGTCCTGTTTGAATAAGTGAACGAACGACTGCTCCCGTAACGTCATATCATTTTAACAACAAACAAGTAAGAGGACAGTGACACATGAGCAAACATTTAAATGACACAGCCATTTAGTCACTTCCACTGTTTGCTCGGTTAATAAACACATTTTCTTATCTGACCAAACACTGTTTGTTTTTCACAGACAAAGCCCGTAGAAAATGTGCTCGGTGGTAGCGGCCCTACCGTCTGTGTGCACTCCGACTGTGAGGTAATCTCCCATTGCCTTGGCCTGCCGGAGCTGGTTGGAGTGGCCGTAGTGCACCATGTCGTAGCTGTGCGGACGTAAATGAAACACAGTGTGAGCGCTCGAGACAAAAGCACTGAGCAGAAACACCTGTATCACCCATAATGGTGTCTTATAAACGGCTTTCATGCAGGACTGTTGAGTTTGCTGTTTCATGTGAGCCTATGATTTCGAGGTCACCCAGCACAGTGGGAGTGCGTGGGGGTTAATACAGCGTAATCGATCAGAGTGCTGAGTGTAAAGGTTAATGGGGGAAAGGTAATGACCACATACAAGCACAGCTTGCCAATGTTTATTTGCTCTCTGCCATTCGGTTACTCCAGCTGTCTGGGTTTTTTTCTTTTCTTACTAGGTTGCGTTTAAAGAAAACAAATGTAAGAATAATTACGGGCCTAAATTTTTTTTGTCAATGTCTGTTTATTGTGAAAAGATTGAATTCTTGTTCAAATTCATCAATTATATAGATTAATTGTCGATTAAGAATTTGATTGATTAAATTAAATTAGTCGCAGTTAATTGATTTTTTTTACACTGGGTTTTTATTGTTAAATGGCGTGGTGTATATCTACTGTAGAACAAGTTACTTTTAAACAACTTTAAAAAAAAAAAAGTTGAAATGTGAGCCATTGGAAGTCAACTTAAAGTTAGAGGGTAAATGTAGAGGGTGTTTCCACTGTTCTCTCATGGGTCACATTGGACTCTCAACATTATTTAAGGGTTAAATGGGTTCCTTACACATTTTAGGTTCTCAGAAAAAATCTTATCTTATCAATTAATCGTTAATCAATCAGCTAACGATTAATGAATTAATCAATAATTTGCATTCCTAATTCCTTTTTATGTAAATTTGTGAGAAAAGTCAAGCCTCTGTCAACCTAATCTTAACATTTGCTAACAACTACATGGCTCCTGTCTAACAAAGCATTAACTACAATTCCCAGGTTTTTCAGTCAATGCTTAGTAAATGATGGTCTGCGAGTGTCAAAAAAGGTGAAAATTCTAAATTTGACCTGTAATATGATGTTAATGTTTGTAATACTTTCACAGCTTCACATTGCAAACGCAGTAGTTGAAGATCCATGCAGCTGTTGTCACTGCTCTCTGCTGCGCTGAAGTTGATGACAGGAGCTCATTGCTTCACCGTCACTTGCTGTTGTTGTTGTTGTTGTTGATATTGCACCTTAACGACCACCTCACTGACACAACATTTGGACATTCCTCTGGACAACATGTACACCACGGTGAGTTATTTATATCCGCTGGTGGAGCACCGTGTCCAGAGAGCTATCCGCTCCTTTGTACAAGCGAGCAAGTCCAGGGGAAACGGACTGTAAGTGAGTGTCAAACATCAGTTGTTTCCACAGCTGCAGATGCATCATGTGAGGACGGTGGTCATGTTACTACCGTGGCAGCAGTTAGAGAGAAAATGAAATGCATGTCCTTGCGAAGTGTGGAAACATGACCCCACCTGTGAGGCTTCGGAGCCTTCACCACCTGGGGAGGCAGCCCTGGAGGTATTAACAGCACGACTTCACACACAGCCTTGTAAATGAGGGATTATGTAAATATGGTGGAGGAGGAGGAGGAGGAGGAGGCGTGGTTCCAGACGTTAGTCGTTATAGTGGCCCTTCCAATCTAATGTTTCCCCCTCAGGTTGTTGTGAATACGGATGTGTGCCTGCAGTTTGCATCTCCTGGAAGCCTCGGGTTCATCTCCTGGAGTTTCATAGTTTCGCACACACCGACAGGTCACAATAGGAGGAGATTTTCCACCCCAAAAAAAAAAAACTACTCACGGCCAAAGACAAATTACGATACCAGGATATGATGAGCGTGTGATTGTTCTGAATGACAACAAGACTTCAATTCATTTGTTTCGCTGTTTTTGTCTCTCTTTCAGTTTTGTTTTTTTGTTTTGTTTATTACGACAATGGGATTAACAGCCCCGCCCTCTGACCAACACAAATAACTAGAACGTCACAGGTGTCAGCTAAACCAAGTAACGGTCGATCTTGACACCCGTCGTAGCTCAGAAACTGGCGCTAATGCGACGAGTTAGCTCGCCGGAGCTAATAACAGCAGCAGCAGCAGCAGCAGCAGCAGCAGGCTACTTCACAGTTCGGCGGCCCCCGATACACACCACCGGCCGCCACACAGAGTTTCACATACAGCTGCACCGACTGATAGACAACTTACCAGCCGTCACACCACACCCGAACAACGCGCTTCCTTTTCTCGGGGCTGCACGCCGAGGAAGCCGGTCGAGCGCAGCCGGCTTCATCCCGCCGCTCGTCGCTCGCGTGGTGGCCGTTTTTGATCATTTCCACGACTGGGCTGGACTTCAATTGTCGAGTGGACAAACCACAAAAAAACAAAGGCGAAGCTTTGCGCGGGTTTAAGCCACCAGGAACTGTGTTCTCGGGAGGGAGGAAGGTCGTCCTCAAGCGGGTCAGGTTGTCGAGATAAGCCGGGCGGAGACTATGCTAGTGGTGGTGGCTGGCAGTGGCCAACGC
Source organism: Thamnaconus septentrionalis (assembly GCA_009823395.1). NCBI lineage: Eukaryota > Metazoa > Chordata > Actinopteri > Tetraodontiformes > Monacanthidae > Thamnaconus > Thamnaconus septentrionalis. The sequence continues at coordinate 18,883,673 of CM020501.1, forward strand.
CTCCGAGGCGACGTCACATCGAACGAATCCTCTGGCGGTGACGTCACAGATTGCATAATCACTCGGCGTCACGTGACCGGCGAAAGCCGATCCTCGTCGTGGAATGTAGTTGAAGAACATGCTGGAAGTAGTTTTACGGCTGGCTGCGCCACCTACTCCTACTATTGCTATCCGCTTTTCCATGCTGCACAAGTTAACTTGGAAACTGGACTTTTAAATGTACTTTACTACTGATTTCCAGCAATACAATTAACGTAAAATAATTATATTAATAGCTGTCTCAAATTAGTGTAATACTCCCCATATTGAGCGCTGCTCCCGCCCACGGAGAAAACTTGCAAAAATGTGGAAAGTCCAACAAAGCAGAAGTTCATTACATTTTTACAATCTAAACGTGACTATTTTTTTTTTCCCAAGAGGCTGCAAATTGTGGCCGAAATTTCATGACATTTGCTGATCTTTAGATGTTTTTAGCCGGATAGTCATAGTCAACTCCTACCCATTTTGGTTCATTGTCTTTAATGTAAAGAAAAACAAAAACAGAATGAAGATTGTTAATACAAAATGACTACCGTCTGTCTTGAACATATTTACAACATGAAACATTCCAGAAAATAAACCGTAGCCCAGATATTACGCAAATGTATGGAGTCGAACCCTCGTCTCCAGAGCTAAGGGAACACTTAACTGAGTCACAAACATCACACCATATTTATACAATGTGTAAACAAGTTGTTGAAACATTGGTTTGGAGTTTTAGGAATGCTGAACATAAGCTTATCATGGCTTTGCATGGTCAATACAACCTCCTGATACTGTGCTGTAAAGAGAGAACGTGATACTGATGCTGTAGCTTCCTGAGACAAATAACACCAACAAACTCAATCAAAAGATTGATTGACATACAAAACTGAGAAAGAATAAAAGGATTGAGCACATTATCATCTTTGCATGCGAGCTGAATTACAAATGTAAACAGGATCTGAGCAACTTCGGGTACGGCTCTACTGTGCAACCTGCAAGCCTCAGCACAGTGAATGTTGAACAGGCGTTTGGGGAATCACACAAATGGAATTATATATATATATAAAAATGTTAAAAACAATCTGAAGGGGGACTAGAAAAATATAATTCACTCTAATACATGTAGAACGCCTCTCTGCTAAAGAAAAAAAGAGCCTGTAAAAACTGAGAGCATGGTGAAAAAAGTCCATTTCCAAGCTGAAGATAAAAAGCAAGTCGTTGCTCTACTCATAAAACAGACCACTTCCAAATAGCTTCCGATTTATAGAAAGGTACATAGAATACTTCTATTAAAGCACTTTAAAAACACGTTATTCCAGTGGCAGCTAACATATGCTCAAAACACTGTCGTTTTAACCACTTAGCCAGTTACTACATACACTTTCCATTTTTCCACGTGGAATTTCTTTTTTTGCATTAAATGGCGGTATTACAAGGTTACATATGTCCATTTCACCTTTCAAGTATAAGTACAGTGCGGTAGTGGAGTGAACAGAGCAGAGAGACTAATTACTTGTTGGAGTAAACAAACCTACTTAAGAACTTGGCTGTTAAGAAAAAATAAAAAATTAATGCAGACATATTTTTCTCGACCTGGCACAGGCTCCAGCAACCGCTGTTACCACGAGTGCAGGACAAGCAGGAAAATTCAGAATGTATTTTCACAAAATCAGCTTCCAAACTGCACCAGACAAAAATGATACTCAGCACCTTTAAATCCATTATTTTAAGTTCCAATCATAATGGGATGAATGAAAAAAATAAACAAATGTAATGTCACAGTTCACATATGTCAGAGTTCCATTGTTATGCAGCCTTCTTCTTCTTTTTTCCTTTTCTGTAGCCTCGACCAAACCAGCCACCCTGCACAGCCTCCGCTGGCTCCCTGGGTCCCGCCGAGGAGTCCTCCTGGCCGTGTGGGGGCGCTATGACCTCACGAGTGCGACTGTCAATCTCCTCTGGCCGCAAAGGAGTCGCCAGGCCGAAGATGGGATCATTGGCCCTTGTGACGCATGGGGAGGAAAACTCAGTTCAGATAATGCTGTTATCTCACTCCTTCAGACAAAGCACACATTTTGGAAAGTTTGAAGGAAAAAAAAAATTCATGAAAATTGCTTTTTGTTCAAATATTGGTTCACAGCGTCACAAATATCCTGCAAATGTGTTTCTTCCTTTGATTATGCATATTTAAACAAAAGTGAAATACAAAACAAACACCAGAAGCAAGTGTCACAACCCTGACAAATCATTTCACACATCATTTGGTGTGATCCAAAGCTACACTCTGAAACGTGCATCGACGATGGAAAACACTGTGTTCGTATGTCAGAAGGACTGATATTGAAATGGGACATTCCCAATCCCAAATATTACTATCTAACATGAATTAAATTTGATTGAAAAGTTTGTATATAATCTTTTCTTTAAGACGAAGAAAGAAAAATGACTGAAGGAATCATCGGAGCTACTGTGGGAGTATTTTGAATGGACACTGTTGCTCCTCCTGCCTGTGATCCTCACCTCTCATAAACAGGAATCTGAATATTGAGCTCCTCCATCAGGACCTTCATGACGTCGTCACACTTGCCGTGAATTTTCAGCACTGCAAGATCATCTTTTGGTGTCCACTAAAAAAAGAAAAAAAAAATCAACAACAACAACAACAACAGTCATATCTATTGGTATCTTATGACCTTCTCTTGATGATTTGCTGAAACAAAAACCAGCTTGCACCTGGAGGTTGACGATGTAGAGCTTAGGCCTTTTGTCTGCTGGTCGGTTCATGCACCAAAGACAAGCGTATTTCTTTAGCACCTAGAAGATCAGGAAGAAGCAGTGTTACCTTATTGGATGCGAAATGCAGAAGACAACCTACAAGGCCGTTTTTAGGCAGCAGGCGATTTCTTTTCCTACAGGGTCATACACTACATGGGAACCGAGGATAGAAGTATACTATATGTTGTTATTTTACATTGTGCACATTATATCTCTGGTTCCAGGTAATAGTTGCATTCAGACCTGAACGTTTTTTTTTTTAATCTAATGTCTCGGAAGCCAACCTTTAGACTCGAGCCCAAGCAAAGAATAACATCAGCCGCGCTGGCAGCCTCTGCCGCTCCCTTCCAGTTGAGCGGTTGCTCCAGGGTCCCCCGTTCTCCAAAGTGCACGATGGTGTCCCTGAGTTCGCCGCCACAGTGGCTGCACATGCGACCGGTCCCATGGCGGTGCAGCGACGTTCTCTCGGTCACGTCGAATAATCGCACGTACTCCCTGAGCGGAGAACAGGACGTACACACCTGGAGGCGGGATTGAAAGGTAGCTCAGCAAATCAATGTCATCACGATTTAACGGCACGTCAGATTTAACGGCGAGGACGACCAGCGACTATGAACCAAAGACAAAATAAAAACAGTTTTGCACCTCGATGAACATGTTCCCGTGAAGCTCAGACAGAGCCTGCCGAGGTAGACCACTGCGCAAGTGAAGGCCGTCACAGTTTTGAGAAACAACCTGTTTCAACTGTACACAGAAAAGAAACACAAGAGTTAGAATTATTTTAAAATCATCTACAGTCTAATTTACTCTATTTGGGCACACGTACCAGATTTTCCTTATGCAGCATCTTGATGCACATGTGTGTGAGTGTGGGCTCAGCTTTACTCAGGTCAGACGAACTGTAACAGGGGAGATAAAGGGTGGATTCCAGCCAATACGATGGGACACAGTGTAAAAATTCCAACACCTGATTCAAAATCTGACCTGACTGTCCGTCCCTTCTGCAGTTGTGTCCACACCCCGTTCGGGCCCCTGTAGTCGGGAATAGAAGCTGCCTAGAACAAAAGAGAAAACAGAACACGACACGCTGGTCATGACACAGTACAAACGAGTACAAACTGGAGCAACTTTGAGTAACACGGTGAAGCACAGCGTACCGTGCTGATTCCAGCTCCGGTGTAAACCACCAAGTGTTTGGCTTGCTTGACTGCCACAGCAAGTTGCCTGACTTTGCTTTTGAGGTCATCCACGTCATCGTGTACCTGCGGAAAGATGTATACAATATTTAGCATCAAACAAAATATAATATATTACACAAACAAGTTATACAGATAAAATGTATTCTTTATCATTGGAAATTTTGAGCTGATGTGCAAACATCCGCTTCAAAAATTAGTTTTATTCTCTCATGTAAAACAAACACAGGGTTTTTACAGCATTTCTGTTAGCGCTAAAGGCAAGAAGCTTAAATGAAGGGTAATTGTGAGTTTCTGAATGAATTCAGATCATTCACATATGTTTAGCAATATTTACCAAAGAATACCAAAACAAACTTCTTTTTTAAAATAATAATAATAATAAAAAATATATTTAAAAAAAAACATTGGGTTAAACCTGAAAATGGAAGAAAATATTCAGACTGATCATTCATCAGTACACCCTGACCGTCAGCCTTAAACAAGACAAGACCCGTGTGGCTTTTGTTTATCCACCTTTTAACTCATGTCGGACCTTGCTTGTACAAACCGCAGCATGAAGTGGGAAGAGTACGACCAGTAGTAAATCGCCGTCAGATTCACCTCCTCCTGCTTCCTCTTCAGCACGTCGGTTCGAACTTGTCTCTTGCAGAGCTCCTCCACAGTTTCTCTGTGCAGCAGCAACACGGCAGCCTCCTCCTCCGACCTCTCGGTCTCCGGTTTTTTCAGGGCCCGTCTAACCTTCGGGTGCGTGACACAAAAGCACAAATTAAGGCCAAACGTCCGTTAAAGGCAGAGCTACGAGAGCTTCCTTCACCCGGCTAGCTTGGTGCTGCTGGCTAACTGGGGGGAAATAAAGACTACAAACGAGATGTTGCTCGTCTTACCAGTCTAAATATGTTCCTCTCGCTTTCTCGTTGCAATATTTTAGCCTTTTGCAGCGCCTTTCTTTCAGTCCGCGGCGAAAGGCTACTGTCTGCTGCTTCTGCCATCCTGTTCTACATGAAATGGACCGGAGCCAGCGAACCAAAACAGCAGCGCTTTAAGCTCCAGTTTCCCAACACAAGCCGGAGCGGAAGTTCAAAGCGGGTGGATGAGCATTGAGGGCCTCCTAACAGCGCCCTCTGCTGCGGGGAGACGGACACGCGTTAAACGTGGTTTCAAGCTTGTAGCGACAACAGAGAAACGTGCAACGTGGGAAAAATACATTTATTAACAACCATATTCAAATAAATAACAAAGGGCAGGTCCAAACACACAATCAAACAGGTGTAAAACATAATGCAAAACTTTACAGGCATTTTTGGCTGACAAATACCAAGGAAACACTAAGGTATCTGTCACTTGATTAAAAGTGTTGCAGAATAAGCACACAAACCTGGAAACACACAATTGTAATATAGAAGGCAACAAAACAGATTCAAAGTTGGATATTCTGAAAAACAAAGAAGATTGGAAAAATTATTTATTTCCTTGAAGGCATTGTGACCAACTCTCAGTGTAAAAGCAGACGTGAGGAAAAACTCTTTGAATTGGTTTTGCATTTCAGTCTGCAGGCCCTGCTGGAGCAGTGAAAGCTGCCTCTTCTCTGCTGCTGACTCGGTGGTTTTTTTATTTAATCTTGCCCCAAACTCCCACTGTAAGATTTGTATAATGACAGGGACATTTTTAGTGTTATTTATTATTCATGTGCTCTCTGTCTCTTCTGAGCGATGCGTCTGGGTACAAGTGCACAAAAGTTTTAAAGGGTTTGATGAAGAGGGAGTGTTTCATTTTTTCTTCTTGCCAAGTCAACATATTTCTCATCTTGAGGAGCACAACAAAAAAAAAAAAAGGGAAGCTGGAAGTAGACTGGATGGAGCAGCGGCAGTCCATCCCCCCCTGGGCATTCACACACAATGTATGAGCACTCTGATGACCCGCACTCCAATTTCGGCGCAGGGCGTAAAAAATTTACGGCGCGGCAAATGTGGAGGGAGCACAGGTTGAGTTATTACTCTGGATTTTTTGGTACATTTAGTTATACAATATTCATTATAATCGCTAGAGCCCTTATTAGGGAGTCCACACTGGGGCCAATTAGAGGGAGTGTCATCGGGGTCTGGAGGAGTAAGTGCTCTTAGGGACCCTCTGAGGATCGGCTTTCAAGCGTCCTCCTTTGGTTTGTTGCGGCTCCTGGGCCGAGGATCCGGCGCCGCGGTCGCCCCTCGCCACCGCTCCCCGGTGCCTCCCTGCAGCCTTCTTCTGCAGCCTGGAGGGAGGAAGACACACTTTTCTTAAAAAGGGAAGGCGCGCTAAGAATGCTTACAGTGTCAAATTTAATAAAGTTAAAGATTAAGTTGAAGTTGAAGATCAAGTGTGCGTGCTCTATAGCTCACATCCTTTCCTTCTTCCGTTCCAGAGATTTTTGCGTCGCCGCCGACAGAGAACTCTTCCGTCTGGGTTGTCCACTCTGCACACACACACGCACACGCACACACACACACACACACACACACACACACACACACACACACACACACACACACACACACACACACACACACACACACACACACATCAGTCTCTGCAGTCACTTTTTCTAGTGCGCTGGAAAGGTGTGTGAAAAAACAACACTAGAGTTAATCAAAAGGCAGCATGGTCGACTTTCCGAGCTTTTGGCTGTAAAACGTGCTGTTATCACTGCCATTTCAAGGCAACACATTGCACATGAGCACCTGGAAGCTCCGCACTTTAAATTGGTGCATTTTAAATTACTGTATTTCACCGTGTACTCTGAATTTCGTTGTCCTGAAAGTACATTGACAAGTACAAGTACAATAAAAGCTGGCAATTGAATTGAATTTAACTGAATTGTATTGACCCGGGCCTGTGACCTTTCTGTGTGGAGTTTGCATGTTCTCCCCGTGTCTGCGTGGGTTCTCTCCGGGTTCTCCGGCTTCCTCCCACAGTCCAAAAACATGCATGTGAGGTCAATTGAATATTCTAAATTGTCCGTAGGTGTGCATGTGAGTGTGAATGGTTGTTTGTTTCTATGTGGCCCTGCGATGAACTGGCGACTTGTCCAGGGTGTCACCCTGCCTTTCGCCTAAGACAGCTGGGATAGGCTCCAGCAGACCCCGTGACCCTGAATTGGAATAGCTATAGAAGATGAATGAATGAATGGATTCATTCATTGAATGAATTGTATTCATTCATTCATTCATCTTCTATTCATTCATTGAATGAATTGTATTCATTCATTCATTCATCTTCTGAATTGGAATAAGCGGGCATAGAAGATGAATGAATGAATGAATGAATGAATTGTATTGAATAGATTTCAATTCAATTCAGACTGCTGAGTATTCTGGACACTTGAAATTACACCAGCACAAAGGACACAAGTTGTATTTTCTTATTGTGTTTTTTATGCTTGTGTCTACGGCCCCCACATTGTGTTGACATTTGTTGAATTTGGTTTGTCCTCAGTAAAAAAAAAGCCAAGATAGATGAAACAGATTAGAAATGTCTCCCAGAGGGCCTGCATTGACTTGGCGGTGAGAAGGGAAGGGGTGAAATTTTTTAGTATCCGTCCTATTAAACGCTAAATCGAAGCTCCTGTATTTTCCGACGACGCAGGGATTCGTGCAAAGGTCACCTGTCGCCTCAGCTCCTTCTCACGGGCCGCCTCTCGGTCCCAGCCGATGAACAGCATCCTCTCGGAGGTGGACAGGCCGAAGAAGATGTCGCTGACCTCGTAGCGTGCAGCGCGCAGCTGCAGGAGGAGGAGGAGCGGGGAGGGGGGTGACGGAGGAGATAAGAGACTTTAAATAACTGCAGCAGTATGTGTGTGTGTGTCTCCTGACAAAAAGAAAAAAAAAAAAGAAAACAGGAGGAGCCCCTATCAAGGAAGGAGAGATTGTCAACAGGCAATTCAATTGCGTGTTTGTTTGCGCAGACCTGCAGAGCGACTCTCTCCTGCAGCAGAACGTCCTGCCGGCTGCCAGGGTTCAGCGTCTGCAGGAGCTGCTGCGTGTCCTGCCAACACACAATGTACACTAACCTCAGAGCAAGCATGGGCAAACTAAGGCCCGGGGGCCATATGCGGCCCAGTCAAAAAGTTTGCCCAGGGACTAGATCTTATATAAAGACAATGCATGAATGATGTGTAACTTATCATGGACAGTGAAAAAAGCTGCAAAGTTTCTGCTTTTGCAACTCAGCTTTGCGAATAAAAAGACACTGGAGAAAAAAAAAAATCAGTTTAGTGCCACTTGACACAGACACCTCCGTCTCTACTCACCCGGACGGTGCGCACAAGCTGCGCCACGCGCTCCGACCTCAGCAACCTTCGCGTTAGGAAGCCTTTGACGGCTGCCAGCAGCAGGGGGCGGTAGCGCTCCGACAGCTCAGGCGACGGCTGAGAGAGTGAAGGGAGGGAGGAGGAGAGAGGAGAGGAGAGGAAGGGGGACAAAGTAGGAGAAAGAGAGAGGGGGGGTGAATAATGAGGACCAAAGGGGGCGAGAGAGGAGAATGCTAATTCCATCAATGACAACCAATTAATTTCCCCACGCAAAGAATCTCAAGGTCCTTTTTTTCCCCCCCAGCTGGCATCTGTTTAGCGCGTCAACACAAGCAGACAAGTGGCTCATCATTACAGCCGGTCATAATAAGCTGTATTATAATAATAGCAATAATAATAACAATAACAATAAGCGGCTGGTGAGCTTTTGACTCACTTGTTGATTCAATCGCCGTTGCGTCAAAAGGATGCACGTGTGGGGGGGAGACGGCGAGCTGCCGAGCTAAAAACAGAGTCAGGAAGCCGCGGAAACAAAATAAATAGATCGATAGATAATAGGGCTGTCAGTCGATTCAAAATTTTACTTGTGATTAATCGCAAATTAATTGCAAATTTTTTACTCTGCTCTATATGTAACTTAACAAGATATTTTTTGTGTTTGTTATACTCACGGAAAAATTGGACTGGACAGTAATAATTCCTTTGTGGAAATATTCTATTTCTATTTTCATTGGAACATTACAAATCGATTGCATACTTATACTGTCCAGATACTCTCCGGAAAAAAAAAACAACCTCATACCATGAGATATTCTCAAGCCATGAACACGTTTGTCAATCGCAGTACTTTATTTTTAAAAAAATTAACCGGATTGTCTCGTGTTTGTTTGGGTCACTTCCTGTCCAGCTTGACGCGGATCGCTCGCAGCTGGCGTACAAAAAAAGCTTTTTGCGGCGTTTCCTCAGCCGGTGTGAACCAGGCGTGAGAAAAAAATTTGTGCCGTTAAAAGGAGTTTGAGTTAACGCCTTATTAACGCGTTAACTTCCACAGCCCTCATAAATAAATAAGACACGGCGGTGGGCGGCGTGTTGGCGGTGCCTGTTTCAAGCTACCGCTGGCTGATCCGCTGATGCATGACCACCTTGCGGCCACACAGTGAGAGAGAGAGAGAGAGAGAGAGAGTGTGTGTGCATGTGTGTGTGTGTGTGTGAGGGGGTAAGGGGAGGGGGCTGTCTTTCATTGCACTGCTGCTGACACGGATGAACAAATGTGATTCTGCCATACCTGAGCAGCGGTGGTGGCGGTGGCAGCAGAGGTCAGAGTGTCCCCGAGACGTGAGGGCGACACGGAGGACGGAGAGGTGAAGCTCTGGAGGAGTCGGTAGCGAGCGGCCAGAGCCTGACAGAGAGAGAGAAAGGAGAGAGAGAGAGAGGGAGAGGGAGAGGGAGAGAGTTGGGGGGATGTTGAGGGTTGAATGGGAGAGGACAGCAAATGAGGCAGGAGGAAGAAATTAATTGAGGGTGGAGAGGAAGAGGCAGGTGTGGGTGGGGTGTGGGGGGTGATGGCAGCGGAGTGAGGTGAGGGACGACGGAGAAAAATGACGATGGTCCGAGACGTGGGAGCAGGCCACACAGAGGGGGGGGGGCCATTAGTGGTGGCACCCGGCGGGACGATTGGGCACTTAAACCACAGACGCTCATGAATTAAACAAATTATCCTTTCCTTTTCTGTGTCAGCCCCCCCTTCCCCACTCCCACACCCACCCACCCACCCTGTCTCCAACCCTCTGACACAGTTCATCCCACACACACGCGCACGCACACACACACGCTCGCTCTCTCTTGCTCTCGTCATATCGATGATAACAAAAAAAGACGGGGGTGGGGAGGGGGTTGAAAAGACCCCCCCCCCTTCTTTTTTTTTCATTAAACGGCTTATGTTAATTATATCGTTGTTAGGGATACATAAATTAAACAGAGACTTGTGATTAATGGGGTGGGAAGAGCGGCCAAGAACAAATACAGACACAAGCTGAAAAAAAAAAGAAAAAAGAAGAGAGCTCGCAGAACTGGGCTGCCAGAGAACAGCAGGCGTCCTTCAAGACCGCACCGTGCACGTGCGCACGCACGCGCGTGACAGAAACTGGGCGAGCGCGCCAGGCCGCCTCTCAGGGATGTGATGAAACATTTATGGTAGAATCCCACTGTGCTCTCTCTCTCTCTCTCTCCCCCTCTCCTTTTTTCTTTTCTTTTTTAACTCTGGGGAGAGTCTGAAGGTCTCTTGTAATGAGGGGACGTCTGTAGTCTGCCCACGACGACCGGGTCCCCAGAAACAGCCACACTGATCGGGGAGGTCGGGCACATGGCCAGAGGATGAAAGTCTGGACAGAAAGTCTGAAAGCTTCATTAAAACGTCGACGTTTCTCCAAAGCGAGTGGGCGGAGTCGGGACGGCAGTGTGGTTTTTTTTGGTTTTTTTTGCTTGGACGCAGTCTGTCGGAGGCTCGTGACGCTAATCGGAAGTCTGGGCCACCGACTGGCCGAGTGCACGGCCGGTGTCTCCCTGCCAATGACGATGCCACATGCATTAAATCTGTGCAAACGCTTGCGGATTCTGGTGTCTTAAGAGCTGCTGAGCCTCGGCCGCTGCTGTTCGCAGAGCAATGGCTCGTTTTTCGGATCTCAGCATAGAACTCGTGGATTGAAGGACAAAAGCTGAGAAAATTCTTACAATTAATTATTGATCCGTCAATTTTCTGGCACATTTCTGTTGATCGGTGGGTAAAATGTTTTTTTTTAAAAGACAAACAACAAAAGTCTGAAGAAACTATGATTTAAAAAATGCCCCCGTGTCAAAATATAATACAAGGACTACTACTTTAATTAAAAATTGACTTTATCTACATTTGGACCTTAAAGTAGAATCTACTAAGTGGTTTTAGTGCCTGCTGATTTAATAAAAGATTATTGACCAGGTAGACAGCAGCAAGTGAAGTTTAATATTCTTACGTCCTAAAGTCTGCTTTGGATCAATGCAGAAAGTATAAAACTTGATGCTACAATCCCACATAAATTAAAACTACACCAGTGCAGTCAAATGAGTCGGAGCATGTTTCCTCCTCTACTTTGACTGACGCTGTCAATCATATTTGCTGTGCCGTCTCAAGTGCAGGACAAATGGAAAAGCAGCAGGGTTTGCAGGAATATACTTTAAAATAGACGGGTAGAAATGAGTTGAAATGTCCGCAGTCTGTTTTAAAAATAAAGATTTATACATCTGGTGTGAGGGAGGCATTAGCACATGGCAAGTGAACTGTTTCCCAGTCAGACTGCCCATGCTGGTGATGATGCTGATGGTGGTACCTGCAGCAGCTCCTCCTGCTGTCTCCTGTGATCGTCTCTCAGGGCTCTGATCTGAGCGGCGTGAGCTTGCGTCAGCGTTTCCTGCTTGTCCCCACGGCCGGCGGCTTCCTGCCGCGGCGCTGCACCTGCGGGGAGATGAATTACATGGTGTGCGGGTGCGCAGGGAATTTAAAAAAGAAAATGAGCTGAGGGTCGGATGGAGTTCTGTGTGTTCTATTTCTAAGGACAAACACCCACGTTATGCTAAACTGAATTTATGAATGCAATAAAATGTGTTTTCAGTTGGTCACGCTGGGGACACGTTTTCACGATTCCCAGAACATGTCTTAATGGGAAAAGTTTCCCATTGTGATGTCACAAAGGGATTAGACAAATCCTCCTGAGGTTAGTGCCAGCAGCCTCGGTCAGGTGTTGGCTTTTCACTCTGAAATCGGCCTCGTTATTCTTGCCTTGCAAGGCTGGCAGAAAACCAAAACTCAATATTTTTCTGTAGGGAAGCTGTAAACAGAGGGCTAAACGTGTTGTTTTCTGAAAGACTTAACTGTAGAGTTTTTATGACAATGCAATGAAGTCGAGGGTGAAAAGCAAAATAGCTTAAATCTAAGACACAATACTGGATTTCAGACTTTGAGTAAGTATTGATTTTCGATACAATTTTCGATACTAGCAACCACGGAAGTTTCGTCAGGGGAGAGGGGGGGCACGAGTATTGATATTTCGATACTACAGAAGTCTTATTGAATTGTTTTTAGTTTCTAATATCGATTTTTAATCGATATATCGATATTTTTTGACAACACTAGCGTGCTATATTTCTATTGCATGTATATTCCTATGTTTGTATGCTGTATTTCTATTGCATTTACTGTACATTTCTAATTTTTTCTTTCTATGTGAAAGCCAAGAGTTATTTACAAAATGTTGTTTTTCTTGCACAATGACAATAAAAGATCTTGAATCTTGATGAGAAAACTCTTGATTGAGGTTCAGAGTGTGTTGTGGTTCCAAGTCTCACCGTCAGTGCGGCAGCCGTCCACTCTGCCGTCGCTGCCCCCCGTCGTCTCCCCCGCCACTTGCATCAACAGTCTTCGCTTGACCTTGGACACGCCCCCCTGACCGTCGGCCCCGCTCTCTGGGGTCAGGCCGCTCTCCGGACCACGGTGGGCGCCGGCAGAGGCCTCGTGCAGCCACAGGTCCGACGGCGACTCCACCTCATACGACCGGTTGAGGCCGCCGCGGCCTCCCGCCGTCGACTCGCTCTTGCCCTCTGCTGGAAGGTCGCCGCAACCTGACATCGCCGGGAGGTGACACCGAGCGCCACCACCTTCAGATGGAGGAACCCGGAGAACTTGAGGAATCTGAAGGCGTTGAGTTTCTCCGAGGAGACTTCTGGCTGTGGGCTGCTGCGCTCCACTCCCTGCGTCTGTTCGGCCTTTGTTATGAATATTATGTGTTGTTTTCTCCTTTGCCCTCTGGGCGGCGATGCTTTTGACCAGCCTGAGCTCACTCACGTCGACGGCCTCGGCTGCTTGGACCTCGGCGTGTGGATGATTGTCTGTGTCACCGACGCCTGACTCAGCTCCTGTGTCTCCCAGTGACGTCCTCCTGAGCTCTTCTGGAAACCTTCCCAAGCTGTTGCTGCTGCTGCTACCAGGATGACCTCCTGCTTCGTCCTGCTGACAGTCAGTGAGTTTCTCAAGAGGCTGACGTCCCTGCGGATCGCTTAGCACTTCCTCTGAGTGGCCGCTGCCTTCAGAAACAAACTCATTTTGGCTTTGCTGGCCCAGGTTTCCTGCCAGCGTCGACTCCAGATCAGAGATCATTGCTTTCAGGCCCGAGAGGTTTAACTCCAGCTGATCGATGTGCAGGGAACTGGTGGCTAAAAGAGGAGAGGCGGCCTGCTCCACGTCCACCTCTGCGGCTTTGTGGTCGCCATTCAGGAAGGTGACCTGCGTGTGCGTCGTGTCGGCTGGGAAGGTGCTCCTGAAGCACACGGGGCTCCTGCTGACACTCGGGACTGGGATTGTGTTGAATTTCCCGCCTCTGTAAAAAGCGGTGGGAGAGTTGATCAAGTGTAACGCTCTCTGTACAGGTGAGCTTGCAGGCAGCAGGGACGTCTTCTGTGTGGAGGCACTTGTGACTTTAGTGTCTACATCTGGTGAAACACTGACCTTGCTACTTTCAAAAGTTGTTCCCACTCTGCCACTATTACTACTCTCATCTCTTCCCGAATGAGTGCTTTCTGAATTCAAGTTTGTCTTTTCCCAAAAGAATTTAGGCGCAATCTTCCTCTGATGTGGCAGCGTTTTTTCTGCGCCTCGATTCTCTTTGGGCCTCTTCCCCACGGAAGTCTCGGCGCTCTTTGGAAGAAACTCATCATTCTCCTTGTCGGAGAGACTCGGCTCCTCCGTCCTCGTCCTTGCCTCAGCTTGGGTCCTCTCCTGGATTTTCGCGTTCTTGGCTTGGTTCCTGAGCATCCGCTGGTGCCGCCGGCACTCCTGAGATCTCTTCAGGAGGGCCTGGAGGCTCGGTCGATAAGGATGCACAGATGGCTCACCTTCATCCGCGTGGCCGTCTGCTGGCTCCGTGGGTTCGTGCTGAACGGACGACTCTGCAGATGAGTGGTGACAGATGCTCTGCGCGTGCGACGACTCGGGACTGTCTGACAAAACGCTGTTTACGTCCAAACTGTTATCCTTGTCGTGGTCGATCAGCGTAGAAACCGAGAGGTAATCTTCACTCTCTGCGCTCTCGTCGCGTCGGCGCTCGCACGTAATTGAATTGTGCTGCTGGGGAGAGCAACTGATGTCTCTTACGACTAAAATGTCTCGACAGCAGGGAGACTCCAACCCACTTTTTTCCAATTCTTCCCCATCTATTGGCGGATGGCTAATAATATCCGGCATCTTGGCGATTGTGTTTGAAGTGTTGAGAAGGAAAAAGCCGTTCCCCACGTCACAGGCACCTTCGGAGGAGCCAAAGGCCCGGCGCTCCTTCCCTGTGTCGACCCCTTCAGAGACACTGGTGGTGCTTCCCACATTCTCACAGGTCAGGTACCCCGAGGACGCCGACTGGTGGTGGCTCACACCGCTGATGAACATTGGCTGTGACTCTTGCTGGCTAGTAAGGCATCTGTCCCGGTTGTTCAGCTGAGGCGTCACATCGGAAGAGAGAAAGGCACTGTACGCAGTCGAAGTCAGCGGACAAACAAAAGCGCCGTTGTTTTGGCTGCTGCACGGCGACGAGGAGAGCAGCAGGCCGTGCTTTGATCTGGCAAAGCAACTGCTGTGCAACGCATATCCAACGCCGCCTTTGTGGGGAAATGTGACATTTGCGGGCGTCTCCGGCTCCTGGAGCACTTCCTCCAGTGTTGGAGTGCTTCGTACCTGCAAAAAATAAAGGCATTATTTATTCAGTTAGAATGAAGTGGTGTATTACTGAAGAATTAAATGAAAAAGAAAAAAATCTGATGGCTGTTAATTTCCAACACTTGTTAACAAATGTAAAACATAACACAGCCTAAATGACATAAAAGCCGCTGTTGAAGCGGAATCGACAGCTCTCGTGTCCTGTCTGTAATTACCTGTACGCTTGCTAGGATGTTTTGAACGTGGGCCATTTTGCTCTCAAACTTCAGCTTCCTGTGGGCAGCAGCGTTCTGAGCAGCATCTCTGTGTTGCTGCATCTCCTCCCTCCTTGCCCCGGAGAGCTCATCAGGGAGCAGACATTGAGAGGTCACACGCATTCACGCCTCGAATGAGCATTTTCACCAAAAGTTGAGTTGAGTCTTTTGCTCTTTCACATGCACTTTCAGGGTTCATTCGTAATCCGAAGAGCCTTTAGTTAACTTGGATGTTTGGTCAGATAATTGGACACAAAATATCTGGACAGCACAAAAAGCTGAGAAACCACAAACTTCACTTCCTCTCTCCAAATGACACATACAGATAAAGGGGTAAAACTATTATCGAAGGGCATGTTAGCTTTGGTGTTTCGTTACAGATATAGGAGGTAATAACAACAACATACTGGCTTTCATTGTGGTTAAAACACAGATGTAAGAAATGTGATACAACTCATACCAATGGAGGAAGAATGGGTTGGCCATAGAAACGGATGACGGAAGACGCAGCTGAATGTTTGCTGGTTTTATCCTCTTCATTTATCCTCAGGCTGGGGAGAAGATGCTGCACAAACTTATCGTAGTCGTCCATCGATTTGCATCAGGATACAGTAGACAGTTAGTTGTGTGACTGATGGGACATTTAAGGCCCGTCCACGTTCACAAAGTGACGCTTTAGTGTGTTTTGCTAGCGATAGCAGCTAAAGTGCTAACCAGCTAAAGTTAGCGTCCACAGTCAAGTGTCACCACGGGTCAGCTACAAACCGCGGGCAAATTTAAAACCAAACGTCTAAATACAAAACTTTTAGAAATAGTAAGTAAACGGGAAAATTGCGGTACGAATGGTAAAAAGGCACCGCAATAAGCACAACTCGAAAGCTAGCGACCGCTCAAATAGTACGCTGAGGCGGATTTGTGTTTACGTTTTACCCGCCTCGGCTCCTGGAGACGGGATTTTCTTTCTTTTTTTTCCTATGATGTGGGAGGTATTGTCCGCCTAGCTAGGTCTCCCATTGGCTCAACGCCTTCTTCCTGTCACAATTCTGTCCAATCGTGGCCCTCATGGCAGAAGAATAACCAACCATATGTGGGACTTCACCACGCCAGTCACAAGCCAGAAAAGGCCGGTCCAGCATCGCCGTCATAGCAAAACAAGCGTGGCTCTCCTGACCTCGACAGTTAAACCGTCCCGAAGGTCTCAAAACCCGGAATGGAGCACAGCACGAACGCGGATGGGCCAAACAAAACACTGTGTATTCATCCGTTCAACTCTTATTTATTTCAAGTATACGGTTTCTGTTTATCAACCATTTTTCTATTTATTCTATTTGATAGAGCAATTTGTCTGTTGTACAAATTGAATTCCCTCTGTCAGGGATAATTAACTACAATTTATTTTTATAACATTTCTTTAATGTGTCTATACAAACTGAACCCACTGTCATCTAATTGGTTCCATTATGTTTCATGCCAGAAACCGGAAAAGACCCCCCAGATTAAAAAAAAAAGTATATACTGACATGAGCAATTTGCCTGTAAGAATATTAATATACATTGTCATACATATATTCTAATAACAATACCATTCATTTTGCAAATATCCTGCTGTGATAGCACCATTAATAAGATGGCAGATTTTATTACTTTGTTTTATTACTCGCTTAATTTATTATAAGGTGTACATTACTGGCTGCGCTTGAAATATTTGGTGATTAATATTTTATTTTGACTTTGCACCGTAGTATTAAAAAGATGTAGTTAAGCATCACACATTTCAATTTGCACAACACTATTTCCATTTCAAAACATGTTTATTGGTCATGTACAAAATAAAGTAAGCTGTTTATCAACAAACATACAGTATATACATTAATAAATTAAAAGATGCATCAGACCCATGAACAAACAGTTAATTTAATGATTACCAATACCTTGTCATCGTCACTTAACATATCTACAAACTGCAAAAAAAACAAAAAAACAAAAAGAAAACATTACAATAATTTAGTGGAGGATAAATACTTACAAAGACCGTCACATTTTAAGCAATTTTCCATAGAAAGTACTGTCTCAGAATTATTTATTACACCCCGTACAGAAATATTATTACAAAACACAGAACCTTCAATTACATGGGCTTTGAATAGGCTATGCCATGTTCACACAAACGCACTACTTTTTCTATAGCTTTAGTCCGACAATTAAAATTCTTTCAGAAACACAAAAATATCCCAAACACATTAGGAAACCTGGCCAAGAGCACAGCAACAGACGCGAGAGGCTTCCGGGGGGGGGGAGGAAAGGTGGTGTCAGGAGGAAAATTCATTGTCACAACCAAAAGCTACAAAGAAAAAAGAAAGAGAATTCTATTGAGATGGCTTAGAATGTTGCGTTTGCCTCCTGGGGAGGCTGAGCAAACACTGCTATTGATGGAAAGACCAAAGAAACGATCAAAGGAATCCTGGCTGCATTTGCTCTCATCGATCACCGCTGGAGGTGGGTGAAAGGACTCTTGGAGTCTGGTGGTGTGTTCCGCCGTCAAAAAACAACCGAGCGAGCCACTGCGAGATAAGGAGTTAATGATTTGCATCTCTCACTGGGATGGGATGCTTCAAAGGATGGCCAGAGTTAAACTCACTGACTTTGTCAAAAACAAGGTTCACCCCGACCCCCCGACCGCCCTTAAAAAAGGCAGGGAGTTGATAAGTGGAGCAGGACGTTGTCGGGAGTTTTATCAGACGAGTCTGCACACCGCCTCCTTTTCTTCCTCGGTAAAATATTTATGAAAGTGGTCGTCGGGCCTTTTGGTGATGAAATTCCTCTTCTCCCACAAAGAGGGTCATGACCTCTGGAGCGGCAGCAGATAATCGGGGAAACATGTCTCACATGCTCTTAAAAGTCCGCTGTGGCAAACCATCAGGTCTGTGTCACCACCAGCACTAGCACCACCTGCACCACCTGCACCACCAGCACCCATCAGGACTGAAAATCAACCATCATCAGGGTGAATGAGAATTTGTTCTCAAGGATCTTATAAAAAAAACAACTGCCAAGTTTCTCCTCCTTTTAGCATCTACACCAGGCATGGGCAAACTTTTTAGGCTTTTTAATCCGGCCCATCGAACTTGAAGAAATGAATTTAATAGTAAGCAAGTAAGAAAACAGCTGTATTTCATCCACTTTTCAGTGTTTAAGAGTCATTTCAATAAAGAGAAAAATATAGAGGGGCTTCAAAGACACATATTTTGTTGTAATATTTTTGTTCATTTTCAATTGACATTAAGTTTTCTATATATCCCATGATATATTTTGTTTCTCCTATGAGGTGGGTCACAAAACACTCCATCCATCTGCTGCTGCTCCAGCCCCCTCTGACAAATCTTAGATCCCAGTCAAGAAGTTTGTCCACCCCTGACCTACACAGACCAAAACAAAAACCCTGTATTGATGTCAGAAAAATTATCCCCTCCGATGTGACGTCAGCTTTGCTACAGCGGGAGCTTCGACCTCTGTCGGCCAGCGGACCAAATATTAGATTTCACGCTCTCACAGTCACTTCTGAGAGACACCGACGATAACAAACCCTGTGCTGTTGCTTCATACGTGTGATGCAAGGGGAGATAAAAGTGTGTGTGTATGTGGGAGGGGAAGGAGGGGGGACAAAACCGGACTGCCAAGCACTCACTGTGTTTCAAGGCTCTTTCACGGCACGTGAACGCACACTGCACCTGCAAATCGCAGAACGGACGACATGAACGGCAACACAACTCCTGTGTAACACAAGAGGACTCGTTTTGTTTGTCCAGGCCTGAATAACAACTGTCTCTTAGACAGCAGCCACCGCCTGAACACCTCACTACTAACACCTTTTGTGTATTTGAAAAAACAAAAACAAAAAAACAAACACACAAACTGAGCATCAATTACACATTCGTTGGAAATATTGTTTCACAGTGACACATTGAGAAGTGCTAACATGTCTTGTATTTCCCAAAAAAAAGAATCAACCGTTGATCAAATTTAATAAAATGAAATAAATACTTTTTGGCAAGTAAAAATAGGGGATATAATCCACATAAAATAGGTTTGCATTTGTAAAAATAATAATAAGAAAACAGAAAATAAATTCTGGGCTTTGCAAAAGAAATATAACAAAATGTAGTTTTCTGATTTTCTCAACATTTGCCAGTGTAAATTTAGCAATTTAATTTGAAAACCTTCAAATGCATTTGCACTCGTTTTTTTCTGAAAATCCTATAATGTTACTGTTAAGGTTCAAGAGGTGACGTGTGTTTCTTAACTGCACAGCAGTTTCTCAGCCAAATGTTCTTCACAGTGGAAAAGTAGCAGTTGAGGTTCAAAAGCATGTGCACCGTTTCTTCACATTGTGAAATATAGCTTTCTCTCTCTTCCATCACCACTGAATTTAAAACCTGGGTTACCGTTTAAAAGAACAAAAGACAAAAAAAAAACAAAAAACAAAAAAAACAAAAAAACCCAAGTAGTTTTACTCCGCAAAGTAATTCTCACCCTTTTCAACGCACGAAACCATTAAATAGCAAAAAAAAATACACGTTTTCACTTCATTAAACACGACACGCACGGACAGATTCGCTTCACTTCCCTGACGATCACGAAACACTTCGAAAAAAAGGAAAAACAAGTGACGACACATATATACATAAATATATATATTTATAAAAATGTACACTGCAGATAAAACAAATACCTTTCATCGTAACACCGTACAAAAATAACTTATTCAAAGAGTCGGGGGTGACGCGGCCGAGCGGGTCTGCTGCCGCTGTTGATGATGTTGTCGAGCTTTTGCGTCTCTGTCAGCGGGACGGACACACACACATACACGTGAAAAAACAACAACAACAAAAAAAAAAACATTTCTTCTATCATACTGGTCTTTTTCATCATCAACAACAACAGAAAAACACAATTGAAATACTGCAAAGAGCACTGGTGGGGGGAGGGGCTCTGCTGGAAAAGGGGCAAAGATGTCGAGATGATGATGATGAGATTCGGCTGCAGCGGGATGAAGACGCCGTCAGGCCGAGCGACGGGCCGGCCGGGTCGAAGACAAAGGGTGCAGTTACCCCACAGTGTCGTCACCCCCCCCACAAAACAACCACCACCACCCCTCCTCTGCCCCACGCCTCCCCCCTCCTCCCTGGAATTCAAACAAGGAAGAAAAGCCTTATTTCACAAACTGGTGAGAACGCTAGTTACCTCGTTACACACCTACACAGCAGCACACCGACACACACACACACACATACACGCACACCGACACACGCACGCACGCGCACACACGCTAGTCACACGGGTACAAACACGTGCCTAGTCACTAGAGAGGAGACAAAGCTATTCAGTAGTTAAGCCACTTTTGGTACAATTGCAAAATAGAGAGATACTGTGTGTGTGTGTGTGTGTGTGTGTGTGTGTGTGTGTGTGTGTGTGTGTGTGTGATATCAAACAGATTTTTTTTTTGTTATACATTTTCTTTTCCAGGTCGTTACAAACGATGCAAAGATAATTGTTCTTATAAAATTCCAAGACTCTACCGCACATAGACAAAGATTCTATGAGTATAGAACACCACGCACGACAACCTTTTTGTTTTGTTTTCTGTGTTGTTTTTTTTTCTTAAATGGTGAAATGATCTCCCATTTATGTGACTGGAAAGTTCCCGGCTTTTGCAAAGTGGCCCGTCGAGTGATAGAGGTTTTGCGTTTTGCAAAAGTAGTGAAAAGCATGAGGAACACAACGTAAACCACTTCCATTTCGAGGTAAGAAGTGTGAAACAACAACCTGCAACTGAGTGTCGGTCGTCAGTCAATTCATAGAATCATGTTTCCAGACGGCAGATTCTGTCTAAGTGGAATTAAACCAGCCTCTGCTTTGCACATTTTCTTTAGTTAAAGATTTCCCACGTCACATAAATGGGCTCTAATGATATTATCATTATAATTATTATTATTGACTATTATTATTAATATTCCTGATGGGTACGACGTAGCTCACACGACAACACAGAGCGAACGTTAAATGCTGCCAAAAGCCTGATTCCTGATTGGTCAGTGCATCCCATTCAGCACAGTCCACCGCCTCCTCCTGATTGGTTCCTGCTGCACACCTTGTCCAGATCGAGGCACTTGTGCCCTTCCAATTGTTGTCAACGACGCAAAGACAAAAAGGTTTCTGTCCTTTGTTTCAGAGTCCCAAATGACCTTTTTCCCTGATCATTTCTCAAAAACTGACATTAAGGTCAATAACCGTCAGTGGCTTTTTATCCCCCTTGAACATTTTTTTTCTTTTTTTTGGGGTATATCATTTTCTTGCCTTCTACTTATTGAAACAAAGGACGGTTGAAATGTAAACCGGATGTAGTAAACCACAGCGAGGACACAGGAAAAAGAAATAAATATGAAGGAGGTAGGAGGAAGAGAGTGAAAGAGGGAGGAGGAAGAGAGTGAAAAGGGAAGGTGCTGCCATGTTTGTGGCCTGACTGTGTAAACAACGGCAAGCGGATGCCACAGCACTGAGACACAGCGAGACTGTGGACGTTTGTGTGGAAGACGACACAGCACAGAACAGCACAACCACAGTCGACACCACTGTGTTTTATATATGTATATATATATATATTTTTTCATAGTAGTTTTGTGAAAATATATTAGAAAACAAATCTTGTCAATTATTAAGGAGCTATCATGAGCCGACTGCTGCCTACAGCTCCTTTTTTTCAGCTTAGCATAAAATTTTGTTTTCTTGAACTTGAACTTTTGTTTCTGTTCTACCTCTGAGCTCAGAAAACCACATCCGTCTTTTTGTTGTTGTTGTTGTTTTTTTTTTTTTTTACATCCACACAGATATCGAAATAAAGACCCGCAGAAAAACTGAAGCAGCTAATGGCGACACGAATGGCGACAGACATTAGATGATTTAGATATTTCCCTAATTCTTCAGCATCTCAGATCAGAATCTTAAACTCTGCCTAGCGACAGACTGACTGTGTGTGACCCCCCCTGTGTGCGTGCGTCTGTCCTGTGATAAATGACGATGCTCTGACCAACGGCTAGCTTGCGTCCCTCCGCTTGCTCCGCCTCCGTGACGGCCAGGTGAGCCGATGCAGATGTAGCGGGAGAGGAGGAGGAGCCCTGCTTGCAGCAGGGCTCCCCCCCTCTCTTCCTCACTCCTCTCTCACCCCTATTCCCCCCACTTGACCCCCCCACCCCTCAGCCCCACCTCAAGACCGCGCGTCCGTCTTCGACTTGACTATCGTGATCACGCTGGTGGCCGTGGCCACCTTCCCCGGTATGAACGGCCCCATGATGGCAGACGGCACGCCTCCGCCTCCTCCCCCGCCGCCCCCGGCTCCTCCCCCTCCCCCGGCCCGGACGCCGACCCCGACGGCGGGGCTGCGCGCCACAGTCCTGGCGAACGTCTGCAGCGCCTCGTACTTGGAGCGCAGCGCGTCCAGCTCCACGCGCATGGAGGCGTTCTCATTGGCCAGCTTGTCCACCTCCTGCTGCAGCTGCGCCTTCTGCTTCTCCAGCTCCTCCTTCTGCGTGACGCGCTTGACGCGGCAGCTGGCCGCGTAGCCGCGGTTCTTGAGCGTGCGCCGCCGCTGCTTGAGCTGCAGGATCTCCTCCTTGGAGAGGCCGCGAAGGTGCTGGTTGAGCTCCCGCACCGACATGGTCACCAGTTCGTCGTCCATGAGGCTGGTACCATTCTCCCCCGGCTCTCGCTTCACCTGGGGGGCGGGGTCGATGGGTGAGGATCAAAGAGTTATGAGTGAATATGAATATTTTATTATACAGATATTATATAGATATTTATTGTGTTGTTGTGTCCTCCAAAAACATGCATGTGAGGTGAATAGGGAACTCTAAATTTGCCGTAGGTGTGTGTGTGGCCCTCTGGCCTGTCTGCCACTACTTCCATTTCTGTCCCTATCTCTATCTCTCTACATTGTTTGTTTTTTCTTTTCCTTTTCTGCTCCAGGTTTCTTCCCACAGAAGGAGATTTTTCATGCATCTTTGTAAATGTATTCGTTTGGGTAAAGGGAAAGATAAATAAGATTATTCCTTTTTTCCTACCTTCAGGGCTTTGTTTCCTTTATTAGTCGTCGTCATGCCACTCTTCTGAGAAGACCTGCGAGGAAGCAAGAGCACATTAGTCAAAGCTGTATTAGAGCCATCCCATGTCAAAAAAAAGAGCTGCTACTACTGTGGTTGTGTGTGTGTGTGTGTGTGTGTGTCTGTGTGTGCGCACGTGTCACTACTGGCCCGGGCCGGAGGAGACGCACCGAACGCAAAGCCTCGTGAAAAACTCAACGGCATCTCCGTCTTCGCCGCACGAGTGAAAGTGACGAGCAAAAAAGCTTTTCTCAGAACTTTCCTGACTTCCTGCTTCCTGCCGGTGACACCGACAGTGCCCACCACCTTAGCGGTTGCTGCCGCGCTCCCATTGGCTGGCTGCAGGCCAATAGGAATGAAATTAATGTCACAAAAAAAAAGAGAAGAGGAAGTGGTCAAATGTTGTGGGAACGACTCCAGGGGAAAACCAACTGTTAGAGCGTTAGAGCGCACGCACACGACCACAGGCGCGCACGCACATACACACACACTCAGACAAACTCTTGTTTACAAAGAATAGTGCAAAATATAATAGTATCTGATATATATGTGGTCACATATATGTGTGTGGATCTTACATCCTGTTAGTGTTGTGAAACAAACAGACGATCCATCAGAAGATCAATTTGTCTCGTTACCCAATAAGACAAAGGAACAGGATGCAGTTCATTCAAGTGAAGCCAAAGTAACCAAATCGCTGCGTTCAAGTGCGACGTCCTCTTAAACGCCATCGTGTGTGCAGACTTTACAACCTGCTAATCTTTCCCCTCCTCCTCCTCCTCCGCCTCCTCTGTCCCAAAAACAGGCACTCGATCTCGGCCCTTGTGTCTTTTACTGTCGTGCTTCGACTCTTTCCCTCCACCTCGCAGCTTTGGTTGCAACACTTCAAAATAAAAGTGCAAGCGTAAAGGAATAACACATTCAACAATCCACATTCATGCTTCTTTGGTCTGTGGGAGGGAGTTGAACCCACAACCTTCCACTGGGTCGCCTCACTACTGCAACTACACACAGCAGTCGAGGCCGGAGAGAAGGTGCAACCAAAGTCAGGACGCGCACAGAGGCCAAAAAAAAAAAGAAATCAGTGAATTGAGAGAGCAAGTCGCGTTTGCGCTGCATAGACGACGGAGAGACAAAAGGGTGTCGGACGCGGCACTACAAAACAGCGTCAATGCGACGGCAACAAAGAGACGGAGAGTCTGCAGGGCCCAAGATGAGATCAGTCCTTTGAGCGAGCAGCTCCGCAGATGTGCGTTCGCGCAAAAGCCGCTCAATGACACGCTTTGTGCAGCGCGGCGGCAGTTGTCTGTGTGTGTGTGTGTGTGTGCGTGTGTGTGTGTGCGTGTGTGTGTTTGATAAAGTGTGGCTATTGTTGCTCTCGCTGAACTATCATCATGAGACCGGATGACTCAGCAGATTCCTGATCTTGCGCTCTCTCTCTCTCACACACACAGACACACACACACTCTCACACACACACAAACACTCTCTCTCTTTCACACACACACTCTCTCACACACACACACACACACTCTCTCTCTTTCACACACACACACTCTCTCACACACACACCGCCCTCCACTCACTCCGTCTTTCTCACCCTGCACACTTTCTCGCTCATCTCTGTCACTTTTTGCCCCTCCCCCCTCCCCCACCCCTACCCCCGCCGCACCCTGCACACACCTTTTTGTGCACGCGTGTGTGTAATTAGAGAATCAGAGCCTCTGATTGGCTGACTAACGGACAGTGAAATGAGCTTGTCGCCGCTGCCGCCGCCGCACCTGATTGTGCTGAGTCATGAGCATCAGGCCCCGGTGATGTGCTGATTAAAGACAACCTGTGGTGCTCCCATGTGTATTTATAAGCCCTCAGACGGGCACGTTTTTTTCTTCTTTTTTTTTGTTTCAACTTGAGCAACTTAAGAAAGAAGAAGAAGAAGAAGAAGAAGAAGAAGAAGAAGAAGAAGAAGAAGAAGAAGAAAAGACGCTTCGGGAACTTCAGGAAGAGAGATGCGGAGCGGCGACGCTTCAGTTCTCGTTTCATTAGAGCCGCCTTCCCGTCAGAGGGCCCTGGCGCCGGCGAACCACCCCCACAATGCACTTCTCTGCCTGCTATGTGCGTCTGTAGGTCTGTCTGTCTGTCTGTCTGTCTGTGAGCGTTTGTGCGAGCAGCGCTGCTGCAAATCCTGCAGTTATAAATAGCTGCAGATCAAAGCGGAGAGGGGGGGGGAAAGCGCACGTAACACAGGCAAACGCAAACAGGGGGCGCGCAGGGCGGAACGAACGCGTAAACTTTTGTCGTATTTCAAAGAAAGTCTGCGAGCGTGAGAAGAGAAGGAGGAATGAAGTCACTTTGACGTTTTTTTTCTCTTCCAACAGACTTGGTTTTGATTCGCGCACACGCGGTCAAGGGAGCGAGCGAGCGCCGTCAGGTCGGCCGCGCCGACTCGATCTGGGGTGCGGCCTCGCAACCTGGAGCTGGAGGAGCATCGCTCAACAATGGATGGATCAAAAGACGCGCAGGCTGCTTTAGGGGGGTGGGGGCGTGGAGGGGAGTCGAAGAGAACAGGCAGAGATTAAAAATAAAACCATAGGGGAAAAAAAAAAAAGAAAGGCAATTTTTCCTGCCAGGCACTGGTTTATTTCCCCTGTGCCCGAAAAAAAGCTCACCTCCCCCCAATACCCCCCTACTTCTTCCCACTGTGAACACATCTACATACAAAAACTAAACATGCCAGCGAGCGCAATACGCCTGCACACAGACTATACCCGTTCCCCCGCCGCCAACCCAGCAGGGCACCATAAAAAAACTACACAAACGTGTCGGAGTGTTTAAGGAGCGAGAGAAAAAAGCCCTGATGCACGCAGAAATTAAACACCCCGACACATGAATCGCAGCCCCCAGGTTTTAATGTGTGTTGGAGATTTTTTTTTTTTTTTTTAACTGTCCGGGGGAGTCTCCCAAAGCTGCCGGAGATAAAAGCAGCAGTGGAAGTAGAGCACTCAGGTGCACAGCGGCGGCAGCAGCGGCGGCCCACTCAAGAAGGCTGCTGCTATCTAACACCTCACATTTGTTCCCCCACCCACCTCATCAAAAGCGCAAGTTCCAAGTTGTCTACGTCTGCCCTCGGCGCTCGACACACCTCGAGTGCACGAGGAGCACGCACAAAAAAAAAAATCGAGCACGTAAAGATGGGAGACTTGACACCCTCGACACAGTCCAAGTGAATGACGGGGAGCTGAGATACGCATCTGCTAATTTAGATAGCTGGCGATCTATCTATCTATCTATCTATCTATCTATCTATCTATCTATCTATCTATCTGTCTGTCTATCTATCTTTCTATCTGTCTATCTATCTATCTATCTGTCTATCTGTCTGTCTATCTATCTGTCTATCTATCTATCTGTCTGCCTATCTATCTGTCTGTCAATCTATCTATCCTTCTATCTATCTATCTATCTGCCTTTTTTTCTATCCGCATTTCATCCATCCATCCATCCATCCATCCATCTCTATCTGTTGTTCACCTTCATTTTCTATCATTCATTCATGCCATCATCTGTCTCACCTGGCATGTCTGCATCGATGCCTGTTTATCCATCTATGTCCATGTACAGCCACATCCATATATCCCTTATCCATATGTATCCATCATCCATCCATCTATCCGTTGTACCATCCATTCATCCTATGCAATCCATTCCCAGTGGGAAGCACCACGGTTGACCGACATCTCAGGTGCAAAAGATGTACAGGTTGGACGAATATAAAAAGTTGGATCAGTGAACCAGTGGAGAGGAGAGGAGGACAATTCCACCATGAGGTCAAGTAAAAAAAAAAAAGTTTTCTTTTTTGACGCAAAGCCTATCGGTAACATCCAGCGTCGGCTGTATTCACTTCTGAACAATGACTGTTTTGAATGAAACCTTTTATACTGAAGAGGATCCATTTAAAACAGTTTTTTGTACCAAGGTAAGAAAATCTGACCTGCAAAAATCTATGTGTGTGTGAGTGTACGCGCGCGCATGTGTACACAGCCAAATGCATTCGACCACAATGATGCCCTTGCTCAGCAGGTGATCTTTAACCGGGGTCACACACACACACACACACACACACACGTGAACGCCAGAGGTGTCCTTCCCATAATGCTTGTGGGGTGGTCGCTGCACTGTGGTCAATGCCATACTCACTGTTGTTACAACAGACAGCTTCTTCTTTTTTTCTTTTTTTTGCTGTGGCAGGCTGAATTTTATTTTTTTTATTTTTTTTGGAGCAACCAAAAGAACGCTGACGACTCAAGAGCAGAGCTGCTTACGGTTACAGCGGAGAGACAAACACACACACACACACACACACACACACAAACACAGACTGAGAGGACGGGACGCAGAGAGAGCACAAAAGTAAAAGGTGAGGACGTCTGAAGGGGAACATGGTCAAGGAAAAAGGGTCAGAAAGCACAAAAAGGTGCTTTTTTGGCGGGGGGTGATGGTGAGAGCGGACAGGGGTGGCTATGGAGAGAGGAGGAAGAGGAGGAGGAGGAGGAAGAAGAAGAAGAAGAAGAAGAAGAAGAAGAAGAAGAAGAAGAACAACAACAACAACAACAAGAAGAACAACAAGAACAACAAGAACAACAAGAAGAAGAAAAAGAAGACGGGGGCGCTGGTGGTGGTGGTGGCGCTGGTGGTGGTGGTGAGGGAGGACTGAAAGAATGCTGACGTCTCCGGAGCTGATTAGCGTTACAGCAGAGACATCACACCCACAACCAGGAAAACTGCTGAGTGAGGAGGCAGGATGGGGAGGGGGTGCAAATGACAAGGGAGAAAGAAGATAGAGGCAAGTGGGTTGTGAGGAGGAGGAGGAGGGGACGGGAGTGGGGGGGCAGAGGTGGGGATGGGATGGAGGGAGGAACATCAATGATGAGGAGGAACAGGACGGAGGTAGGAGGGGGGAGGGAGGGGGAAGCGTTTAGGTGAAAATGCATCCTCGACACATTTGTAAGAGCTTAGCTGTCGGGTACGGGGGGAGGGGGGATACGGCAAGGGGGAGAAGGTGGTGGGGGGAGGAGGAGAGGGGAGGGAGAAGGGGGAGAGAGAGGAGAGATGAAAAAAAAAACCCTGAACTCAGCAGCGACCACGACTAAAACCTCCAATTAGAAAAGTTCTGAAGCTAATCCAGCGCTATGGAACTGCTGCTGACCATCTCCTGCTCCCCACAGACCTGCTGCTCCGTGTCACTGGTGGACGCACGCACACACACACACACACACACACACACACACACACACACACACACACACACACGCACAAAGCCCAGCATCTCTTGTTGACAAATCCAGTCCTGCAGAAAAGGATGAGAACCAGAGCGATGGTGTGGCAGAAGGTCAACACAGCCATCACAGGCCTTATAGTTGAGACCACACACACACACACACTGACATGCGCGCACACACACACCAGTGTTTTTTGTCTCTGTAAGCAGGATGAAGCCTCGCTGTGTCCCAAATCACACTCGTCCATCCGTTCATCTCCACTGGTTCTCTGCCCATTTCTTTCTCCTTCTGTTTCTACATTTGTTTTAACCATTAATAGACAAAAAGACCATAGAATAAGTCGTAGAGTGACACATTAAAAAACAACGTCGAACTGATGAAAACGCGCTGAGGTTGTAAAATGTCTTTCTTTATGAAAGTGTTTTTTTGAGTGTGAGGATCGTTTCCTACAAGGTGAAGCATTCAGTCCAGAGGTAGGTGGTTTGGAAACCTCCTCCTGAGTGTGTTCAGCTCTGTGTGTGTGTGTGTGTGTGTGTGTGTGTGTCTGTCTGTCACTCGGGCCTGAACTCCAACTAATCTTGTGTGAGGAGACCTTTTGAACCCGGCCGCTGCCTTCCACTGCACCGGGAGGAGATTCTTAGAAAGAGACTTCCTATTTAAAAGCTTGCTGGCTGGCAGACACTGTGCACACTACACACACACACACATAAGGAAAGTAAATAGCCAGATTAAGAGGCCTCAAAAACAAAGAGGGCGGGGTGGTGGTGGTGGTGGTGGCGGGAGCACACCGGCACAAACAAGCTGCGGCGGTCAGGAATAGACCGTCACAAGTCCTATCTGCAACATTATAGACACTCCAGACACAACAAGCGCTTTAACTGAGTCTCCTCCTCTGAACTCCTACCCCGTCGCCACCCCCCAGCGGCCTTCTGAACACACACGGACACACACACACACACACACACTCGAAGACACACAGCAGAGGTGACGTGATGGCCGTGATGGCGGCAGCGGCGCTCATTGATCCAGCGTGGGCAGAGGGTGTCGGGGGAGTCGGTGAATAATTAACAGCGAGCGCTGCGTGGAGGCTAATTGCGAATTAGGACTCAGATCAGCGATAATGGCAACCTGCGCACGGAGAGAGAGAGAGAGAGAGAGAGAGAGAGAGAGAGAGAGAGAGAGAGGGGGAAAGGGAGAGAGAGAGAGAGAGACAGAGATAGAGGCTCCGAGCCCAGAGACACGCCAGGGCCGTGAGGGAGGACGAGAGAAGACACCAGTCTGAGCCAGGACTGCGTGTGTGTGTGTGCGCGTGTGGAGACAGAAGCAGGAAGCTATTGACTGGGTGGTGTGCAGAGCGTGAAATAAGCATGATAACACAGACACAGAGGGGAAAACACGAGAAGGGTGGTGGTGGTGGAGGTGAAGGAGAAATGTGCAAAAAAGAAAAGAAAAAAAAGAGCACAAGTGAGTCCGGCCCACTCATATAGAGATATATATATGTGTGTGTGAATATGTATATACACACACATATATATCTACATATATACACATCTATCACAACAGTGCGCGGTGAGAGCGGAGCGATCGCTGTCACACCCTTCAGAGAGGTGCAAAGCGCCTGTGAGCCTGTGTGTGTGTGTGTGTGTGTGGTTAAGCGTGCACAAAACAATGTTTGTGCAAGTGTGTTATTAAAGGCGAGAAAAAGTCCTGGCGTCAACACGTTTTCCCCCCCCGGTTGCAGGTAGCGAGTCGGGAGCGCGATGACAAATTTCCCAACACAGGCAAAAAAATCCTGCACTGTCAGCTCGGCCTCTCTCTCTTTTTTTCGTAAGCTCTTTTCTTTTCTTTCTTTCTTTCTTTCTTTCTTTGTATCTCTTTGTTTCAAGAACGCTCCCTGGGTTAAGTTCAGTCTCTTCCTTTGTGACTGTAAATAAGAGAAGCACTGTGAGGGTGATGAATTTCGCAGCGTGACGGCTTTATAACTCAGCGGTTTTTTTTTCTCCCCCTCTTCCACATAAATCTCAGAGTGGAAAGAGAGGAAGAGAAAAACTGCGGATGTGTTTGTTGTTATCGGACACATTATATGGGAGGGGAGGGAGGTCCAGGCGGTGTCTCTGGTCCATTCGTCATCTTTACTGCTGGTCGCAGTTCCTGCTGACATCAGGACGGAGGCAGGATGCGAGCGGGACGCGTCACCGCTGCTTCACAGGGACTAAAGACGTGGGATCACGGAGAGCTCGTGCCAAATAATAAGTCTCGCATCATCCCTGTAAGTCCCACACGCAGCCGCGGTGTCGCCAACGTTAACTTAAAAAGTTAACAAAAAGAATCAGCGGAAAAAGCACGAGTGTGCGTCGCACTGTTGCTAAAAATCTGTGTTTTTATGAGGAATAACTCTGGATAACTTTATCCCCAGAGCTTCGCTCTCAGAAAGGAGCTGACTTCAATGTTTTACGTACATTTTTGTCTTCTTCTTTTTTTCCCCCCAATCTTTCCTAATTTGATTCCAGGATGGCAAGAAGACGCACAAGTCACAAGTTGTTCAACTTATTTCCAGCTGCATTCGAGTACAAGAGTTCAAGTGTGACAGCTGGGCGAGTTTCAGAGCAGAAGGCCACACTCTGTCAATGGCCCGGTCAAAACTGGCAAGGATGAATAGTAAAGTCATATTATAATAAAGTGATAAAGTGTCTTTGAAGTACATTGAAGTAGAAGGGTTAAGTTGGGGCAACTGAACTTATAATGATAATAATAATAATAGCAGTACATTTATTTTGTAGATTGCTTTTCAAAGTCTTCAAAGACACTTTACAAAAGAAGGTGAAGACGTCAGAATAAAGTTTGCAGTTAAAAAAAAACATTGAAATATAGAAACAAAAGTCAAGTGGAGATTAGAGTGAAATAAGCGGAAAAAAAGAAGACTAGAATCAATTTTAATTAAAACCAAATAAGTAAGTCAAAAAGCGAGCCGCATTAAAACAGTAACTAAACACTAAAAGCAGTCTGGAACTTGGTCCTGCAATCTTTCGCCTCGCGTCCGAAAGGCTTCCTCAGTTCTGATGTGGTATGTTGTAGGTGAAATATGAGTCTTTTCAGTGTACTTTTAATAATTTGTTTAAAAAAACACAACCTTACACTGTATTACAACAACCGGCGACAGGTAACGACAATAACTAACTGCAGCTTTTATCAGTTTTATTCTACTAAAAGATTTAGAAAAATGCTTTGAAAAACGCTTTGAAAATGATGAACGCAAAAAGTTGAACAGTGTTGTTATTCCTGTGGAAAGTGATTTCATGCCACAGGTGATGGAAGAGACACAACGTGTTCCCTTTGATCAAACAGTGTGTGTGCAGGCTCGCTGTGCCAGTGTGTGTGTGTGTGTGTTTTTAAGAGGTTCAGAGATTCAAACCATCACACAATCCCAGGATCAACACACTGCGGCTGGAAAATGCGGCAATTTGGCGCATGGAGATGATGCAACGGGTAGACAACCTCTGCTTAGCGGGGCCCTGGCTGCTCGCTGCTCTCGCTGCTCGCTGATACATAGCCGGCGTCTGAAAAACAAGCCCGACTGAGAATCTTTGCTTTGCTGCCGTCTATTTGCGTTTGTGTGGGAATGAGTTGCCTTCTTCTTTGACTGGAGCCCTTCTCAACATCAACATCAACAACAACCAAAAAAAATAAACAAATAAAAGAGCTCCAAAATAAACACAAGAGGTCCGCAGAGGGAGAACACGAGAGCGCGACTCTTTTGGTACAAAGGCAGGATATCAGCGCACCGCAGCCAGAGCCGGAAAAAGAAGCCTCGACCAGAAATTCACACAAGCTAACGGCTCCGGCAAGCAGCATCTCGTGCCACAGAAAACAATGTTGGTGTTAATCCCACCTTGCTGATGGAAGGGAAGGTCTTTCTTATATCAACTGTGAACATCCATGAACCACCGTCCTAAATATGGGCCACCTTCAACTGACTGTATATGAAAACATCAAAGCTTATTAACAGCCAAAAAATACTACAATTATTCATTTTTAGTAAGTAGTCAAACTTAAAGATACATTTGTTTTGTTTTTTTAACTTCATTCCATTGTTCCACTATACCTAAAACAGCTCCTAATACGATGTACATCTTCACATCTTCTTTTAGACATACGGCCTATCCATTTTTCACAGTCCCAAAAATCCATAAGGAAATAGGTCGCAGGTCATTCAAGTACAAAGCCCCATCCGATTGGAGCAATTGACCGTCCATCACATCTTTTTTTCCACCTTAACAGCAAATGTATTTTCCCATTTAAGAGCAGAATGTCCTTGATTTGGAGATCATTTCCTGCTTTATTTCTTTCATTTGTTATTTTTCTTAAAATGAGTCGCCTTCTGTTGCTCCTGGTGTTTCATTGTGATGCATATTTGTATTCCTATGTGAGTGCATATGATTGGCATGTGTGCATATGTGTACCATAAACTTATTGTTTTGAGAGCCTGTGATGTGATGTGGTGTGGGGGGCTGTGGAAGTTGGAGAGTAGCGTGTTTCGTGTATCTTTGCAACGTATGTCTTTGTGTTACTTGTATGCGGGACCTCCTTGAAAACGAGATGCTTCATCTCGAGGGGCTGTCCGAAATCAACTTAAACTTCATTTCACGTCTCCAGTTAAACCAAAACCTCACTTTTTCCCTGAAACCTCTGCTCTTATTTGACTGGCGCTGCGAGCGAGTTGAGGTCTGACTTATCTTCTTCATGGTGCCGTAGCTCATTGAGAGGTTATTCAAATGAGGAGCCAGCCGAGGCACTTGTGGAGGGAGGGTGGCTGCACTTGACACACAAAGTCACAGACGAACACAAGGACACGCGGCGGTGGCGGCGGCGGCGGCACACTCACACGGAAGCAGCAGGAGGAAAAGAAGAAGAAGAAGAAGAAGAAGAAGAAGGACAAGAAGAAGAAAAACGTGCAGCGCAGCAACGATTATGCACCAGATCTGCTTACACCATATTTCATCATTACGGTGGAGGGAGAAAAAAAACACTCAACTATTGATCTGCCCCTCTGCTTCCTCTTTCTCTCTGCCTCTCCCTCGCACCCACTCGCACACGCTGGCGTTTATTCCCCCTTTTACTTCTCTCTTTTTTGTTTTTAAAACTTCTCTCTCGCACTCAGAAAAATTTGCAAGCATAACAAGACTTTTTTTTCGGAAATGGATCCCGCCGGTGAAGAAAAACATAAACACACAGGAGCCGCTTGGAAATTACCTCCGCAAAAACGCACAACAACATGCTCGCTGGAGTGTAGAGAGAGGTGGAGGGGTGGGTGGGTGCGGTGCGGCGGACACAATATTTAAAACACCTGCGCAATCTACTGCAATCCGGCGGCAATAAATGCTGCCTCTGTGAGATTTCATCTCCAGCGCAATCCCAAAGTGCGGCGGCGATCCCAGAGTGGGATGGAGAGCACGGAAACAGGAGCATGTCTGTTAATATCGCTGTGCATTAGGACCATTAAGAAAATGAATAAGAATCGAACGTTAATGAAAGTTAAACTCTGGCCAATAACGAGGCAACTACGAGACACTTAAGTAGCTAGGCTGAAAACGCGTTTTCAGTTTAAAAAAAAGACATTTCCTGATAATTTGTTTAGATATTGGATGTTTTTTTTTCACAGAGACTAAAGAATATTTGGGGTTATGAACTTAAATAGGAGCAGATAGTGGTAGAACATGTTATTCTCTAGGCTGAAAGTTATGAAAATTAAAGTTTTCTCTTTGTTTTATGTGTGTACATGTGAACATTAGAGAACAAATCAATTGTTTTCTCTGACTTCTAGTTTCCAAATCAGTTGACTGTTCTTTCATGAGACTGTAAACTTCCTGTAATTTTCTTTGATGAAAATGGTCAGCTGAGGACAACGATTTTCTCAAAATAGTTTATTTGTGAACTTCTGAAGTAGCACGTCATGGTTTGAGAGGCTGTTGCCTCAATCGATTGCACTTTCAG
This sequence comes from Thamnaconus septentrionalis, assembly GCA_009823395.1. Taxonomy (NCBI): domain Eukaryota; kingdom Metazoa; phylum Chordata; class Actinopteri; order Tetraodontiformes; family Monacanthidae; genus Thamnaconus; species Thamnaconus septentrionalis. The sequence goes on from CM020501.1 coordinate 18,918,360, forward strand.
TTCTTTGTGCATTTCCATGCCTCTTTTTATCAGACTAAACACTCCGTGTCAGCTCTCTGTCCTCCCTCACACGCGACGAGATGCGGTTTCACACATCAACTTGACCACAGTGTCGCTCCGGAATAAAACGAGCTCATGTGACCTTTCCACAATAACGCCACACAGATGCACTTTTCAGATGTTTTAAAGCAGAAAGGCTGCACACTTAGCGTGGGGGCTTCCTCCTGCAGAGAGACGCTTCAAACAATGATGAAAAAGGAATTAACTGACAAGTGCAAAATGCAACAATAACAGCCAACTGAGAGTAAAACCACTTCCCATTGCCACAGCCTCAGAGGTGCAGTGCGGAACCTACTGGCTTGCGATTTATAACCTTGGTTCTTGGACCCCCCGACACACACACACACACACACACACACACACACACACACACAGAGCCAGGCCCCAGAGCAACTATCCCTGCATCTTATAGGTGTTCCATATCACCTGCTCTCTTCACACACACACACCTACACACATCACTTTCACACACACACACACGCACGACAAGGCAAAGAAACTAGCTGTGCTAAGTAACAAGTGAAAACACCATCTGTCAAGCGAGAGCGCATTTGCTTCGCCTCAGCATTTTCAGGGGAATGCCTTGAAGACAAAAAGGTCCTTGTTCTCAATCTCTGCAAATCCCATCTCTCATTCTTCCTCCCTCTTCCTTCATCCCCCTCCCGAACCCCCCCGTGCTCCGCGCGCTTTGCTGCCGCTCCGCCACCATCAGCAGAAGTTGCTCGCATAAGCATTGGTCAGCGTTCAATTACCGTGAACACCAGGGAAGGATGGGGAAAAGTACTTGACAGAGAAATGCTCTTCAAGCACTGATTAAATACTGATACCGAGTATAAAAAGTTTAGCCCCTTGGTTTGGTGTGTGTGTGTGTGTGTGTGTGTGTGTGTGTGTGTGTGTGTGTAAAAGAGAGGGAGAAGGAGAGACAGTGAAGGGGTATGGGGGGGTTCTTCCCCTCCAATACTGATACAACTGTTTCATCATTATGACCCTCTATTACAGTACTTGCCAACTTGCTTACTACATACTTTTGATACACTCCGCAGAGTGCTGACTCTCACTAAAGATGCTGATATGGAGTCATTAGGGGGTGAAGTTTTCTGTTTTTCTTGTGCCCACTGAGCCTTCCTATTAGCCCTCACTCTTTAGTGTTTAAGTTGCAACGCTCCATACACACTTGCGACTAAGGCGGCAGCAGGTTATGGCCCATCTAGCAGAGATCAATTGGAGGATTTTTGTATAAGTTGCAAAGCATCCCATTTGTCTGAGGATGTCGGTGGGGATTTCACCTAATCGAAACTCAAAATTCGGCGATGCTTCTGGTGTTAACATGTTATTGAACAATAAAACAATAGATATAATGTGATGTTTATACTTATTGTTATAAGTATAGTATAGTGTAATGTATAGTGTTTTTTGAATGGCATAATTCCATTATATTATTTCTATTAGTTTTTTTTGTTATTATCCTTGTTATGAAGCAGTACTGTTGGTAAAAGTACATGAATTTTAACAAAGCAAGGCAGCGCACTGATCGATGTATGTGAACAACTTTTTTTTTTCTTAATAAGAAAACTGTTTCTAACGTAGTAGAAAAAAACAACAACAAAGGAAAACGACTGAAGCACCGTCATATTTACCCGAAATATACTGGAAAAAAACTGAACTCTGCCATTTAATTCAATAGGGGACAATTTTAGCAGCGATGACACTTCGCATACGCACACTTGGCGCCCACACGTAGAGCTCTAATTATCCCACAAACACACGTCAACGGTCGTCAGAAGACCGGGGGAGGGGGACATTGTATCTCATGTTGCGTTTTGCGTTTCAGCACCATCAGCACCATGGTTCTGCCCATTTCCGGTACCGCGATAGTTAGAACCGCGATATAAACCGAGCTCTCTCTCTATCTCTCTCTCTCTCTCTCTCTCGCTCGCTCGCTCGCTCCAGACCTTTGTCCGCGCGCCGGTGCCATGTTGCCATGGCTCCCTCGTGCCTCTGCTCGCGCGGAACGTTGAGGAACAACAACGTTGTGATGAATCAGCATCTCCGCCGCGAGTCCTTAAACCCGGTGCACAAAAGCACCCACACGCCGGGAAAAAAGGGGGTTCCGTCTATTATTTTTTTGGACGTTTTCTGGCGGCACAAAACACTCGACCCATATACCCTCCCCCTCCTCCTTCTTAGAAAACCTCTCACCTAATGTTATGTGACAGAATAGGAGCGTCATGACACAAAGCAAATGGCCAACACGCTCACTCACGGCTCCTCAGCGCCGGAATTCAACTCCTTAAGCTAGTTAGCCGCGTCTGCTGTCACTTAAAACAACCGAACTCGGTGACAGCTCGGCTTGTTTTGTTCTATCGCTGTCGCCGTTGTTTGCTCTTTGGTTGTGCACCTTGCAACGTTTGTTTTGTGAGACAAGACAACAAGAGGGAGGAGGAGCGGGCGGGGGGAGATGGAACATAAAGGCTTCTCCCTCTTTGGGTCAGTGGAAAACTGTCCGAAAATGGAACTCTCTCAGTCAGTTGACAGTCTTACCTGGCGAGGAACCGGAACGAGTCAGCGGCGCCAGGAGCCACCGCGGGCGGGCGGTGACCGCCGCTCCGTGTTTGCTGCTGCCGCCGCCGCTGCTTCAGCACCAGCACCAGGGGGACGGGGACAGTCAGTCAGTCAGTCAGACGGAGATTCAGTTCAAGGGTTTCCGGGGGTTTCCTCCGTCCCACTTCGGAGAACGCTCCCCCAACTGCCGCTCACCGTCTTTTCAAAAACTGACTTAATAATAAGCAGCTATTCGGCGGAACGCGGCACAAGGGGGGAATCCCCACCGGCACGTCGCACAGAGTAGAACGAGCCCACCACCCCGCTATCGAGCTGCCCTCCCCGGGGGTGGCTCTGTCTGCTCTCTAATTCCGACACATGGCTCTCGGTAGCGGCTGACAGCCAGCCAGCAGCAGCCATCCACCCAGCAGGCAGGCAGTGCGGCGAACACCCCCCTTTGTCTGGATGATTAAGGCAGTCGCTCGCTCGGTCGGTTGTAAAGTAGCGTAGCCGCTTCTCTCTCTCTCTCTCTCTCTCTCTCTCTCTCTCTCTCTGTACCTATCTCGCCGCGCGACCAAGCCCGAGCGCCGGGCCAGTGGGGGGAGAGCACGCGGGGGTCTGGACCGTGATGATGATTCAGCATTCCGCGGCTCGCGCCGCTGCCCTTTAAAAGTGACTCCGCCGCCCGCGAGGCCGACCGCCCAGAGAGTTCGGCCGGAACAGGACCGTCGCGATTTGTAGGTGCGAGCCGCGAGCGGCACGAGCGCGTCCGCGTTGTACGGCGGTCGGCGGCGCACAGTCAGCACAACGAACGCGGTTAAAAATAATAATATTAATAATAATTCAGCACTTTTAACGGAATCCCCCCAAAAAATAAATATTTGAGAACACAGCTGACTCACCAGAAGTCCGAGCCCCGGTGCCTTTCGCCCGCCGCACCGTCGATCCGAGGCGTGAGTTCGCCGATGGTCGGCCGAGCCGAGCCGGTGTGTGGAGGGGACAGCAGGAGAAATGTGTGTGTGTGTGTGTGTGTGTGTGTGTGTTGTTGTGTGTGTGCTTTGTGTGTTATTTTTTCCGCTCACGCCTCTTCTTCGGCTGCTCTCTACATATATCCACTCCTCCCGTCCTCTCTTGTGTGTTTTTTTTAGTCTGTGATCGGAGGCGCCAGACGTCATTTGATGTTTGGATCACATGGTTTCATTCATGAAGGATCAACGCAACCCGCATTTAAAGACACACCAGACTCTTTACTACCGAGGGCTGTTGTAACAACGGCCGGCTCCTCCTCCTCCTCCACACACACACACACACACACACACACACACACACACACACACACAATCTGAACTTGGAGGTAACATTTTTGTGTGTCGAGTAATTGGCTCCAACAATAGAGCTGACTAAATTCATCACTGAATAGCTATAGAGAGACAGAAAAATAAAGACAGTCAATAGCAACGAAGATAAATACATTATTATTATTATTATTATTATTATTATTATTATTATTATTATTATTATTATTATTATTATTATTATTATACATTTTTTAAGAGCCTTTCTGAACACCAATGGACACTTCACTGGGTGAGAATAATGCAAAAAAAAAGCTACACAGAGAAAAGAGTGAGTAATAAGAAATTAAATGAAAAAAACTAAAATAAAATGGAACAACACAGTTAGACAGACCAGCACATTTTAAACATATGGGTTTTGAATCTGAATTTAAATATAGGAAGAGGGTCATCCTATAGAAAGCTTTGCTCCCCATGTTACTGGTAATGTTTTTTTTTAATTCATGGAGTTGAAGAAAAGCTATATTTTAGCATCACCTCCTTTTTAAATGACAAAGCCTAATAATCATCATCGTAAAACCATGCAAACGGACACGCAAACGTTGCAGATGATTATCTCAGAGTCACTTCTTCATTAGAACATGATAATGCAGAGTGTGACAATGTGCAATTTCCTGGCTACATTTCTGCAGAAAACTAAATGTTTCATTTTTCTTTATACCAAAGTCATAAAGGTTTTCCACAACATGATGCAAACAAACTTATTTTATATCAGAACTGGAGTATATTGTTTTTGTCCTGAATGGCTGTAACCTTTATTCCTTTTTGCTCACTGCAGAACAAGCCACATATTAAACGTCCATAATCATATCACGCAATATCCACCCTCAATAACAATACAATTAAAAAAAGAGAGAACTATTAGAACTGATGCACAGGCCTTTATCAATACTTCATTTCCATTTATGAGGAACTAATGACTTTCAATATTATCCAAGAAGGCACTTAAACATTATTAGCAGTGTATTTCAAGATGCTGGCTCCACAGTTTATATTAAAAAAAATATAGCTGACATTTAAAAAATTATATCTCCAGTCTGATGTTCATGATTCTTTAAGGACTCAAAGTCAATAAGCCAAATAGTTAAGAGAAAATATAGCTTCAAAGAGCACTTTAATTCACTGCAGTATTTTTTAGTTATCTTTTTTAATTCCGTCCTAAAGTTGTGTTTCCCAGAATTTCATAATTTTCCAGTGATTGAACAAATTTTCATGAAGGGTCTTTAAAAATGCTATTTGTATGAATTAAAAAAAAACACACACACACACACAAGAGGATGACATGACCTGTGATGAAAACAAACACAAAGACAAAAGTCATCTTCAGGGTCAGTATTGCAGTACAACAAGTCATTAAATGTAGTGTTGATGGCGAGAATAAACAAATGGATAGTTCATGCATATAGTTAATATACTAACTAGTATCAGGAAACATTAATTACGTGCGAGCAGCATGGAAAGAAAACATTTGAGAATATTTATCTGTTTGTGTCCAGGTTCCCTTCTAATATCACTGATCTGCCCAAAACTCGGTATTTTCACACATTTTTAGCAGGGCTGAAACTGCAATCCGCCCTTGGGAACTCAAAAAAAAAAGATAAAAGTCATGCGTCAATTCAGACCTCCACACGATGATCACATGTGAGTTCCCAGTATGCACCAGTTAGCATGAGAGGGAAGCCTGGCACTGCAGAATCACCGTGTGGTAACTGCAGGAGCTTCCTCTTTCTGCGACCGTTTCAACAGACAGCTGCGCCGAGCTGATACTGTATCAGCCCAGAGATCACACTGGTGCACTGGGAGGGGCGGGGCGGCACACACACACACACACACACACACACACACACACACACATTATTGACTGAAGTGAAGTGGTGCAAACAGTGCAACGGAAGATGAGGGAAGTCTGAGCGTCCTGTGTTTCAGGGAGGTGGAGGAGGTTTGAGGGCAGTGATGGAGAAGAAGGACGAATCCCTTCCATCCTTTGCCTCATCTTGGTTGCTGGCACTCCTCCCGGCCTTGATACCATATCCAAAACAAGCACGTTACTTGCAAAAGGTCAGTGATTATGATGATTGAGTGGAAATGACAGGTAGCATCTGGCCGTACCTGTGGATGGAAATCCCACACTGGGCCGCAACGCAGCAAGCACACACACACTCACACACACACACACGCGCAGCGCGCGCACACACACAGGTGGCACTCAACTTTTTACTCTGGATTATTGTGATGGGAACCAAACTACCATCCTGGGCCTTCTGTCCTGGTGTCAAGATGATTGACACTCATTGGCACTCACCCTCTTCATGCTGCCTGCAGCCAAGGAGGCTCTCAAAGCCTCTGTCTCTGACCGATGAGGAGGTAACAGACGTTTGATAATGAGAGGCAAATGGAAGTCTCTCCAGGAAGGGCTAATCTTAACGGGCAGAGGCAGGAGGGGTACGGAGAGCAACCTGCTGAATAAAAGGAGGATTACCAGGACACTTGAGCGGCGCAAATAAACAGCCAGAGAGCCCCGAAAGCTTCCAGTTTAATCAAGCCACACTTGGTGTGTGTAGGTTTGAGGGAGGGAAAAAAAATAAACTAATCCTACAACAGCCATAATTGTTGAATTATAATGAGGACGAGGCAGCAAACTATCACTTTTCTTCCATGGCTTTTAACTGGCTATTGTGCACCTGTGCACTTCCTCAATGCGCTCACATGAGCCTATCTCATTGTAACACAAAGTGGCATCTGTTAATCCAACACACAGCAGCTGGGAGTGCAGGAACAAAGAGAAACAAGAAGTCCGAATAGCACAGCACACCCTGCGAACCGGGCATAATCACGCTGGTTCAGAACTCGCTCAGATTCCCAGTCTGCAGCACTTGGTGATGGAGAGAAATATTACTTTGAGAAAGTTCTTAATCCTTTATTGGCCATCGACTGAAATTCTTGGAAGGTTTAAAATTTTTGCCTCGGAGGGTTTTCGCGAAATCCAAAAAGACAAAGAACAAAACAAGTGATGTTCTATAAACTCTTCTTGAATGTTCATAAAGGAGTCATGAGGAATTTGTGAAAGTGTCACATGTGCAAAAATAAGTTCGGCAAATCAGAACTGAAAGTAAAATTAACTAAAATATCACATATTACCTTTTATGATAATGGTTCCTCACCCAATGAAGGGTGAAGATAGAATTTAGATTCAGCATAAAAAATGGCATATTTACTATTTTCTATTCTTTGATTCAGTCCTATTCAGCAGGTTGTTCGTGTAGTTCTTACATTACATGGTCGCGAATCTGTTAAATTATAATCTTGCTCCACAAACTGTGTATCTTTTTTCCCATCCCATCTGTTTCCTAACACTGCTCTTACGCCAGCTTGATCTCATGGTGCTGGGGTGAGAGCGGGGTCACCAGTTCATCGCAGAGCCACACCAACAAACACCAACACTGAGGGACATGCAGGGGGAAGTGAACTTTCTTCTAATTAACTGACTCAAACTTATTTCATATTAAAGACAGTGGTGTAGTCCACTTGATACGCAGTTATATGCCATATAATCATTAGAAAAGGTCCCGACTCAACGTACAACCATGATGCGCAAAGATGCGTATCAGTTGACTGTCCAGTTTAAAGTTTTGATTAAAAGGATGTTTTCTGTTCTGATCTGTTTGACAGTCAGCCATTTCATTTGTGTTTGCACCACTTTCAGCACTTGATTGCTGAAATTTAATTTTTTATATAATTGTGTTCATTATTTATTAATTGTTCGTTTCTTTTCTTTCTATTTGAACACATTTGTCTTGTCACTGCTGCTCGTCAGTTATATGAAATCCAGCTGTAAATGACTGCGTTGCTTCCAGTACTTACAATACTAAATTTAGACAATACACAATCAGTCGATGATCTCACTTATGTGGATGCATGCTAAATACATTACTGACTAGACTACACCGCTGATTAAAGATGCTCTTTTCAGAGCAAAAAACACAATAAACAGAACGCAGTTCAAATGCAACCCGAAGTACACAACGAGCTACACTCTTCTGTGTTTTTGACACTACGTGATGGGAAATAATGCAAACTATCACCCGGAACTGCAGAAAATTCGCAAATCTTCCCCAACTGGAAGAACTAGTTGCATGAAAATGGGTAGAACAGTGCCATCTGCAGGTCGACGTGCATCGTGACGACTCGAGAGCTTGAAGACCAGCTCAATCAAAAGCTAAACCGAATTCACAGAGCAGAAGTAATAAAAGTGAGAATATAGAGAAGGTCTTGTAGGATCTGTGAGGAGTCACTGCAACCGATCAATGTTGAAGCAGACTTCTCAATCTGTTTGACGACGTACTCAAGACACTGAAGCGTCTGTTTTGACTTATTTAATATGACCTTCCAGATAAACAGAGCAGCATGACGGCAGCAAAGCAACAGGTAACATGTGACGCAGGGTCCAATTATAGATAAGACAAAGACAGGGCAGGCTGAATATTGACAGAATGACATCGGTGGAACACTTAACATACGAATGGATTCTTAAGATTAAGGCAGCACCATCATCATGTTTCACAATAAGTTCATAATGAGAGAAACAAACAAAAATAATGAATGAATGAAATATAATAAAAGCAGCAGAAAAAGAAAGTTGCCCCAAGGTGCAAGGGGAACAAATTAAAGTATAATGCTGACAGATGTTTTAAAGCTTTAAATATTTACTTGTTTATTGTTTTGTTTTGTTTTTTTAAAAAAGGCACAAACTTCTTAATGTGCTAAAAAAAAAACAACAACAAAAAAACAAAAGTCGGACACGGCACGAAAAGCCGTGCTCACATGTAAGAAAAATTAGGTCATGTTTTGTTCCATCCATTGTCACGTCATCGTTAACATAACACTGTTGGTCGCACAAACAAAAAGAACAGTACGTGAAGATTTACCTTCATTGGGTTTTTTTTTTTTTTTTGGGCCTTTAAAAGGTGGACGCTAAAAGCTCGATAGCATCCGAGCAGCCATCTGGTGTCCATCAGGATCCCATGATGCACCAGTGGCTCACTTTGACAGTCTGCGTCACACACACACACACACACACACACACACACACACACACACACACACACACACACACACACACACACACACACACACACACACACACACACACACACACACACACACACACACGGTGCACTTTTGCTCTTCCATACGCGCCGTCATTAATCCGGCATCAGACACCGCCAGCTCCGTAATCTGCATAATCTGGCATTTATATTAATTTGGCTGTGATTTCAGTCCAACCGCAAGTCCTTTCCGTTTTTTTTAAAAAAAAAAAAAAAAGGCTGTTTGTGCTGAGCAGCTGTCGACGGCGAGAGCACGTCTGCTGCACCAGCGAGCGAGCCTGTCGCCGTCAGTTGTCAGTTCTTCTTGGTTCTCGGGGTTCGGGCGTTGAAGAGGTTGAGGCCTGGCCGGCCGTTGCCGTTGGCCACGTCGCTTACGGTCACTCCGGGCTGCTGCAGCACCTTGTCCAGGGTCGTCTTCTTGATGGCGGCTGGAGAGATGCGCTCCTGGTCTGCGAGGTACTGCAGCTCCCTGCCAGACAAAGAGGGGGGATCCTTGAGTTAGAGCAGGCGTTGGCAAACTACGACCCATTAAGCTTTTTAATCTGGCCTGCCGAACTTGAAGAAATGATATTACTAGTAAGTAAGTCATAAAATAGCTGCATTTCATCCACTTTTTCAGTGTTTTAAGAGTCATTTAATTAAACTGTGGGGCTTCAAAGACATGTTTTGTTGCAACTTTGCCGTCATTCATTTTCAATTGATATCAAAGCACTACTCCGACTCCTCCGTCACATTTTACAAACCTTTATGGTCCACCAGTCAAAAACTTTGCCCACCCCTTAGTTATAACATCAGTGCAACTGTACAGTGTGTGTGATAAACTGACAATATTTAACGTGTTTAATATGGGGGGGGGGTTGAAAATTTTAAAGAGAAGGCAGAGAGGGCATTAAATATTCATGTCTGTTTTGCATTTATGCAATACTTGAAATATTAATTTCCCTTACGTGGCGTTGGTTTTAGTTGTAAAAAAAATAAAGTAACTTCTTTTTTTTCTCAAAGCCTGGGGAGAACTGGTTCATATTTCACATTATCAACATGTTAGTCGACACATTATTAAAACTGTAATGTCTGACTTTTTTTTCCTCCTAAAAATCTAAAAACAAATGCTTTAAAGCTGTGGCTGTTACAAGTCTTGATAGTGCTGCTCCCTTAAAATGCAAGAAATTAAATAACGAAGAAGAGGTTCCAGTGCCCCTTGTGACATCACAAAGATGTGATTTATGAGAAATTAGCATGCACTTTAAAGTACGAGACAGACATTTCCTCTTTTTCCAGGAGTTCACAGACACAGTATTGATTGAATTTTGCCTCGTATGGCGTCTGCCTTCTCTGTGACCTTTCCTAAAGTCATAAAACAGACCTAAAAATATCTGGAGCATTAATATGAGACTAAAAATGAATGGTTCAGGGGAGAAGTGCAACTCCAAGGAAAAGGTTTACAGAAGAGTTTCTGATGTGACTGATGATTTCTTACCGCGTCCGGATGCACGAAGCCTCCACCGCATTGATGAGGAGACTTCGGAAGCCGCCGCTCTCCAGGACATGCAGGGCGTGGATGGTGGCGCCCCCTGGTGAGCACACGTTGTCCTTGAGCTGGCTGGGGTGCTGCTCCGAGTCCAGCAGCATCTTGGCGGCTCCCTGAGGAGGAACAGCAAACAGAGCAACGGGCTTAAGACAAAACGAGGAGATCAGGGAGGGAAACTCATTTTAATCCTGCACAGTCATGAGATGCTGAGGCAGCATCACGGCTCTAAACAGCAAAGATGCCTCAGTCATCATTATTGTGAGATTGGTGCAAAGCACGCACAGCATTTTGGCTCATGCAGGTTATTAAATCCAGTGACAGACAGAAAAAAAAAAACTTGTTGGAGCATCTTGTTGGCTTGATTGTGCAACTACAGTTCAATATTAATCAGTAAGGAAACAGGAGAAGAGGAGTTTTTACTGAGTGCATCATAATATTATCTCAAGAGTTCTGTGAAAACATTTAAAAAAAAAACAACCATAATGCTGCTGATCAAAATGCAACAAGAAGGTGAGTAAAGGACGTAGCCTGAGGCCACTGCAGCAACAGCAAAGTGACTCGGATTGCAATCGGAAACGTGTCTCTTTTACAAATGAAGTGAAGCCCGTAATCTTTTCCCCTTAATCACCAAAATAAACCTTGAAGAAAACTTCCACGAAAAAAGCAGACTGGGCCTTTGGGTTTTAGTATTTGGTCTGATGCGCAAGTGTTTTCCGTCTGCATGTGCAGTGGGGTTGTGGACTATGCAGACAGAGAATTTAAAAAGCCATAAACACCACACAGGCAGCGATGAGAAGCCGACTCACCAGCAGCGCCTGAGCTCCCAGTCGGACGGCCAGTCTCCGAGGCAGCCCCATCTTCACCCCTCCGTCTGCCAGAGCGTCCAGGGCCGTGAACGCCTGTAGGGGACACGAGCATGTGGTGCCTTTCAGACAGACAGTCTGACAAGTCTCTCGCAAGCTACAAAGTCTGCTTAAAACAAATGTTTGCAGTGACAAGAGGGAGGCATTCATTAATGAGTGAAAACCTGAGAAGACAAGACGACACACGCCGGTGCAAAACTGCTGAGAGCACAGCAGCCGGCGGGGCGCCACTCTTGTCTTAGGTTTCTAGATATTAGAATTTAAGGACCCGCATCTGTTGCTTGGGTGGACTTCTGTCCATCTACGCCAGTGGTTCACCACTGGTGAAGTCTCAGAACTCACATTTGTTTTCCTTATAATGAAGTTGCGACCCAAATTCATTCCACAAAAATAAAAATGCTAGCACAAATTCTATCGTGTCTAGTCAATAAATTATTGAAATTATTCAATTGTGTGTCCTGCAAAATAGACACATTTTCTCTATAAATATACAGTATATATTTTAAAATCCCCTTTTTCATTTAAAAAAAAAGAAAAGAAGGGAAACTGCCCACGAAGCCACGACCCAACCAAAACATCTCCGCGACCTACTTTTGGGCTGCCACCCACCAGTTGAGAAACATTGATCTACAGTACAGCTGTGTTGTCAACAGTTGAAATTAAGGAATGCAAATTATCGGTGAATTCATTAATCGTTAGTTGATTAATCGATAATCAATTAATTGTTAACATCCTTGGTTGAAATGCTATTTTTGGTGAAATATCCCTTTTGTTCCGACGGTTACTTACGTATGCCGGCCCGCTGCCACTCAGCCCAGTGACGGCGTCGATGAGGTCCTCCTCCACCTCGGTGCAGAAACCCACGCTGGCCATCAGCTGCTCCAGCAGCTTTCCATCCTCAACCTGGAGCAGAAGGAACAAGTCAGTGCGAGGGATGCAGGAGATCAGGTACTTCACCTCCAAACCTGGCCAACTCATCAAACAGGACAAACTTCGAGATCAATTGTGTTCATTATGTCTTCAGTTTTTAATTGATTTATATCTTTATTGTAATCAGGGTCTTTATAGAAAGTGCAAAAAAAGTTTAAAAAGAAAAACAGCTCTTTAGATTTCACCTGTCGTTTTATGGTCTGATCGAATTTCTGAGGTATCCTGACCTGTGATCAGTGTCACCCCGTGTTCACACAGCAAGAGAAGTTGCTTTGGTTTTGCAAGGCACTTTTACCTCTGCGTGAGTCCCAGTGGCGTAGACCGTGGCGCCCTCCTTCACCACGACAGGAGTGTTGGTCATACATCTCATGACTTTGGGGGCTGAACGGTGCTGGAGCAGCTTCTGTAAAACATACATGCACGGGAAAAAAGGTTGGATACTAGTGGAGAGCAGCAAAGTGCTCAATAGCTCATAGAATAGAATTTACTTTATTGTTGTCATACATGGTGCATGAGGAAATTGCAGCAGCATCCCCTATAAAGTGCATGCGCATTTAAAACATAAACGTGGCGGTGATTAAAAAGAGAAGTTGATGGGGAAGAACAACAAAACTTGATACAACTTCACTGGATTAGTGAGAAAGAGCGTCGACTGACCTTCTCTATGGAGCTGATGGTGACACCGGCTGCACAGGACACGATGAGGTGGCGATCCTCGATGTCGGGCCCGATCTCGTCCAGGACGAAGGGGATGATGTGAGGCTTCACGGCCAGAAAGAGCACGTCGCTCTTGCTGACGGTCTCCTTGTTGCTGGTCGTCATGCTCACCCCCATTTTCTGCAGTGAGCACACCGGGAGAGGAAGAGAGGTGACGACTCGCAGCAGGGTTATCAGACCTTCTCACACGTCCACGCTCCATGCCGAGCTCCAATTCTTATATGCGCATGGCACGCGACAAAGGCAGAGCTTCTCACCCTCAGGCCCATCACAGTGGGGAGGTCTGTGTCGGGGGAGCTGGCTGTAATCTTCTGCGCGGCGATCACACCTTGTGGGGGGAAGGAAGACAGGAAGGAGGTGTGGATGAAAGGATAAAGTGTTAAGACAAGGCCACACTGCAGCACGCTTCCAGAAGAGGGGGGGGGGGTTCACAGGAAAGCTGGTGGCAAAAAAAAGAAGAGAAGAGGAGAGCAAGCACGGCCAAAAATAGCCGGACTTGTTACAGAAGAGACACGGTGCCACACGAGGCGCTTATCTAAGCCTGAATCTGGCGACCTTGGCGCTGACATCAGCGCCACCGGGTTCACCTTGGGTCAAAAGAAGCAACCAACCCACCAGTGGTGCTCACCTGCAGCTGTGAAGCCTTTCACCAGTGCATGAGCCAGCTGGCCCGCTCCGATGAATCCGACACTCATCCTGTGTGATGATGTGGCTTCTCTGCCCTGTGAGAGGGGGAGAAAGGAGAAGAAACCCAGTCACACACAGTGGGAGTGGACCGCCATCCTCCTCCTCCTCCTCCGCCATGCAAACAGAACAAACTTGATCATCAACTGCTTCGAGGTGGCAGCGCCACTGTAATCACAGGGCATTGTTTGCCCAAGTTTAAATACAGATGTAGGCAAAGCAAACGACAGGCGTTGAGATGAATGAAATGAAGGATTCGTGACTTGGAGGAAAATAAAAAACTTTTGGCAATTGTGCATTGATCATGTTTACAACGCGTTACATTAATTCACATTATTCAATCCAAGTACTGCACTTTTTCTGCACGATGGCCATGATCACGCAACCCCCCCCCCCACCCCCACCCCCTCTGACAAAGCAGCGATTTACTCGTTCAGCGCTGGCACGAACGTCCATTTGTACAGTTTAATCTTGGATTTTCGAAGCTAGTCATCCTCGGCGACCACCTGCACCTCGGCTAGCAGCACTGCTAGCTAGTTGCGCAAACCGCCGCCCAAGAAACGCCACGAACACATATCGGAAGAAGACCATATTCACCTTGCTTTACTTTTCACCGAGGTTCCTGGCTTCGCTGGATGTGAGGCGCCGTCGTCACCGTTATCTGCCGGCGGCACTAAAGCAGCGAAAACGCCTGTAATTTTCGTGTCAACGTGGCTTCCCTGTTGTCTCCTCTGGCTGCGTCGACCCGCTTCATTGCCTAGACTACGGACGGCAACAGGGACCAATCAGAAAGACGGATTTGAGAAAGTCAACCAATGAGAGCAAAGTTTACGGCGAAGGGACGGGTCTTGGCGGTCCGTTGTGTCGGTCGGTCGAGCAGACCGCAGTTAATGCATTGAAGGGGGAAAAAATGTAGGTCAGTATTCTGGAAGTAGGTTATCTTGACATTGGATAAGTAATGGACAAACACGAAAAACACTCACCGGGATTTAATGTCATTATTTATTTGTTTAATTTTCCATCAAGTCTTTTGGGCCTATATCTAGTTTGTTTTATTTGAAAGGAAACAACTCCATAACGTGGCCCTGCGATGAACTGGCGACTTGTCCAGGGTGTACCCTGCCTTCGCCCTAAAACAGCTGGGATAGGCTCCAGCAGACCCCCGTGACCCTGAATAGGAATAAGCGGGTATAGAAGATGAGTGAATGAATGAATGAATGAATGAATGAACTCCATAACGTGTTCTCCACAGCTCCCCCATGACTCAGATGGAAATATTGGATTTCTTCAACAGTGGTGAAATTACTTTTGGGATATGTCATTTCTTTGAGAATGTTTTAGATTTAACTTATTAGCTGACTTATTTTTTGATTCGTAACAGTGTCAAAACCTTTGGTTTTTCAACCAATGTGGAGAATCTTTCAACTCACAATGCATAGCAGCACACATGGGCTTTATCTTATCTCAGAACTACTTATGTTTGTTACAGCAGGGACTTTCACGCGGTCTCACCCGGTGTAGTGTGATCCTCAGCTTGGTTTGAAGTGACCACTTGGGAAAAATTGAATTGAAGAATAGAATTGGCTTGAAATGTAAAGGTATTTTGCGAACTCTTCCAACCTGGTCCAACCTGAAACTGCGGTTAGAAGGACACATGAGGACTGAGCCTCGGAAGTATCAAACGTGTTCGTCGGGTGGTCTCGAAAGGTTTTCAACCTGCAACCCACAACCAGATCCTTTTGAACTCCAATATGTGGTTTTAACTTTGGCTCTAAAGAGTTTCCATACCCACTGCATGAGTGAGCAGCTCTGTATATAATTGCAAAATATTTGGGGTATACACGTATAGGTGTGTTTGTGTGTGTGCCTGTCTGTGTATGCAATATTCATGTATACTTTTATATATATGTATATAAATTTTTGTAGACAGCATAGCAAGGTGAGCATGAATCGTTAACACCCCTCTGGAGTTTCCGAAAGTGGCTTCCCACATTTGAATGATTGTATTTGCATCAAGGATTGTTATTCCAACAGGAGACCGAGACAAAGAGATGGTGCCCCGGAATGATAAAGGCAAAATGTTTGCCCTCCCTTCGACTGACCGGGACACCTGAGGACGCCCTGACTCGAATAAAGTGAATTTGAAAGAAACTTTGTTATTCCAAGAGGAGACTGTCGGCCGATGTTTGGTGCTCTCCCGTGATTTGATGGAAATGGAAGGAGCGCCGAACAGGATGGCGTGTTCTCTAATGAGCCGTGGCATTTGAATACAGTTGGGCTGCCTTTCCCCTCGCCACTTCCACGTTGCATATATGTTCTCAAAATTAGCCACGGACCCGGTCTTCAGCTGTCATTTCAATGCTAAAATCTCCCGCCCCTCCCTTTGCGTATTTTAATAAGTCACGCTCTCGTTTCTCCCTGCCTCCTCACCCTCATGTTTACCATGCCATGCCATTGTCATGCCACGGCCGGCTAAATTTATACTTAATAAGGAGGCCTGCTCGTCTTCCTTGGGGAAATCCAACTCAGTGTTCCTGTCTCAGCGTGGTTGGGTTGCGCACACCTGCACCAGACGATACTACGGCCGATACTGAGCCCAATTTGCCTCCTTGCATGTTGGTCCAGTCTCAAGACAACATGTGCTAATGTGCATAATGCTTGAAAGCTTCTGCTGCTGAGAGGTAAACCTGACAACGCAGTAAATATGTCACTGTTATCTTTCTGTTAAATTTCCAGATGAGCCTGTTTTACTACCATGGTGCTACATGTATTCTGTATGTGGGTTTTTGTTTGTTTTCTATTTTTAGATGCAACAAAGTCAGACAAAAGAAATACTCCCCAGCTTGCTGCTGCATGGCAACTGTAAGGTCAGGAGCTAAGAAAAATGTAGCTATTTCATTTTTTCTCTCTCTTTTTTGGGACTCAAAACTTCTTAGAATTGAGATTTTTGTCGCATTTCCCCTATTAAACATTTAATATTAGGTCTGATTGCATCCTTTCTGTGCCACCGCTGGCACATTTTATTCAGGTATTTGCAAAATGTCTCGTCCTAAATTACAATTTGAACCTCTTGAGCGGCCTTGCTGTCCCGGAAAATAAATAGGAAATAACAGCAGTTCACCCCACGAGTGCTGCCGACGTTTGGGAGTAATTACTTACAAAACTGTTCCCAACTTTATCTCAAAGAAGCTGGAAATTTTATTGAGTTATCTGTGCGACTCTCTCTCTCACACACACACACGTGCACAGCACACAGACTTAATTTACCACCGCCTGCCTCGGAATTATCTATCACTCAGACTCGGCATGTGTGCCGAAGCGTGACAACACTCACTCTATCCTTTTTCTTCTTCTTCTTTTTTTTTTTGAAAAAGAACCCCAAGAGATTTATTAAAAGTACCACAGCACTCCAATCCATCTTTTTCTTCACCACTGGAAAAAAAAAAAAAAAAATAACGGATGGAGGTGAAACACTCACAACAATTTGTTGCTTGCGGTGATTAAGGCCCAGAGCTGTGAATGCACAGCACTGCGTGTGTGTGTGTGTGTGTGTGTGTGTGTGTGCTTGCGCGTCGCGGTAACAAGCACGCAACGGTGTAACAGGAGAGCAGGGCTGAGCAAATGCAGGAGACAGAGAGGGGGAGATCAGAGCGGCGTTGCCAAGCGGGGTGGGAGCTTGTGCATATTTAATATCACACGCAGACCTAAAATCGTCCCAGGTGTGTTTATTTCATCCCCGCTCCAGTGTGAGATGAGAGTGAGTGACAAGGGTGCGTCCGAGACAAGAGGGAATACAAATGAGCGGAGGAGAAATAGCAGGCGGGAGAAGCGATGGTTTAGCGCCAGATACTGTTTAATGTTGCGGAAAAGAGACCGCAACAACAACAAAAATACACCGTCTTTTTTCCCGGATTGTGTCGACGTCTTGCACACAAATGAGAGTGAAAATCCCCCAAGAATGCGGAGGATGTCACTTTGTGTCCTCAGTGTACAAATCATCAAGAAAAGCAGTAAAGAGTTTCAAGTAAAAACTGCTGCCAAAACAGTAAACTGAGATTTAATAGTTTGTCCTCCACTTTACTTTTTTGTGCAGGTTGTCCTCGTGTGAATCACTGCATTAGAGACTAATAAATAACTATTAGAATTTTATTCTGTATCATTTATTTTCGCACTGACACGAAACTGATACACCTATCATGAATAAATAATGCTTTGGCGTTAAAAATTGAAATAACAAAACATACCAATAAACTTGTGGAAAATAGAAATCTTGGAGAAAAAACACCCATCAACTAATGCTAGAAGTGCTACACTTTTTTGTCAATGGGTTTAAAAGTGCGTTGCTGTGAATCTGGAAGTCCTGGTACCAGATAATCTGGAAACATGACAGAGCAAGTCACATGACAGTCGCAGTAAAGTTTTCAAAACAGAATTGATAAAGCAGCTGAGGGAACTGTGGCCTGGCCTCTCTCTGCTAAAAGGAAAAACACAATGAACCATTTTAACGCTCAGGAAGATAAGATGAGAGAGGCCGACATCAGCACCGTGGGCCGTCACAAATCTGTGAAATAAATACCAGGCAGGCTGCAACCCTCGTCCCTCTACGTCCCTCCACGTCCCCCCGGCCCGCGGAGACATGATGGACACCTGTCGCAGCTCATCTGTGTCAGGGGACCTCAGCCACCACAGGCTGTGTGAGTGTGCGTCACTGTGCGTCCGCATGAGTGTGTGTGTGTGTGTGTGTGTGTTTAAACAAGGCTATGTTTAAGACTGAGGCCCAGAGGGAGCGAGGAGTCAAATAGGAGCTGGATGTGGAACAGCTGCTAAATGGAGCCGTGCAGAGATCAGGGAGTACACGGCTGAGCTGAGTGAGGGACAATGTCATCTGTCACTCTCACTGGCCACTTTCTGAGGAGTGACACTCTTTCCTTTCGTTCTTTCTTTTTTTTGTTATTTGTTAATAATGAAACAAAAGTCCAGATATAAGTGAAAAGTGTGCAAAGAGCTTCACACAGGGTTGGGGAGGAGGAAAAGTTTTGTGATGAAATATCATCAATTTGTTTCCATCTGCTGTTTATCTGCTGTTGAGCTGCTTTATGGTCACCGCTTAATTTGGCACCATGTCTGACGTGGCAAAGTCTCAGAGACACTGTGATATTTTACGTGGTTTTAAACAGATTTGGATGCATGAACGGCCAACTGGTGTCGGATTTTATTTATTTATTCATTTATTTATTTATTTACCAGGCTTCAAGAAAGACAGCATCAGATTTATTCTGCCTGTGTGGCGTGGTTGGCTTCTCCTGGGCTTAACATAATACGTCCACGGTGGCAGAAGTGACAGAGGGAAAACATTGATCCTGGATTACAGAGAGAGACGAGACTCACGCGGGTTTCCAAACTAAAGCAGGAGGGGGAGGAGGATGCATGGCCGAAAGAACGTGAGGGAGGGGAGAAATCAGGAGGAGACGACAGAGCAGAGATAGAAGAACAGGGAGGATGTCGCCTTTATTCCTGAATAATAATAATAATAATAATAATAATAATAATAATAATAATAATAATAATAATAATAATAATAATAATAATAATAATAATAATAATTGAAAGTGTGTATGTAAAAAAATGCTTGTCAAGTTTCCCACCTTGTTGTATTCACAACCTGCACATCATTATAACCACTTGAGGGCAGTAGAACAGCAATAGACGAGTCACACGTGTCCAGTACTGAGTCATTAGAAGGCGTGTGTACAGCTCAGCTATTCAGGTAAAGTGAAACCAACAGTGTGATGATTACTGGTCTATAGCTCCGATTGAAGGCAAAATTTAAATGTACAAAATAATTAAGATTTGTGGAAATAAAACAACAGAAGTTGGCAGATGGAAGCAAAGAAACTGTCTCCACTGTAGCTATAGAGATTGTTGACACTGTCATGTTTAGTCACTCTAAATATGATGTTGCGGCGCATGATGGTGGGGACTTCCAGACATAGTTTGAGCAATAATCTCTGTCAGTATAATAATAGATTATTAGATTCACAACAAAGTCCTTTCCCAGTAAACATTATGGTTCTACCATGGTCACAGTGTCTTGTCTCTGCCCCTTAACTAACACTTTAATAAAGTAACCTCAATTGTACACGAGCAGAAGCCTAATTGTGACAGGCAGGAACAAAATGGTATAATTTCCATCCACTTCTGTTTTTTTTTTTTTTGAATTTGAAGCTTTCTGGCATAAAAATGTGTTTGGGACAAGTTAATTTCTATCTTATCTTATCTTATCTTATCTGAAATGCTTATAGGAAGCATTTTACGAGTCGGCTTTAAAGACCTCCACCACTTATAAATGCTGTCTCACGGCTTCAGTATGAGTGTTGCAGGCCTGTGCAGACAGCTCAGGTTTATTTCTGGCAGCATGTGTGCCCGTCTCCAGTGTGGAGATGGCAGATGACAAGGATGCCAAACATGCCAGTGCCAGGATCACTATTTATAATTGACTCAGATGTATTCTGTGTGTGTGTGTGTGTGTGTTTTGCTGCAGGTCAAAAAGAGGGGAGTGTCTAGCTCGGCGATGATTTGGCAGGACATTCTCTGGGGTCCTGGCTGCTCGTCGCTAGCTGGCCTTCGTCCCAAAAAATCTTCTCCACAGAAAGCAACGTAAGGCGGTTGCTGAGTTAAAGAGTTGGGGTGTCACCTTAGTTGGGTGTGGCGGTGGAGGAGGGTCACAGGGATAAAATTCCTTGTCTACATTCCAGAGCGCATTCACATTTAATTTGGGGTGCCTGATGCCTCGGCAGTGGACCATGAGGGGCATCGCGATGTCCAAGGTTGTAACTCATCGACTCAGCGCTTTCTGCTTTTAAATATATACAAAAAAACACTCGAACAAACTCAACTTTATGAAATATTGAGCCAATGATATGACATGATACGACACAACGATACGATATGCTACGATACGGTGTGGTACGGTATAGTACAATAAGATACGATATGATAGGATAGGAGGATACAATACGATATGATACGATGCAATCCGACATGGACATGGTAGCGTATGACAGGATGTGAAATGGTACCGTACGATACGATACGACGCGATACGATAGCATACGATACTATAAATCAACAATACCATACCATACTGTACCATACCATAAGATAAGCTATTATAGGGTTTGGTACTGTACAATGCCATGCCATACCATACCATACCATACCATACCATACCATACCATACCATACCATACCATGCCATATGATACCATACAATATGATAGGAAATTGTACCATACGATATCCAATGATACGATATGAAACAACACAATGCGGTACAAGACGAAACAACACAATACGATACAATGCGATATAACACAAAAAGAACAGATAAGAAAGCATAGGGTACGATACAAATTGGATATAATACAAACAATAATAATAGGATAGGATACAATACAATTTGATATTATATTGAGCTTATTAGTCTTGGACTGCAGTGTTTGCACATTGCTCACACAGTGAAAATCAAAGTAGCATGGGTCTGTAGCACAGCCTAGAAGCATCCTTCAACGCGGCGCTATACCCGTGAGTTAATGCTTCTGTGAGTTGGAAGAAAATGTATCCGCTGTGAGTACAGGAGATCGGCCACGTACAGGCCAAAGTTGACAAAGGAGAACACGGCCACCACCACTTTGCTGTCCCACGGACACCTCCCGCGTGGGCACGATGACGGCCTCCACGGAGATCCATATTTTGTGTCAAAGCAAAAAACGGGCCACACCACCGACGCACTCAGGTAGAGCAGCACCTCCAGCAGGGTGCACACCACCACGCAGCGGTCAAAAGACATGCAGCACGCAGCCTTGGTCCGGCCAAACACCGTCATCAGGACAACCAGGACAGTCAGCACGAAACAGGAGGCATAGACGGCAACGCAGTAGATGGTGGCCACGTGTTGATGGTACTCACTCCTGTTGGCCAGGGCCCCGAATATGATGCAGGCCACAAAGCCCTGGACCACTTTGAGCAAGCCAGAGACTGTGGCCATGTAGCCCACTTTAGCCTGGCCCGGCTTGGCTCGGCACAGGGCCACCTCGGCCCCATAAGCCAGCGTGCCCAGGATGGAGCAGACGGTCACAGCAATTCGAAAGTTTCGGACCTCGCAGCCGGCATACGGGCACTCCAATTGGATGAAGAAGAGCGGGTAGACTACAGAGGCTGTGATGTACCTACAGACAGGAGATGCAAAAACATGAGTGACAGGGTTACCTGGGGCCAGTATTACCTTGACAGTGACCTTTTCATCTTTAACTTCCATTGGTAAAAGGAACAAAGAGCCATGTTTACACCTGCTAAATAATTCTGACGTTTTGTTTTAGTTTCTCTTCGGGTCTCCGCCACCTTTTTGGTGCAGAAAAATGTGAACCTTTGCAGCTCGATGATTACTACAATCTTATGGCCACATACTGTAGGGAGCAAGTGCTGAACGTAGCTATTGGTTACAAAGCCAAACTGAAAGTCGTTTTTAAAAGTGTTTTTTAAAACCAAGCAAAACCAGCCAAGAACTCGACGCCTGAATACGTGACTTACATGAGGGTGGCGAAGGCGGCGCACGTGACCGTGAGGTTCTCCCAGGAAACAGGAAGGCAGCTGTAGAGGCGGGTGGCGTCAAGGAAGAAGACGACCACCGACATGGCGAAGCAGAAACACCACGCCGCCATGCAGAAGACACCCTGTGAGCCGCTGAAGCCGGCACTGTGGTTCACCATTGCAACCACGGCGCAGCCGGCAGCAAGCTGGCAGAGACGGGCCGCGCCAAGGGGCGAGCAAAGCGCCCTCTGGTTTAGGTACGGACCACCTTGCGAATCCATGGCTATGTGGGTGACGAGGAGACACGTAAGGAGCAAGAGTGCAGTTCAGGCAGAGAAGACTTCAGGACTGATCCACCAGAGACAAAGGAAACTTTTCAGTCATTAACAGTCAAGTTGAGGCTTTTATGTCCAACTGCAGAAGACAGAACATCTGAGTCCACCCTGAAGTCCTCCAGACACAGAATAATTCCTTCCCTTCAAAGCGTCATGTCGAACTGGTGTGCTGCCACCTCAGCAGCGCCAGTAGTTAGTCACCCGGTGAAGTCTCTTTCTCTTACCTTCTCTTACGGAAATTAGACGACAGCTTCTGTGACAATCTAATATAACTGTCTTTACTGAACCGAGCTGAAACTTTGAGGTCCTCCTCCCTGGGGAGCTTCACTTTTATTCAGGAACTTCTTCGCCCACCTGACTTGTCCTTATCACATATAGGCACTATGCTTATATATCTGGTAGGTAACTTTCTGAAATCTTCTGCAGTTATATAGAGACAAAAACACTTGCCGAGTATGACGTATGACAATCACAGAGGGAAAAAGGTCTCCGGTGAAGTCGACTGACGCAAACACAATCCGACCTCTTGTATCACAAATATCCAGACTGAGAAGTCGGGACCCGGATCAGCAGGAGCGGTGAGCGCAAAAGGTTTTCTCTTTGCTTCAGGAAGGTGTATATCCTTTAAGACCAGGATGTAAAAAAAGAAAAATCCCACAGTTGGCAAGTCAAGGGTCCAACGACAGCAAAGTATTAATTATCCTGATTTGGTTTGTTTTTTGCCCCTCGGTGCTCACGCTGCCTGTCCCAGTGCGTCTCCTCCAATCTCCACTGTCATCCCCTGACGTTTTCTCTCTGCGACACACACTCTTCCTCTGGCACTTTCTCCTCACTCTGGGGGTTGAGGGACTGGTGGGGGGGAACAGCCGCTCAGTTATGAGTGTTATTTAGGGTTGGGCAACCAGCACGAGTGTCACAGGGATGTGTGCTTGTGGTTTTGGAGCGTGAAGTCTGGCTACCGAGGCACATGACTGGCACCGCGGTCCCAGCTCAGCACGTGTGACTGTGTTTGCATTGTTCACTTTCATCAGGTGAATGTCTGACAGTGTCACTCTATACTATGTATCAGATGATGCTACCATCATTTGATGATGGTAGATGATGAACCTTGCGAGAAGCCTAATTAGTTACCTAATAAAGTGGCCTGCAAAGTGTATATACATATACACACTGCTTGAAGGTTGGATATGCTGTCTGTTCTATAGAATTTGGTTGTACCCAGTGATCATATTGGACTCACTGTTTGCATTCTGTGGTCTCCACCCAGTCTGACCTCTGACCCCTGGCACTTAACAAGGCATTCTCCTCCACACAACTGCTGCTCACTGGGTATTTTCGCTTTTTCGGGAGCATTCTCTGTAAATCCTGCAGCAGCTAGTCTGCGCTCACTAAGATCAGCCGCTCATCTGGCACCAAGAACCACATTCATCGCGTTCAAAGTCACTTCGATCCTCTTTCTTCCCCAGTCTGATGCTCAGTTTGGTGACGAGTCCCAGAGAGGAACCGTGGTTACCTGAGACCTGAGCCTCTGTCTCCACCTGCAGGTCTGTGTCAACCCTCACGAGGATGAGGACTTTTAAAGCCATCTGTGGGCTCCTTCCCTCGTGAGACGTACAGAACATGTAACAAATCACAAATAATTCCAATGTCACATTCAAGATTAAATTGGATTATCTGATGAGGTGAAAGCAAATCTATTGTCTGCTCCTGTTTTTTCTTGTACAGTGGATACAATTTACAGGTACCTAAAGGCATAAATTGAAAACAAAGGTATATGTACTTTTATATAATAACACTAAAACAATATTTGATAGTTATAAACATAAATATTACCATAAAGAGGACATATAATGCCACAATGTAAGCACAGTAACGCAGAATGTAGATCTGACTGATCTGGATTAAGATTGTGGCGTGAACTCAACTTTCATTCTGCCAATCAGTTAGACTGCGGTCTGTTAAAGAAAGTGCATCTCGCTGTAGCTGTCACCAGAGGGTGCTATTGCAATGCTGGAACAGAGCAGCAGCAGCAGCAGCAGCAGCAGCAGCAGCAGCAGCAGCAGCAGCAGCAGCAGCAGCAGCAGCAGCAGCAGCAGAGAAGAGGGGTCTCAAAGTAAAGGCACAGGTTTATAAATACAGGTCTAAAAGTTGTAAAACAAACATGTTTAATTGGAAACTTCAGGCCCGCTTAGTTGTTTGGAAAAACATTTTCTTTTCCAAATTAACTGATGATGGTGCCGCAGCAGAACTTAGGAACAAGTTCACACTTTTCTCACTGGCACAACCAGCAATAGCATCTCCTACTGTCGGAGCACCAAAGGCTGAGGGAGCAGATGGAAGTAATTAATTTGTTAGATATGGACAGTGTGTGTGTGTGTGTGTATGAGAGAGACACACACGCACACAAATGGATGGAATGTCCTGCTGCCTCTCATTCCCACAGACAGACACACAGCATGGCCCCTGTTTGAAGTTCCTCCTGCAGCTCAAGATTTGTGAGAGAAGATGACTAGAAACATGCTGTGAAGTGGTACAGTAAAAATGTGGCTGATTGCAGCTTTTTTCTTTTTTTTCACTCTATCATGTGTCAGAGATGAGAGACAGAAGGCGCATAAAAGTCTGAGGTGTGTTCTGTCGGACCCCGGTTTTTGTGTATAATCTGATGATCTAAAACAACATCCATTCCACCTGCTTCAAAAAACAACAATAACACAAGAGACAAAAACACGCAGCTGGATCAGTCAGCAAATCAATCTTTAATCACTTGGCCTATTCAACTGTCATAAGAAACATCAATCTTGGCAATGAAATGAACTTTCTACTGAGAATTTTTTGTTGTTTTCCCCCCTGTGACGGTGTTTTACACACACACAGAGTCAGTCTCAGCCCCCAGAGTGCCGGGTTTAATCCCGCTGCGGTCACACGGGTTGAAGAATTGCAACAGTTGTCGAGCGGAGCAGCTGGACGAGAATCAAACCGTCCAACCGTCCATTCGTCACACAGCAGCCGTCCTACTTCTTACCTGCAGACACACACACACAACCATTAACGGCTCTGCCAGTCAGCTCAGGTTGGACTTCAAAAGAGGGGAAATTCATTTTCAAAAAAAAATGACACAAAAAGTAATGCAAAAAAAAGTAATGAAGCCTCCGCTCAGGGTCAAACATAACTTCTGGGTGAACTATCCCTTTAAAGTGACTTCACTAGTGGGCGTGGCCGTCCTCACCTGGGAGTTTGAGCCACTTGGGCACCTTCCCCAGGTTGCTCCTGCTGGATTTCGCTGCCTGGGTGTGCGTCTGCAGCTCCTGTGGCTCCTGCTCCTCCTGTGCTGAGCCGTCCGTGTCGGCAAGCGGCTGCTCCGGAGCGGCGAGCGGCGAGCTGGAGGAAGTCAGGGAGGGTGGGAGGATGCAGCTAAAGGGGAGCAAAGAAAGAAAAAAATACAGAGGCAAATGGTCAAGGAGTTTCTGCATCTCAGCCTGCTGCTGCTGCTGTTGTTGTTCAGAGGAGTTCACAACACAGGCCTCAATTCGCTTCCATGGACTCCTCAAAGTGACACATATCTCTCTATTGTTACTGTAATTTCATTTTCTGTCTTTAGAACCACTGGCACTCATCCAGCTCTGTCACTCCTTCCCTATGCCTGAAAATAAAATGGAAACTTTGTTCCCCGTGGTCTGTGTGGCTCCAGTTGGAACCTTAAAGGTCCAGTGTGTAATAATTGCCCTGATTTACAATTTTTATATTGGTAAAAGCTTAATATACTGCCCATAAATACATTAATAAAGGTGTATACTCGCAAAACAACAAAAGTAATTTGGTTTTCCTACCCTTAGAACGGTTCTTATTTGTATATAAGAATATGCATAGATCAATAAGGGTCTTGCTCCCAGTAAACTGCCATCTTGCACTGCCATATTCCGAAGAAAGCCTGGTGTGGACAATCCAGCCGCCTGACGGCGTGTTTCGTATTTAGGGTGAACACTCGCACCCTCAAATAAACTAATAAAGCAGTGGGTGGACGAGGTATCCAGGTTTGTGTGTGCAGGCCACTGCAGTTCACTGGCAAGCTGTGGAGAGGGATGTTATGGAGCCCTGAAGGGGACTTAAGTGAATGAGCGCTGCAATCTAAAATGTAACCACTTGATGTCGCTTTTTCTTCTCAAAATCTCCAAATATTACAAGCTTGACCTTTAGACCCCAGCACATCTGATGTTTATATTCATCACCAGCTCACAGTGGGATTGGCAGTGGCTGAGTTATTTTCACAGTCGTGTGAAGAAGGCACGATAGTGATCCGACTTCATCCCCTTCAGCCCGCCAACACGTTCGCAGTACAGACTTGAGAGGAAAAAAAAAAAAAAAAAAACTTAAAGCGGAACCGGGTCACGTGACCAACGTGGTGTAAATCCAGCAAAACAAAAGTGTTTGCATGTGAGCAGGATAAGAGGAAACAGAGGAGCAACTTTACAGAAGTTAATTGTTGTCACCGCTCGCAGCCATTGGCTTCTTTTGTTGCGGCCTGGTTGGAAGAAGCCGGATGTAACGTGAAGTCACACAAACACACTGACACACAGACACACACCCACCTCGCGATGGCCTCGTTGGCCTGCACGGCAGAGACGGAGGACTCCAGCAGTTCTCTCTTCATGTAAACATCTGCAGAGGATTCAAGCAGAACGAATTAAAAATAAAATAAGCAAATGAGGAAGAGAGAATATTTAAAAATAATCATAAAAACCTTTCACCTGTCTTAACATCAGAGCCAAAGTAGACGAGCGCTCCAGGAAACAGGTCGGCCTGCAGACGGGCAGAGACAGAGAGGAGGGAGGGAGAACAGGAGCCATCAGAATGTTTGGCACACAACTCAATTTGCGCAAAAAACATGGAAAAAATCTCAGCACAAGCGGCTCCAGCTGCACGCGAGCCGAGCGATGGCGCCGCCGCCACATCAAAGCGGCCCTCCGGTCGCTCACTGGGGATGATTCACTGCACGGCGACGCGCCTCTCGCAAAACCGCTGGCCTTTGAAGGAAAAAACCACCAAATGAGCTGCAATCAAGCGGCTGGCGAAAACACTTTCACCCCCCCGAGTGGGGCAGAGCAGAGACCTCCTCCGCCAGCGAGGATCTTAATGGATATAATGGGCTGGTGTCAGGCTACTGTACAATTACCCAGTGCAGAGAGACAGACAGAGAGACAGAGAGACAGACAGACAGACAGACAGACAGACAGGATTCAGAATGGAGAGTCTCGGCATCACAACCACCTGAACACGCCGTGATCTTCCAGGGACCTGCTCTTGTTATGACATCACTGTGATGTCACAAAACCGGATATAATTTCTGACATGTTATTTTTGATTGATTTATTGTTATTATTCATTATAATTGACCATATACCCGCCATAACTCTATGTTAATGGTAATATTTTGGTGTTGCAACAGTGTAGTTTCCCAGTTTGGGATCAATTAAGTACATCAATCTATTCTATCATATCATGCTTACATTATAACCTGCTTTTTTACACTTGTGTTTTCTCTCCACTGAACAAAAATCTAAATTAAAGGCCTCCTGTTTTTCATGTTTTTTCCGATACATATATTTCTTCTTGCAGTCCAATAGAGGAACTTTGGCATTTAGAGTTGATGTGTTTATTATGCAGTGTGTTGATCTCTATTGATTCAGACACGAACCAGCAGGCTAAGCAGAGGGGCTGGAAACTATTTCATGTCGCTGAGATTTAAAGCAGCACTGACGTCTTTCTTTCCAGTTGACTATTTCTAGGACCATTTTTGTCATCCCGGTAAACTCCATGTCTGTCAAGTTCAAAGGACCGTTTCCGGGCGTTGGAGCGACGCTGACCTGAAGGTGGGGTCATCCTCCCGTTTCCCCCCTGCTCTCTCTCTCTCTCTCTCTCATTGGCCGCCGTCTCACTCAGAACATTTTGGCCTAATTGCAATTACGGCGGCGGCGCCGCGAGCAGGAAACAATGTGTCGCAGCGAAATGACAGACATTCCTGCGAGAGTGCTCGCTTTGGGCTGCCGTGCCACCACATATGAGAGGCAGGGATGGCGGGGGGGTGGCCAGTGGGCTGCAGAACGGATCCTGATGGAAGACAGGGTGGGGTGGGGTGTGGGGGAGACACATGAGGGGGACGAGAGGGAAGGGTGAGGGTGAGGGTGGAGGGGGAGCCTGGTATCAAAGGGCCTCTGGGTTGGGAAACATTCCTCTCCTGACATGACACAAAGTGATTAAAGTGTGTGTGTGTGTGTGTGTGTGAGAGATTTTTCAGGCCTGCCTGCATGCGTGTGTGTGTGTGTGTGTGTGTGTGTGTGTGTGTGTGTGTGTGTGTGTGTGTGTGTGTGTGTGCATTTGCGTGCATGTATGTTCCCTCACAGCTGTGACTTGACGAAAACAGATTAAAGATTCCTTGCTTGTGTGTGTGTGTGTGTGTGTGTGTGTGTGTGTGTGTGTGTGTGCGTGCGTGCGTGCGTCAAACATTGATGTATAGACAGAGGAACAGAGCTGGACTGTGTGTGTGTGTGTATATGTGTGTGTGTGTGTGTCTGTCTGTCTGTCTGTGTTCGTGTGTGTGTGAGTTCGTGTTCGTGCGAGACAAGACACTGAGGAGATTAAACATTCTGCTCTTGTGCCCTTTGATGCCTTTAAGTCCTTATTGGATGGAGACACGAGGCCGAGGACGGGGATACGGGCCGTGAGAGTTTTTCAAGAGAGGAAATCACTTTGAATCTGAAGCCACATCCTCACGTAAACGGAGGGTTTTTTTTTCCCTAAATTGCACCATCAGTTCCTCCGTTATTCCATCAGTTTGGCCAAATATCTCCACCCACACCATACAAACTGAGACCGCACCACGGCGTGCAAAAGATCTCGAGCCATCTCTTTTAGCTGTAAACACAATTCCAGGTACCAGAGAGAAATATCTTGGGTGGCTGCAGTCGGGTTCAAATGGATTCCAAACCTTTAACTGCTGGAGAATTTGGCGGCTCATTCTCACACACACACACACACACACACACACACACACACACACACACACACACACACACACACACACACACACACACACACACACACACACACACACACACGGACTTTTATCCTTTAAATTCAACTTAAACTCAATAATTCTGTCAAAACTTCATCTTAAATGTTACATATTGCAGTTTTGCGATAATGTTTTTGCATTTCTGTTGAGATCTGCCAGGTCCCTACGACATTAAGACTCAAGAGGAAATTTAGGGCACAAACGTTTGTGCGCTCCATGTTTTGAAGTCAAGCAATAAGTCAATAAAAAGCTAAACCAGATGAGGAAAAGGTCACGTTTTTCTCTTCATTAATGAAACACGCAGAGTGTGTGAGAGCGTCTGGGTACAGACTCATCAGCCCCAAACCCAGAGAAAGGGTCTCATTTGTGTCTTGCCAACTTTTTTTTCTTTTTTTTATCCCTCCTTCAGCTCTGTCTCTCTCACAGAGCTCCCAACTTGAGAGGCACCGGAGGAAGAACGGAGGCTGCCCACTGGTCCGAGTGTGTAGCAGAGGATCAAAGAGAGGCCTGTATTAACCCCATGTGCCAGTCTGGGAAAAATCAAGCCCAGCTGGGGTCAAGGACAGTGGAGCTGGCCGGGGAGGTGGGGGAGTGAGGGAGGCAGGGGGAGGGTGTGACAGCGAGCAGGCGGAGTGGCTTTGAAGAGCCGAGAGGGACCAGCTGACACGTTTTACTGCCAGTCTGGGACACTTTTTTCACTCCTGTGAAGATTTGCAAGCGAGTTGACTTTCAGGGCCGGTTACACAGAGTCAGATTTTTTTTTTTTTGAAACCGCACATTTTCGAAAACGCTCTGGGGGAAAAAAAAAGCGTTTACACGAAACCGTATTTTAAAAAAAATCCTGTTCACACGGAGACATTGGAATCGACTGAAAGCGATGTAGTACCTATGCCAGGCCTGATGTGGCGCAGCACGTTTACACCCTGAATACGGAAGAAGAAGAAGAACGTCTGAGGCAGCAGCTCGCTAAAAACATTAGCACCACTGAGAACAGAAAGAAAGATCGCTGGTGAAAAGACGGTGTGGATAAACGACAGAGTTGAACTGCTGCTTGGAGTTACTTTAGAACACAAAGCCTTAAAAGGTCTATGTTAAGAATGACTGGGAGTCGTGCCAGTAAAAGTTCGCTAATATTTTTGTAATTTAGGTTTCCTGCCTTAATATCCCTCTCAATAGTCCGTCGAGCCAAAAGAAAATCAATAAAAAGTAAAACAGGAGGTTTGCAAATTGTTTTCGTTGGGTTTATTTTCACTTTGCACACAATCCACGATCTATCCACAAGCACTGTGTGTTACGGTCACTATTTTTTGTTTGTTTGTTGTAGTGGAGGTTTAATGGGAAGACTGCAGGCTGATCACCGAATCACCTCGTTCGTCCTGACCGCATCACAAAGAAAAAAACATGTCTCACCTGGAAGAATGTGGTGGAAGAGTCGCTCAGGATGGTTTTTGGAGGCGTGATGACTGAAAGACATTTGACAAATCAAGACTTCAGGACAAACATTTTCTATATGTATACATATACACACACTGAGGCACTGCCTGAGTGTCAAGAAGTTAAAATGACACTCACACAGGTAGAAGGTGAGCTGAGGATCCTCCAGGTGGGTCTTCACAAAACTCCTCAGGGCTCCGACTGAAAGGAATATTTACAGTCAGAGGGCGAAGGAGGAGAAAAAGAAAATCTTTTGCTGGCTAAACGCACAATCTAATCAGCCGACCAGCCACCGGTTGACTGATTGATGATGGTGATATTCTGACGTGGTCGTCTTTCAGCATCATGTTGTTATTTCACCTTGCAGCTCGTTCACTGCAGACGCTCGGCAGTCAAGAGTTGGATTTCTATGTCATTGCCTTCAGGTTGTTTGCACAGAGCATGGAATTAATTTCAAATAGGCCAGTCACACACACACACCAGTAGCCTTTGAGCAGCAGCCACTTGTTCTTACTGCAGCTCTGATGATACAGGAAACAGAATTAAGATGCTACGACTGCAGCACGGCCTCGAGTCGTGTGCAAACGTGCAAATAAAAAGCCAAATACTGAAAAAGAAAAAACACGTTTGCCGCACAGCATAAAGCAGTACTACTACCCGCAAATACACATGTGCAGCTAACGAGTCATCACACCACTTCCTCATACATCAGCGTGATCCAATTAAAAATCCTGTACAGTTCGTGTTTCCAGTCTGTGTACAATGATCCCTGTCACATAACTTTCATTTTTCCTTTTATGTGTATCTTGTGTTTCCAATTAACATATTTGATGTCTACCGGTTTGCAGGGTTGTTTGGCCCAAAAGTACTTTGATCCACTTCAATGTTGATGGTTTGACCAGTGGCGACTCCTCAGGCACGTGTATGTGCGAGATGAAGACAGAAGCTTTGTGGTCCAGAGATACTGACACCTTTGGTCAACTGGACTTTCTACCAGGCTGATGCTGCAACTAAATTTCCCATCAGAGCATGGTGATATTTCTACATTGTAATGTAGAAGGGTTAAGTGGAGACAACTGGACTGGTTGTTCTATCTTGAGGACTGAAGAAGCCTCTCATCCGAGTGGCTTCTTCAGTTCAGGCCTTTTGGATGAGAAGCAAATATCTTCAAGATAGAAAAGCCAGTCCAGTTGCCTCCACTTAAACCTCCTACAATAAGATGACCTGGTCGATTGAGAACCTTCACAGACATATTTTTACCTCATACTGATGAGGCCAACACATCTATTTC
>CM020501.1:18955860-19090860 GCA_009823395.1 Thamnaconus septentrionalis
AATTACAACTGCCAACGTGTCAACTGAACTCACAAGTCGTTCATTTACAAGAGCCACAGGAAGAATCTCAACGTTTGTCCTGATCCAGGCCGTCTGTCTGTGTGCAGCCTGGCAGAACTTCATCTCTACCTCAACCTTCCTTTAAACTACCTACAAAGTTGGGAATCTTCACTAAAGAGTGGCCACGTAGGGAAACTCAAATCAGAAAGTAACTGTGAGGCCAACACAGACTTAATTTCATGAAACAACAAGATGCCGAGATATGAAGCGGTGTTGATACAACGCCCAAAAGGTCTGTTTAGGGAAATGACAGAGAGACTCTTCAACAGCAGGGCCACGATCGCCGCCCTGACTGCAGAGCTGATGCTTCCACAAGCTGAACCTGTGCCTACCTGACGATGGCGCTTCCTCCAGTCAAGCCCAGCGACTTCAGGCTGGTCTTCTTCAGCGCTTCTACTCCACTGACCTACAGGCAGACACACAGAGATTTGATTACCATAAAACTCACTTTTATCTCTGGAAAACCACCAGAGGACAGACAAGAGTTGAAATGGGAACGCGACATACCTCGTCCCTCATGTAAACACACACCGGGGTGGATCCAGACTCACACAGCTTCGATTCACTGCACGGGAAAAAAACAAAAACAAAAACAAAAAGACGTTATTGCCACAGACCCCAGTTTGATCTGAGAATTTTTGATTGCAAAAAAAAAATGTGACTTTCCTTTTTTTTTTCAGGAAGTCGGCTTTTACTGAACACCACTGCCACCACCCAGAAAAAAAAGCTTTCATGTCTGCATGTGTAAACCATGTGTGCACGACTTATTGACCCATAAATGTTTTACCATTGTTCCCCTTTATTGGAAGAAAAAAGAAAAGGAAGGAGAGAAAAAAAACACACTTCTCCTCAGCGCTTCTCAACATTCCCAGCGCTTTGAGCTTTGACGCTGTGTGTGTGGAGCTAATTCTTATTTCATGGAGGCGTAACCTCCCCGCTGGAACAGGATCAGGGATGGAGGGTGATGTCATTTAATGGAGATGAGATGAAGGGCGGACAGATGTGTGAGCACCTGGGACCGCACAGCTGCAGCACAACTACTGCGCAACAGCTGTGTGTGTGTGTGTGTGTGTGTGTGTGTGGGAAAGTTTAAAACCACTGCAGAGGATGTTATCTAACACAGAGGAGGCTTGTGTGCATTCCGAGGCCTGCTGCTGTGAAGACGACCAGGCGGTGGCATTGTGATGGAGGTCATAACAGCCAAATAAAACCTCCTGATTAACAGAGACACGTCTTTCAGTCAAACATTTTATAGGACTTGTTCCTATTTAGAGGAAAAACGGAGGAAAAGAAAATCAAAATCACTTGTAATCTTCAGTGGCTTCCTTGCACTCACTGCATGAAGCAGAGGCACACTGGAACCGGAGACTGACTCACTGCTACGACGCAGTGATTAATCTACAGATTATGTTCAAACGTGTCACGTCGGGCATGTCGACGTGCGCGCACACTGACCCGATCTGAGAGAAATGCGTCACGACTTCAAAGAGACTCTGTCCACACGAGAAGGAGCCCTGCAGCCGAGACCCGTCCTCCATTTGGAGTGCGATCCGCACCTGAGAGAAGCAAGAGGGCAAAGAGGCAATCCTCAGATCTTGCAGTCCACAGCGAGGCTCAGAGACTCATATTGTAAGTTACCAAGTAACGATGCGATTCAAGCAAATACGATAAAAGCAACGATAAATTGACACAAGTGTCCTACCTCCGCCTGTCACTCGTGATACTAGTTGACAGGAAGCAACAATAAATTGAAATGTTTGCATTAATGTATTTGCCTCAAAAATGAATGTTTGAAGATTTTGTTACAAAAAGTTGATTAAATACAGGAAAGCATCTAAACATAACTCAGTGGCTATTTGTATTCTTTGGTGCCACATTCTTGGATTAATTTTGCAGGAAAGGTAATTTCCTGATCATCTGATCGGAGTGCTTCAAACTGAGCGACCCTGTGTCCGAGCACATCCCTGTTGTCGTTTCCTCTTCTGACTCACTTGGTGTTTGTTTGTTTACTGAAACGAGCCGGTGGTTCCGCACAGAGAGAACGCTGCAGGTCGGCACACCGAGCAAGATAAAAAGAGTGGCTCGGCCATCGACGGCCAAAAACAAAACGCATCCATCTGTCAGGAGGGCCTGTGTGTCTCTGTGAGGTATCAACATTTAACCATCCTTTAAATGAACAAGAACAACAGATCAAACCCAGACGGATTTTTACTGCTTAGATCACGACGCCATGATGTCATAGGAAACCACAGCTCACATCAAAGTGTTATTTGGACAGAGATCAGACCGGAGCGAGCAAAAGACAACACGTAGAGAATTAATTCATTTCCAGGTAAATTACAGTTAAAAAAAAAGGAGGTGAAACTCCAAAGGTATAATATATTAATATAATATTCTCGCTTTCAAGCCTTTGATGTTCATCCCAAAGCAGAAATAATTATCTAAAAACAGAAACCAGCACATTCATCCCTTTGACATTCAGCTTTTAGTGACACCACAAAGGTCTGCTTTCCAGAACTGTGTTTTGCATGCACAAACACACACTAGTGGTGTGTTTAGGAATGAGGCTGGAGACAAATATTTGCGAGAACATATAACTGGATCATTCTCGGCCTGTGTAGATCACTAGAAATCAAAAATGGCCATAACTAATGTGCTACTGAATCTCTTTAAATTGAAAGCTTAATCTTTTTGTAGGTATTAGAGGTGTAATGCATGTTTTTCTATCTATCCAGTCAACCTACCTGGCTGTCAGCTACAGCCTGCTTCCTCGAACTCGTCACCATCTCCAGTTTGGCATTGTTTGGCAGGTTGGCAAACCTCACTGGCAGAGTGAGGTCGATCAAATTCCTCTGAAACCTGTCAAGGCAGGGCAGCAATCAATGCAACAGTTAATTCACTGTATTGGATCATGAGGGATGGGAAAACAGTGGATGTAGCCTCAATACCCTAACTAATCTACAATGAAAAACGGCTAGATGAAGTCAGCTTTAGGTTGGAGATTTCACAGATATTTACTCCATATCCAACTGGGCTTTTATTTGGAGGCCATAGTGAGTCAAGAGTGTCCAAATCTAAAATAATGTCCAATAATAATAGCTGTTGTGTTCTCACATTGATTGATATTAAGAAGCACTTATTTACTTTTGAGGAGGAATGTAAAGTAGCATAGAACATCAAAGTGCTTAAAGTTTTTTGTGATTTTTATCATGACACAGTTCATGTAGAAAAGATGCAAAATCAGGTGGAATATCAGAAAACAAAGAGTAACATTGACATTGTTTGCAATATTCTTTCTTGCCATTAAATGCTGCCAAATCTTTCACACTGGAGCTTTAAAAAAACGTTCATGTCAATAGCCATGTACAGAGCCACCTATATTAGTTATGGTAATCAAATATTTGGTTGAAAATATTCTGCTGAACGTGTCACATGCGTCGTTGTTCTCTTGACGAAGCCGTTGGATCTGGAGAAATAACTTGTTCGCGCAACCAACCTGAAACCAACTTCACCGCGAATACTGGCAGCAACGCTGGCCAGCTGATGATGAGGATACCCACGTACTTTAAACCGTGTTCGTCGGGGTTAAATCCATGCTTTTGACAAACGTCTTCCAGCACCTGCAGAAGACACAGACAGGATGAATCTCACAGCGAAGCACATGACATGTTGGAACAAAAATCATACAAAATCAATCAGAGCGGAAACTGATCTGTCACTGGCTAACCGTGATTAGCCAAACAAGCTAACTCAGAGGAAAACAGTTCGGCTCGGTTCTCGGGAAAAGACGCGGGAGGAAACGCACCACTCACGTCCGACAAAACGAAATATTTTTAATAAACACTTTACCTGCAATAGCGGCGTGTTTGGAGCCACTTTGACTGTTTGTCTTCTCCCATTTGGGGTAAGAACCGTCACCGCTACACCGCTGGCTGCCATTGTCTGCCGTGACGTCACAGTGTTTATTTTGAACAAACTTTATTGGTACCACCGTTTAGTGGCTCAGTCTATCCAAAGTAGCAAATAATGCAGAAACAGTTTTCTGATATAAAATATGACGTAATTTCTTTACGTTGAAATGAATAAATTTAAAAAAAAAATAAAGCTATTTTTTTCCACAACTTTAAAAAGTAGAAAACCGACACTCCTTATTTGTTAATCACATGCAGTTTTTGTAAATGTTCCACTCTGTTTACAAATTATAGTACGCTGCAAAACCAATGCACTCATCCTTCTTGTTTGTGGCTTTAATCCCAGAATTCCGCCAAAGGCAATAATAAAAAAATAATAATAATAATAATAATAATAATAATAATAATAATAATAATAATAATAATAATAATAATAATAATAATAATAATAATAATAGTTGTTGTTGTTGTTGTTGTTGTTGTTTAACGTATTTAGAAATTAAATCTTGATTTAACTTTATTTTTATGAATGGCACTCACGAGGCGCTCGGCATTCGTGGAACTACTCTGCAGTGTAGCTACTCATAGGGGCGTTGCAGGAATGCGTGCGAGTGCGCGGAGGAGGAGGAGGTAGAGGAGAGGAGGGAGGGAGGAGGCTTCAGATAAAAGCCTTGCGCGTCCTCAGGACAGGTCCCGGAGACCTGGAGCAGGAACCATCGGCCCCGCACTGGGACTGCTTCCTCCCCGCAAACTGCTACGATGCGTGGACCACACGAGCATCCACCCTCTTCTTCCCCGCGCTCCTTCTGCGCAACTTTTATGAGACTTCATGAAAACTTTTAGTCTCCCCTGTCAAAGCAATTGAGTTTTGCATCATCCTAAACTCTCGCACCAGGCTGCTGGGAGAGCAGTTTTCCAGTGGTGACCGGGCGCACAGCGGCGTCATGATGGGGGGTCTGGCTGGTTGGTCCTCCATACTGCTGCTCCTCATCCATCTGGTTGTGCCCCTGGAAGCCAGGAGAGGTGCCGCCGGTCGAGCGCAAACTCGGCGCCTCCAGCAGCAGCAGCAGCAGCAGCAGCAGCAGCAGCAGCAGCAGCAGCAGCAGCCGTCTGTGGTGACCAGAGAGCGGCTGGAAGGTGCCGAGAGCTTCCCACTGGACTTCACGGCTGTGGAGGACAACATGGACAGTTTCATGGTGCAGATCAAGAACTTGGCGCAGTCGCTGTACAAATGCTCCTCGCAGAAGCTGGACCAGGACATGAAGCTGCACTTGCTGAGTAACATCTCCGTGACCTGCAATGATGGTTCACCTGCAGGGTGAGTGTTTGTGTCTGGCTTCAGTTTGGTTCAAAGTCGCAGGAAACCACAAAGTGTTAAAAAGAGGTTACGATCAAATTCTATAGTTTTGGTTCTTCATTCACCTATTTTTTTGCTTCCCCCCTTGTCTTGGTAATTTCCAAGTGCATTTTCCCCAAAAATGTTTCTTCCACCCCAATCCAGAGGCGTAAGCACAATTTACAATCTACTCAAGGCTATATCAAAGTTAAAAAAAAAATAAAAAATCTGAGTAAAATAACATCTCCTGACTGCATGAACAAAACAGAACAAACAACTAGAGGGCAACACAAAGCAAAATTTTAAAGCGTTTTTGAGAAGCACAGACTGGTAACAAGCGTAAAGGATGACTGGATCCAGACTGAAGTTATTTGCTTCCCCTTCAAGGTACTACTTGAGGGAGTCGAAGGGGAGCAAGAGATGGCTGCTGTACCTGGAAGGTGAGCATGAATGTCAGCTGCACAACGACGACGCCGGGTGAAAGCCAACTGGAAGTGTAACCTGTGAACCTGTGCGTTGTTCAAGGCGGGTGGTACTGTTTCAACAAGCAGACCTGTGACAGGAGATATGAGACCATGAGGTCACTGATGAGCTCCGCTGACTGGCCGCAGACCAGAACAGGTAGCGACACACTGATGTAATTTCCTGCAATCTCTACACAAACAGGTGCTTGACTTTTCTCATGCAGCATTTCCTAAAGTTTTTCCTCAGTATGGCACATGATAGATAGTCTTTGGTTCCTTTGAAGGTTTTTGCTAATTACACAATAAACAAATTGTACATTGCACAGTATGGATTCAACAAAATCTCTTTGAAGTTCAGTTCAATTCAGATAAGATTTCTGTGTTTTTCTGACATGTTTAGAGGATGCTGTTATCCACTCTTCTGTGAAGTAAATGTTATGACCCTCTTTCATCATTCGCAGAATCGGGAATTCTTTCGCCGCAGCCAGAGCAAAACCCTTACTGGTGGAATGCAAACACGGTGTAAGATTTTTGCTGCACCTCATTTATAGACACTTGCACTTTCTAATGAACTACACACTTGTTTTGTTCATACTTTTTGATGTTTTGCTAAAAGTCATCCAAGACAGCAGTATCGCATGAGAAGAGGAGACAAAAAAAACTAACAAAATTTATGGAAAAGCCTTAGCCCTGCAAGCCATGTGCGGTATCTCATATGTCCACCAGGGGGCTCCTGCACACTTTTGTGACTCAAATCAGTCACTCAACTTTATTTGGACATCAACCAAATGGTTGTGGCTTCACTTGAGTGCTTCGTCATACAATTCAATCAGCCAGCAGAACAATTAAAGTGTTGCTATCAATTATTTCACATGTATTGAGGCACACTGGTGTATTTAGCTTTCTTCTCAATAAAGGTCTTCTTCTTCTTAAACACTGTCCTGCTGCTCATGAATGTCCATCCATGTCATCACTGTCTCTCTGTCTCCTCCTCATCCCTCAGCTTCATCCCGTACTGCTCCAGCGACAACTGGAGCGGCGCCTCGCCTCCCAGGGCTGATGATGGTAAGACGGCAGGGCAACAGTCTATGTGTGTGTGTGGCCTGTGAAGTGCGGTGCGTTCACGTGATTTCCCGTTCATTCATTCATTGGTTCATTCTCAGGTGATTATGCGTTCATGGGCTCGCTGATCATCAGGGAGGTGGTGAACGAGCTGCTCACCAAAGGTCTGGATAAAGCCAAGGTTCTGCTTCTGGCCGGAAGCAGGTGAGGTGTGTGTGTGTGTGTGTGTGTGTGTGTGTGTGTGTGTGTGAATGAGCCATAATTCAAAATCAAAGTATCTTATTAATATAGTCAAACTCTCACACATACATATAGATAGATATAAAACTCTCTTACACATATAGTCAGAGTTTCACACATATCTAGTCAAACTCTTTTACACATCACAGTTAAAGTCTCTTATATATTTGAGCTATGGCCCAGGCGGCCTCTCATCAACCTCAAGGGCTTTTATTGGGCGATTGTTGACCCCCTACTCCCTTCACATGACCACAACTCTGTCTCCAGCGCGGGCGGTCTGGGCGTCATGCTGAACGTGGACCGCGTCGCTGATCAGCTGCTATCGCAGGGACACGGAGGGGTGCAGGTCCGTGGTCTGCCTGACTCCGCCTGGCTCCCCATGAGGAAACCGCACAAATCGGCAGACTGCCGGGACGCCACAAGCTGCCCTCCTATCGAGACCGCCAAGAGAGGCTACAGGTGGGGATGAATCATAAAACACTAGAGCGGGTGGCGGGGTTGTTAAGATACAGATGTGTGACACCTGGCTCTTGTGCAGGTACTGGCACAGCGTTCTGCCAGAGACGTGCATACAGGCGCATCTTGGAGAGGAGTGGAAGTGTTTCTTCGCGCCAAAAATCTACCTCTCATTAAAAAGTAAGAGGTGTCGTAACGCATCGGTCCAGGGAGATGGAATCTCTGAGTCTTACACGCGCTGCGCGTTCGGCCCGCAGGTCCCATATTTGTGGTGCAGTGGCTGTTTGACGAGGCCCAGTTGATGCTGCTCAACATCAACCTGACGGGACGGCCCTTCACCGAGGGCCAGTGGAGGTTCATGCACAACCTGGAGCAGCAGACCAGGGCCACACTCCGGGACGTAGCGTGAGTCGTCTGATGGACGCACACCAGGTCATGTGACTTCAGAATGAAATGACTTATATTCCCTGACTGCTGCTTTTTTTTGGTTTTAAACATCAGGGCGACTTTTGTTCCGGCTTGTATGGAGCACATTCTCCTCACCAGGACGTAAGTAGATCAACGTCTTAAAATTGACAACTCTTTCAAATCGCACACAGCAGTAACACATTATAGTGAGCTGGCAGTGTGAGGCTGTCAGAATTCTCACTGTGGGATACAGACATCACATCACATCCGTCGCCCGTCATGTAGTAAATGAAATATTTCCACTATCTCTGAACCTTAAATGTCTTCTTCGACTCACCGAGTCGACAAATTAGGGACGCAATTTGTGTTATAGCAGAGGACAAAGCGGATCAGAAAACAAACCAGTCTCTTTTTATTTACCATTGGTGTCAACAAGGCCCACGTAGATCATGTTCAACTGTTGTATAATATCAGTGCTTAATACTTTCTGAGGCATCAATAGAGATCATCAGTGCAGAAACTGCAACAATTTATTTTATTTATTGCATTTAAAATAGTCTCTTAGTGTGTGTAATTCCTTCAATGAAGTGAATTATCGAATAAAATTGATAAAAATCTTCTCAGCTCTCTTTAAGAGTGCATTATTTTTTCTATATTTATTTATAATTAAAGATTTACTTGAGCAAAAAATTTGAGCAAAAGTCACCTATCTCCAAAACTAAACCTACAAGGTCACAGTTCTTTACAACCCCTCGAATCACAGCCTTGTCATCACCACCTGCTTCTGCAGCAACTGGATAGACTTCCGAGTGAAGGGCACTTCCCTGCCCAGAGCCCTCCACTGCTGGGACCGGAGCCTGCAGGAGAGCAACCACATCAACGGCAGCCACGGGAGCCACAGCCGCAGGAGATCCAGGACCCCGCCCACCAGGGGCTGCCCCTTCCACCTGATGGACGGCTGCTCGTGGCCCCAGTGCAACCCCACGTGCCCGGCCATCTACGACGAGGCCACGGGCCAGGAGGTGAGCGCAGCGCAGGTCCTCAGGTACATGGGCCTGGATGTGCAAAAGACGGCCCGGCAGCAGGGGATGGACGCCAGGACGCTGCTGGAGATGCTCAGCAGCGGCGGCGGATGAGACGCAGAGGCAGCAAAGCGTCAGGGCGGAAGACGAGCGCGAGAGCGAGACTGGAAAAGACTCTCACTGAAGACGTGGTCTTTCGTTGACGACGAGGCTGTTGGGAAAAGCTG
This sequence comes from Thamnaconus septentrionalis, assembly GCA_009823395.1. Taxonomy (NCBI): domain Eukaryota; kingdom Metazoa; phylum Chordata; class Actinopteri; order Tetraodontiformes; family Monacanthidae; genus Thamnaconus; species Thamnaconus septentrionalis. Next base: position 18,965,047 of record CM020501.1, read on the forward strand.
GATGACCAGCAGGAACTCGCCAGGTGTCGTTGATGTTTGTCAGTCGGCAATGTTTGATTCAATGGAACCTCTTGCGATACATTTTAACGTGTATAAAGAAATAAAGAAATCTGTACATATATAATTAATGTGGATTGGATGCAGCGTACAGTCTGTTGTCTTTAGTTGGAGTATGGCGCCCCCATTTGTCCAGCAATGGTGTTGTTCAATTTAATCTCCATTAATGTGTTGCTTGTTTACAGAGCTACAAAAAAATTAATAAATAAATTATAGTGAAAAGACAAAAAAAAAAAAACTACCAAATTACTGGCTAATATTTACTACCATAAAAGTCAGAAAAGTACAAGGAAAGGAACAACAAGGTGATTTGGTAAACAAAAAAATATTTAATTGTAAAATTACCACAATTCTACAATTTTGAGCCCACAAATGGAAGTGGAACTACAGCCACTTCCCAACTAGGACATTCTAAGTTCATCCACAGCATGCACAATGATATAAAAACCGTCTTAAAAATATAAAAATTACATATTAAAAGAGTAAAGAAAAAAAGGCCGGTCGAAAAAACAGTTAAAACATTTGTTCACAGTTGATATAAAAAGTGCTTTAATAAGAGAAATCACTTTACAGATGCTCTGTAATTTAAATGAGATGAATCATCTTAAATGAGACGATATTCCCAAATCCTCTTAAAGTCTCTTTCTACGATGCATCTTCATTCAGATACATCGTACGTTTGCAGTCGTCCTTCCTCGGCTGGTTTTTAGTTTGTTTGTTTTTTCCAGTTCAACAGAAACTTGCATAGCATTACCTCAGATCAGTGTTAAAAGAAGTGGGTGTGCCCGTCTGACAGCACTGTAGTGCACAGGTTAGCGCTGGCTTCGATTCTGCAGTTTCCGCTGTGCAGTTTGAACGTCGTCCTTGTGCGTTTGGGTTGCTGTCAAGTACTCCTGCTCCCAAAAGTACAAAAAAAATGTACAGCTGAGCGCCAGTTCCATCCTGAGTTCTGGTGTTAGTGCCGACCAAAAAAAAGAAGAAGAGGAAAAAGAGGGTTCCTGTTTCCTGGTGAGGTTTTCTCAACAGCTGGAGTCCTGAAGAAGAATGAAAAAAAAAAAAAAACACTGCATGTCAGTGTTCAAAGGTTGTGAAGCACAACGACACGCATCGATCACGCACCCTTAAGGCCAAATCATGCTTTCTGCATTTGCGTGGTAGTAGTAGTAGGTCTGTGTTGGTCCAACCGACATTAATATTATCATCATTGTCATCATCATCAGCACAGCAGCAGCAGCATTTAGAGTGTCACAAACACGGTGGAAATACTTGACACAAATAAAAAAAAAAAAAAAAATGTGTTGCTTTCTCGTAGCGGAAAATTTGTGCTGAGTTTGTAAGCGCTAATTTAATGTTAAAAATAAAACATCAAAATGCAATTCAAAAGAAAATAAAATCAGTCCAAATTAATCGCACAAAAAAAAACTTTTAAAAGGCTTTTAGTCTGCAGGGTGTGATGACTAAACAAATTTCCCATCTCACTTTATTAAGCGCAACTGACATGATCGCCATTGAGTGTTGAGCGAAGTGAAGTCGTGAAGGAGCTGCTTTTGTTTAATGTTCCGACCCGACACACACCTGACTCGTGAGTCTCCGCGTGGGCGTTCGCTTCTGCTCGTGGATAGACTGAAGGCGGGTGATCAGAAACTTCTTATCTTCTCCCTCCTGGACATGATGGAGAAAAAGAAGAAGGAAAGGATCAGATTTTGTGAAACTAAGGACCTGTTGAACGCTCACCTCCATCAGCAGACTATCTCTGTACTCAACAGATGCATGCTGGTTAGGGTGAGTCAAGTCTTACGTTTTCAATCTGCTCTTGCAGCAGCTTGATGATCTTCCTCTGACCGTCCAGCACCTGAATGTGGAAGTAGATGACGATGCTGATGGAAAGAAAAAACAAAACAAAACAAGAGTGCATCAGATCAATACGTGTGTATGAGGGCGGATAATGAAACACATCCTGGCTCTGACTCATCGCTCACAGGAAGATGGCCGCTGCCACGAACAGGATGAAGGGATGCTCCATCAGGTAGGAGTGAGCCCACGCCAGCGGGGACAGGTTGGGGTTGTCCTTCTCCAGCTCCTCCACCAATTTCTTACCCGCCTGGAACATGGTGTCCTGTCCACGGAAGGGGCCGCACGACGGGGAGGGCGGAATGCTGAGGATGGACGGAGGACAGACAACAGACACAGGACACACTGCTTTTAGATGGAGAGCACATGTCATGATTCCACCTCGGCTCTTGTGCCAAAGCTATAGCAGCGGCCCCCAACATTTTTTGCAACACGGCCCGGTTGAATGTGAGAAACTGTGGAATTTTCTAAATATAACAATAAACATGAATCCACCTGAACAACATAATGTGAGTAACATACGCTTTTTTCTTTCTCAACACTTCAAAGGCTGCTGGTCTTTCAATGCAGGGTGTTTGGTCTCTGAGTGGCGAAGCAGTTTTGAAGGCTTTGGTCGCCGCATGTTAAGCAGAGTGGGCTTGTTGTGTGGGAATCTTCTGTCAAGATAAAGTTCGTGGTAGGACTCCTGGTATGGTCTGTTAAATGCTGCTTTCTTTTTCTTGGAAATCGTGGGCTCTTCTGTCTCCTCACTGGGCCTTTTCCTCTTTCCAAAGACCTTTGTTTTCACTCATGTTGCTCACTAGCTTGCTGGCTCGTGGGTTTAATCTAGCAGTAACGTATCACGTGACCGAGACAAGCGCCTTGACATGCGTCAAGAGTTGAGCGATAGATGGATGTATCGGAGAGAATCCGGTTATTTTTCAAAATAAAATAGTTCAGACTTAGATAATAAATAAAATGGAATACATTTAACAGAAGTTCATTACTCTGTCTGTGCGGCCCCGTACCAAATGACCCACGGGCCGGTATCGGTCCGTGGCCCGGAGGTTGGGGAACACTAGACTATAGAGTGAATACGGATGTACTGATGTGATCTGAGTGATGTCCTGATCACTCAGGGTTTGTGCGTGTGCATGATTTGAATTTGCCACATTCGGCCAAATTCACTTTGTCAGTGTTTTGTGAAAATAACCTAACCGCAAATCCAAAAATCAAAGTTCAGAGCAACTTCTATCCAGAGTGTGCACGCACCTCCACATGGTGTACGTGACGCAGACGGAGGCGCCGAGGAAGGAGGGGAAGCAGAGCAGCGTGATGAAGATGGTGGTCATCTGGCTGACTCGGTAGGGCTTCCTGGGCGCCTGGCAGTTGTTCATCACGCTGCTCTGTGAGCAGAGAAAAAGGTGACGATGAGCACTTCTGATCTGAGAACCGCTCAGTACAGGCTCTCACTGGTTTTTGATTAATACCTTCTTAATGTAAAACAGCAGCAGGAGTTTGAGAATCTGCATGGCAGGCAAGAGAGGAGTGAACAGAACGCCCAACCTGGAAAAAAAAAAAAAAAAATTAGTCATTATCCAAAAACACCTGCGATTAAGATCACATTAAAGAGAGTTGTGGGTTTGTTACCATGCCAGCGTCTGTCCGTAGATGAGTTCAAGGACGTTCCTGGCGATATCAAACACAGGTTTCCGGTTCCTCTTGAGGACACGCTGAGAAAACAACCTGCACGCAAGAGTGCGTCCAATCAGACTCATAGAGGGTAAAGAAAATAGGAAAGTAGGAAAAACAAGCACTTCACAAAAAACTAGAGGTGCAAGGCTCAGGTAAAACTGTCAAAAATATAGAAAGGCCGGCAGCACTCAAGTCTCCATCAAGAAACAAAATGTTTTATTTGTCTGACTGGCAGCCACAGGACCAACAACACAGACACGTTTTGACTCGGTCTTCCTCAGTGAGACAAATACAGATTTTGCTACTTGATGGACATTTGAGTGCTGCTGGTCCTAGACTCGAGACTTGAAGCTGGACTTTCACATTAAAAAATAATAATAATAATGATGATAAAGCACCGACCTCCAGAGCAACTCCCCGAACAAGGTGTTGAGCAGAGTGAAGATGAAGTCTATGATGAGGAAACGGTAAAGCTCCTGGCCGACAAAACTCTCCCAGCACTGGATGGGATGGCGCAGTGAGACAGCCAAGAGGTTGTTAGCACCGGGCAGCACCACACTACATGGCAGCATTCACTGAGAATTCATCTAGACTGAGTGGTTGTGTGTGTGTGTGTGTGTGTGTGTGTGTGTGTGTGTGTGTGTGTGTGTGTGAACGTGTCTCACCGTCAGCCCGATGTCTTCAGGCTTAGCAGCCACCCGTCCCAGCCAGTGGTAGCACAGAACTCCCAGCAGGAAAACCTTCAGGATCAAGTTCCTAAAGAAGCACAAGGAACAAAAACATGTTACGCATTCTGGTAAAAAGAAAAACAAACTCAGACCTTCACGGTTGCTGTCCGCTACCTGCTGATGGCCACAAACGTGCGGACGGAGGGTGAATGGTAGTCCTCCATCCAGGAGGCCAGGTTGAAGAGGCTGGGCAGCAGCAGGTTGATGAGAGACACCACCACAGGGAGAGACAGCAGGCTGGCCTCGTGCAGCGGAAGGTTCGAGTTGGTGGCGCCTCGGCTTCTCTGTCGAAGGTCCTGTTTGGGACAGGGAGGAAAATGTTTGAATAAATAAATTGACAACGTCAAATGAAAAGGCTATTTATTGAAATGGCTGGTTCTGGTAGCATCTAATAAGGTCCAGTGTGTAATATTTGGCTTGATCAATGATTTGTATATTGGTAAAAGCTTAACATACTGGCCATAAATACATTAACAAAAGTGTATACTCGCAGTACAATAAAAGTCACTTGGTTTTCCTACCCTAAGAATGGTTCTCATATATATGTATATACATAAGATTATACATCTATCAATAAGGGTCTTGCTCCCAGTTAGCTGCCATCTTGCACCTCCACATTTCTAAGGAAGCCTGGTGTGGACAATCCAGCCTGCCTAACAGCACGTTTCATACTTAGGATGACTGCTGGCATCTTGAGATAAACCAGCAAAGAAGAAGGTGGACGAGATATCCAAGGGATCGGGAGAGGGAGGAGTGAAAGACGTTGTAATGTAAAATATAACCACTTGATGTCGCTGTTTCTTCTTCACGGTTAACATTTGACACAGCTGCTGCATCTTTTCCACACCCTTTGGAAGCTTTCAACAAACCTTTCCAAACAACCATTGGGGCCAGTTTGCATTCTCATTTTTCCCCCTTTCTTGCTAAGCACATTAATCCAACCACAAAAAATACAAAAAATAACACTGAATACAAGAAGAATGTGAACTCTGACACGAGCTCTCCTTACCTTGTGCATGTAGTCAGAGAAGAAGTACACGGCGGACACACAGCCGATGGTGCTGGATATGCAGATGGTCCAGGCCAGGCCGTGGACCATCAGCTTGTACAGCTGCTGGCTCCAAGTGTTCTTCACGTGCTTATGATTCACCTCCGCCAAGAGCTCCTGGGCAGAGACGGAGGGAGAGAATGAGTGTGACGCTCAGCGTGAAGAACGTGCAATGATGGAGATAAGAAGGAGTGAGACAAAGTAGGATGGAGTTTATCGGAAGGAAGCGGGTCTAGAAGATAGATGGATGGATAGATGGATGGTGTGTGTGTAGGTGTAGCTCTACACACCTTGAGCTGTGTGCAGATATTCTCCGACATGAGTCTAACGGAGGCTTTCTTGATGACCTTGAAGTCCCACGAGCAGAAGGCCTTCATGGCCAGGATGCTGTGAGACTTGTCGATGCGGAAGCTCTGGCCGAACGACTTGGACATGCTGTTGGAACACAAGTGGCGCACAGACGTCACTCGGTGATGACACGACGGGCATTATGACCCGGTGGGTGGCCATCGCTGCTAAAGATCCACACCTGTACACCAAGGTGATGCACGTGATGAAGAAAGCCCCTTGGATGGTGAAGAAGTAGGCCAGCGGCATCTTGTAGGACTGCTGCGGCGACGCGCAGGCCGGCCCGCTGGAGTTGGACACCGAGGCGTTTCCGCCGGCGGCGGCCTCGCAGCTCTTGCTGAGCGAGTAGTTGCTGTAGTAGCCGTAGTACATCACCGTATCTGAGAAGTAGCCCTGTGGTGTGACAGCAAAGAGGCCGCGGCTTACGTTTGAGTTAAAAAATTGGAGGAGAAACGAACAGGATCAAAAACATCTCCAGTTTTCCTGAGGAGGCTTTTCTGCATCAACTGGAGGTTTTAAATCCAAACAGCAAAACCACCACAGTCCCAAAACTTTTTGCCACATCATAAATTTGCACTTGAAGCTACGCAGAGTTACGCGGAGTATTTTTTTTTTTTTTTTAGTAAAATGCTGATATTTGTACATACTTGCAAAAAATGCATACAAATTGGCAATTATTTTGATAAAAATCAATCAACAGCATTTCAAATACTGAAATTATATGTTATAGTTATAAATGCAGCAGGTAAAATGAACTTTAAAAAAAAAAAAAAAAATACTAATCTCCCATCATTAAACTGACACAGAGTGCTAAAGCAGTAATGCAGCGCCTTACCGCTCCACTGAGAAGCTCCAGTCCGTAAAAGGGCAGTCTGACAGCAGGGGGCGCTGGAGGGTGCAGGGCCTGAGGTACCACTAGGAAGGCCGCCGTGACCGTGAACAGGAAGACGTTGAAGCAGAGCAGCGTTTTCAGGAACTGGAAGTAGGAGAGGACGCCAGAGCCAAAGCGCCCACTCACCATCTTGAGCGCCACCTGCCACAGCTGCAGGGAGTGCAGGAAGGAGAGCCAGCTGTACCAAGCCTGTCTGGCAGCCTGAAGGGCGGAACAAAACAGGAGCAAATGATCACTTGTGTTGTGCAGCAGGTCATCCGAAAACACAGAAACTGTTTCACCACGACTTGCAGCACAGCCGTGAAACTCCAGGTGACGTCGTCACATGTGTTTGTTGTTTAGCTTTTAAAAGGCTGAAGACTCTGAGTCACGCTCTAGGTTTTAAACAGTTGGGCAAGTGTGACTACACCAGCTCGATATAACAACTGACTACTCAGTGCGTACTGACTTCCTCTTGGGCCCGAGAACAGCAGCAGGTGGTGTTTGCTATCTTGTGTTTCTATCTGTGTCCCCTTGGGAGTCGTTGTCCTCACAGAGAGAATCAAACAACTGTCGAGGTCAGGGGTCACTGACACAGTGCCCTCGGGGCACCAGGTAGCTTGCTTGATTGTTCTTAGAACAGCACAACTCGTTGAGCTGATTCTAAAATTTAAATGTATCCAACCTTGTTAAATCATTGTTGATAATTATTGAGAACTCATTAATGGGATAATTTAGCTCTTTATTTAAATGACTCTTAAAACACTGAAAAGATGGATGAAACACAGCTATTTTCTTACTTACCTACTATTAATATAATTTCTTCATGCCTGGTCTAGACTGATAAACGCCAAGGAAACACAGCAAAACAGGCCGTGTACTAATCGTAGTTGTTATTTCGTACTCTATTCTCTCAAGACCCTTGACAACAGAGGGAATGTGAAGATCAAGTAGAAGTCTAAAAGCACAGAGGAAGGCGACCACAACTGAGCAAAAACTAGGAGACTGGCTGAGAAAAAAGGAAGAAAACATTTTGCTGTGGCTAGTTAAAACCAGGAACCTACACAGCTATTCTGTGGTCAATATTTGAAAGGTCAGGAATGGTTTAAACGCTTAAAATGAAATGGAAGTGATTTATGTGAGGGGGAATTACGCTTCTTATCAGATAACACTGCTGGCCCAGCCCTTAAACTTCCTGTTTGCTGTGAGCTGTGTGCAATACTCACAATAATGACGTTTAGTTTGAGCCAACTGCAGCAGGGGATCTTGCCACTGGAGGGCGTGTGCGTCTCCTTCTGTGTGGCCGACCTCCTGCGGACACAGCGGACACTCTCAAGCCTACAGAACAGACTTGGACGGGTCGCCATGACGACAGTGACGGGCGAGCGGCTCTACCTGAGTTCCTTCTTCTCGGCCACACTGAGCGGCATCGCCCTCAGCATCCGCATCCGGTCGCTCACCGACAGGTTCTGCAGGTTGTTCACCAGACGGTCCCTCTTGGTGGCTGCGACGCACAGGAGGGGACAGCATGAGCCCAGGCTGCTCTCTGGCTCTCCCTCCTCTTCCTCGTCCCCCTCCCCTTTACTCACCCTCTGCATCGTCGCCGCCCGTCTCGATGCGGTGGCCCCTGATGCTCGGCCGGCCCGAGCGAGAGAAGTCTTGGATGGAGGGTCGGCTCTGGCGGCGGCGCCGCAGCTTCATGGTCCTGTTGTAATACTGGGAGATGATGGCTCCCCTGCTGCGACCTGAGAGTGAGGGGGTGGGGGTGGGGGATTATCACACTCTTCATTTAACGCGCTTCACCGGCAAACTCAACTTTAATGCCAGTGATTAAAGAGAGAAACACTCATCAAAAGTGTTTCCACCCAGTGGTCAGAGAGGGTAAACTGAGCTAGCTTTGGTTTAAAATTAAAGTGGCGGAACAGGGTTGTACTTAATTGGAAGTGTAAAGGTCCTTACACACCGGGACCAAATTCGCTAGGCGAATAATAAGTGACGATTATGACGAATTTTTCGGAGGCGAAAAGGTGAACGCTGGACTTCTGACCAATCAAAATGATGTTGGATGGTCGATGACGTCACATCAACACGTCAGCAATTCTCTCTCGTTCTCTCGCTCTGCAAACGTGGAGCCAGTTGATGGAGCAATCCTCCAAATTGTCCGACAGACATTTTAAAGTACCGTTAAAATTTCACTGGGTCAAATTTGAGCCCCTGGATCGTCGTGTTGAACTCACGGTCTACTCTTATGTTGGCGTAGAAGGCGGTGATTCCTTTTATGCACGTAAAACAAAACTTCTCGGTCGCTGCACTTTAAAAAAAAATCATGTCTTTTATTCTTTGGTTTAAATCTGTTCCGAAAAGCTTTCAAAATGATAAGCACATCCAAAGGAAAACAAAAAAATCTTTTATGGCAACAGGAACTTCAATAACATGGTCAAAAAAACTGTTTGTAACTGCAACTTCTTATCCAAACATTTAGTATCATCCACCTGCGCTGCCGCGTAATCACCTGAGCTATACATCCACCTGACGCACACAACACACCCTCTCAAGACTGCTACTAATAATATAATATAATCATTTTTGGCAATACAATAAGCAGAATACACATGTCTACGACAAACTAAGGTACTAGGCACAAAAGTCATTAATTTAAAAGCTGCAGCACCTCTCTCAAGAACAATATTGGGTCAACCTAAAGACTTCTATTATTTTTCTTTTTCTTTTTTAATCCAACCATCACCAGGACATCATCACTTGAGGATGTAGTCAATTCCATTGTTTCTCTTTTGGCGCGACAGAAAGAGCCCCAATCTTTATTCGCTTGGTGTATATAGAAAAAAAACTGCTGGCGAAACAATTGCATTTTCGTGTGGCCTCGGCTTTTGCCCGGTGTGCAAGGACCTTTAGAGGTAAAGCAGTTGACTTGGCGGCAAGTCGACAATGAGGCTTGAGCTGGAGATATTGATAAAAATAAGATCAGATAAAAATGAAAATGAAAGTATAAACAATCATCACAAGAGTTCAATGTTTACTAGATCACAACTTGTCCGCCTTTCCTGCAGGTTTTCAACAGCACCCCCTGTGTGTGCAGCCCCGGAGGCAGTGTACACACAGCCCAGACCTGGAGACTGCAGAGTTGCATCGGATGGCGGTCGAAACAACACAGGAGACTACACAATTTGCTGTCACACTGCGGGTCTTGCAATGTCGATGACGCAAGACCGCCTGCCAAGTCTGCGGAACTACAGACAGAGGACAAACCGCTTCCCTGAGAAAATCAGCTGTGTATTTCTCACATCAGGGCCAGAGAGTTGCAGCAGGACGACTACGATGCGGTTAAATGTTGAGGAACCGCTGATCCAACAGAGCAGTGATGCTGTTTTACATCAGTTTCTTCAAGTCAATGCTGAGGAATTTGTGGTTCCAAAAAAATCTACAATGTTACTCAACAATCAGAAACAGGATCTATAAACTTGGTGTCTGGGTTTCGATGTGGTTCAAGTAAACAATGTTGAAAGACTTAAATAGCTGCCAAATTAAAAAAAAGAAGAAAAAAAAAAGAAATTGATACTCTGACCTGCAGCTCATTTACAACAGAGTCATTATAGAAGCTTTTGTTACTGGTGCTAAAGTAAGAATATTAATGGATTTGAAAAAGAAAGAAATTAACAAAACAAACCAATCTTTTTTTTTCTATTGAGCAAGTCATAGGACAACAACAACCACATTAGCAGCAGCACAGGACCAGAGCCGCTCTGTTCCCCCCCATCAGAACTCACCTATGGTGCGACTGGGCATGGAGGAGAGGACCTTCAGGGTGGCCAACGACCACTTATCAGCAAGGAGGGGGTCCGTCTGCCTGCCGTCATCCTCCCAGTCCTCGTCCCTCTGCACAGGCCGGTCACCCTCAAACTCGTAGCCGGGACTGGGCAGGAAGCCCAGAGCATCTGGGACGACAGGAACAGGCAGAACAAAGTGTTTTGACTTGGCGGTAGAGAAAATGTATGGCTCATTTATTCATTAGGAAGCTGAGAGGAGAGGAAGAGATGGGAGCGGCGTCGCTACCTCGGCTCTCGTCCTCCAGATCTCTCTGCAGGCGCTGCAGCTCCAAGGCCTCCGACTCTTCTTCGTTCCGAGTCTGCTCTGCGATCAGCTGGCTGAACGATTGGTGGATGCTTTCCTCATCTAGCGGGCTCCTGTGGGGGGAGGGACGGTAGAGTGAGGGCTGGCGATCGCAGCACAGAGGAGGCAACAGGCTCAGGGGCCTCTTAGGGGACATGGGGGACCGGGAGGGTTTGAATGGTACAAAGGAAAAAATGGAAACTTTCGCCAGATATCGCAAAACTGTTTATATTGTGTGGGAGAATTAAGTTACTAAATGAATGTTATGCCACCTTTTCTCCTTTTCTCTTATGTAGGAAACGCCCTAAATTGTCCGGCATCGTCCCCTTTTTGCCAACGCCAAAGATGACAAAACTATGCAAATCAACACCGGTAAATAAAAGTCAAACTAAATTTTCTGTCTCCCTCTCCACACACCACTCCACTGCTGCGTTTCCACTCTGAACACAGACGACCCGGAAGAACATCGACCTCAATGTAAACAGTTTTACGAGATCTCGCTTAAGTATGGATTGTTTTCCCCCATCACACTTTGCAAGATCTCGCAAAACTTAATCTTTCAACCATTCCATTTTTTTTTTATGTTCCGTATGTCCAACTCAATAATCAACTCAATTGTAGTTTTTTGTTTTGTTTTTGGGAGGGTCACATAGTTTTAGAGAAAGTCAAGAAGGGCCTGCTGGGAGAACTGTGGACGATCTCTATTTGAAATCTCGAGAGCGATCCTCCCCTCCTTCCCGCCCTCACAGCGTCCCTGTCAAGAAAACGCTGGCTGACCTCGCGGTTCTCGCCAATCCCGTCGACAGGCGCCGAGAGATAAGAGCGCCGCAGGAGAGAAATAAACAGCGGCGACACTTACTCCAGTCCGGCTTCCATGAGGTTGTGGCTCAGGTCAAAGTTAACGTTGCGGGCCATTCTTCTTCCTCCTCCGCCTCCTCCTTCTCTTCGCCCGGCTCGGTCCTCCCTGGGGGGCCGGTTGCAGAGGACTCACACCGTCGCCTGCTTAGACCTGCGCTCCACTCCCACCATGGCCTTCACTCTGCTACCTGAGCGAGAGGGAAAGGTTGGAGGAGGAGGAGGAGGAGGAGGAAGAGGCGGGGCAGAACGTAGCAAGCTAGAGGTGGGTGGGGGTGGAAGAGAGAGAGGGAGAAGAAAAAAATAAAAAAAACTTGACGCCACCTGTTTGGAATTTGAACTCTGCTGTCATGTCACAGCTCGTCCTAAACACACGTCGTCAAAGAAAAAAACCCACGAGGACGGAAATCTGATTCCGAGTCTAAATCTTTTAATGAGCACACAGCCGAGCTGGTGGAATTTGTTTTCAGCACCGCCCGGTACGGGTTCCAACATTTAGACGCAACGCTAGCTGCGTTTCCATTACCGCTAGAATTGTGCAAAATCGGATTATCGTAGTAAAAAAACTGGACACACCTGAACTTGGAAACACCTCTCAAATATGGCTAAAAGGTTTTGACACTCATGAGGGGGTTTTTCAGATGTACTGTTAGATACAGAGGTACGGAGGTTATGTGACCAGTTCACTTCAAGTGAAAATGGCGCGTTACGTTTGGACGGAGGAGGAGACAGAATATTTTTTACAAGACAACAAAGAGAAAAATACAACAACCGTTCTTGACCGCAAACAAACAAGAGCAACCATAATTCTCGTCAAATCTCACAGGACGAGATTTGACGAGAATTGCATTCAATGGAAACACCTGCGTATCGCAATTGCACTTTGTTGAAAGTTTAGAAATATCGCTTTTATTTTTGTGAAAAACAGTAATGGAAGCCATAGTTATACATCCAGACAAAAGACATTCAAAAAAACCCAAAGGCAACGCAAGCCCCAATTACTGTTCAGACTTCAAAATGCTGATTGCAAGTGACTGGCATCTGACCAGGATATTTATAGGAAGTGTTGAAATGCAGCTGGTGCTTTTCATGAAAAAGAAAAGAGGACTTTGTTGCAACCAAAGAGGAAAAGAGGCAGTGTGAAACAATGTCCCTGAAGGTTCTCAGCCATCAAGGTCAAATTAGAGTAAAAGGGTTACGTTAGGGCAACTGGACCTGTTCTTGCGAACTGTTTTGCCTCTCATCCGAAAGGCTTCTTCAGTGAGAAAACAACAGCATGGCCGCTGCTAACGCCCCCCCCCCCACCACACAATTGCCAAGACTCTACAATTAGTGAGACACAATCACGAGGGCTCCATTGTGACGCTGCGTGTGGTCGTGCTGTGTCACCAGTGCACTGAATATTCATGACCGCAGGAGGAACAAGGCTCGGTCAGTGTTTACAGGCGCACCAGCTGGGACAGTTGTGTCACGCCGTCTGGGGACTGTGGAGGGAGCGCAGCAGCAGCAGCAGCAGCAGCAGCAGCAGCAGCAGCAGCTTCCCGTGTGTGTGTTCTCAAAAAGATGTCAGTTATGTTCTTTTAAATCTTCACTAATCTGGTCTAGTAGCTGGCAGGGAGGTGAATAGTTAAATAAAGCAGCCTTGTTGGTTAACACTGTGGGGCAGACAAACAGTTCAACTAATATACATCTGATTGGCTGTTGGAACAGGTTACCAAGTTTCATGGACACAATCATATATTCACAGATGGATTTTTGCTTGATTCTTCGGATAATTAGAAGCAATTTATTCATCATTTAATAATCAGGATTTTGCTAAGCTATGAGAAGACTTATTAACAGGTATCCATCACTGATTTAAATAAAGACCTTCTCACAACACCTCAGCCAATGTGTCTGACTTAGCGCAACTTTATCAACAACCAAATGAACTATTCCAGTTACATAGCACTGGTGATATATATGGGTCTGGGCCACAAGAACGGCTTTGGGTAATGATAAATGTTCATATCCACTTCCTGTTTTGATGCACCCACTCAGCAGAAAGCCAATGTTCTCAGAAAGGAAGGACTGTGCATTTAACAACATCCAGTCGAGAAGAAGCAGCTGCTAGTTGCTCAAGACCATCTAGACTGAGCTAAGAGTTAAAGAAATTCCTTCCAATTAAATTCCTGCTTACAATTAACTACCGTTGTCTAACATCTGGACCTGGCAGTCTTTGGAGATCCAGATTCCAAGAAGTCAATAAACTAACAACGTTTTACTGTGAATCACTGCAGGGGGCTTGTGATGCAGGGTTAGCGTGTATGTAAACCAAGCCCGGGCGTTCACTATGAGCATCGAGTTCCCTGACGGCTGAAGTTCTGACTGGGAGTCATTTCAGCTTCGATTTTGAAACTGGGTGAAGCTCTAAATGACCCAACAGCTGAAGTATGTCCATCCACCTCCACCAGACTCCAGTCTTTCAGGGGCTTTTCCTTTTTTCCAGGGCTTATTGAAGCAACGAACAACACAACCACATCTTTTTCCTGTTCTCTCAAACAAACTCCACTTTTTACCCATCCACGATCACATCTCGCAGTGTTACGCCCATAATCATAAAATGCATCAAGATATATTTTCTCTCTAAAGTCACAAAAAGTTCCTTTGATTAACACCCAAAACAATATTTAGATATTCTTGCAAAGATAAGTCTTGCTATTACACAAAGGCTACAGAGAAAGCAGCGACCTTTATTTACTTTTGTCACAGACTATGTTGTTGATACTATGAACAAATCAATTGATCACATTCTCCTCCTGTAGTTGGCACTGTCCCGATCCACTTAAGATGACTTTATAATTTCCGAGCCTCACTTCCGCAGCATCAAACAAAGTCAACAGCGCCAACCACTCTGGTCTGAGATGGCAAATCTAAGACGGCAGATCTTACTCTTTTGTTTGTGTGCAAAAGACAGCAAATACTAAAAAAAACACTCCTCTGAGACAGGAAATCTTGAAGCTGGAAAAAAAAATCCCAGCACAGCCTGGGAGGCTCAAAGTTCAGCTGGACAACTGACAAAAAGGCTGCACAAATAAAGAGACATGACTTGAAGACAATAGAGATGTGAGCTGAGAAGGGGTCAGTTGAAAAACGATTTCCCCTGAAGAAGAAGTGAAGTGAACAAGCGAAACAAGAAAAGCAGAAGGTAAGCACATCACTTCAGTCTAATGCGGGCATCCTGATGGGTGAGGCAGAGTGGCGGAGGCTGTCAGCAGATGCCAGGGTGAGGCAGGGGGCAAAAAGGAAGGGAGGGGTGCAGTGGAATCTGTCTACACAGACAGCTTTCAACAACAACAGCATGGGAATCAGTTGCTCGAGTGCTGAGGAGGAAAAGACAATAGAGGGAGAGGTGGGGTGGATGCAAAAACTCTTTTTTTAAAATAAAGAGATGGTTTAAACCCCTCATGAGACGTCACACTTGTCCTCAAGAAAGGTTTACTAGTGGAGAAGTACTTCAGCATAGAAGCAAACGAATGTAAAAGCTCGGAGCAGTAAAACAGCTAGTAACAATGTTGAGGTGGAGCACACACAGAGCGTACACATTCCCCCGGTACAGTCGGCCAAGCATGTAGTTACAGTGTTATCACAGTCTGGGGGCCCACAATAGCTCGTTTTCCTCCCTCCTCCAACAACAAGATTACAGGTTCACAGTGGGGGTAAAATGAGACGAACTAGAAAATGCATGTCAGAAAAGAGACATTTGCCCCCCACCACCACCAGCAAAAAAGTTCATCAAGCTGCGTTCAAGCACCAACGTCTGGCTTCCAAACAAAAAGCTCGTTCACTGAAATCATTCAATGAGCGCGTCATTACCTTCTGTCGGGCTGTTTCTGCTGAGTAAGCCTCCGTGATGCCAACACCGCGATGCGGCGCAAGTGGGGCTTGTTGTCTTTTCTTGTGAGTTCTTCGGACGTCTGTTGTTTGTAGTCGACGAGCTCAAATGTTTGGACGGACGAACGACCCTTGAACGCTGGCGAGCTTTTCGTCGTCCACTCAAAAAAAGAAAGGCGAAATCGCTAAAGTTTCGGAGAGGGGGATTCTAGTTTGGAGGTACAGACAAGTGTGACAGGGGGTGGAACTCAGACAGGGGAAAATACACGGTAATGTTACACGTCCAAAACTTTGCCGGAGAGACTCAGTGAGCAGGCACCGAAACTTGACAAACTCGTTGAATCGCTTCTCGTCGCCGCTGTCAGTCAAAATACTCTGCCTCACGCTCACTGGGGGAAAAACCAAATCCAAAGATAAGGGGGGGTGCTAACTTCCGGCGCTTTAGCACAAAACTGAAATGCCGATAGGGAATTAAAGCTACAAACCAACCAAACGACACCGTGTACATAAAAAGAAAATACAAGTATGTACAGAACTGACCATATCTACTCGTCAGATGTACATAGTATCGTGAGGCTCTTCCACACACCCCAGTTAACCGCCTTCGGTGGTTCAGTCCCCTCGCTGCCGGGACGGCGGATGTCTCCACTTTTACAGTGTGAGAGTATGCTAAGCCAGGCTGGGGGAATGCGCCCCGCCGAGGGGTTTGAGGATTGCGCGACATATAACAAGTTTATATAGCTACTATACATTTAAAGAGATTGGGATATTATAGCGAACAACCCGGAGCCCGGTTACGTAAAAACAACATTAAAGCCCTGTCTCACCCCCAGGCCTACCTGGCCACACCCAGCCTCACTAGAAACCTTTGTAGCCTCAGGGAGGCCCGTTTTGTTAGTCCATTGTAGCTGAAAGTTTAAATGGGGAATTAGACATTTTGACGTTTGCCTGTTGTCATAATCCATATAGTCATATATGTAGTGCATTCCCTTTAATTATCAATCCTTGTTCTTTTGCAATCCAGCTGTGTAGAGTGCTAAATGGAGTTTCATATTATTCAATAAGTGATGAATGTGCATTATACTAAAGGTAAAAGCAAAGGGCAACGACTACGCTCACCCTTCAGTGTTAGTGGTACTGACTGGAAACCTGAGATGTGTTGTGGTGAGTGCAAGTGGGAGGAAAACGCTATAGTTCTTCATAATCCATTGCAGCCACACGTCAGTTTCAAAATGATGAGACGTCTAGTGCAAATCTCATCAGGCTTGGCTGCTTCTCTTGACACTGTGACATGTGACATCGTTTTGAAGCCAAGTTCCCCGAAATTGTACTTGCACAATAGCTAAAATACTAATATTTATTTCAAACAAAATGTTTTTCCCCTGCGAAAGCGAAAACAATAAAATACATTTACCGTTAGCAAAAAGTTAAATACTATAAAATTTATTATTTTCTTCATTTTAAGTGAAATATTATTTCACTTACGGTTAAATTTTTAGCCTTTGAGGCAAACCTCAAATGTTGCTTATGCTCAAGGTGTGCTCGTTTTTATTTGTGCATGCCTTGTTGAGTGCTTATTTGTGAGGGTTAATTTTGGCGACCCACACAACACTATGTCTTGCACCCTGTCACACGACTTCCTGCATCTGCACCAACAGCCGGAAAGTGCGCCAGTTGTTCAGGAGATTCGCCTCAACGACTGTGGGCCGACAGATTGCGGAAGTGGCGTTTTTCCTGTTGCCCTCTTGTAGTTCTTCAGATGCAGTTTTCTTTGGAATCTTGAGCCTGTACACGAAGAGAGACGTGTGGTTTTTGCTATTGAGCGGGGACTACACAAAGAAAAAATGGAGGGGCAAGAGGGTGTCAACTTTATGAGACTCCTGTCAGGTAAGAGGACGAAAACTTTGAATTTGCAGTCTGTTCTTGCGCCTTTGTTCCATTTGTGAACAAAAATGCGACGTGTCCCTTGAACTCTAGATGAGAGCATGCAGTCCTCCCTTTCGTCGGACTCCTGTGAGTACTACCAGACTGAGATATATGATCAACTGCCCAGTGTCCAGGCCTCCAGGTCTGGGCACGAAAGTCAAGGCACTTTGGAGAGACGCAACGTTGGTCCAGAGTCGGGGGACAACGTTAACCATGGACCCCTACCCAGACCCCTCAAAGACAAGGAATCTACACTGCCCATCAGGAACCTGACCATGTGTATTCAGGCCAAGCGAGACGCCAGGTGGGTGGGGCTGCAAGACACCCCGATAATCTGTTTATTTTTAGTCCACTGAGTCATTCAGCTTTAATGTTGAAGTTTCTTTGCTGGCAGTCCACTGCACTTGTCTGAGTTAAAGAGTTGACCCATGGATTTTCTTTGAAGTGTTTGAGGGACAGAGTTGTGGGACTGTTTAATGAACAGCAACATCACGAGAAGTTTGAGTGTGCCAGTGAGCCTGGTGTGATTGTCAGGGGGTGGGTGAGTGGAGGAGAGGGTTGAGGTGAGGGGTGGGAGTGGAGGGACAGGAAGTGCCCTTGCAGCCAACTTTAGAGTAGTAGTATAAGAGTGTTTTCTATGTGTAGAAAAAAAATACTCACAAGATCAAAAATAGAAAGTATATAAAATCTTTCTCAAGTCATTTCTTGATTTATTTCATGGTTAAAGCACAAATAAACTAATTGCCTATCTATCGATCTATCTATCTATCGATCTATTCTTTTGTCTTCAGCTTTGAACTTGCAATTAAAAGTTATATGACCTAAGACTTCCCCACTGACGCTGCTGTGCAGGGACCGAAGGAAGCTGCAAACCAGGAACATCGGTTCCTGGGCCTCCTGGAGGCAGAGTCAGAGCATCAGCAGGAAGAGGGTTTGGGAACACGTGTGTGGCGCTCTGTCACATCTGATACCGTGGCAGCACACTTTGCATGCTATTGAAGGTACGATAGTACCATGTAGGAACATTTATAACATATTTCTTTCTTTTATTTCCCCTGTCGTCACACAGAGATGGTAACTGTCACCTGTCTGTTGCAGGCAGGTTTGGCGTCGGCATGAAGGCTTACTTTGTTTTCCTCAGATATCTGGTTTACCTCAACCTGCTCCACTGTCTTCTCATCGGTGGATTCATCCTGGGGCCAACGGCTATTTACGGCAGGAGCATCGACATCGGCGAGTTTGCAGTGAATATGAATAAAAAAATAAAACCAACAGCCTAAAAACTGACCGCTAGTACTACTCTTTTCTTTTCTGGGATTTTTACAGAATCTTTGAGGTTTGGTGGCAACGACTCGGTTCTGGATTTCTTCTTAGGAACAGTAAAAAAGCTTTCCATCTCATTTTTGCTCGCATTTTTTTTTGGTACTTAATGTATTTCACAGTCGTCCAAACATCTCCCTCTGTCCGCAGGGCTACTTGGATCGCTCCCCGGTCTTCTTTGGTTTCTATACCCCCAGTACTCAGAAGTCGGGCTGCATCAGCACACCGTTGCTGTATCTGGCGGGAATCTTCAGCATCCTCCTCTTCAGCCTCATCCTGGAGGTCCGCAGGTCAGGGCCCCAGTCGGTTCTGCGGGAAGAGATGCTCCCTTTCAAAGTCAAGCCGCTCACCTTCAGATCTTCTTTTAACAGGACAACGGTCGGCTACAAGCACACCTGGATGCTTGGCAAACGTTACAGCGTGAACGTGACCTACAAGATCTTCTGCGGCTGGGACTTCGCCATCCAGGACCCCGGCTCTGCCACCCTCAAGCAAGGCTTCATACGAAACGATCTCAAGGTAAAAATGTGAAGCCAGTCACCTTTAGCCGATGTCGCAGCAAAAAAATCTTAAAAATCCTGTTGAAGTTTAAGAAATGTGTAAGCAATGTTTGCGGTTTATTTATTTATTTATTCATTCATTTGACAGGGACAATGAATTCTTATATAGCTACAAGCTTGCAGATGATTTGATGCATGTAGAGCAGGGGTCACCAATGTGATGTCCGCGGGCACCAGGTAGCCCTCAGCGACCACATGAGTCGCCCGCAGGCCTGTTTGACAAATTGCACAACTCGTTGTGCTGCGTCTAAAATTCAATTTTATCCAACCTTGTTAAGTCACTGTTGATAATTATTGAGAACTCTTGATAAAGTGTCTTCACATAGATGAGTATCATTAATAATAACATATAACCCAGAGAGTTTGTTACTTCAGGAGAGTCTAGCAAACTGGTAGCCCGTCAATGCTCATTCGCAACTCTACTCCCCGGCCCAGTTGAGCTTTTCCACAACGTTCCAGTACAATAAAATAAACACCAATTATAAAACAAACATGCCATACGGTTCAATAATTCAATGATCCAGTAAATGCATTTATATGAAGATAAGAAACACTCTTACTCTCTCTCAATATACACAGTATACAAACTATTTACAGTTTTGTTTTGTCTTTAACCAGGTTGTAGTTCTGGTGGCAAACATCGTGAAGTCTAAGATGGATTTTATTTCTGATTGTAGTAATATTTCGAGGGGTTTCTGATTCTGACAAACCCTCTCTGTTGGTGTCTCAGCTCTTTCTGGAGGAGCAGAGCTTCTCCCAGCGTGCGGCTCAGCGGACGCTGGGGCAGAAGGTGCGTCTCTACCTGTTCAGGTTCGTGCTCAACGTGACCGTCCTGTGTCTGCTGGCCGGTGCCTTCTTCCTCATCTACTTCGCCACCTTGACGTCTCAGAACGAGGTGAGACACTTGAACATCGGGAGGCCTCGCGTGACTCACCTTGCTCGGTGGCCAAGGGGAGAGAAACGCTGTGTGTGTGGGCCATCTGTTTCAGAGCGGACACCACTGGCTGGTCAGCCTCTTCCTGCAGTACCTGCCCCCCATCACCATCACCGCGGTCAACCTGTTCCTGCCCCACGTCTTCCGCAAGATCTCGTCCTTTGAGGACTACTCCTTCACCACGCAGGTCAACGCCACGCTCGTGAGGTAGGGAACAGTCTTGTGGGAAGGCGGAAGGCGCGGTGGGCGTCGCTCTTTCAGCTGGATTCACTCTGGCTTCTCCTGCAGGAGCATCTTCTTGAAGCTGGCCTCGCTGGGGATCTATTTGTTCTTTGTCTTCAGGACGGTGGAGAGCCAGCACGTGAGTTTGGGAGATTGGCGCTCCCTCCCCCTTCCTTATCGCAGTGACTGGTCATTATTACTAACAAATTGCTTCTGTCGCCCTTCTCCAGTGCAGGGAGAACAAGTTTGGCCGGGAGATGTACAAGCTGTGCATCTTCAACTTCCTCACCACCTTCTGTGCCACCTTCTTCTTGAACTACCCCAGGATGTGGGTTGGCTCGACGTTGGCAGTCTGCTGCTGCTTTCTCTCTATTAGTCATGGTTGTCATTTCAGCAGAAAGATGGACATCTTTCATGTTGTAGTTCCGTTGCACCACTGAGCCGATCAAGAGATGAGAAGAAGAGTTCGGTTCAGTTAGTTGTTGTTTTTTTTGTTTTTTTTTAATCCTGCACGTCTGACAGGTTGTTGTGGCAGAAGTACCCCTCGTCCCTGATAGCCCGATGGGTCGGAAGGCAAAGCTTCCTGATCCCGTTCAACGTGCTGGACCTGGTCTACAGTCAGACAGTGTCCTGGGTGGGACTCTACTACTGCCCTCTGCTGCCCCTGATAGTAACTGTCACACTGACGGCCACCTTCTACATCAAAAAGGTTGTTGATCTCCTTCAATTTTTGTCAATGGGGGACAGAAAGAAGCAGACGTTTGTGAATATAAAATTAAGAAAAATAATGTCAATGTCATTATTATTATTATTATTATTATTATTATTATTATTATTATTATTATTATTATTATGTGGTTTGATCCATATACAGACAAATAATACCAAAGTACACACACACTACTATCAAACACAGCAACCAAATAAATTGTGGTTTGTGTTTGTGTGTGACTTTGTGTGTGTGTATGTGTGTGCGTGTTCTAATATTTGTCTTTCTCTTTTGTTTCCACACTCTGTACAAGTGTTTTCCTACACAAACCTCCCTGTCTGTCTCTCTCCACTCGCTGTGTCCAGTTCACTGTGCTGCGGTGCTGCATGGCAGAGCAGAGGATGTTCCGGGGCTCCAACACCTCTGTCTTGTTTCACTTCATGCTGCTGCTCGGCCTCCTGATGGCTTCCGTCGTACTCGGCTTCTATTTTAACCCACATGTAGTCCACGGTGCAAGAAACGTGTATGTTTTTTCTTATGCATCCATCCCCAAGCATGAGTGCTGCTTCATCTTTTTATTTGAAATATGTTAGAACTGCAGTCACTTCTCCTATTTGCTCCTCGTCCCTCAGGACCTCATGTGGATTGTTTGAAGGTGGAGAAACTGTGTTCAGTGTGATGGGAGAGTGTGTAGAAAATCTCCCCGTACTGATGCAGACGACCCTCTACTACCTGACCTCCGAGGCCTTCGCCCTGCCACTCATCCTGGCTGAGATGTGAGGACACACTGGGGGCGCAGCCCAGCTGAGTTATTCTAGTTTGACTGAAACTAGGGATGCACCAATACCGCTTTTTTCAGAATGAATAGAGTACGAGTTCTTGCATGTCGGTACTCACCAATACTGATACTGAGGACTTGTTAGGGCTAATGCTTTATTTATTTATTTATTTTTATTTATTCATTTATTTATTTATTTTCGGTTCATCATCCATTAGCATAGAAATTACGGAAAAAAACAAAAATATTAATACAAGAATAATACAAGAATACAACTGAAAGGAACCAAAAAGGTGCAGGCAGAAGCCATAGCTTATATATTGCCTATTGCATATTACACATTATAGAATTACTTGATTTTGATATGTTTTCTTTTTTTTTCCCCACAGATGTTCTGATATTTGAACAACATTCTTCAGGTTTTTCTATATCAGGGCGACTGTCACAAGGTTCACTGCTGTAAAACACAAATTTGAAAAAATTGCCATATACATACATTTACAACTGGTATCGGTGTCATGGTATCGTATTTTACAAGTAGGATTAGGGTACTCAACGCCAGTATCTGTACCAATATCCAATACTGGCCGCGGTATTGGTGCATCCCTAAATAAAACCATCATTGCATTGTTTCCCTGTAAAGCTCTGTTTGATTGGCCTGGACGTTGAAGCATTTCAATCCTTTTATCTGACCAGCTCGTCCCTAAATGCAACTTTTTGCTTTCCCGCAGTATAATCTTGACGTCCTTCGTGTCTCGCGGGCGGGCCAATCGGAAGGCCATTGAAAGGCTTAAAGACATGCTGGTGATGGTGAGTTACAGCAACAAAAAAAAAAAAACCCTGGACGTAAACAAAATGAAGAAAAAAAGGTTGCTTTCTTATTTGAAGTCAGTTTGTGTGGTGTTCATTCTTTGTTTGTGGTCCTGATTTGTCCACAGAGCAGCTCAGATAAGCGTTTCCTGGTGAAGCAGCACGCCACGATGCTGCGACAACAAAGACACAAACTCAGAGTTCGTTCTGCTGCTCCGCACGCCCGGGGCAAGTCCTCGGCCTCCAGCTGAAATGGATGAAGGAACAAAGCCAGAAAGACTTTTTTCAGTTAATGTATAAAGTGTTGTCATACTCTGTGGTCTTATTTTGCGAAGATACATTAATGTTAAATATTTTTTACTAGCTCTTACCACCTCCAGTCTGTGGACACCTCCTTGAATATGAAAAAGGGGGAGGAGTCAAACAATTCACTGTAAATATCTTCAAAATCAAGTAAATGTGAAAAATGCACGATAACAAGGTTTGAACTTAATTATCTAAACTTTTGTATCATGAATTAATTTACAAAAAAGTTGAATGTGAACTTTTCTCTGTTTGTCCATGTAATTAAAGGCACTCCTACGCACAAAAATGTCACACATATCCTCTACTTTTTTGTATTTATTTAAGTAATTTGATTAAAAAAAACTATTTGGAGAATTTAAATTCCTGCCTGACAGCAACATAAAAACACATCCCTGACTAGACATTCTGGTTTGAAATAAGGTGATTTCAAAAGGTCCTGCAAGCTCCTTAAAAACTGGACACTACCCATGCAAAGCACCGGGCACAAATAACACCAAACACCAAACATGCAATGTACCATGTTATCTGTTAGGAACACATGTGTAACACCCAGTAGCCTGTACGCACGCAGACTTGTATTCACACACACACACGCAGAAGTAGCAAACACAGAAGTAGTGGTTTCTTTTTTTGTCTGAAGAAACCAAGACAAAAAATAATAAATGAACAAATGAAGATTTTGAGGACACTGAATTTCTTGCTGATTTGGGGTGAGTTAGCCGAGTGTTCTTTTAATCAGGAACTAAATAATTCAATGTACTTGTAATCTTGCTGAACCTTTTTTTTTTTTTTTCAGCTCTTGCAAATTTGCCGACCAACACAAGTGAGTGTACTTAAATTATCCCAATGTGGTGGCTGCAACTTCCCCACATTAATTCAGTTGAAAAGGGAAGAACTGTTTCTCAGTAGGTCGGCGTCACCATTCTGTCTCCCTCCAGATGGGACGGCGTCACTTCAGGCCGTGCTGACCGGTCCTGGCATGGCCTTCCTCAGCTCGCGGGTGACTTTTCGATGTGTGGCGCCCAACGCCGCGCCGCCGGTCGCCTTTGAGCTGGTGAAGGACGGAGAGGACGTGGTGGACGGGGGAAGGGCGTCGCTCAGGAACCAGTCCGTGGCGTTCTCCCTGAAGGTCACTGCCTCCACCGAGGGGTCGTACCACTGCACGGCCGCGGCATCAGCACCAGCAGGGGGCAGTGGGCGCAGCAACAGCATCCAGCTGAGCGTCGTCAGTGAGTGAACGACAAAGAACAAAAAAAAATGCGTGTTGGGACTGCCGACTGAATGTGATCATTTTTTTCCCCAGCTCCGCCACAGAACACCAGGGTGACCTCGGAACCCTTCCCCCCCGTCGCCTACGAGGGCTCTCGCTTCTCGCTGGGCTGCAGCGTGGCAGCGGGCTCTCACCTCTCCTACACCTGGTTCTTCAACAGGACGGAGGTGAAGCCCTCCGCCCTCTTCCGTCCCCGGGGGAACGAGCTAGTGATGGAGAAGGTGTCTCCGCAGCACGCCGGCTACTACTCCTGCATGGCTTGGTCCACGGTGCAGGACACCAAGAGGTACTCCAGCAGCATGGCGGTCCAGCTGACGGTCAAGGGTGAGTGTCAGAGGGCACCTGAGACTTTCCAACCTCAGCTGTGCTGGTTGTCAGCTTCTTTTTGAATATACACTGAATTCAGTGGGTTTGTTTATCCGAAAAGGCTCCAAAGTTTAAATCTTTAAATTTAAGTTGTTATCTTTCTTTCTTTTTATAACATAACTTTTCAACTACGGATTGCGTGAACATATTTATGTGATGGACATTTGACTTGAGGTTTCACTTTTCTGGAGGTGCTCTTTGACACCAAGCAACAGTAATTCAGCATCATCCAACAGTAAAAACAAACAAAAAAAAAAAAAACAATGGAGGCTTACAACTGTCTTAAGTGAACTATTATCTATTCCTGAGTTGGTCAAGAGCTTTTAAAAAAGAGATAAATTCATTTTAAAAAATTACATTTTCTGAAAAGTTTTCTTTTCTTTGGCTCTTTGGAGCAAAAAGTGTCACTTCATTATGTTTCTTGGCGCTTCATTATTTTCAAATCTTTAGCCTAATAGCATAATTGCCTAAGTCATTTTTTGGCCAAATTGTGATATCTGCCTGACTTTACCCATGTGCTTGCCAAAAAAATCAGTTTTTTCTTGTTTTCTGAAATCGTTCAAATATGACTTAGGCAACTATGCTAATAGGCTAACGAAATGATCAATTTGTGTCACTGGCAAAAGACGAATTATCTGTTTTTACTGCAATGTAAATTAAGCATAAACATCAAGGGATTAAAAAAAACAACATGTAAAACAAAGGACAAAAACATATAAACATAAAAATGCTGCTTCTCTTGCTTCTTGTTCATTGGTCTCCATCTCTCACACAGTCTACGTCTCCAACCCCAAGATCTCCCTGTCCATCACCAAAGAGGGGAGCGGTTACCTCGGCAAGGTGGCCTGCTGGTCGTCACAGGGGACTCTTCCCGTCAACTTCTCCCTCTCGCTGGATAACAAACAAGCAGGTTCCATCACAGCCACCGAGTCCCTCGCGGCCTGGTTCCCCGTCCCCATCGTACCGGGACGGGACATGGGCGTGGCCCGCTGTCATGTGGCTAATGAGGTGCAGGAGCTGATGAGCGAGCCCCTCACTCTGGTCGTGGGTATGGACTGTGCGCGCACACACACACACACACACACACACACAAACCTATTCATCAGTGTATTTGTTTTTCTCGTCTTTGACGGAGGTGGAAAGTAACGAAGTACAAATACTTTGTTACTGTATTGTACTGTACTGTAGATTTTCAGGTATCTGGACTTTATTTGGGTTTTTTTTCTGACCACTTTTTACTTTATTTCCTACATTTGTAGACAAAGATCTGTACGTTCTACTTCTTACATTGAGAAAACTTGCTTGTTACTGTTTATAAGTGTTTAAAGATACAAACTCAGTTCAACGGAATTCACTTATCATAGTTGTTGCTTCAAGTGGAGTCATTTGAACTGTGCTGTTTTGTAGTTAAATATCAAAGTGGATTGTATTTTGGATGGAGATCATTTTAGTACGTCGTCTTTGGGATCACTGTTTAGTATGTTTTTAGTACAAAAATAAAAATGTAGAAATTAACTTTGGTTATTGTTATTGAAACCATAGACATTGATATAGATAGATATTGTATATTATATATAGATAGATATTGAGAGTGCCACAGCTTTTCCATTTTTGCAAAATTGTCCACAAAAGTATTGTTTCATTCATTCATTCATTCATTTTCTATACCCGCTTATTCCTGTTCAGGGTCATTAAGCTGTCTTGGAGGCAAAACAAGTCGCCAGTTCATCGCAGGGTGTTTCATTAATGGAAAAACTCAATTTTTTTTCTTTTTAATTCAGTACAAAATAGAACCTGAACTTTCTTACTTTGACTCGAGTAAATGAGTTGAATCAATATTTTTACTTTTCAAGAGTATTTTTTTTTAACACAAGTATCCATAGCTTTACTTAGGTACAGAATGGGAATTCTTTGACTACCTCTGGTCTTTGATCAGTGCTTCCTCCTCCACTCCAGTCCCAGTCGGAGGTGAAGTGGCGGTGGACGTTGAGTACCTCTACAGTGTCGACTCAGAACCGGCTGCGGCCAGACTGAGCTGCCAGCTCAGCAGGGGGACGTTCCCCCACGTCACCTGGCTCTTCAACGACGACCCGCTGCCGCCCGAGGTGCACGAGGACGCCCACAATCGCTCCCAGCCTGCTGGCAGCTACAAGTACGCCACGGCCGACCAAAGCCGAACGCTATTTCTGACCCAGCTCGGCCCAAAGGAGTCTGGGTACTACCGGTGCAAGGCGCGGGACAACTACGACGCCGCCGGGGCCTGGGTGGAGAGCGCGGCTGTTCTGGTGCAAGTCACAGGTGAGGGGCCTCACAACTGGGCAGCAAACCAAAGTCAACTAGGTGGGACTTTTTTTTCAGGGGAATTTTTGATTTTTTTCCCCATGAGATGCAGCTGTAATCTTCATGAAATTCAGATTATGAAGTCATTTGTGTTTATAGTCAGTCATTACATACGCGACGTCCTGTGGCCACAAGATTGTTGACCTCTAATAGTTATGTTTTAAATTGTTCTTTCAATGATGCATCCAGAGCCCCTTTAAATGTGCCAAAAATGTCCCTGATTCGATAGTTTTTTCTTTAACAATAAAAATCATTATTATGATTTTTAATGTACTTATGTATAATATATGCTCTCCACCCTCTGTCCATTCGCTTCTCATCTGCACCTGTTTGTCAATGTTCCTCTTTGTGTGGGATCTCTGTACTCTTCCTCCATCAACACATGGCACTCTTTACTCCTCCTGCTCAGACACGGTCATACCCGCTGCAACACCTGAAACATCACCAAGTAAAAGAACAAAACAAAAACGGGATTCTTTTTGTATCGAAGTCGGTCACAACCCGTCTTGGTGGTTGACGCCACACTCTCTGATGCTCTCGCCTCCTTTTTCACACAGAGGTTCCCCTGACAACCATCGAGATCCTGTCCATCACCTTCTGCTGCTTCCTGCTTCTGCTGCTGGCCGTTGGGATGTGCTGCATTTACCGGATGTTTGGCCACAAGCAAGGTGCGTGTCTGACCTAAAAACCAGGTGGCCGGAAGTGCGTTGGCCCGATTGATGACTCTCTCTTCAATGATCCGCATCTCTCCTTTACCTCCACAGCTCGTAGCTATGTCGCACCGTGCCAGTAAGCTTCACCTCTCTTTGAAGGACCTCTAAGGGGACATGACCGCTTCTTGGACCTACACCAACCTGTTCACCTGCTCTTTCTTCCATTTACAGATCTGACATGCGTCCTCAGTCAAGGCCCGCGAGACAGTCAGCTCACTGGGAGAATTACTCTTTCTCCACTGAAAGTGACCCTCACAATCAGGTACACTCACTCACTCACTCACTCACTCACTCACTCACACTCACTCAATGAAAAACTGCCAGTATACTGGCCTTGTAGCTGCATAAGATCACAAAATTTGGGATAAAGACTGTGAGACATTTGTCCAGAAGGTACAGAGGACATGAGTATTGACATACCTGGAAGTTAAAATGAACCACAGCCAACACCCACTAGTATTAACTGAGTATTTACTAAGTGTTAGCTAAGTGTTTACGTAGGAAAGTTCTCACATCATTTTTTTCATTCCTATTTTTGTTGGATTTTTAATTTTGATATGCCCCTTGCTTATTTTGTTGTTCTCTGCTTTAGACTGAAGAGGTTACAGTATGATGAAGAAGATGAAGGAGGATCCCGCAGCACTCAACAACACATCATTCTCTCATGTCAAATGAAGTTTTGGGGTTTTTTTGTTATATGAAAAAAAACCTCCCAAACTGAGAGATTATATTTTCAACCTGTTATATACTGTCAGCTTAGTATTATTATTTATTGTTATTATTCTTTATTTTTTACAAATAAATGTTCAAATTACCAAATAATGTCTTTTCATTTGAGTTACACACTGGTGAAAGTGTATTCAAGGACGGCAATCTGCTCACACATTCTTCACCCTCACACCCCAACAAGGCACATTGACTTTTTCCATATATACATTTGGCTGGTCAATTTTGGCATGGCTCTTTACGATGAACTTTTATTCAAACCCCACATTAACAGCATTTTAACTTACTGCTTTCTCAGAAATATAGTATGATCCCATTTCCCTTTACAGCAGGAAGCTACACGTTGCTTTTAAAACAAACATCATTTCAGATGGATGGAGGTGTGGTGCACACTATCAGCTCTCTGCACATGTTTCTGTGTGTGTGTGTGTGTGTGTGTGTGTGTGTGTTTGTGCGTGTTTTATCATTTCATTCAAACCCGCCAAAACTCCCCCATCCGACAGAGAAATTATATGCAAAACTCTTACTCCAAGTTACATAACGATCATTCTTGAAGAATGACTTCTGCCATCTTGGTTGTCTTACTGGGTGAGTTATTTTTTTCTAAAAACGAGCAACACTGCACTTGTTATTTTGTTCACATTTTAAAGAGTGTTAGTAAGACCGTTTTCCCTTCTTCCAGGGTTGGGCTATTGCAGCAGTGAGAGCGGTAACTCAGTCGTACTGTTTGTGTCTGTTTCCTGCTCTGGCTCTTCTGCATTATCTATTTTCTTTTATATATTTTCAACAGACAGATTTTCTCTCGGGATTCCTGAGCTGCAAGGCCCCTCTGTGACTTTTGAGGGAGAAATCAAAAGCTTTAATTGTTCCCTGTCGACATACCCAAAGAATGAACTAATCTTTCTGCAGTTGATCAGGTGAGTTGAAGTGTTTCATCGAAATGCTTGTGGAATCCGTCCTAATATTTTACCATTTCCCAGGAAGGGGAACAGGGACAAGGTTTTGGCTGAGTCCACTTCCCTGTATGGGGAGGTTGTAGACTTCACCAGAATCATCACACTGGCCGACAATGGCAACCTGCAGTGCGTGGCCAGAGCGCAAAACAACTCCAACATCCTGCCAACTGTCAGCAAAGACCACTACCTGAAGGTCATAGGTGGGTCTCTTAGCTTACAGGGGCGTATTGTGCATTATATGAGCACAACATCCTTGCGATAGACTTGAGCATGATGTCCCTTGTATGTGTCACAATGTTAGCTACTTTCATAGCAAGGTGCCTTTAGACGTGTTTACAGAGATGATGCTAAAAAAACAAAGAACAACTAAACTAGACCAGCACTCAAACTTGATCAATCTTGCCCCCTAAGAGGTTCTCTTTCTAGACTAGTGGTTCTCAACTGGTGGAGACCCAGGACCCACATTATTTTTCCTTATAATGAAGCCGCAACCAAGTTAAAAAAAAAAAAATTCTAGCCCACTTTCTATCATGTGTAGTAAATGAATTATTGAAATTATTGAATTGAATTGTGTCCCGTGACATAGATGCCCAACATTTTCTCTCTGCATTTAAATATATATATATATATATATATATTTTAAAACGGAAACTGCCGACAAAGCTACGACCCAATCAAAACAGCTTCATGAGTTGAGAAACACTGGTCTATACCATAGAAGTCTCACTGAATGCAGTGAGACTGTTTTTATAAATCAATGCTGGGATCTCAAAAACTGCATACTAATTTGCACCCTCCCTTTCCCCCGTCGCTGTCTGTGCCTCAGAGAAGGTAAAGGATCCAGAGATTTACATCGTCTCTGGATCAGCCGTGCTCTTCGAGGGGGAACATCTCCAACTGCGCTGTTCAGTTAAAAGAGGAAATTATGTCTTCTACGAGTGGCTGGTGAACGGTCGGCCTGTCTCTCCGTCTTCCCTGCACCAGGGTGACGTTTACATCCGCAGGTCGGTGAAAGACTTCATGTTAAGATGCTCTCACGACAAAATTGGTTTTGTTTCACGTCTTCTTCTCTCCTTTTAGACTGAATCTCACCAAAAGAGCCAGAAAAGTAGTGTGTACAAACCCTAAAAATTGTAAAATTGGCTGTTTTATTCTGATAGGATAAACCTTGAATAATAAAAAATACACTCATTTCAAATTCCCCATGGGGAAAATGTTCTGAGGACAGCAGAGTACAAACAACCAAAGGACTAAGAGTAAACTGTAAATGAAATGACTGGTGTGTTGCAGCGAGTACAGCCACATGTCCTGTTGTCCACCACTTCCTTCCAAAATCAAATCACGTTTTCCCCTTGAGTACGAACACAGTGATTGTGTGTCGCCCCCAGGACATCCCCTCAAGACAGCGGCTCCTACGTGTGCGTTGCATCCAACATCGTCAACAACCTGGACGACACACGTGTCCACGCCGCCAATAGCTCTGAAGTTGTGATCACAGTCAAAGGTTTTGGCGCTCAACACCCTCTACCGCTCCGAACTTTACCGCTGCAACGTGCTCTCAGAAAATTTCTTCCTTTCAATTTTCAGCCGTGGTGTCAAAGCCTGAGATATCGTTTGCGATACTAAAGGAAGGCCCCCGCAACTATTCCGTCACGATCACCTGTCAGTCGAGCGAAGGGACTCCGCCCATCGCCTTTTCTCTCTACAACAGCACACAGCTGGTGGCCAACGTGACCGCTGATGACAGATACGCCACGTTTAAGGTCCCGCTGGTCTTGAGCCCGCACATGGGCTGGTTTGCTTGCCTCAACGGAAACCAGACTGCGTACAGTGAAAGGATTCCAATAGAAGTTGGTGGGTACAGACACAAACCCCAGCAAATGTGAGGATGTGTCTACAAACCTGGAGACTAGAGATTCAACCCCACTGTTGTCCTTCCTCTCTAGACCCCCAAGTTTTTAGCCAAGTGAAGCTTTGTGTTGTTTGTAGTATGTAGGCTATACTACACTTTTTCTCAAAATTAGACCAAATCGGACAAAATGGACATTGGGGCCTATGTGATTATTTTGTACTGGTGATGTAGCGTGAATAAAAATAAACAAATTCACCAATTTTTTTAAGGTCTGCATTTAGAGCTCCTTTCCGTATTTTAAGACAGCCATTTTTAAAGTCTTATTGCAAACATTTTTGGCGGTCTCTACTGGCCAAGTGATATATTGCACGGTTTTGTTTTTGCAGTTCCGCGTAGCCTTCCTTTTTGAAACCAGAACCTCTGTCCATCTATAATATATACAGTTATTGGTCTGAATATTACTATATACTGTCCTCCAGTCCCAGTTGGTGGAACTGTGACGATGAGCTACGACTACGACATTGGAGAGAACTACGCTGTGATCGGCCTGAGGCTCTACTGTCAGGCAGCCAAAGGCTCCCACCCCAGGTACCAGTGGTTCTTCAACGAAATGCTGCTGCACAACCAAGACAGCATCTACGTGGTGCACCAGCTTCCAGAAAGATCCATGCTGCTGCTGTCTGTGGGATGGGGCAGTGCAGGGACGTACCACTGCGAAGTGTCCGACAGCTTTGACAACACCACCGTCATTAGGAGCAACAAGCTGTACATTGACAGAGAAGGTAGAGTGAGTCCGTCCCTCCCTCCGTCCGTCCACTCCTGCTGCTTGATAAAAACCTCTGGTTCCATGGTTCTGCCCTCTGCCTTCCACCTGCAGTGCTGAACCGCCTGCCCCTGCTGGTTCAAGTAGTTGTGTTTGGATGTTTCACCTTCCTGGTCCTCCTGGTCTCCTTCTGCTGTTGTGCTGGTGTGCTGAGCAGTGAGTGTCCACAGTGCTGTTTGTGTTGTGTATTGCCAATGACAAATCAGATAAACAACACAGTGTTTGTATTTTCCTAGCGGTACAAGACATCCAGGAATTGAAAGTACTTTTTTCCTCACATCTCTGAATAAAAAAATACATTTCACGTTACTAATTAAACACTCCATGGATATTTTCTGACTAAAGTAAAAGTACATGTGTCTAATCTTTCAGGGCGAAGGCAGGATGAAGTGAAACCCCTGTGAGTCGCATTCTACTTTTATCTGTGCTGCCTTGACCAGAAGACACACTCAACAGCAGATCTCCAACATAAAATAACAAAAGAAGAAAATAAAGACTTAGTTAATTACTTATAATTAGTCACTTATTCAGTAAAACCTTTTATGATTGTATTCCACTGGATATTTCGTTAAACCCCAAACATGAATTGTAGATGGTAATGAAATTTCAATTCACTCCAGCTTTATGTAGTTTGTATGTAGCTTTATGCATGTATATATAGCATAGCATAACATGAAGTGCCTAGCAATTTTTGTTTCATGAGACAGCTTTGTGTTGGATCCTCTCAGATCAACCCGGAAGACGGACAGAGTGTATGAAAGCGTGCTGGTCAGTCAACATTTCTGCATCTCCATTACTTAGAGACTGATGTGATTTGTGCTACAGTGCCATCGCCGAACCGAGCTCTTGTCGTCTCTTTCCTCGCAGGAGCTGTCAGAGTTCGGTGAGGGACCTGATACAATCTGGACTGTGGCAGGTGGGGAATTCGATCAGGTGAGATGAACCAGTAGCAATGGAGCCACTGACCTGGTCACAGTGAGTGGAGTTTTTACTTCTAGCTCATCCTCCTCTTCTCTTGTCAGTCATCTGATCTCTGAGGATGAATGGCCGCAGATTGTGAAAAAGAAGAAAACTTTGGAGGATGGCCCAGCTGAGCAGCCCTGAGATTGTTCTGTGTTGTGGTGTTAATAATAACGATACTAATCTAATAATCTACACATGATACACTCATGATTCAGTGCACACATACAGAAAATACACGTCATTTTGGGATACGGACTGAATTTGTTGTCATCTTTTTTCTGGTTTAAACAGACTCCTCACCATGCAGTACATCCAAACCTCCTCTAGGGGGCACCACTAAATTTTGACTGATATTGACTGTGTTTGGTACAATCGATTGATATAGTTCAGTTCCTTTAATTTAATCATCTCAACATGTACACAACCACACAGAGAATACAGAGAATGTGCCCTCAAGCAAGTTCCCCATTTGTGCTGCTCCCTCCGCAGCCTCAGACGACACAGCCGACTTTTAGAATCCTTAATATGTCCAAGCTTAAAGGTCAATATAGTCGCGTTCACAGGCTACGAGTCTGGCGAATGTCTTTATAGTATAACTAATTTTCAAACGTGATTGTTTACAAAGAAATTACTCATCACATTGACAGAATACAAAGGTTGTTTTTTAATAGATGCTTATTGAGAGCATGATTATTTATAATTGCTTGTACTTATTACTTATTTTCAGTGTTGGCGAGTAATCTATTACTAAGTAACTAAGTTACTTTAATTAAACTAATTTTTTAATGATGGAGTAAAGTAACGGGATTACTGTGGCAAAAATGGTAATTATATCATAATTACTTTATCAAGTAACGATTCCATTACTTATGTGAAATATTTTTTCAAGCTGAAAATATCTTATTGTCCACAAAATGAATGAAATTTAGAAAAACAACTGAAAACAATTATGTTGCAGATTGATGATGCAGCCGCGCATGCAATGTCATTGATGTGCGGCGACGCACCAAAACAAGCAGTTGCGTTTGTAGCTGGAAATACAAACATTATTTTCAGTTCATCTCATCTAAATCAAAGAATATTGTGGTTCGTTGTAAAGGTACGTGCAGGAAACAAGACGTTCTCAACTATTACTTTATCTTTTTTTAACTAAACTAATTAGTAATTAGTAATTGATTACTTATGAAAGAAATAGGTTAAAGAAGTAATTAGATTACTTTTTATGGAGTAATCCATAATCAGTAGTTGGACTACTTGAACAACATTGCTTATTTTTGAGACATTAACTATGACTATGACAGCACAGAATAAAGGATGACGATCACAAGCTAGCTTTCAGAACAAATGGTACAATACAATCTTCACATGGAAGACAAACCCAGCAGGGCCTTACACTGCATGCTCAGAAAGCCGTGATGGCCTCTGTGCGCTGTGAGGAACGCAGGAACCTGGGGAAGGAGTCTTTGGCCATCAGACTGTAGATCCTCTGCTGTGCCTCATTGAACCTGTCCGCACCCACAGAGTCCATCGCCTTCAGCAGGGCTTCCCGGGTCTCGGCGTCCAGGTTCACCTGAGGAAGGGGTGGGGCAGCAGGTTTAGACCACGCAGAGCTACTCCAGGCTCTATGGCGTTCACGTCGCACCCTGGCACTGACCTCTTGCGGTGCGTCGGGGTTGATGAACTGACCATAGATGCTGCTGGCTTTGGTCTTTGAGGGAGAGCCCCTGTAGTCCTCACAGGCCAGCCAGAACTTGAGGTTCTCCTCGCTGAACTCTGAGCGCAGGAACCCGCGAAATGCCTGAAGACCACCTGAGGTGGAGAATGCAAAAGGTGTGATGGAAAAAAGGGGCTGGGGTCATCAGAAGTGTGAGAAGTGCCGTGATGCGAGTAGATTAGCTGATTAGCACTGAGTAGGACGTTGTAATTAGAAATTAACTTTTTTTTAATGGTCCGGTTTAGATGTTGTGTTAGTGAATCTGTGCCAGTCGTTTAATTAATCTGCCTCTTTTTGCTTGTCTTTATATTTATCTTCCCACTCAAAGGTTTCACTCTCATCTCTGAACTTTCCCCATCTTTCACATCCATTTTGTCTACATAAAGATGCTTGGATCAAGCAAGAAAAGGCCATGATGGCTGTGACACACACAAAAAAATTCTCTAACTGCGATGTGCCACAGGCAACAGAGGAAAAAATAAAGAATCCCCCCATCAGTCCAGAATAAAAATAAGGTTCTGGACAACACTATTGTAATTGTAAGTATATTTCTTGTAAATGTCTTCTAGTGCCTTATTTATTTATTTATTTATTTAAATCCGTCTCCGTGTAAACAGCCCCTCAAAACAGCCACTTCTCTCAATTTGCCATTTCCTGAAGAGCTTATTGTTATTTTTACCTAAACACAAAAATCACCTCAATCATCACTTATGACCATTTTGAGGCCTTGATGTTCATCACATCAGTCATGTTTTGAGTTGCTTCAAGGGAGTCGCAAGCAATTTTGGGTCCAATTACTAAAAATAATGATGGTGTTTCAGGCTTAAGCTGCTTATTTAAAGTAGTATGGAATCAAAGAAATCAAAACATCTTTGCTTACTTTTATTGTTGAGCAGAGCTTCCAGGTCTTGGAAACCTTTTTCATTCTGAACCCTATAACGGGAGAGAGAACAAAATATTTTTCAGCTTATTTGCTTCAAAGAGTGAATCTTTTTTTTTTTTTCCAAATCTGAATTAAAAAAAATAAAATAAAAATTACTTGGGTTTGTGGTGCGCATCTGCAAGATGGCTTAACTTCACCCGCATCTCCTTTGCCCTGAAACACATGGACAAAACAACAGTAAATGTATGCGCATGACAATTACACACCGCACACATGTGGTCACACTTACTTCACCAGGCATGAGGAGGGCAGCGAGGAGAACCCCTTGCACATCGATCGTTCAGGACAAGCTTTTAAAAAAAGAGAGAGAGAGAGACAATTTGCACAGACTCCTGGTCCAGCTTCTCACATGCATGTCTTATATATTGGACCTGTTTGATATCAGCACTGCCCATCTACCCGCATCAGAGCAGCAGGTGGGCAGAATGGCGATGAGAGAGGTGGCGTACGTGATCCTGGACCAGGGAGCCTTGTCAACAGGAATACATACTCGGACAATCACAAGCGTCCGTGTGTTTGAGGCTCCTTGATCATCTTAAATGATAGCAACAAACAAAACCCAAACTGTTTAGCCAGGAGAGAGGAGTGCTGACACAGGCAAAGATAGAGACAAAAGACAACAATCCAATGAAATTAGGTAACAGCACTGCTGTGACAGCAACAATAACACTACCACTTCTTTAATACCATATGGCTCAGTCGCACAAATATCTACTTTGTGCTTCTTTTTTACTTGACATTATTTTGACCTTGCTTGTAAAAAAAAACAACTTTTTATATCAATTAACTCACCTCGTAAGAATAATGATAAAAAAAAGAAAAAAAAGAGAAAAAAAAAGTCAGGTGAAAACATATTGGATTATTTATTGCATTTGATAAATTGGAAGACATTTTTTTTCTTAAATTCTGACTGATTTCACATCATTTTCTATCTCTAGTCAGTTTAGTTTGACTCATTCAGTTGTGCATTTGTGTGTGTGTTTTAATTTATTGTGTGCAAAGCAGCATGTTCACTGGCAAAATAGCCTTAAGGGAACGATGTTTATTTTAAACTGCATCGTAAATCAATATTTGAACGACAACAGACTGGTTAGACAGCAACTTTAAAGCCGTTTGAACGTTCTCTTTATTGGACCGGATAAAAGGATGTGGAACGTCCAAATAGCTCTTGACCTGTGGAGGGCAGCCACACGCCTTCAAAGCGTAAAGTAGCTTGCCGGAAAGCCACAAGAGAAGAAGAAGTGGAAGCAGAACAACCCCCCTCAATGGTGGCAGCCAGCACCAGGTTTTCCAACAACAGGTGAGCAACAACAGGGAGCCGTTTGGTCGCCGTCAAATTCGGAACCAGGAAGCAGCAGGATTGGTGGTTGATTCAGTTTGGTCCCGCCTCTGTTCGTCGAACCATGGACGGGCGACGAGTTCGGAGAAAAACTAAACACGACGAGGCAGAAAAGAAAAAAAACTAGCGTTGTTTATGTTGTTGCTCTGATGGAGGTTGTTTATCTTGGATCGACGCAGAACAGTTGGATTGTATCGGGGATCGATTGTGCAGCCTGGATATTCCCGCACTGTTTTAACGGCCAGTGTGTTGGACACAGACAAGATCAACAGACCCCTAACGACCTTTCTGCTTCCTTCGCTGCTTGTGTGAATCAGATAAACAGCGTGTCACTGCCAAACCTGTCTGTCTCTGTCGATACGTGATCCAGTTTCCTGGTCAGGTTATGATCACTTTAAACAAGGCGCACACTACCATTGGTCTCCTGAAAACATAAAATTTAGCCCTGTGTCCACAGCTTCCTGCGAGAACTTTTTTTTTCTTCTTTTTTGCCCTATAAAGGGTTAATCGTTGACTGCCAAAAACGAAAAACTCTGTGCGAGGGTCCTTTGTGACATCATACACGGCCATTAACAACTGCCATGGACAAGTCACTTTTCTCAAAGTGGAATTATCAAAAGAACTACCAAAAGAAAAGGATGGCCTCTCCTCGTTTCTGCCATTTTTACCGTTCGAAAAACCCTGGAGAGTAACTTCTGCATTAATAAACCTTGAGTGTGTTTTTGACTTTCGTTGACTCAATGCCTTTGAATCCTGTCAGCTGACTGTGTGGCACCAGACATGGGGTTCCTGTGGACCCGGTTCCCCCAGGCCCTCTGTCAGGACAGCAGCGCGACTGGTCGAGACCCAGAGAGAGAAAAACTTTGGGCTGAGCTGTTTGACAAGCTGGACGTCAACAAAGACGGGCACATCGACATCGGAGAGTTGCGGGCCGGACTCGCAGGCAAAGGGATTTCCAAGAGCTCCCTGGAGAAGGTAATTGAATAGAGTATTAAATAACAAGCGTGAGTTCGTGTGCGTGTCAAGGGCAGCAGTGCGCTGCCTGGCTATTTTTGTCAGAGGTAAGATGAGAGTCTTAACCTTTATCTCGCCTCAACACCTGACCGCCTTCGGTGTGGATGACACCACTGGTAAATTTGACTTCCTGTAGCATGTCTGACCACTTTCTCTACCGTAACTTGGATACCACAACGGGTAGGTTTATGACTGTGAGCCTTTTCTGTCTACTGCAAGTTCCAGTCTGTACCTGTTGGTAACAACACAAACATGATTGGCAATCTTCACCTCATGATTCCCAACAGTACTAACAATACGATGTTTTATTAAGGCTTTGTTTTCCAACTTGACCTTGATAAGGGGAAAAAAATTGTTTCAGATCGTAAAAGATGGAGACACCAACCAGGATGGAGTGCTGGACTTTGAGGAGTTCTCCCAGTATCTCCGCACCCATGAAAAACAGCTCAAGATCATGTTCAGCAACCTGGACAGGAACAAAGACGGTGCGTGTGAATCGGTGCACTGTTCAAAACAGCAGAAACCCAAACCCCCGCCCCTTGGATAAAAGCTCAAACTCCCCATTCAAAACTCCCTTTGACTGTGTGCGAACGTCGACTGTCCAGGTCATGTAGACGCAGCGGAGATCCAGCACTCTTTACGCAGCATCGGGGTGAACATCAGCCTTGATGAGGCCAAAAGGATTTTGAAGAGGTGAGGAACAAACATCCTGAAATCCGCGACTACAGTGGGACTCGTTTTCAGCCCAGGGCTTTGACATATAATATCAATACATGATCATTTCCAATCAATCAAAATGTGGCCAAATTATAAATAACAGTCCCAGGAACAATGACATATGGCTGATGGTTACAACTATCGTCTTCTTGTGCTGGTCTTGTAGAATGGACAAAGATGGCACCATGACCATCGACTGGAGTGAGTGGAGGGACCACTTCCTGTTTATACCCCTGGCCAATATGGAGGATGTGGCGCGCTATTGGAAACGGTCCATGGTGAATTGAACACGCAGAAACAGTTTGGAGAGATTCCGTGCCCTCTTCTGGGAGGTTTCAATTGTTGCTCCTCCCGTTCCGCCATCGTGTCGGGCGTTTAGATGCTGGACACGGGCGAGCAGCTGTCAGTCCCAGATGATTTCTCTGAGGAGGAGAAGAAGTCGGGCTACGTGTGGCGGCAGCTGATTGCTGGAGCCATGGCCGGCTGTGTCTCTCGGACCGGCACCGCCCCCCTAGAGCGAATCAAAGTCTTCCGACAGGTCAGTTGGGTTAATTGAAAGAAAGGTCGAGCCTTCAGTAACCGAACGCTGCTTAACGGAACGTGTCCCCGTCTTGATTCTGAACATCAGGTCCACGGGTTCAAGGAGTTTAAGGGGAACGTGCTGAGGAGTTGGCAGAATATGGTGAAAGAAGGTGGAGTGCAGTCGCTGTGGAGGGGCAACGGGATGAATGTTTTGAAAATTGCCCCCGAAACTGCCATGAAGTTCGCAGCTTATGAGCAGGTGGAGACGACTTTGCATCTATCTTGTAGCTAATGATGTTGTCACTGTTGTGAGGCGATAGGCTCTATTTTTTTTTAATTTTTTGATTATCCTCTGAGACAGCTTGTGCTCGCTCTGGAGAGTTTCTTCCTAGATTGCAGTGCCTTTTCCAATAATGTTGTACACTGGTGAGCACACGTCCTCACCCCACGTCCTTTTGCTCTTTTAACTACGCAGATCAAGCGTGCGATGCGAGGCGGCAACCAAGCAAGAAGCCTGCGAATCCACGAGAGGTTTGTCGCCGGCTCGTTGGCCGGAGCCACAGCTCAGAGCGCCATCTACCCACTGGAGGTAATAACAGGTACACACAGGCACGATTGTGTCGCTGCAGTCACACAACTCCCGGCGTTATTTTCACGGGAGCCCAAACGGCTCGGCTCGCTCCTGTGTGTTGCCTCACCTTGTGATGTCCGCCTCGCTGCGTTTCCCTGCAGGTGGTGAAGACGCGGCTGACGCTGGGACAGACGGGCCAGTACTCTGGGATCGCAGACTGCGCCAAGCAGATCCTGCAGAGGGAGGGCTTCACTGCCTTCTACAAGGGCTATGTTCCCAACCTGCTGAGCATCATCCCTTATGCAGGCATTGACCTGGCGATGTATGAGGCAAGTGAGGGACGCACGCGTGCACACACACACACACACACACTCAGCCATGGTGGTGCATCTCTTCACATCTAATAATAATAAT
Source organism: Thamnaconus septentrionalis (assembly GCA_009823395.1). Classification (NCBI taxonomy): domain Eukaryota; kingdom Metazoa; phylum Chordata; class Actinopteri; order Tetraodontiformes; family Monacanthidae; genus Thamnaconus; species Thamnaconus septentrionalis. The sequence goes on from CM020501.1 coordinate 19,005,288, forward strand.
AATACATTTTATTTAAAAGCGCCTTTCAAAACACTCAAGGACACTGTACAAACAGAGGCAATAAAACAACAGAGAAAAAACACATAAAAGCACATACAATTAATGATGAAGAAAAAAAAGCGCACATAATTAATGATACAGAAAAATACATCAGAAAAGTACATATCTCACCGTAGCTTTGCTCTCTTTTTTTTTTGGTTTTTCTGGGGGGTTTTTTTTCTTCCCGCAGACGCTAAAGTTTTCCTGGCTGAACAGGAACAGGGGTTTGGCCGACCCCGGGGTCGTGGTGCTTGTCGGCTGCGGCGCCGTGTCCAGCACGTGTGGACAGCTGGCAAGTTACCCTCTGGCACTGATCCGCACCCGGATGCAGGCGCAGGGTGGGTTGACCACTGGGCGGATAATGGGTCACAGCTAAAGAGGAAACATCCACTCACAGAGGCCTTCAGTGGTCTCGTCATCTTACTCTTAACATGAAAAAAAGCCACCGAGTTGTAATATAAAGGGCACTTCTTCAGCTTTTCTGTAGCTGCAGGCTGCAGCAATGCTCATAGTTGTTTCCACGTCATTGCATTGGGCAAACCTTTCGACTGGTGGGCCACAGTGGGTTCTAAAATTTTGACAGAGCAGAGTATATATATATATATATATATGTATATATATATAGGATATAGATATGTATATATATATATATATATATGTATATATATATATATGTATGTATATATATATATATATATATATATATATATATATATATATATATATATATATATATATATATATATATATATATATATATATATATATATATATATATATATATATATATATATATATATATATATATATATATATATATATATATATATATATATATGTGCTTTAATGTCAATTGAAAATGAACAAAAGTGTGACAACAAAATATCTGTCTTTTAAGCTCTTTATTGAAATGACTCTTGTATGACTTACTTACTGTTAATATAATGTAATACAACGGGCTGTGTATAGCCCCCGGGGCTGTAGTTTGCCCATGCCTGGTCTATGGGCAGCTAGCAGAGGTTTCTTCCTAGTTTAGTCACAGCTAGAAATATGCTTACTTTGAGACGGTGAGGGTCCTGATATTGTGCTTTTTATTCCCATTACGCCTTCGTTCACAGTTGCAAAAATTCCATTTATTTTCTGTCCATTCAGTTTCAGTGATAGGAGCCCCTAAACTCTCAATGACGGACTTGTTTCGAAACATTGTGACCCGGGAGGGCGTGGCCGGACTCTACCGGGGGATATCCCCCAACCTGCTGAAAGTCATCCCGGCTGTCACCGTCTCGTTCGTCGCCTACGAATACACGCGGATCTTCATGGGAGTCGACGTCGAGGGTAGGAAGAGCGGAAAATAGAGCCGGCCAACACGGCCCGGCTCTGGTGTTCAGCTGCACGCATGCGCAGATCTGTTGGCATGAACGACGTCCTGAACCCTCTGAGCCCTGACTGCGGTTTAATGCCTGATCCTGCCGTCACGGATGTGGATTTTTTATTATTATTGTTTTTATTTTTTGGGGTCAAAAGGTGTTGTTTGTTTACATGGAGGCCTAACCCGGAACAGCAGTTACAGTTTTACCTGTTACATGTTTATAATGACAGTAATGGTAAGTGATTTTTTTTTTAATAACTAGACTCCAAGCCATACGACTACTACACTTGAAACACACACATATATTTTTAATAGATTAGTTTTGCATTTCTTGTTATTTGTTTAATGCCTTCCATGTTTTTGACCCAGTGACTCTGAATGCATGACTTTACAGTCCATGCATTAAAAAAAAAAAAAAAATCTGTATCTATATCTGTGTTTTCAGGGATGAGTAAGTATTTATTTTATGAGGAGAATGTCATGTGGCACAGAAAGTCCAAACTAATTTGCCGATGATCAGCTGCTCTACAACCGGAAGCCTTTCCAACCAGTTTTGCGCCTGACATATTGCATTGCAATGCATGCCAGCAGCTGTGTAAACATTTATGGGTTCAGTCCCCCTTGCTGCACTCCGCCAACTTGGATGAATCTTGCACGGGCTTGTTTGAGAATTAACAGAGCCAAACTTGTCAGCCGTGTAAACTCCTACATCTTTTTCCTTTTAGGTATTTTATAGTGAAAATAATGGATTGCTCCACTTCCTGCTAGGAGGGAGTCTGCTGCTGCTCCACATCGATGTTGGTTTTTTTGTTGGTTTTTTAATGCCAAGATAAGTAATAATTATTCAACAACACTTGAAAATGAGTTCTGGGTTTTTTTGTTTTGTTTTGTTTTTTAAATTATCACAAACAGTTGATGGCGGGAATAAGCCACACAAAAAGACCTTGTTTGTGACTGAATGTACCAAAGCTGTATTAAGAATCATAAATTATGTTTTCCTACGCACAATGTTCTCATCGGTCTGTGTTGAGAAACGTCTCTTATTGCACAACGGATTTTGATGTACCAGTATTTATTATGGCATTAAAGTGAAGGCAGACATGTTGCCTTTTCTGAAGCAAAAAGCATTTGAGCCCTTATTTCCCACCTGGAACTGTAAAGTTGAAAGAAATCTAGGGTCAATACAATACTGTCTTGCAACTGTCTTGTAAATGCCAGCGTGACTTTCATTTCCCTGAAACATGAAGTACACTTCACATTTCTTTTGCACGATCCATAACAGGTCAACACTGACGTACGTTGTAATATCAACTCACCTCCAGGCCAGCAGGTGGCAGCAGTCCAGTTTGTGTTGTTTTGAGGATGAGGAAGAAGAGCCGGGTATTGGAGGGTCTTTGATTGGTTATTTTAAGCAGGGAAGTTTGCCGGCGTGGTAGGCAGCTACCCACTCCGGTGTCCTCCGTGTGTTCATATATAGCCTTCCCGCTTGATCGTAGCCCTTTCCGGCCCGAGCGGTGTTTATCCTAAGCCCCAGTGTGTCTATTTGCCCCCTGTGAGCAGCATGTCCGATTACGGTTCTTTGTCGGCTAATGGAGTCGGAATGAAAAATGACGCCTTCGCAGACGCCGTACAACGAGCCAGACAGGTACGTAGAGCTCGGTGACAAGAAGGGGGCAGCCGGCGAGCTAGTTAGCCGGCTACCAAACTGCGGCTAGCTTAATTATCCGGGACGTTAGCCTCGGTACATTAACGAGCTAGCTAGCCGGCTAACAGCGGAACCACCATTCATTTGTCGTAGTCGCTTTGCGGCGTGCTCTCTTGGTGGAGTTGGACATGTTGGATGTGGTGTTTGACGGTAAAACGACGGCGTGTTCTTGTTTTTATGCACACTCGCCTCCAAAGTGTACTGGGGTTTTGACGGTTTAATTGAACCGGAGCTACCTCGGCTAATGTAGCTTTGGAGATCTTCTTGTTAACGGTGACCTGGCTGTAGGTTTCACTCATTTCTAGGTAGGAAATGATGTTCGGCATAGAGTAAGCCTTTAACAACGTTCGGAAATTGAAGTCTGCACCGTGCGGGGTCGTGCGTCCCGCTACAGTAGTTATCAGCTAGCGTTGTTGACCGTTCTACTTGTAGTTCAGTTGGGGATGTTCGGGATATTTGCCTTTTAAGGGACTATCAATAAATTACCATTTGGATGAAATGAATGAAAAACGGCTTTGCTTTGACATCGTCCTGCTGACGTGCCAAACTGAGGGACGAATAAACATAGTTTAAAAACATCGTACGTATTTTTCATTTCGTAACAGCATAGGAAGCAAGTGTACAGTATAACAGTATAGTTATTTGTTTTTGACCAGCGAATTAGTGTAGTGTAGAAAAAACGCAATTTCACTTGACGTCTCCTCGCAGGACGTTATTTCGAAACATTTCTATTTTAAGTTATTATTATCCCGTGACCCTGAGTGCAGGAGGAAGCAGGCATAGAAAATGTATCATTATTATTATTATTATTATTATTATTATTATTATTTTACGAAGTAATTTTCCGTTATTTCTTTATTGGACAAATGTGACCTACGTCCTTTATTGTTATTCGTGGTTTTCTGAGTTTTTTTGTTTTACGTCCGATATTTCCAAAGTATTGCCGCCTCCATAACCGCTATTTGTTTCTCCAGATTGCAGCTAAAATTGGCGGAGATGGAGTTCCAACAGTAGGCAACAATGGCGGTGCTGAGAGCTATCCATTCACATCACAGAAGAGAGCTCTAGAAGAAGCAGGTTCGAAATAAGCACAAAAGCTTTTTGTTCCCCAAGCACTCAGCTTCTCTGTATCATGAGTCTCACTTTATTTTTCTGTTTTTAGACGAACCTGAAGCCAAGAAGTTGGCGCCACAGAGTGACGACGATTCCGAATTATGTAGGTTAAAGTGACACGTCAGTCCTGTGTGATGCAGAACGCTCTCTGGGTTACTGTCTGCACACTGAAGCCTTTTCTTTTCTCTTTCAGCAATTGAAGCTCAGCTGGCAGCTCTGTCCCAACAAAGGTATCATGTTCATCCTAGTTTAACGTTCACATTGCCTGAGTGTTGTAGTAGAAAGACGTTCCTCTACTCATTCCCTGTCTTTCCAGCGGTCGGCCCTCCACAATGACGGAAGAGTGCCGCATACCTGACAGCATGGTTGGTCTCAGTGAGTACAAGCACATGCATTGCAACGAAAATCCCGTATTGTGACATAATGGATCTGAAAACTAAAATCTAAATCTCTTTGCACCAAAGTCATTGGCCGAGGAGGTGAACAGATCAACAAAATCCAGCAGGACTCTGGCTGCAAGGTCCAGATTGCGCACGGTCAGCTACGCACGAACGCTCAGTCAATCAAATAGAAGGGGTTTCCTAATCGTTCTTTAATCCAAAAATATTTTCATCATTTTTGCAGACAGCGCCGGTCTTCCAGAAAGAACTGTTTCTCTGACCGGGTCTCCAGATGCCATAGGGTAAGTTTGTGCAGTAGAAATTCCCTATGGGATTGAGCAATCAAACCCTCTGGCAAAAACATTTTGCGTTGTGTTGTTCGCCAGTCTTCAGCCATTTCAACACTCGGCTCTCATTTTCAGGAGAGCCAAGGCGTTCATCGACGACATTGTCTCAAGGGGTCACGACATGTCCAATGGACAGTCGGGTTCCATGCAGGAGATGATCATCCCTGCAGGAAAGGCTGGCCTTATTATCGGCAAAGGGGGAGAGACCATCAAACAGCTGCAGGTTAGACACAGTGGACCTTTTTAATGTGACTTTAACAAGTTGATAAGTCGACGTAAGATATGTGAAAAGACCAAGTTGACAAATTAAATACAGGTACAATCTGTGTAAACAACTCAACAACCTGTTATTGTAAATAATCCCCAGGAGCGAGCTGGTGTTAAGATGATTCTTATTCAAGATGGATCTCAGCCACCCAACATTGATAAACCTCTGCGCATCATTGGAGACCCTTACAAAGTGCAGGTACTTTGTAAAACATTCAGAGGAGTCTTGTTGTTTTCCCTTCTCTTTGCTACAAGAATTAGTGACGTGTGCTTTTTCTGCCTTCGTCCAGCAAGCAAAAGAAATGGTTAATGAGATTCTTCGAGAACGGGACCACGCAGGTTTTGGGGACAGAAATGAATATGGATCGAGGATGGGAGGGGGAGGAGGAGGAGGAGGAGGAGGTGGCGGCAACATCGAAGTAAGTCACTTTTTTTGTTGTTCTAATGAAGATAAATTTGTAAATGTCTCTCGTAAAAAAGATGTTCTTTTAAGGTCAACCTACCTGATTGAATTTAATCCAATCTGCAATACCACAGATTTCCGTCCCAAGACACTCTGTTGGTGTTGTTATCGGCCGAAACGGCGAGATGATCAAAAAGATCCAGAGCGACGCTGGAGTGAAGATCCAGTTCAAACCAGGTGGGTGGTCTTGGATGCTTCTAGATGGATGGAGTGATTTGGTTACCCACCACATAGGAGAAGAAATATCATGTCAATTGAAAATGAACAGAAGCATTACAACAACATTGTGTGTCTTTGAAGCCCCAGAATATTTAGCTCTTTACTAAAGTTACTCTTAAAACGTTTAAAAATAAAATGATGAAATACAGGTAATATAATTTCTTCAAGTTCAGCGGGCCAGATTGAAAAGCTTGACCGGCCGCGTATGCGCAGTTTGCGCATGCCTGTTCTAAGCTGTGGCTGAACCCAGCGTAGCTTTTCCTGCAAGATCAGAATCATCGTCAGTCCAAGCTAAGGAACCGTCTCGTTCTTTTGTGGTCCCTTGCAGATGATGGTACAGGTCCGGATAAGATCGCCCACATAATGGGACCGCCGGACCAGTGTCAGCACGCAGCGTCCATCATCACTGACCTCCTTCAGAGCATCCGCGCCCGTGAGGAGGGGGGCCAGGGGGTAGGTGCAGCGTGCAGCTCGACGGCCCAAGCTGAAAACGGAGGCGAGGTTTTGCTGCTAAACAACACCGTTTGTCTCCCCAGGGTCCCCCAGGCGCTGGCTCAGGGATGCCCCCTGGTGGACGGGGCCGAGGCCGAGGCCAGGGAGGCTGGGGGCCTCCGGGTGGAGAGATGACCTTCTCCATTCCTGCTCACAAGTGCGGGCTCGTCATTGGCAGAGGCGGCGAGAGCGTCAAGGCCATCAACCAGCAGACCGGCGCCTTCGTGGAGATTTCCCGTCAGCCTCCACCAAACGGCGACCCGAACTTCAAACTGTTCACCATCCGGGGGTCCCCGCAGCAGATTGACCACGCCAAGCAGCTCATAGAGGAGAAGATTGAGGTGCAGCAGAGACTCGGAGAGCAACCATCCAAAACTTCTGTCTTCATTATTTAGTTTTTTGTTTTTGTTTTTTATTTTTTGTTAAATACTTAAACGCGTCCATTTGCTCTATCTAGGCTCCATTGTGTCCAGTAGGGGGTGGTCCTGGACCAGGAGGTCCAGGTGGCCCAATGGGTCCCTATAATCCAAACCCTTATAACGCAGGCCCTCCTGGTGGTGCTCCTCAGTAAGTGCAGTGTAATAATGCCTCACTGTAGAAGATAGTATTTTTATGGCTTGTATTATGTGTTATATTTACTGTGATGGTCCTGTTCTCCCCAGTGGAGTTCCACCTGGAGGTCCCCAGTTCTGTCCTCAGGGTTGGGGTAGCACTTATCAGCAATGGCAAGCTCCAGGTCCACAAGACCCCAGTGAGTAGCTTTTGTTGTTTTGTTTTTTTCATTTTCCCCTCCTGTTAATGAGCCTTTCTGTCCCCCCAAGTAAACCCTTTTATTGTATCATGTATTTTTTCCCTCTTTCCCAGGTAAGGCAGCGGCAGACCAGAATGCAGCTTGGGCAGCATACTATGCACAGTATTATGGCCAACAGCCAGGTGGCGCCATGGGAGCCCAGGCTCCAGGAGCACCAGGAGAACAACCACAAGCAGCTCCAGCCCCTGGGGGGCAGCCAGACTACACCAAAGCCTGGGAGGAGTACTATAAGAAAATGGGCATGAGTGAGTTAGAAATGCTGTACTATATAAATGAATTGTAGTCTGAGGTCCCTGTTACCTCCAGAAAATGAATGAACAAGTGTTGCCTGGACCACATTTATCACATGGCTTGTAATGGATTTGCTGTTGGTCCGTCAAGGTGCCTCGAGATGAACTCACAGATCCAAGTCATTCATATTGTTTCTGTACTTTTTTTTTTTAAATTCTCTTCACAAATTCTCTCGCGTCAGGGCCGGTGATGGTGTTAAATATAAAAAAAAGGTTGCTGCAGATTCAGTAAAGAGCGAACCCTTACCCTACCCTTCTTGTGTTTCCAGGCCAACCGGCCGGAGGGGCGGCTGCTGCTCCAGGTGCACCAGCCTCCACAGCAGGAGCGGGAGCGGGAGCAGGAGCAGCAGCAGCAGCAGCAGCAGCAGCAGGCGGCCAGCAGGACTACAGCGCCGCCTGGGCCGAGTACTACAGACAGCAGGCTGCTTACTACGGACAGGGAGGGCAGGCGGCTGGACAGGCAGCTGCTCCACAGCAGGGACAGGTAATTTATTAATGTTGGAATAGTTTTCATTCTTTCTTTAAAAAAAAAAAGAAAAAAAAAAGTTTTCATCATTGCGGTGCATTCTTTTGAAATAATCTAACTAAATTTCCTCTTATGCAATTTCTTTAGGCCCAGTAAATCACCTGTGCGGTCTGTTCAACTCTTCTATCGGCTCTCTGGACTGGTATTTTCTATTAAAAGATTTTGTCTTTGGCTTTAAAAATACAAGACAACAGCTGACTCATCAGTCAAGAGATTTTTCTCCTCTAATCTTCTGGCTTGGTAAGCCTAGGTTGATGACTGATAGGAAAAAGGGAACCCATTTTGCCCGTGCAATGCACCAAGCACTAAATAACTACTTGGGTGATAATTCAGAAACTTACTGAATCTGTTTTCATCTTGTCCACTCTTTGGTAAAAGTCGGATCCTTTTTTCCCTCCTCAGAAATGTGAAATAACAACCAAGTCAGCATTTTAGCTCGCACATCATCATCCTCTTCATCGTCACTGACACATACAAGTCTTTTTTCCCATCAATTTGTTGTGGGTGAAAAAAAAATGGTCTAGCAGTATTTTGAATATATCAGAAATTATGTTTGTAAGGAAATACAATAATGCTCGTCTTTGTTGGTACTTTTTGTTTGATTTTTAACGAAGACATTCCCAGTGTTTAAGTTGCAGGATTTCTCCCTGCTTTTATGATTTTTAGTTTTTAATTTTATTAATTAAAATGATTTGTTTTCCGAAAGGGGGCTGTGTGTCTGCAGCAAATGCTAGTGGCTGAAGTGTGTATGTAAAAGTGGGGCTGTAATAAGGCCCAAACTGTATGAAAGCACGTAGGTTGATTTTTCTTTGTGCGTCTGAATGAGTTTGGTATGCTTGGCTGCCCCCCATTTTTAATTTCTTCATTATTGGAGATTTTTTTTTCAATAGTTTAATTTACTGTTTGGTGATTTTGTTTTTGTTTTTGTTTTTTTACAGCTTGTTTTTAAAATACTAAAAAATAAACGGGAAAACACTCAAACCTCACTTGTGGTCTGCTTTTTATGTTTAATGCTATTTTTTACTTGTGCAATGACGTAAAAATCATAAATGGTATTGGGACAACGTCTTATAGTTTGTCATATCATTACTAATACCGGAAATGTAACTGGTTTCTGTTTACCAAGACCCCTCTCGAACCGGGCGTTTTGACCCGCCCGGTTCACGGTTGGCTGCGGCCAACCCGCCTTTTTTTTTTTTGTTTTGTTTTGGTTCTGCCGAAATCGCATCCGGGTGGCGCGAGAGCTCGCTGGCTAGAGGCACCACCACGCGGACCAATCGCAAGCGTCCCGAGCGCAGCGGTTCAGTGGGAGATGGCGCCCAGCTCGAAATCTGAAAAGGACGACAGCAAACAGAAGGCTCAGAGGAAACACAAAGAGCATGTGGTGAAGCTTCTAGTGCGTGGCAGGGTAGGTTCGGCTACGGTGGTGCCCTCGGCGTCAACAATCACGACGTTGCTGGCTTACTAACGCGTTTTTAGTGCTGTCCTTTTGTGACGGAAGCCGCCTCTCTAGGGCAGCAGCAGCAGCCTCCGCTAGCATAGCCTGGCAGCTAGCCGTGGAGTCTAATGGCAGGCTAGTGGCTAATTAGCTGATTGTACCAGTTACAAATAAATGTTGTTCTCCTACTTATTACCGGTCCGTGTGGGGTTTCCCACCTGCATGCAGCTAGCTCCGCATTAAACTGGATTCTTTGATAGCCTTGTGCATTGTTTAACAAATGAAAAGGTGCACCTTGAGCTAGGCTAATAAACAAATTGCAAGTTTGGCCACTAATCAGCTCACAAACAGCTTGCGATCCGCTGTGCTGGTTGAAGATGCGCTGCGGTGCCGAAGCAGTCAGTGGTCGGGATGTGGGGATGCGGCAATAAGTGTGGGCCTTTAACCTTTGGAAGGCAAAGAATAAAGAATATTCTTTGTGCATTGACCTCACTGACTCTGCATCTTGTTGCACCGTGTGTTGTCTTCTTTCATTCTCCGACTTTCAGCTGACTGGCCAGTTTTCACAGCGGCTCTTCAGGAAGCTGCCGCCCCGGGTGTGTGTCCCCCTGAAGAACATTGTGAGCGAGGAGTTCCTGGAAGAAGGGTCAGTGTCGGTGTGAGCCGAGCTTTTCAAATCTATTCCTCCCCGTTTCATCCAGCAAGCAAGCAACCACCTGCTGGATGCGGCAATTATAAATGCTGGAAAAGTGAAGATTTGTCAGCGGTATTTCCATGAAGCCATCATGAGGCTTGAATTAATTTTCCTTCTAGACACATCTTCCTCGGCTTCACCAAATGTGGCCGCTACGTCCTGTCCTACACCTGTGACTGCGGCACAGACGATGACTCCTTCTTTACCTACTACCTTTACTGGTGGGAGTTCAACCTGCACAGCAAACTCAAACAGGTGAACAGAAAAGTCCTCACTCAAATGCAAATGAGATGACGTGTTTTGATCTTTTCATACACACACATCATTTATCCCCAGACTGCTGTTGAGCAGTCTAGAATTGATTGATGGTTGATTTTCTCCAAAAGGAACAAAAAAAGAAAATTATATATTTAGCCCCCTGTTTCCAGCTTTCTGCTAAAAAAAAAAAAGAAAAAGAAAAAAGTATATATATAGCCCTTTAGTTTATTATGCCAATATGATGTATGTGTCACATTGTGTATATGTGATTAGAGTTCTCTTTCTTTTTGCACTTCAGGGCCATCACGTGCGTCTGTTTGCAGGGGTGGAAATCTACAGCGACCTTTACCTGACCGTGTGCGAGTGGCCCAATGACCACTCCAAAATCGTCATATTTGGCTTCAAGTAAGAAACGGGGCAAAAAAAGCATTCAAACTTGCAGCAAGTGACCGGAATAACGCGTGGGTTTGTGCGTCTCCTCCCGTCCTCTCAGCACTCGGAGTTCCAGCTCCCTGCTGATGAACCTGATGATGAGCGAGGAGAACAACAGGGACATCTACATCACCATCCTCTCCATGCCTCCCACTGTACCGTGCAGCAAGTGCTGCCCCGTACCCACGAGCATGACCGTCCCCACAGGTGGAAAAACCAAACACTCTTCAAGGTCCGGCTGCTTGGTTGCTAGAAATCCTTTCCCTCCAGACTGTTTCTGTATTTCTTTTCCCACAGGAAACAGGGAGTGCCTGGATCACGGCTATGTGCTCCACAGCAGGTACCAGGTGGTCTATCCGTTCCCCACCTTCCAGCCTGCCTTCCAGCTTAAGAAGGACCAAGTTATCCTGCTCAACACCAGCTACTCTCTGGTGGCCTGTGGAATCTCACTCTGCCCAGGTAGCACCAGCACGGACATGCGTGTCCTCCTCTGGACTCGGTTCTCATCACCTCAATCAATTTAACAGTTTCAAAATCATAACAATAACCAGTATGATTTTTTTTCAGAAGCTTCTTAAGTGAGTAAGTCACCAGTTGGAATTTATGGAAAAGTCAAAGGAAGATGAAAAAAAATCAAGCATGTCAGCATTAATGCATTAATCGCGATTAATTAAATATAATACATAACGCGTAAAAATTTTTTTTAATCACATCTCAAACGTAATGCCGGGTTCACACCGGAAGCGAAAGCGCCGCGGAACAAAGCCCGCTTCTTTTCTGCGTCCTTGTTAACCAGTGGTGTCGGTCAGACCAGATGGGAAGCGGCACGCACCTCTGCGGCCAGCTCACACTGTGCAACGGTCGTTTCGGCGTCTGGTGTATTTTGTGCGCGAGCCGTGAGCGATCCACGTCTAGCTGGACAGGAAGTCACTCAAAGAAATGATGAAAAAAATAGCTCTGAATGGGAGTAAACAACAGCTGGGCAGAAGCGCTTGTTGACAGTCGTGGAGAAATGCCCGTCTAGTGTGAAAAGCAGGGCTGCGGCTCGCGTGCGATTTTCGTGTGCCAAATATCAACCGCATTCGGTGTGAACCCGGCGTGAGCCTTTTTGTCCCTTTTATTAACCCGTATTCTGCCCCTCTGTCCAGAAATACTTCAGTTTATGGGGTTAAAACTGCCTGAAGTGCAAAATAACAGAATTTTACACATGCAATTCGAACCGCGATTAATCGCAGTTAACTATGAAGATTCTGCGATTAATCACGATTAAAAAACTTAATCGTTTGACAGCCCTAGGAAAAAAATCCCATGGCAGAAATGTCAGGGAAAAAATGCTGTGTTTTAAAAAAGATTTTGACGGGACTTATGTTAAGTTAATGGAAAGCACCTTTATCCTCAAAGGTCTAAAAGCTGAGAAAAAAAAAATCAGCAGAGTGAGCCGACTGTCGTCATATCGAAGACTCATACCAGTTGCTGCTTCTTGTGTCTTGTGTGCAGGCAAGCGGGGTCAAAGGTCGCAGATCCTTTACACCAAAGGAGCGACGCCGTCGGACCAAGATTCCTCCTCCTCCTCTTCCTCCTCCTCTTCCTCCCCCTCCCCTTCCCCCGCCCTCTCCCCCTCCGCCACCTCGCTACCTCAGGGGTCCCCGGAGAGCCGCCCGCTGCCCAGCAGAGACCCCCCCGTCCCTTCGTCTCCGAGCCAATCGCAGGCCGCCGTGCGGGCCCGGGAGTTCGCTGCGGACCTCTTCAGGCGGGCTCAGGGGGGAGGGGGGAGGGAGAGCGAGGGTGCGGCTGAGAGCAGAGCACCGAGCCCCGGCGACAAGGGACCAACCGCAGAGAGGAAGGAGGAGGAAGAGGAGGTGGAGGAAGAGGAGGAGGAGGAGGAGGAGGAGGAGGAGCGAAGTTGCGCAGAGAGGAAAGAGGGCGAGAGACGGACTACTTCAACTCGGCCGTGCCACTTTGACCGGCAGGCGGCGTCTTCCCCCCCTCCTCCGTCCACCCCCGACACCCCCGACCCCTCCAACCCCCCCGACCCCCTCGGCCCAGGACGCCGGCCCCGGCGAGCCCGCGTACGTCAACTACTCGCGGCTGAACTACCAGCTGAAGGACTGGCCGCTGAGCAGGAGGGAGCAGGACCTGTGCGGTGAGACGCCGCCACACGTCTGCAAAAGGAGGAGAGGCGGGGGGGGGAGGGGTGGGCCAAGCTGTCAATCAAACCGCCTCGGTTTTCCGTCCGTGCAGGTTACGCCGACGACAAAGTCCAGTTGCCCTTCACGGTCACAGACCTGATGGGCCGGAAGCTGCAGCTGGTGGACGAGCCTCACAGCGGGCAGGTGCGTGTTGGCGTGCGCACACACACACACACACACACACACACACACACACACACTGCAGCTGCTGCGGGTCTTCAGTTTGTTTTGCAGCGGAAGGAAATCTCTTGTTTGAGGTGTTGCTGTCCCTCCCCTGCAGAGCGTCTGTGTGGAGCAGCTCACCCTCGACTTCGAGTATCTCATCAACGAGGTGATCCGACGAGATGCCGAGTGGGCGCCGCAGTTCTGCTCTGTCAATGACTATGACGTGGTGATACTGGAGGTCAGCGTGCACGGTCGCGCTCGCACACACACACACACACACACACGACACATTTTCTAAACCCCACTGCTGTTTTTGCTATTGTTTGTGGTCTTATTGCTCATCAAGACGTGTATTTTAACTTCAATCTTAAACGTGTGTGTGTGTGTGTGTGTGTGTGTGTGTGTGTTGTGCTTCAGGTTTCTCCTGAAACCAACATGGTGATGATCAGCATCGGCCTGCTCTTACTGGCCTTCCCCAACTCTGACGAGGAGCACTGCAGGTGTTGATTCTTCAAAATAAGAAACAAAACGCTCCAGGCACTTTTACTGCATCAGCAGGTTTTCCCTCCGTCCCTCCCTGCTAAAAACCTGCTGCTTGTTTTCTTTTGATTTCCTCAGGCCAAACACCTACCATTCCAACCTCCAGGTCAGCTGGGACCTCAACACTGGCGTGTGCTGCACGGTGGGCGTCGGCGACCTCCGGGAGGTCAGGGATCAGACCAGGTGAAGAGGTCACACACACACACACACACACACACACACACACACACACACACAGTATTGTTGGGATTACTCCATAAAAGTAGTCCAACTACTGATTACTGATTACTCCTTAAAAAGTAATCTAATTACTTCTTCAACTACTTTGTTTCATCAGTAATCAGTTACTAATTACTTATTACTTTAGTTAAAAAAGATAAAGTAACAGATGAGAACGTCTTGTTTCCTGCACGTAAGGTACAACGAACCACAGCATTCTTTGATTTAGACCAGATGAACTCAAAATACTGTTTGTATTTCAGCTATCAAACAGAATCCCTGCTTTATCTTTTTCTGCCGCCATGCTTGTTTTGGTGCGTCGTCACACATCAATGACGTTGCATTGCACAGCTGCATCATCAATCTGCGACATTGTTGTTTTTGGTTGTTTTTCTAAATTTCAGACATTTTGTGGATAATAAGACATTTATAACTTGCAAAATATTTCGTGAAAGTAATGGAATTGTTACGTGATAAAGTAATTATGATGTAATTACCAGTTTTGTCACAGTAATCCCGTAGTAAAAAGTAGTTTAATTACAGTAGTGGATTACTTAGTAATAGATTACACGCCAACACTGCACACACGCACTGAGGTGCTTGTCGCGGAGCTCCGCTCCAGTTCCAGGCGGTTCAAGTTTGGCTCTCTCTCCTGGTCAGCGGGAGCGTGTGGAGCTCCTACAGGAAGTCTTGCGTGAACATGGTGATGAAGTGGTTGATCCCAGAGAGCAGCTACATCAACCGCATGACCAACGAGGCCCTGCACAAAGGTGAGCTCACTCCCCTCCCGGTGGCTCCTGCGCTGCACTGGCTGCGATGCTCCTGTGTGAAGGCAGGAGGAGCCCCGTGTCTGCTTCTGAGATTGTTGGGCGTAGTTGCGGGCTTTTAATGTGCTCGTGTTATAAAAGTGTGAAGCAAAGCGTTTGTAGCCAAGTGGGGGAAAAGTGCCTGCTCGCATGTTTTAAAGGTCCAGTGTGCAAAATTTTAAGGAAGCCCCGTATTTAACAAACTCCGCCTATTAGCGCATTTCGTATTGAGAGCACTGTCAGGGGGCTTCCTTTGGAAAAAACACGGTGATGCAAGATGGCAGGTAACTAGGAGCAAGACCCCTATTGTTCTGTGTATGCTTATACGGGTAGGAAAACCAAATGACTTGTATTGTACTGCGAGTGTACACTTTCATTAATGTATTCATGGGCAGTATGTTTAAGCTTTTACCAATATAAAAAAAAAATTAAATCAGGCCAAACTTCACAAACTGGACCTTTAATGTTTCTTCTTCTGTTGATATTTCCAACTGAGATGTCAGTCCACTTGTGACATCACAAAGGGACGACATCCAGAACTTATGATACACACTTTCTTTAAGTCGTAGCGACTAGTTCAGGAGTAAAAAAAAAATGAAAAGAAAGTTGCCAAGGCTGAGTGTAGGGATTTGCTGCTTGTCTGACACCCTGTACCAACTAGTGACGATATACACGATGTGCACATAATGACGATAAACAATCTTGAATCTTCCCACGCAGGCACGTCTCTCCAAGTGTTGGCCGACAGCGACCGCTGTACCTGGATCGTATTATGAGGCGGCGGCGGTGGCGTGCTGCCGTCACTACCACAGAAGCACAAGGACACAGCTGGAGCGTCAACATCGTCATCGACCTCAATCTCAGCAAAAACTGCACAACGCTCTGCGACCCCCTCCTCCGCTCCCCTCCCCTCCCCCAACCCCGCAGGTCTCCACACACACACACGAACAAAGAATCCTCCGATCCAAACACTAGAACAATGAAGAATTTTCTCCTTTTTTTTTAATGTGGTCACTTTTTTAGTTGTGTCATAGAGTTAGTTGGTTTATTATTTGTGTTCTGCGTCATTGCAACCAACACAACTCAGCGCTGGACTGAACTAAATGTATGGTTTGTTTTTTTTATATGTGTGTGTGTGTGTGTGTGTGTATATATATATATACAGACTTACACACACAACAAAACCTTTTTTGTCATTGGTGTAACTTTAACAAGTCGTTGGCCTCCTCACCTGGAACCAGTTCTGTGTTGCTGCTGCTGTGATTCTGTCTGCAGTATTTCAAATGGAAGCGGCTGAATCCAGATCAGCATCACCACCGTCTTCACTCTCTCTCTCTCTCTCTCTCTCTCTCTCTCTCTCTCTCTCTCTATCTCATTGTGTCATTTGAAAAGAATCGTTCTTTGTCTGCCTCTCTGGCGGGCGAACTTTGTGTTCTACGTTTCCTGGCATGAACCGAAGACAAGCGGTCAATCAGGATGTTTTCTAAAAATGGAATAAAAAGGAAATTACATTTTGTGTGGAAAATGTATATATGACTGTTATGTATTGCTTCAAATTTTTGGCGTTGCTAATGTAAAGTCTGGGATTTAAAGGTCCAGTGAGTAAAATGTTTTACAGAAGCCCACTATTTAAGGAAGCTTGCCTGATAGCACGTTTCGTATTTCAAGGCCAGTGTCAGGTGGGCTACCTTAAAAAATGGTGGTGCAAGAAGATGGCAGCTAACTAGGAGCAAGACTCTCATTGCTCTATGCATGTATGAGAACCGTTCCATGGGTAGGAAAACCAAATTATCTTTATTGTACTGCAAGTATACACTTTTTTTTTTACCAATATAAAAATCATAAATCAAGCTAAATTTTACCCACTGGACCTTTGATCCATTTTTCTTTAGTGTTAACAGTCCAAAAACACCAAAATCTGATTCAGGTTAGCGCTGTGGCCTCACATCAAGAAGGTTGCAGGTTCGATTCCGGGCCTTTGTGTCTTTCTATGTGGCCCTGCGATGGACTGGTGACTTGTCCAGGGTGTCATCCTGCCTTCGCCCCTCTGACAGCTTGGATTGGCCCCCAGCAGACCCCTGTGAAATGAGTGAAGGAGGGAGTCGGCATTGGAAATGAATGGATTTGATGTTTTAAACTTTAGGGGCCACTCATGAGAAACTCATCAGAAATAAATCCACTCCTCCCTCTACATCTTTCACCTGCGTCACCTTTCAGAAACCATATGCTAAAACATGAGATGCTCTGGAAATCAGCCTTTTGTGATGTCACAAAAGGAAGTCTGGCCTCTCCCAGGCCAGTAACACCCAGGAGCGTTTAGTTCCACCTTGTTTTTGCCTCCTTCCTTCCAAGGAAGCCTCCTTCTTTTTGAAGGAGGCTGCAGTAAACAGAGGGCTAAATACGCTGGGTTTTGAGATCTGGAGATCTTGAAAAATAATTCCGATCCGAGAGTGGGTGCTATGGGACCACTGAGGCATCAACAACTCAGGAAGCAGCAACAGAAGACAGTGGCACGGTGTTTTGAGAGCAGTCACATCCCTTTATTGGACAATGAGAGTAAAGCTACAAACGTTGATCACAGACAAAAAGGTACAAAGGTCTTGGAGAGGAAACATTGGGACGAGACGACCTCATCTTCAATATAGAATCAGCAGCACAAGCCAAGGACAGAATCCAAGCCACAGTATCTGTGAAAGTGACATCGCGTTTTCTTGAGTCTTTGGTGGGACCGTCGCTGTGTCCAACGCGGCCTGAGCGGCCGAGCGTCGCACTCTTTGGATCGGCCTCGTCGAGAGAGTACGTCATGATTCATTATATAGCAAAAGGGAAAAGGGGAAATGGAGCTCCTTGATCAGGACAGTGGGCGTAACCACAACTTTTTTTTTTTAAGGCAATAACGGTTGAGCGTACAAATAGTTTGGATATAACACAAAGTTTCACAAAGGCTTACACAATATAGATTATCTACGCAAAAAAACAACAAAAATATATTGGACATTCATACCCCCTCTCCCTCCAGGAAAAATAAACTTTACTACTCACTCACTAAAAAAAACCC
This sequence comes from Thamnaconus septentrionalis, assembly GCA_009823395.1. Lineage (NCBI taxonomy): Eukaryota > Metazoa > Chordata > Actinopteri > Tetraodontiformes > Monacanthidae > Thamnaconus > Thamnaconus septentrionalis. Next base: position 19,023,108 of record CM020501.1, read on the forward strand.
ATAAACCAGACAGTGTGAGATGGCTGCAGCTGTTACGTCTAATCGGTGCAAAGGCTGCCAGAGAAACAGGGCACAAGGTGGTGCTGATTGACAGGGTGGGCGGAGCTTCGGCCTCTTTGGGTTGCAGAGGGTCTGAGAGGACGTTTGACAGGGTGTGTGTATGCGTGTGTGTGTGTGTGTGTGTGTGTGTAGCGATTAAAAAGGGCGCCACTGTCGCCATCCCGTTTTTTCTTATTTTTCTGGTCGTTTGTGGCGACGCCAAGGTGACATCATGAGGTCTTTGTTTGTGGATGTGCCGTTTATGACGGATTATACACGTCTGGTGTGAAGGTTTCTAAAAAGGCACAGGGTCTCTGTCACATGGCCAAATTGATCAGAAGGTAAAAAGCAAAAATAAAAACGTGTGTGTGTGTCTCACACTCACACACACACGCACAAACAGTTCAAATAAAGACTCTTTCATTCAAGTCTGGCTCTCCTGCATAGTGAAAGGTCTACAAGGCCAGAAGGTCGAGAAGGATTAGTGGGCGTGGCCTCGACACTTTGCAGCGGTTAAGGCGGGAAGGGAGGAAATCTAGAACACTGCGCACGCGCGTGTGTCACGTATACACCGTATGACTAGCAGTACACAGTATAGCTTCGCCTGGACAGTAATGATCCCCAGCCACTGCAGGGAGAGAGAGGGCAGAAGGCACAGGAAGTGAGGCAGAGGGGGGCGGAGCTACAATCTGGGAGGTTTGGGGGGAGGGCTGTGAGGCGTGGAGGAGGCACCCAAAATATTAGAAGAACGACATGATTGGCAAAGATGCTCCACAACGCAAACACAGGATGACATGATGTTGAATCCCCCAATGTGTGTGTGTGTGTGTGTGTGCGTGTGTGTGTGTGTGTGTGTGTGTGTGTGTGTGTCTATGGCGTGGCCCCGGGGCCCTAGCTCAGGATGTGGAGGTTCAGACCAGTCCTGGGCTGTTTGGCTGCCGGCCCCATCAGCTCCTTGTCGTCGGCGGTGGCCAGCGAGGCCGACGGCATCACCAGGTCTCCGCCCTCCTCCTCGCTCTCCTCCTCCTCGTCCTCCTCTTCCTCATCTGCCCGGCGACAAGCGCAACAACACACAGGTTTTTAGAACCCGACACCACGGAGCGAAAGGCAAGGGAGTCGCATCAATAGAAACGCTGCCGTACCTTTCTCCTGGTCGCTGGACAGCCGGCTCTTGTTGGTGCTGGCGAACTGCAACAAAGTCAGTGAGTCAGTGAGTCAGACTACTGCATTGCCCGTGAGTGTGTGTGTGTGTAGAAGGGGGGGTATTTGTTTAACAAACCGAGTCAAATATATCATGAAAATGATTCTGAAAGCAGAAATTGAGGTGACGTGAGGTGAGGTTTGCTTCCTTGATCCCATGTAGGGCAAACTAGGTAGAAAAAAACTCAGTCATCACACAAACAGCATCAAGACCAATATGTATATATAAATACATATATATGTATATATAACTATATATAGTGTCTATATATAGTACTAATATAGTGCATGTGCATAAACCCACAGTGCCTGGGTATGATATGTAAAATACAGTAATATAGTGCTGTAATATAATGGTAATATAATTGTAGTAATGTGGTAGTTGATGATGATGCATGTAATATCTTGTTTTAATGCATTTTGATGAAGGAGAAAGGTGAAGTGAATAGGTGTAGGTTTAAATAGGTTTTGTACTTCTTCCTGCTCCTTTTCCAGCATATTTAAGTTTCTGGATATTTGTTTTCTTTGAGTATTAGGCTTTTGAGACTTAAACACATGAAGTGGATGATGGTTCTCAAGGCACAGGATCAGTTCTACTTTTTGAAAAGGCAGGAACAACAAAAACACATAGTGCAAATTTATAAAATATACGGGTGTATTGTTGGGCCTGAAGCAGAAGCTCTGAGCGACTGGACGTGCGGAGCCTCACCTCCCCCATGACGGCGATGGGCGTCACTCCTTTGGCCTGGGCCACGCGGTGCTCCATCAGGTAGTACATGTACTCGTCGTAGAGCAGGCGGATCAGGTGGAAGGAGCCGAAGCTGGCGGCGCTGCGCAGGGTCAGGTCCCGGATCACCATGGAGCTGGTGGCAGGAAGCGAAAACCATAAACATTTATCTATTTCCGGATGACTTTTATTTTCTCACCTGGATGTTGATGTTGATGTTTGGTTGTTTGGTGTACAGAGACTGATTTGAGTGGGGATCAATTAAAGTACATCTATCTATGTATTTATCCATCTATCCATCTATCCATCTATCCATCTATCTGTCTATCCATCCATCTATTCATCTGTCCATCCATCTATCTATACATCTATCCATCCATCTATCTATCCATCTATCTATCCATCCATCCATCCATCTATCCATCTATCTATCCATCTATCTATACATCTATCCATCCATCTACCTATCCATCTATCTATCCATCCATCTATCCATCCATCCATCTATCCATCCATCCATCCATCTATCTATCTATCTATCCATCTATCTATCCATCCATCTATCCATCCATCCATCTATCCATCTATCCATCCATCTATCCATCCATCTATCTATCCATCTATCTATCCATCCATCTATCCATCCATCTATACATCCATCTATCCATCCATCTATCTAGCGATCTATCCATCTATCTATCCATCTATCCATCTATTCATCTATCCATCTATGATTGACCAGCACAGTAGGGGTTTTGGGGGAGGATCGTGGCTTTTTGTGAGCGCGTGGGCGTCAGGCGTCTAACCGCTGGGTGCGGGCGGCTCCCCGGGGGGCCTCACCTGTAGAAGGACCAGTTGAGCAGGAAGGCCTTGGCGGCCCTGGGCAGGGCGGCCGGGTTGCTCTCGTAGGGCTTGAGCGCCTGCGTGACGACGGCGTCCAGCCAGGAGGCCCACTGCTCCAGTGAGTTCTGCTGCTGCAGGGTGGACTTGAAGTCCTGCTCCAGCCGCTGCACCACGCGGTCCTCGCACTGGCACACCCAGGACGCCTGCTCCTGAACGTTGGTGAAGTCGACCCGGTTGAGGTCCGACAGCATTTGGTTGATCTGGGCCGAGTTGTGCAGGACGGCGCGGGCGGCCTGCGCCAGGTGGTTGAGGCTGGTGTAGCGGCGCAGCGTCTGGGAGAAGGAGTTGACGCACACCACCTGAGGTGGGGAGAGGGGCACAGGTGAGTGAGAGGTGGGGGGGCAAACTGACACCGTCAATCAGCAGCCGTCAGAGTGCGACAAAACCTTCTGCTGCCGCTGCTGAGAGCTGGTGTGAAAGAAAAAAACCACAGAAGAAGAAAAAAGCCGGAAGCGACTGCGAGCCGGGTTGTGAATCCACGTCACTGCTGGTGCTGGCAAGAGCCAAGTTCGACAGTGCGGCCGATGCGACTGTCGCAACCAGCGAGACGTCCAGGGTTCGACGTCGAACCACAATACATTTGTAGCACTGAGCGAAACGTTCCGATCCCATCGAATATCGAGAAATGAAACGTCTTTCGCTGCCAAACTCCCAATACATCCAAGAATGTCAATCTGAGCGTCTGAGAGCCAATAATCATTTGGTAAAAGTGTCTCAAGATCAAAAGTCGCTGCTGATTGGCTCCCACACTATAGAGGCGAGAACTAAAGACATTTGGGAACTGTTTAGAGTGAAAATTAGCATCTAAAGTGGCTCCATTTCATGGAGGTGGATCAAAATAAAACAAAATGTAGCATTTGTGCCAAACAGCTTACAGATTTGGGGGTTAATACAGACTTGAATCAGCAGTAAAAATGGAAAATAAAAAGTTTTGAGCTGTAATGGTTTTTGTTGTTGTTCAAATCTGATATCTGTAAAAAAAAAAAGAAGTATTGCTCTGGTACCGGTATTGAAATTGGCATCGTATCAAAAAAATGTGGAATGGTACGTAGCCCTACCAGGGCTAAGAGTGAAAAGGTGACATGAGGCCGAGACAAGCAGCCGTACCTTCACGCGAACCATCTCCTCTGGGATGTCCATCATAGCGCCGGTCAACCAGCTCTCCAGACTCTTGGCAAAGTTGCGGATGGCCTGAGTTAAGGCACCTGAGGGAGAGAAGAAGAGGAAGAAGAGCAGCGGGTCCAGTCTTTGAGCCAGTTTGAGCTCCAGAGTGGCACCTACTGGGGATGGGTCTCAACACATCGGGGATGAGCATCTCCACCAGCGTCTGGTACAGCAGGTTGTCGCACTCCCTGGTCCAGCGCAGTACCGGCTCAAACTTGCACAGCGCCACCAGGCACGACTTGGGCAGGCGCTTCTCCGACTCGTTGTGCCTGGACGAGGCCACGCCCCCAAATCCCCCAGTCAGACCCACAGCCGACCAGACGTGTGGGTCGCAAGCAATAGTGCTGAAGTGAGCGACTTACAGGCTGAGCGACTCCGTCTCGCTGCTCTGGCTGAACCTCCAGAAGGATTTCCAGAGCGTCTCCACCAGGGGGAACTGGAGGTTGACCATCACGTCCAAAATGGCCTGCAGGGGGAGTCAAACGCCCAAAGTCAAACTCGTTCCCAACATCTTCAGCGTTGAGAACGACTCATCGGCGGTGTTTGGCCCGTGCACATACCTCGCAGTGCTCTCTGTAGAGAGTCTGGAAGGCTCTGAGGTGCTCCAGCAGGACCCCGTCGGGCAGCGCCTGATTGTGCACGTCCACGTCGGCAAAGTCCGGCAGCGGCTTGGACGTCTCTGCGAGGAGACGAGACAGAGAGAGAGAAAGAGAGAGTGAGAGAGAGAGAGAGAGAGAGAGAGAGAGAGAGAGAGAGAGAGAGAGAGAGAGAGAGAGAGAGAGAGAGAGAGAGAGAGACACACACACACACACACACACACACACACACACACATCAGAGACAAACCTCGTCTACAGGGAAACGGTTCGGAGAGCCTCACTCACCCAGGAACTGCTGGTACTGTTGGACCTGAGCTGAGATGTCGCAGAGCGCCTTCGCCTGCTGCTGACCCATCACGGCGGAGGTGCCGTTGGCGATGCTTGGGCTCTTCTGGGCGGGCTTTATCCTGATGGACAGAGGAGAGAAAAGAAAGTTCAAGGAAGCAGCAGACGGAGGAATGCGGGCGATGAGAAGGTTCCGATCCAGGTCGCTGGCCCGTGCCTGTTTTTCTGAGCGAAGGGCTGCTGCCTCATGGCCATGTGCTGCTGCTCGTCCATCAGTCGCAGCAGAGGGGAGCCGGACTTGATCCTCAGGCCGTAGTAGTGGTACTTGGAGTTGCCCCTGAGGGAGCAGACAGGAAATGTGGAGGAGATGCACCGAAACGCTTCCTCCTTAAAATCTGTGTGTGTGTGTGTGTGCATGCACGTGCATACCTGGTGCCTAATCTCCGCGTGCGCAGCCCCATGAAGACGGACCTGATGAGTTTGCCGAAGGACGCGGCGTTGACCGGCTCCAGTTTCTGCTCCTGGCAGTGCAGCAGGTAGTGGTAGTAGAGCGTGCAGCGGGGCAGGCTCACGCCCTCCGCCCCCTCGTAGTTCTCACACAGCCACTGCACCTGCGGCAGGTGGGGGGAGGAGAGAGGAGAAGGGGAGGGGCTCCGTTTGATCGTCTTTCAACTGGAGCTTGCAACACGTTGTGCCCCCCCCCCCGTTGAGGACTTACAGTAGCGGGCGGGGCGCGGGAGTTGGGGCTGGAGTAACTTTGTCCTCCTCCACCGCTTGCTCCTCCTCCTCCTCCTCCTGCTCCCCCTAAGGCGTAACTTCCCTGAATGACGTAGCCCGCCCCCCCGACGGCCGGGGCTCCCCCTCCGCTGCCGGCTCCTCCAGTCGTTGCCGCAGAAACCGACTGCGAGGTCACGGAGCCGCCGATGTCTGAGTCAGAGCTGGGCGTGGTCTCGTAGTACGTGGAGGAGGCGGAGGCGGCAGCGGAGGTCTGCGAGTAGAGCGGCGAGTCGGAGAAAGAGTAGCTGCCGGGTCGGCTGGACGGGAGAGAGGAACAAATGATGAAGAGCAGGCACAGCAGGGGGCAGCGGTTCAAACATCAAGGTGGTCCCCCTCCACTCACATGGTGGACGTGTTGAAAGTTGCATCTCCTGCTCCACCGTCCACAAACACCTGGCCAGAGAACACATGCTCCACCTGAGGGGGAAGTAAGAGAGAGACAAACTGTGGCGTACTTTTACTCCAGTAGAGGGCAGCGCAGACAGATTCACACACATGCAACAGTTTCCTCCCTTGCAGTAGACTGACCGCAGTCAGTCTGCAGCCAGTCTACTGTTAAGGGTGGTTTCTGATGAACCGCCTTTAACATGAGATGAGATGCATTAACATTTTATCCATTGTCTGCTATTTGGAGATTGCAGCTTCAAACATTAGCACCAAAAAAAAAAAAACACAACACAAAAGTCATTTATCGCCAAGCGTGACCATAGGCCCCCTACTGGGCAAAATAGATACAGCAGAGACAGTGAGGTGCACCTAAAAACACCAGAATTCTCAGCAGCCCATTTTCTCCCTCTAATGCACTTTAACATAGTGACATCAATTGCGTCACTTCATTCTTTATCTGCCAGTCGGTGACGGCTGAGTTGAAGCCAACTGGACTTTGTCCTTTGTTTAAAGTTGCCTACAACTCACCTTATAAAAGACTACAATGACCAGGACGACTGAGCGCCTTCACGCAAACTCAACATATTATGTGCCACTGTTCTTTTGTTTTTTTGACTGATTACCCAGCCAGGGCTGCACTGCTGGTATCTGATAAGGTAAAGATCATAAAATGAGTAACGTGGGCCAGTGACAGATTCTAATTTTAAAAGCAGCAATTTGAGCTCAGCTATTTCTGTCGCGAAAATCAACCAATCTGCATTTTTCGTACGATAATCCCACGACTTCCTCGCTGCTGGGTTGAGGAGACATTTTTAATCCCAGGAAGAGATAACTTCGAAAACCTGTTTAAGCGCTAACAATTATCGCTCAGCGCCGTTTGTTTTGCGCGTCTCTGCGTGATTCACCACCGGGGATTATGACGATTTAATGTGCTGGGCACGTTCACTGGAGAGACTCTTTGTCAACAACTTTGCCCCTTACTGCGCTCAGCTAATGCGATGCTAATGGAAAGTGGAAAGCTTGTCCAGTCAAAGGTGGAACGCGAAACTGCTGCTGCTTAATGTTTTAGATGCACTTTAGGGTGGCCTGTGGAGGCTGTGGTGACAGAGGGAGAGGGCGAGAGACAGAGAGAGAGAGGGAGAGAGAGAGAGAGAGCCTAGACGCATCGTCCACCATCCATCTGTTCAAAAATGCTGTTTACTGATAAAGAGAAAAGATTGCAGGCTGAGATTTATTTACCTCCTGGTTAAGATGCAACGCCTGCAGGTTGTTGCTGTGTCCAGTCTGGATCCTCTTGGCTGCCTGCAACACCGAGCGCTGCTGCGGGGGGGCGCCAGAGAGAAAAATCAGATCCCAGTTCTGCGAGTCCAGAAGGGAAACGTCTGTCTGTCAGTCTGTCTGTGCGTTACCTGTTGCGTGGTTGTCTGCACAGGTTGGACCACCTGAGTAGGGACGCCGGGGGCAGAGGGACTGGAGTCCGAGAGACTGTCATTGGAGTGAACAGAGCCCTCTACAGGCAGCAGAGGGGAAGAAGGAGAGAGGATAGAAAATCTCAGTTCAGCTCAGAGGAAGCCACAAATCTTGCAGCGAGTTCAGCACTTACGACAAACTGCTTCAAAATTATAATAACAGTCGCCAAAGAACATTTTGTGTGTTTTTGACTGACTGATTGACTGACTGACTGACTGACTGACTGACTGCAGGGATGAAAAAGTCAGATTCGCCCTTATATCTTGACAGAGAGGGACACAGTTGGACAGCTAATCTCTGCCCCGAGAAAGACATCCTGCCATGCTGTAAACATGCAGATCAGGTGAGAACGGCAACAGGAAGACACAGGATGGATGGTGATGGAGGAAAAAAACAAAACAAAAGGAGGGTGCGGGGACGGCCATGTCGACTTCCTGGAACAGCACGACAGTGTCCAGGTCTCAATAATCAAAATTATTACAAGTGTTTCAGCTGCAAAAATGATCCGAGAGTGAAACTGCTGGTACAAAACTGGTACAAAACACAAATATTATTTTAGAATGAAGTTTAATGAACCATAAAATGTCACATTCTTCTCCATCAATGCTTGTCTGTGTAGTTACATCTTTGGACCTGCCGTCAGAACATAAAGGACCCTTGCTGGGGCACGGCTGACTCTCGGCGCGCTGCAGGACACGTGGGACCTCCAGCTCCCAACAAGAACTCACTGGACTAATTTAGCTGCCCTACTTTGTGAGAGCGAGACGAGCTCCCCTGGCCGCCAGGCGCACGCTCTGGGTGAGAGTTCACAGTGTGACTTGATACTGGGAGGGGAAAAAAAAGTAAAAGAAAAAAAGAAAAAAAAGAAACATGGCAGCACTAAAATAGTGCCGCACACAGACTTCAGTGTCGGGCTCATCGTTTGAACCCAAATAATACACTAGTTTAAAATACAAACAAACTCACTAACAGATGCACAGTGATTTCTAAGTGGGACGTCAACTTTCCGCATTCGCCCCCTGCATTGTGCTGCTTAGCAACTGAGTTTGCCCAATCATTTTGTACTTATCATGTATTCAAAGACCCCAGAGAGTCTGGGAAAAACTTTCTCAGAGAGTTTCCAATCTTTCTTGGACAGACTACAAATTTATACCATCATTATCTCACCAATTCTGCTTCTGCAATGGACAAAACGTGATTCAAAAGGGAGAAAAATGAGACTATGGACCAGTTAGAAAAAAAAAATCCAGTAATCTTATTTTATAATAGCTAACAATGAGGATGTCAGTTCTAAACACAGGTCACAAGGTCTTGAAACTTTTTTCACTTTGTAAAATTTGACTCCTAAGAAATGAAGCCAATAAGATCTAACAATAGTAACAAAGCTGTAAGTTGTTGGTTGTAAGTCCAAAGCTTGATGTTGACACTTCACAGCTTTATAATGTCTGTATTATATCTCTGGGAGATAGAAAAAAACACTTGGGCCAAGACAAGTTAAAAAATAAAAAATAAAAAAAAGGATTTTTGAGATTATTGATAGAATCCAGCCTGTTGCTCGCAGTACAACTACTACTAACTTTCACAATGAAGTTTGAGTGTGAGCTAGTGTGTGTGTGTGTGTGTGTGTGTACGTGTGTGCGTGCGTCAGTCACCCGCCAGCCCCTCCCTCACCTGTGACGGTGACGATGATGTACTGCGGCGAGCTGCTCTGGCCGTTGCTCTTCTGAGCTGCAGCGTGCTGGATGTCGGGGGTGACATAGTGCGGCGCGGGGCTGGTCAGCACCACGGCCTTCTGGTTCTGGCCGGCTGGCCCGCTTTTCGAGGCGGCGGCCGATTGGCTGGCTGACACGATGCTCCCGGCTGCCGGCGCGATCTCGGAGAGGAAGTGCGCCGCCTTTGTGGCCGAGGGCGGGGTGGCAGCGGCTGTTGCTATGGTTACTGTGTTGGCCTGCTGAGGCTGAAGGTCCTCCGAGTACCCGGAAGTTTCCATGGCAACCGGTGCTCTGAGTAACAAGTGCTGAGGATGAAAAGAGACGGCGCTCATGAAGGACACTGGTTGATTCAACTCATTTCATTGTATTCCTTAACTTTCCAAATATAAACACCTCAGTATTGCCCAGTATACTGTGGGCTTTTCGTCATCCGTGGAAAGTCTTTAGACATCCTCACGTAACGTCAAAGACAATCAACCCACCCTGATCCAGCAACATGGATTTCCTGCAGTCGCTCTGCAAGTTTGGACCACGATGCTCTGTGCGACACCGTAGTTCTTTCAGAGGGACGAGCGGACGGACGGACACACCCTCGGCTGCCACGGCAACCATATCTGAGCACCTCCTGTTTTCACAAAAGCAACAGGCGGCTGCGTCTCCTCGGGCAAACAGAGACTCGCCCTGTGTGAGTCTCTCCCCGATGACCCCAAAAGGCCTGAGCGTGACCCGGTGTGAGAAAAAGCAACATTCCAACTGACCGACAGCAGACACCACTATGTGAGGCTGAGATGACGGAGAGAAAAAAAAACCTTCTCACACAGAAAAAAGGAGAGAGGCAGCAGAGGAACAAGCGAACACGAGAAAAGGTCCGAGGTGTTGCAACACCGCGGAGTGAGGGCAAACACAGGAATCAGATACGCACCCACGAAAGGCTTGCTGATTAAAAAGTGCGTTTTGAGGAAGAGACCAGGAGGAGATCACTGAGTCAGCCGGGCTGATTTCCAATGAGGAGGAACTTTGGACAATCTGCCAACCTTCTATTCTACTCCTTAAGCACATTTGACCAAATTACAGGCAGAGGATGGGGACGACCAGTCGGCCCAAAAAAAAAAAAAAAAAAATCTAATAACGTAGTAATTCTTTATTTCTGCCACATGGTCTGCGTGTGCGGGCGGCTGTGTGTGCGCGCGCGCCCGCACTTGCACGTGTCTGCATGTGGAACATGAACCAGAGGAGGAAGTGGGGCTTTCATCTAAGACACAGCGGTCGTCGTGGGTCTTTCCTGTTTGATTAACCCCCTAAACACAGCAATAGATTGCATTTCAAAAACAGGATTTGCTGCCCCACTTTGCACCATTTCAGGTAATAAAAAAGCCACTATATGACAGAATCATGGGACGGGGCAAACAGTAATTCCCCCATTACTCAAATAAAGCTCAAACGTAAGATTCAAATCTTACACTTTATCACTTCTTCAATGGAGCTTTCGTGCGAGACTTGACACCGCATCGTATCCCTACACCTTAAATGTAGTCCCGGTGTTATAAACTCCTCCTCAGTGAAAAGGACATGGCGACGTGTAAAAAAAAAAAAACTAATCAGTTGAACGTCGCCAGGACCAGTCAGGACTTTACTTTCGGAACCATCCCAACTGGAAGACGTGCCGCTTCCTGTGTCAACCAACCAATATCGACTAAACTAAACAAGATCAGATCAGATGTCCATCCGCCGCGTCCTCCTCCCTCCCACCCGGATGGCTCGCTGGTGACTTGTCAAAATCAATGTCAGCCTGGAAAGTTTTTTTTTTTCCCCAAGTCGTAAAAAATGGGATCTGAGACAATTCACAACTACGTATGAAAGTGTGAAGTGAACCAACACCGCGGGGTCTCTCATAATCATCGTAACCATGCGCTGTTTTTGTCTCTTTCTTTCTCTTCTGACTGAAAAGTGAAGTTGAGAAATCAAGAGTGGCGGAGGTAGCTTCCTCCCCCCTCGTCTAACCAGCTCACGCTGCTAGCCAACCACTTTAGCTCGCAACTTCCTCCGCCAGCGACTTTACGCACACACCGGCGGGAACGCCACGCGGGCGAAGCACGCGCGTGTCATTTTCCCCCTCGCGAAGGCAATAATAAATAGAGAGGTGCGACGTCGCGTGACATTAAACAGCCGGGGGAGAAAAAGTACGAGCGGCGCTGCCACAGTTGCCGCCATCTTGTGCTCTTATCAAATATCTGACATCGCCATAACAACGTTTGCGAGCGAGGCTTGACAGCAGCGGCAGCGGCAGCCAGCGAGTCAGTCAGTCAGACCGCCGGAGACACAGCCGGCCGGTCGATTCACGCAAAACCCACTCAGCAAACACACAAACAAACACACGCGTCACAAATGGACAAGATTATGACATAAACGAAGACTCTTAATATAATCACGACTTTTTTTCACCTCTTCTCTTTTCCCAGTTTTGTCCTTTTTTGGGGGGGTCGTTGGAGTTTTTGTTTCCCCCCCTCCCCTCCTCTTAAAAAAAAAATTGGACTTGTTATTGTTGACTCCCGTTGCTTGGTTGTTGTCGCCAGGACTACCGCGACTGTGGCGCCTTCATGCCTTCACCGGGGCAACTGTTGCTACCCTCCTGTCATCGCTCCTCCCGACACTGCGCGCTGATAGGCTGAGACGAGAGTGGGACGGAACGTCAGGGAGATGTCTGGTGGTTGATTGGTCAACGGGCCTGTCGGTCTCTAACCACCGGAGCCAAATGTCAAATAAAAATTACGCTCGCCGTTCCCCTTCTGACGTTGACGCGTTTCTTCGGCAAATAAGTTCGTTGTACTTTTGGCTGTTTGAGCGCAAGTCAGGAATAAGCGATGCCGTGTGCGTAAAACACTGGTCCTGCGTGGCCCTGAGAAGAGAGTTTCACTCTTCAATGCACTTCCGAAATGACTGGAAGTTCACACACTATACGTTTGTTAATTCTCCAAAGTTTCCATGACTTTGGACTCTTCAACTTTTGTTCCTGTGTGGCGTCCTCTAGTGGGCGCTTTGCTCAATGGCGAAAATCATTGTTTGTCCTTACCGTGTTTGAATGTCCAAACGTGATAAATAAACAATTTCCTTGACAAGTTCAGTATTTTTTTTTTTTTCAAGCCTTGCTCAAATTACCTCAAAACGCAAACCATCGAAAACAATAATTTTCATTGTTCGTACAACAGCATTATTTCATCTGGAGACAGTTTTGATTTGCTAGCATTGCCTGATTCGATTGCATACTTTCTAAATTTGACATTTCTTCGTCTTGTTATGTGAGAGGTATATTGTGTTTTATATTCACAATTGTGTCATATTTAGAAAAAATATAAAATAGACGTTTTATTCCCGGAAACTTTACATAACCCCATTGTCCAGTATTATGTAATGCAACTGTATCTTATCACTGAACTATTTTGAGAAGAAAGTTTTGAACCAAGGGAACTCCCAGAGAACATCAAACTCTCTGACTTTTGCCATCACTGACTTCCCCTTGTTTATTGAGGTATAGTTATACTATTGTGTTTGTGAAACAGATAAACAGAAGGAAATAGGACGAGGACGTCACATCAGTCACTTCACATCAACAGTTGCTGCTGTCGCTTATCTCCACTCCCTATGGGAGCTCATATAAACAATTAAATCCAAGGCGTTCAGAGGTTAACCACTGATATGAGTCACTCCAGTGTCATAGGATGGCTTGTGAAAATCTTCTCTGTGGGCGCCCATGCCATTTGGGGTAAACATGTAGCGCCTTCATTATCTCTGAGGTGAATGGATAGGGATCTCCATCCAATGTGCAACAAAGCAAACAGAGTGACAGGTGGACATTGTGGCGGTGATACAAACAATGCGTTGGACAGAAAGGCCAATAAAGGTCACAGGTGATTAGATAACCAGGAGCTGTTTTGACTTCACCCCTGGCATCTTTTGCCACTTAATCAAAACCTTTCCTTTTTTTGTCTTTCTGCATTGTTTTCCCCAAAGGTCTTCAGTCCTATCTCTTGGGATGATGAAGTGCTGAGGTAAATAGTGGTTCCTCTCTGGTGAGATAGTCAGAATACTGTATATAAAGTAAATGCAGTTCAAAATGAAATGCGAGTCAGACAGAACCCCTCGGTGAATCCCAGCCTTTGCTAAACCCACGGCATCCTCTTTTCGCCATGTGGAAGGCAGCACTCTTGACCATGGGCTTGCTGGTTGCACTGGTTGACAGAGTGCGGTGCACTGAGGACCAACCCTCTTTTTATGGGGTGAAATTGTGCGGACGAGAGTTCATACGTGCTGTCATCTTCACGTGTGGAGGGTCTCGCTGGCGGAGGAACATGAGAGACCAAGGTAAGAGTTGTCTTAGACTTGTGGATACAAGCTGGTTTTTGTGACGGCATATTACCATAAGACTGATGAGTTTTACCCTGCTGTTGCAGAAGCTCTTCTTGGGGAAGAAGCCTTCGACCCGTGGGCCACAAATGCCATCCCTCAGCTTAGCCATGAGCAAAATCCAGCTGAGTCCCATGCGTGGAGAGATCGTACAGGGAATGTGGTGCCTTTGGTGGATGGATACAGCCGCTCAGCTCGCTCTGCCATCTCAGAGGACGTACTGGAGGCGCTCCAGAGTGCAGACAGGAAAGGACGAGATGTGGTGGTCGGACTGTCTAATGCGTGCTGCAAGTGGGGCTGCAGCAAGAGTGAAATCAGTTCTCTGTGTTAAAACCTTGTCACCAGTACAGAGCTCTACCCTGTCCTCTGTGCTTCCAGTCTGTCTTAAAACTTTGGATTTATTTATTTATGTTAAATTCTATGTCCATAAGTTTCTTTCAACTGATACAGGACTGTCACGCTATTTTCAAAATGTGAATCGTAAGCCCAATAAACTTTTGTGTACTTGTAACATTTGTCTCAGTCCCTTTTACAAAATAACAGACACAAAGATGTATTTTATGCTGTTAGAACACTTTCACCTTCTCGAATCTTTTTTGGGGGTAAACAGTCTCATTAAGTATTTTGAAATAAGGGATGTGATGACTGTCAAGACGTCTCGTGCTAGATTTCCACTCTCTGAAAAATTATGAGAATCTTCAAAATGTTGAATTTTCTGTGTCGATGGGAAGGAAGCTTATCAGCGTTCGATTAGAGCTTAACACGCATAGAAACCAGAGCTAATACAAGACTAACATTTCGGGGTGGTGTTTATGATAATCCACCTTCACCATTTAGCTGTATATACGGTATAGTTACAACAAAGTTAAGCCTTCTACCATAAAATTCGAAGATAACACTATCCTGTTATCAGACATTGAAGCACACAAGTTGAAATTGCGTGAACAGTTTTTTTTTTTGTTAACCTTTTTGTTGCTTTAGTCAGATTAAGATTGAGGAGTAGCTACTGAGTACGGAAGCCGAACATGTTCAGACGGATCAACCGGCTCGACTGCAAGGCATGCATTATCTGTCACATATCAGCTAGCTCGGCAAGACCTACGGAGACCTAACAAGTTCTCATCTACCGCCTCTACACCGTGTTTCATGCTAGTTGCTAGAGTGTAGCTGCACGTCCCTCCCGAGAAGAACAGTTCTATCGCACCGGAGCGACCAGGTAAAGCCGTTGGCGCTACTTTCAGGGTGATGCTAGCTGCCTTTGCTACTAGTAGCTTTGGGGGGTTACGCCGAATTGTGCGTGCTGGCTAAAAATGGTATGCGCATCGCGGGAGTGCGCACAGCCAGAAACGGTCAAACGGAACGTGATCGTATTTTAATGAGATACCACCCAAGTGACGTCTTTAGCCTTTAAAACAAGTTCGCATACGTGTTAAGATTTAACTTTGCGTGACTTCGCAGGCGGACGAGGTAACGTGATCTTTAGGCGCATATACATACATCTTAGATTTTGTTGCATTATCAACTAGATGAATTATCGTATATTGCTGAAGTTTGACTACCTTTCTTTCGCCAAAAAGAGAGACTATTTGATGTATGTTTTTATTGCATTGTTAAAACAAGTTTGGATAGTTGGCATTAGGTGTACATCAATGGCTTCAGCCCTGTCTGTGTGATGATTTGATATCGATAAATTCGTTTATTCCTGGGTTAAAGTCATTAGCTCATGAGGTTGCTTACCTCCACTGTAGGAAAAATGGAGCGGAAATGCGAAAGAGTTCTTCCTTTTAACTCAGAATTCCCAGAGTCAAAGGACGAACAAGCGCAACTTAGTTTTTGACCCACATCTTCTTCCGTCGTTAGTCGCCGCGAGATCCGCGCAGTTCTCGCCCGGCATGCCAGTCTCGACATAACACCTGGGTTGATATGTGGCTGCTATGTTATGATTATTAATGCGCACTGTTTTCCCCGTCTTTGTCGCATCGATTGGGAAGATCGCTCGTAGCATCCGCATCATTGACGCGGGACATCGCCCAGCAGCCGTCTCCGGCGTAAAGCTTGTACGTATCAAAGCGACGCTAAGCTAGCTGGCTGGCTAGCCGTGAATGAACCAGACGCATCCGCGTTTGTGCCGTCTGGGCCTCAATGTGGGAGAGGGCTACCCGGATTGCGGTTCATAGTTGGTATTGCTACGTGTTCCCAATCACAGCTGTAAGTTACGAAAGGGAGAACAGAGCGAGCGGGGCTGCTTCTGGGTTTTCACGAAGCCTACCGCCGGGATCGCCGCCTTTAAAATAACGCCGCCGATTGTTACATGCAGCGATTCGATTCAAATCAAAACAGTTGGTGAGTTGTTGTTGTTGCTGTTGTTGTTGTTGTTTTTAAGCAGCATCCGTAGTTCTGCCCATCTGTGTTGTTTTCAGCGTAGTCTCCCTCTACGTGATTTGAGTAATAATCGTGTCAGGTATGACTACAGACGAATGCTGAAGCATGGCTCTCTGACTTGGCATTTCAACGTTAGGTGTCATAATGTGTGGACGTTCTATTGTGGCTGCTTACGCCACGAATGGCCCGTAGAGTTGCCTTGTTAACAAGAGTCTTTATTTTGAGACAAAAACAAAGAAGGGCTTACAACGACTCATCTCTCAACTCGTGCCTCAGCTGCGACGTTACACTGAAAGTCACGTTCAAGGTACCCCCGGACAAAATGAGGCGTTGAGGAGTAACATGTAAATTAAAAGAGTTTACCAAAAACTTTAAACTCAATCATTTCACATATACAAAAATAAGAAATGAGCATGACAGACTGTCTGTCATCCACCTGTTTGTTATCCACCATTGTACAGTGACCATGTATTATTTTTATATAGACCTATAACCAAAAGACCTTTGTACTGATGACGCTACGTTTTGACATCAGTATGTTATGGTTGTGGTGGAAGAAGAACTCAGGTCCTTCACTTAAGTTAACAACACCACTAACAAATGAAATGTCCTGCTTTTATAATCCTACCATTGTGAAATAGGCCACTGGGGAGTTTTAATACCTGTTTTGACCGCAAATACAGTTTGGTTTTGTTTCCCCTTTAGACCAAGCAGCCAAACAATTTGGGCACCATTGTTTAATCTTTAACAGTAAACTAAGATTAAATTTCATTTACAGAGACATCGTGACCAAAAGGGAAGGGAATTTTTGGGATTATTTCTGTGCCAAAGAGTAAATTGAAACTTGTAAGAATTTAGGACTAGAGGACGATAATACAGCCTGTATTTTCCATGGTTGTTATGCAGGCATAGTACTCAGCATTATAGCATGGGTGATGGCGAGTTGTATTCACTGCTCTATGAAGGAAGCAGAGGGACAGATGGAGGACAGGATGACAGGGAGGTGGCGGGAAGAAGGAAGTAGATGAGTTAGAAAGGAGGCGACGCTTAAAGATTTATAGCCATCATACCAGATTTCAGAAAGTGATGGGGTGCAAAACTGTCACCCATTGTTTCGCTCAACTAATATGCGAGCGATGGTACAGAAACAGTTACCACAGACCTGCACTGTAACTATCAACATGTGCGCAACCCTCTCTTTGAAGAATGCATAGCTTTCTGTGAATGTTTTGTACTGTAATTATTTGCGACGTGCTTCTGTGCAAACCAGTTCTGGAGCCAGTCCCAGTCCCCCCCGTCCCAATGTTCAACTCCGTCCTGCACCCCCTTGCTCGTAAGCAACTATTTAACTGAGTTGTAACCAGTTATTTTCCCTGGATGTTTGTGCTTTTAGGATGGAGTGGCAGCCTGATGAACAGGGTCTGCAGCAAGTGCTTCAGCTCCTGAAGGACTCGCAGTCACCAGACACGGCGACACAAAGAGCTGTGCAAGAAGTATCCTCAAGTGTGTATGGCTGCGTGTGTGTTTGGTAGGGGGGAGTGTGAGATTCTGACCAGGTGGTGTGTTGTCATCTGTAACTGGCCGTCATACAAACAAGACAGCCGATTGTAATAAACCTTCCGGATGTCTGAGCACGTGTTGGAGTCCTTAACTGAGCCCGACAGAAACTGGAGCAGCTCAACCAGTTCCCAGACTTCAACAACTATCTCATCTTTGTCCTCACCAGCCTCAAGTCTGAAGGTATGTGTGCGTTTCACCAGGGAGTCTGTTCTTCTTTTTTCTTTTCAAAGAAAGACATCCATATAGGGGTATTTGTATTTCACGGTTCTTGCAGACGAACCCACCCGTTCGCTGAGTGGCCTGATCCTGAAGAACAATGTCAAGGCCCACTACCAGAACTTCCCGCCCAACGTGGCGGATTTCATCAAGCGGGAATGCCTGAATAACATCGGAGACCCTTCGCCGCTCATCAGAGCTACGATCGGTGGGTGTCCAAGGTGGGAGGGGGAGGGGGCAGCGCGGAAACAAAGCTGCTGTGGCAGCTTTTTTAGCCGCTGTGAGTCAGGCTAGCACGTAGGAGGCTGAAATTTTGCAGGTGTCGTGGCTGTGTGGGAACTGGTGCAGTGCTTTCCAGATGTTTTGAGTGGTGAAATGTGCTGGCGAGGCAGAAACTTAGCCACAGCCAATCTTTCTTGGCCTTGTCCGCTTTGTTTAAGCAAACGCTAATGTTACTTTATTATTATTATTTTTTTTTTCAAGGCATCCTGATCACGACCATCGCCTCCAAAGGGGAGCTGCAGACGTGGCCCGAGTTGCTGCCTCAGCTCTGCAACCTTCTCAATTCTGAGGACTACAACACCTGCGAGGTCAGACTGACCTGCAGCAGCACGAAAATCAGCTTTGTAACTGGGAATATCTTGAGCTCACATTAGATGCATTTTGCTTCCCTGCCGCCCAGGGCTCTTTTGGAGCCTTGCAGAAGATCTGCGAGGATTCCTCCGAGCTGTTGGACAGCGACGCCCTGAACCGCCCGCTCAACATCATGATCCCCAAGTTCCTGCAGTTCTTCAAGCACTGCAGCCCCAAGATCAGGTCGGTGCAAAGTCGATTCTTCGTCTCTTCTCGTCCTTTGACTTTGCCTCCCTCCTCGGCGTCAAAGCGGCATAATAAATTCCACCTTGACCTTTTCTTTTCCTCAGGTCACATGCCATAGCGTGCGTGAACCAGTTCATCATTGGTCGTGCCCAGGCACTGATGGACAACATTGACACCTTCATTGAAGTAAGCGCTGCGGGATCGGTTTTCATTTTCTTCCCGCACATGTGAAGTAACAAATTGCCCAACTTGTAACAGGGTCTTAATTGTTGCAAAGACGCTGAAACTCCTCCGCGACCGGGCTATTCGGGTGTCAAGGCCGCCGTCACGCCAGATCCAACACCTGACAAACGCAGCAGGGTTGTGAAGCAGTTGTGCGGCGGCAGCGGCCGTGCGGAAGTCGCACTCACAGAGATCCGTCTCAGATTTGCTTCGAGCTTTGGTTGATCACAAAAATGTCAGTACAAGACAAGGAATGTGATTTCTCTGCCGCTCGTGGTGGCTTCTTGCTTTAGTGAGAAATTATGACTAACGGTGCATTTTACATCATCACAGCAAAGTTGTTGCGTGGCTGCTCGAAAGGCTGAGAACCCCACGAGTGCTCCCTCCAAACTCGTGTACTGTGCAGCTGCATTTTGCTCTTTTAAGACCGGTCATGTGGACGGTATGATTAACGTCACGTCCTGTGGTCTGAAAAAGAATCTGCAGATCGTTTGAGTGTTATTGAGATTCTGTGGGTGTGGCCTTGAAAAGCAGGAAGAGCATTGTGTCCTGATACTAAACTGAACCAGTGGCGTCAATAGAACATCGTCTCTCCAGCAGTGATTGGCTCAGCAGGTCGGGGCTCATAATAACCTCCAACCGGCTTGCAGCCTGTTAACTCCACACTTGGTTACTGTGATGCGCCTCAAGTTGACGTTTCCCTTCAACCATATTGAACTTGCACCCCATGTTGCCGCGACTCGTAACCCAGGCGTGAGCATGTCAACCAGAATTGATGTTGAAAAATTAATGTTTGTTGTCAAAGGCCTTCAGGTCCCAAAACCATTTCATTCATCAGGTTTTAGTTCTTCCTCTTCTTCTTCTTCTTCTTCTTCTTCTTCTTCTTCTTAAGCAAATCAGGGCTTTGAGGTCATCGAGCCATCTTTTGGTGAAAGTCCTGAGGTCAAAGGTCAGACATTGGGGTGACAGCTTTTCCTGCTGCTGACCTTAGCCTTTTTTAAATCCAAGCTCGTAACTTATTTACTGAGAATGGCTGTGGCATGCAGCATTTTGATGTGATTTTTACCTGATGTATTCTTCTTGTTCTGACGTTAAAGGTCCAGTGTGTAAAATCTGGCTTGATGAATGATTTTCCTATTGGTAAAAACTTAACATACAGCCTATAAATTCAATAATAAAAATGCATACTCGCAGTACAATAAAAGTAATTTGGTTTTCCTACCCTTAGAACAGTTCTCATATCTATAAGAATACTCCTGGAGCAATAAGGGTCTTGTTCCTAGTTGGCTGCCTTCTCACAGTGCCATTTTTTTAAGGAAGCCCATCTGACAGTGGCCTGAATACGAAACACGCTGTCAGGCAGGCTTCCACAAATACCGAGCTTCCTTAAAAATTTTAAACACTGGACCTTTAAGCTATTAATTTAATTGCAAAGCACTTCAAGTGGTCGTGGGTGCCAGTCATAACTAAATGCAGATTTTTATTTGAGAAGAGACCAGACATGCCAGACGCTGAACAGGAAGTTGATTCTACTTCCTGCTCTTCTTCGATCCCGCAGAGTCTGTTTGCGCTGGCGGGGGACGAGGACTGTGAGGTCCGCAAGAACGTGTGCAGGGCGCTGGTCATGCTGCTGGAGGTCCGCATCGACCGCCTCATCCCGCACATGCACAGCATCATCCAGGTGAGGAGAGTGAGGGGAAAGCAGGGACTTGAACCCCGACACGGGCCAACGTGTGCGCTGATTCCCTTGAGCTTCGCCTTAATTTTGATTGTCTGCTCCCAGTACATGCTGCAGCGCACTCAGGACCCCGACGAGAACGTGGCTCTGGAGGCCTGCGAGTTCTGGCTCACCCTGGCCGAGCAGCCCATCTGCAAAGAGGCGCTGTCTGGCCACCTGGTCCAGTGAGTTGTCCTCGAGAATTGCCAAAGATTCTCAAAGCGAGTGTGTGTTTGCGTAATCATGCTTTTTCTCATACAATTGTTTTTTCTCGCCCACCAGATTGATCCCCACCCTCGTCAACGGGATGAAATACTCTGAGATTGACATCATCCTCCTAAAGGTGAGTTGCCGTCCTCCCCTCTCGTACTCTCTCGTTCCCGGCCGCGTCCTGTTCCTCACCCTCCCCCCTCCCCTCCCCCCTTCTCTCTCAAGGGCGACGTCGAGGAGGACGAGGCCGTCCCGGACAGCGAGCAGGACATCAAGCCCCGCTTCCACAAGTCCCGCACCGTCACCCTGCAGCACGAGGGCGGCGAAGGCGAGGAGGGCGAGGACATCGACGAGGACGACGAGGACGACGACGACACGCTGTCCGACTGGAACCTGCGTACGTCCGTCGTCCTGCCGAGCAGACTGGGTGGCTTTGAGCGGCTGTTCCCTAAAGCTGTCCCTCCCCCCTCCTCTCCCCTCTGCAGGGAAGTGTTCGGCCGCAGCCCTTGACGTTCTGGCCAATGTGTTCCGCGACGAGCTGCTCCCCCACCTCCTGCCCCTGCTGAAGGGGCTGCTGTTCCACCCCGACTGGGTCATCAAGGAGTCGGGCATCCTGGTCCTGGGCGCCATCGCTGAGGGTGAGTCCTGTCACTCAACACTGGTTGAAAGGGAATGAATTAATTAGGGCTGTCAAACGATTCATTTTCTTAATCGCGATTAATCGCAGAATCTTCATAGTTAACTGCGATTAATCGCGGTTTGAATTGCATCTGTAAAATTCTGATATTTTGTATTTCAAGGCAGTTTTAATCCCACATTGTAAAGTATTTCTTACCAGAAATCGGCCAGAGGGGCCGACTACGGGTTAGGAAAAGGGACAAAAAGGCTTATGCTGGGTTCACACTGGATGCGGAAGCGCCGCACCCACGAAAATCGTATGTGAGCCGCAGCCCTCCTGTTCACACTAGACGCACATTTCTCCGCAACGGTCGACAAGCGCTTCTGCTCAGCTGCTGTTTACTCCCATTCAGAGCTCTTTGTTTCATCAAGATCAATTTCACATAGTCCATCTTGACTTGACAACAACTCCTCTCTGCGTCTCTCTCGCTCTTTCCCCGTTTGTTTGTGTGTTTAGACACCCAAAACTACGATGAAATACGATTTAAAAGAAATCCACATCTTGTGGATTGTATTTAATTAATCGTGATTAATGCGTTAACGCTGACAGCCCTGAAAGTAACGCATCAGTACGCCCGGCTGGATTACAACATTTGAAAGGGGGTGCATCTGGGAGCAAAAACAATGGTTCCACCAGGAGAAGTTTCTCTTTTGAATGTGAAAATACCATCTGCTGCTGCTCCGTCCACCCTGATCTCCTGAGCAGTAGCTTCCCATTTTTCATCGATGTTTTCTCCGGGGTTGACAGTTGCAGCCTTCGCTGTCTGTCTTTGTCAAGTCTAGAAATGAACATAATTAGATTGGATAGAAGATCTATTTATCTATCCATCTATCTATCTATCTATCTATATATCTATCTATCTCAATTTAAATGATCGATTTATTTATTTCTGAAGGACCTCCCCTTGACAAAACACTTTTCATTTTGTTATTTAATTTAACACGTGGTCAACATCGCTGTGCTCCTCCAGGCTGCATGCAGGGCATGGTGCCCTACCTGCCAGAGCTCATCCCCCACCTCATCCAGTGTCTGTGCGACAAGAAGGCCCTGGTCCGCTCCATCGCCTGCTGGACCCTCAGCCGCTACGCCCACTGGGTGGTCAGCCAGCCCCCCGACGCCCACCTCAAGCCCCTCATGACGGAGCTGCTCAAGCGCATCCTGGACGGCAACAAGCGGGTGCAGGAGGCAGCGTGCAGGTTCGCCCTCTACACGTCACACGTGCACAATCATTTCCTGACTGCACACTCACACGTCACCCGTCTCCTCTGTGCACCGCAGTGCGTTCGCCACCCTGGAGGAGGAGGCGTGCACCGAGCTGGTGCCTTACCTGAGCTACATCCTGGACACGCTGGTGTTCGCCTTTGGGAAGTACCAGCACAAGAACCTGCTCATCCTGTACGATGCCATTGGAACGCTGGCCGACTCTGTGGGACACCACCTCAACCAGCCTGTAAGCGTCCGGCTTTCACGCTTATTTTTTTACTTTCTAAATTTTACTAAATCTTAATTTATTATTATGAGATATTTGCCAGAAATCTTTTTGTGTGTGTTTCATAATGTTTGGCTGCATCAGAGGCGCACAAACAAATTGAGTTTTTTGTTCTTGTTTATTGTTAAAAAGACAAAATAACAAAACTTTATTTTTGTAGTTCTAGCTATACTGAGCTGAACAGAACAGTGCACGTGCACTGACAGCACTAAAATAAAAACTGCATTTGATTAGGGCCACAAGAAGAGAAAAAAATAGTAGTAATTATTTTTAAATTTTCGAGTTTGAAGTTGAAATTTCGTGAATAAAGTCAACATTTTGCAAAAAAGTCGACGTAAAAAAGAGGAAATTTCGTGAATAATGTCGACCTAAAAAAATACGAAATTTTGTGAATAAAGTCAATGTAAAAATAGGCGAAATTGAGGGAATAAAGAAGAAATTTCATGAATAAATCGACACAAATAAAGTGGAAATTTTGTGAATAAAGTGGAAATTTCAAGATTAATGATATGATATGGATGGTGGATTAACAAAGTTACCCACAGTTAAAAGTAAACGTCTGAAAGCAGGAATAAGGAAACGGAAGTACTCCACAAGACTTGCATGCAGAGGCTTTCGACTTTATTCTCGACCATTGACATTAATTGCAAAATTGAGATTTATTAACGAAATTTCGTCTTTTTTTTACGTCAACTTTATTCTCGAAATTTTGACTTTAATCTTGAAATTTCAACTTTATTCTCGAATTAGAAATTTGAAGAAAAAAAATCTATCTTAATTTTTTCTCTTCTTGTGGCCCCAATCCTCTTCCGTAAATTCTTAAGTGCAATACAGTATGTTACAAGAGATGGGGGGGATTGAACAAGTTGAAATCAGTACTTTTTTTTTTTTTTAGGAGTACATCCAGAAGCTGATGCCGCCGCTCATCGCTAAGTGGAACGAGCTGAAGGACGAGGACAAGGACCTCTTCCCCCTGCTGGAGTGCCTGTCGTCGGTGGCCACGGCGCTGCAGAGCGGCTTCCTGCCGTACTGCGAGCCCGTCTACCAGCGCTGCGTCACCCTGGTGCAGAAGACTCTGGCCCAGGCCATGGTGAGCTTCACTCTCTCTCACCCACACACATACTGGCATCATACAAACATCATCACACTGTTGCTCCTCCTCCTCCAACTCTGCTGCAGATGTACAGCCAGCAGCCTGACCAGTACGAGGCTCCCGACAAGGACTTCATGATTGTGGCTCTGGACCTCTTGAGCGGCCTGGCCGAGGGCCTGGGGGGCCACGTGGACACGCTGGTGGCCCGCAGCAACATCATGACTCTGCTGTTCCAGTGCATGCAGGTGAGCGGAGCCCTGTGGCGGCGGCGGCGGAGGGAAACTCTCTCATCTCCTCTCGTTAAGATGTTCTGATTGTTGTCAGTAGCAGAGAAGGTCCCTTCTGTGCCGCTGAAAGCCTCCCTTGTTCTGCCGCAACCCTGCGGTGGCTCCACAATAAGCCACTTATCTCATTAAAGAGTGCCTTTGATATCAGCTGAGCAGCATTCAAGCTGTTTTTGGTTTCTTTCAAGTGTTTGGAGGGTTTTGTGCGTCCAGGTGGAGCATCAGCCGTTGCTTACCCGGGGTATATCGGCTTTTTTTCTTCCTGCTGGTGGCTTTGCAAGGTCCCCCAAAGCTGAAGTTTGGTGCCAAGAGAAATAACACGCCACCCGCTGTGTACCTAAAAGCCCATTACCACAAAGATAAAACAAAGAATCAGCTGGCCCCGCCCACATCTTTTGACAATTCTCTTTGTTGCTGCCATGAATATTTTCAGGCCTCTTGCAGAGTTGCAGAGAGGTTTCCCAGAGAAGCACAATGTGACTAAGATTGCGAAGCAGCCGCAAGAAGTTAGCGTGTTGCATATTTCATGGGCTTGCATGTGCAAAACAAGAGGACGTCTTAGGACGTATAGTTTAGAGTGCTTTTTTGTCATTTTAATTACTATAATTTTGCTTGTTTTTCCCTACATTGTTGCTGTAATTATGCAAATCCCCCCAATGTGGGATTAATAAGGTATTCTGTTTTATTCTAGTCTATTCTATTCTATCCTATTTTATGTTTTACTATCCTATTAAAGCAACACTGTGTAGATTCATATATATTAATAAGAAAAAAGAGAGAGTTTTTGCTGCACATCATTCACAATTCACCCAAAAACCCCATAACAAAATGATCTACAGCTACATGTGGTTGCTTTCATTAAGCTGAACTGTCCTAATGTGCAACAGTGAAGAGTCACGGCTTTTACATTTTTCCTCCGGGTGGCGCTGTGTCTTCACTCTTCATCCCTCGTCTCTCCTGCTGCAGGACACGATGCCGGAGGTGAGACAGAGTTCCTTCGCACTGCTGGGCGACCTGACCAAGGCCTGCTTCCCTCACGTCAAACCCTGCATCGGTAAACATCAGGAAACATATGTCTGTTTTACTGACTCACTCACTCACTCAGTGTGTGTGTCTGTGTGTGTGTGTGTGTGTGTCCTGTCTTTACCCCTGATGTGTTTTCTCTCCCCTGTAGCTGAGTTCATGCCCATCCTTGGCACCAATCTGAACCCAGAGTTCATTTCTGTGTGCAACAACGCCACCTGGGCCATCGGGGAGATCTGCATGCAGATGGGTGAGTGGTGGCAGCAGCAGCAGCAGACGATGCCTTCAGCTTTGTGGCCGAGATGTGGGACGTGGCGTCTCACTCGAGCTTTTCTGTTTTTTTGCCAGGAGTGGAGATGCAGCCCTACATCGCCATGGTGCTGAATCAGCTGGTGGAGATCATAAACCGGCCAAACACTCCCAAGACCCTGCTGGAGAACACCGGTACTGCAGATACACTCCACTCCTAAACCACATCTTATCTGTAATTTTAAAGGCCATGTGTTGAGCCACATTCACTGTTTTCTAACAGTGATTTACATCACTGTCCTCTCAGTGAATGTCCCAGAATGGAGAAAAATCCGTCCTTGACTTCAGTGTGTGCTGGACATCAGCCCTTTGTGATGTTACAAAAGGCCCATATGATAAATGCTCAATCGGAGTACGGGATGAATCACAACATCTGGTATTGTGGTGGAACACTGAGCCATTAAAAATTCAGTTTTTTTGCCAAATGGGTGAACGCAAGGTCCTTACACACCAGGAGCGAATTTGTGAGGTGGATAATTTGCTTTTTTTTTTTTTTAATTCTTTTGAAGTCAGTGCAACTGTTATTTTTTTGCTCCTGTGTCGTATTTTTCGGAGGCAAAGAGGCGAACGCTGGACCTCTGACCAATCAAAATGATGTTGGCTCAACCATCACCAGGACCTCATCAGCTGAGGATGTAGTTGACTCTATTGTTTCTTCTTCGGCGCAACAGAAAGAGCCACAAACTTTATTCGCTGAGCTAATTTTATACGCATATTTGCGTCGCGCTTGGTGTGTGCAGGAAGAATTCGCATTTTCGCATCGCTTATTTGCGTCGCTTTGCCGATTGCCCGCTGCATGAGGACCTTCATACTGCAACTCCGTCCCCACTGACGTGTGTGTGTGTGTGTGTGACCTTTCCCAGCCATCACCATCGGCCGCCTGGGCTACGTGTGTCCGCAGGAAGTTGCTGCTGTGCTGCCGCAGTTCATTCGACCCTGGTGAGCCCCCTCTTTCCGTCCACGCAAGCGCACTTTGCCTCACCTGTATTTTTATCCAGACGTGTTGGTTGCCAGTTGAGTCGAACAATGCAGATGGATGTTTGCTTTGTGCAGGTGCACGTCGCTGCGCAACATTCGAGACAACGAGGAGAAGGACTCGGCCTTCCGCGGGATTTGCATGATGATCGGCGTGAATCCTGGAGGTGTGGTGCAGGTGAGACCTGGAGTTCTGGGAACGGAACCAACGTCGCTCTGCTTGGAGCCCCAAGAGGTTTTGTTTTTTCCAGGCTTGGTTCACTTTTTCATCGTCCACATCTCTCCTTGTGTTTTCCTTTCCCCCTCAAGGATTTCATCTTCTTCTGTGATGCTGTGGCCTCCTGGGTGAACCCGAAAGACGACCTGAGGGACATGTTCTACAAGGTGAGGCTCTGGTTCACCCGCTGAGCGAGGTTTCAACCAGAGCAAAATGAATCAGTGATGTTCACGAGCTCAAGGTGTGAAAACATTAGAGCGGAGCGCCAAGTGCTGAGACTTTGGAAGTCGAAAAAGAGATTTGGATGCTTTAAACCAGTCTGTGCAAAAATGGACGTCCAGGTGTATTTTCATTTGAGCCAATTGTACATAGATAATAATCATACATACAAACCCTGCTGCATGGCTAAACTAGTTTTATCTTTACAACACTTGTCCATTAATAAACGAAATCTGCTTAGAATTTCAATTTCGTGCTAATTCATGCAAACCCTCAATTGCTGGAATATTTTTTTCTCATTTTTCTCTCTTGCCTGCTCCTGCAGATCCTGCACGGCTTCAAGGAGCAGGTCGGGGAGGAGAACTGGCAGCAGTTCTCCGAGCAGTTCCCCCCGCTGCTGAAGGAGAGACTGGCAGCCTGCTACGGAGTTTAGATTCTCTACACCCACCCAAGAGGTGAACCCCCCTGCCCCCCGCCCGCCACCACCACCACACACACACCACTTCATTTCCAAAGGTCCCATATTATGGTACACATCCATTGGAGGAGTCTCGTGCCATTGATTATCCAGGCAGCGTGTTTAACCCTCTGTTTGCGCTCTACTGCAAAAAACCCTTCATGCAAGTTTTCCATTTGTTTGGAAGGGCATAGATACGAGGCAATCTCAGAGGGCGAAGCCAGCATGCGACTTGGAGTGTTGTTACTATTTTTGAAACCGCACATTTTTGAAACTGCACTCAAAAAAAGACGCGTTTACGAAGCCATGTTAAAAAAAAAAAATCCCTTTTACACGGATACGTTGCAATCGACTGAAAACGATGTAGTACTTATGCCAGGCCTGGTGTGGCACCAAATGTTTACTCCCTGAAGGCGGAAGAAGAAGACCTGAAACGCTGTGTTTAAAGAAGCAGTAGCTCGCCTTGCTAACATCAGCACCACTGAGAACAGAAAGAAAGATCAGTCGTGAAAATACAGTGTGGATAAACGACAGAGTTGAACTTCTGCTTCGAGTTACTTTAGAACACAAAGCCTGAAAAGGTCCATGTTAACACTGACTGGGAGTCGTGCCAGTAAAAGTTCGCTAACATGTTCAATTGTGTTATTGATCCACATCGTCTTTTCACGAGCGACCTTTCTTGCTGTTCTCAGTGGCGCTAATGTTTTCAGCAGGCTGCTGCTTCTTTAAACACGGCGTGCTTCTGATGTTCTTCTTCTTCCGCCTTCTTCACATGCATTAAGCTTATTCTGCTGGCTACCAGCTGAGCACATTTGAGTCTCTGCATGATATGGGACCTTGTCTTGTGACGAGCAGTGTGAACGTTTACATTGATGCTGATGCCTGTGTCTCCTCTCCCCACACACACAGGTGAGCCACCAGAGGGAGGGTGAACGGGAAACTCATCCATCTGTGTATTGCACTGCCCAGATCTGGGGGGAGGGAGAAGGGACGCTTACGGCCGCTCCCCCTGACGGACGGCCCCCACGCCCTATGTGTTTGTCCATAGAGGGAGGGTGGGCGGGTGGGAGGGGGGACGGAGGGACACCTCTAGATATAACTAGGCAGGGACCCGACACAGAAAAACAAAATAAAAACTAACTGCTAGGGACAGATAGAGAGCGCGACGCGGAGGACAGGCGGGCAGATGGACGGACGGACGGACGGACGGACGGACGAGCCAGGAGAGACGGAGGGACGGGCGCACCAGGACGTTCGGGGAGACAGCGGGAGGGAAAATCAGGAACTAGGCAGGGACAGAGAGTGGCAGGAAGTCCTGCCGCCAGGGAGGACGGAGGACGGAGGCTTTTAAAACAAACAAAAAAAACAACGGGATTCTCAAAAGTCAAAGAGTGACGGACACGGACAGACCGACCGGGACTCTCACACTTCACACTTGCACATACTGTACATGCAGTACACGGAACCGACTGTGGGTGGCACTATTTAGTTAGACTTTTTTCCGAGACCTAAATACTTGTAGTTAGGGACAGACAGGCAGGCAGGTGTCCAAACTCTATTATAGTTTTTTTCCTGGGTGATATCTATCTATATATCTATCTATCTCTCTTTCTTTCTGGGGATCAGGATTCAATACGATCATCCGCCGTCGTTGACTTGTTTCTCTGTACGATAGCCTCACCATCCGCATCCGTGACACATACCCACATAACGTTTTCTTCTCCACCAGTAGCACTGCTTCGCAGAGCCGTCCGTCTCCTCGGACGTATAGTCACGTTTGTTTTTTCGTTTTTTATTTTTACCTTATCCGGAAAAAATGGGAGGAGGAGGACAAGAAGTACATAAAATAATAATAATAATAATGATAGTAAAAGCAAAAGTGTCTTTCCTCGTGGCTTCAGAAACCATTCCTGCAGGAAGAGAGGATTAGGGCTAACACGTTTGTTTGTTTGTTTGTTTGCTCGGCAGAGAAGGAAATCAGAGCGAGAATCACATCCTTAGTTGTCTCTTTGAGATTTGTGTGTTTGTGCGTGGATGTAAAAGCAGAATGATTTGTGTGTGTGTGTGTGTGTGTGTGTGTGTGCGCCTGCGCGCATGAGCAGTTTGTGAATCCTTACTTCTGCATTCTGTGTTAACAGTGTTTGAAATGTGTTTTTTTTTTTTTTTTTTAATTTTGATATGGTAACGAGCTAAAAAAAAAAAAAAAAAAACTTGACTCCCACCGCAATGTCCTTGGCACCTGTTAACTGTGACCAAGTGTGTGTGTGTGTGTGTGTGAAGAAAGAGTGAGTGAGTGTTATAACGTCTTTCTGTCTACATCTGTACTGATATCCATCTGATGCCATATTGATATCCTCAGTCAGACAGTGATTGGCAATGTCATTGTGGTCTTGGAGCATTTTTTTTTTTTTTAAATTGTCCCTTTTCTTTAGTTTTTTATTTTATTTTTTATTTTGTTTTGCTGCTACTGATTTTTTTTTTAAAGTTTTGTTTCTACCGTGGACTTAAATTCGCACAATTAACGCAAGAACTTTTTGAATTAATGCTATTTTGAGTGACTGTTAACTTGTGTTTATTTTTTTATTTTGTTTTGTTTTTTTGCACTTTTTCTTTATTTTGTATGGACTGATATTTTTTTTTAACCTTGCCCGTATGGTATGTCTTGACCCTTGTGTCAGTGTTTGTCAAACTGTGTTGCACTGTGAAATTAAGTGTCTTTGACTGGCAAAAATATCCCAATACTAAATGGTAAATAAAAACAACTTTGTAAAACTGGGACTAATCCGCACTTTTACAATGACTAACTTTGCCATATTGCTGACGTGCGTGTGCGTGCGTGTGCGTGTGTGTGCGTGTGTGTGCATGCTCGGACGGAGGTCCTGCATGATGAGAGTGAGGTTCTGCATGAGTACCGTGCATTCATTCCTTTTTGGGCCTTTTCAGCATGATGTTTTTTGACTAGTTAGACTGCATTTTTATTAGAGATTATTACAGATGCTGAAGTAAATCCGTATGCGGGAGGCTTTTTTGTCGCGCATCCCGGCCTGTTTGTATACGCATGCTTTTGTGTCGCTTGTGTGCGAGTGCGGCCGTGTCCGTGAGGTGTAGCTCAGAGTGTCGTGACTGCCCCGTTGCACACCAACACACCACCTCAGTTCACATCCAGAGCACATGACACTGAACCGACGACAGCTAGGACGCTGCCAAAGAGCCGAGGCCACATTGTTTTTTTTAGAATTAACACCGGAGACGAGCTGCTACTTTTGATATCCCGAAACGTGGACCGCTGACTTTAATGTTGGGTCATCCCCAAAGGGCTTTGCCAGAATAGTCATCCAGTAAGCATTTTGCCAGCACATTCTCCACTTTGCGGGTGGTTGCCAGCACTTGATTTGACCTCGACTGTGAGCGCAGGCGCAAAATCAATGAATCGTGAAGTCGCTTCAAGTAAAAGACAATCGGAACTTTTATTTCTACTTCTGCAATCTCTTAAGTTTGCGCACCAATCATGTTTTTAATCACTTCTAGAACTTTTGTGCAACTGATGTTTTTCAGTTTTGAAAAAAACAAACATTTTTGTGAATATAAAGCCTTGCTTTGTAAATTTTTTTGCTTCAGTACCAAAGGGAAAGGGTCCGGCTGCATGTTGTCAGGATGAATCAGGATCAATTATTTTCTCACGCCCAAATTCTGTTTCTGTGTTAAAAAGCATGAACTTGTTGAAATCCGGCCCCCCTTTGTTTAATCCCCTGAGTCCATCTTGTGGAGTCATTTTTGCCAGTCATCCCCCTTTTTTTTTTACAGAGCTGGAAACGAAAAAATAAATCACTTTGAGTCTGTTCCATGAGTCAAAGTTTGTGTGTGTGTGTAAAAAAACAAAAACAAAAAATGAATAGTTTAAAATGAATGGCATTGTGCATCCTGAAGGCTGGAAGATGTGAGAGTTGCCGAATCTGGTGTCCACAGTCAAGGTAAGAGTCTTGACAAGGAGGAAAAAAAGAATTTTAGCTAAAGCTGCGAGTCGACCGTTAAACCTTGAACTGTCACAACACAGAAATAAGACGGTTTGCTTTAAACTCGTTGTGCCCTTGAACAGAAGGACGTGTGGCTGATTCAAAACTGTTCTTACAGGCCTTACAAAAACTGATATTGACCTGTTGTGCTTAGGGGGGAAAAATGATGAAGTTTGGTTTAAGGTTGAAAGTTAGTTTTCATGCATCCCCATAATATTTACTGACAAGATATTACGTCAAACTAATTTTGATGTAGTTTGTACGTGAAACGTGTTGAAGTTGAAAATGTAACATCCTCTGAGCTCTTCAGCTGAACACCTTTTAATTTGATGGAACTGTTGAAGAATTCTGATTAATTTCACAGTCAACCAGGTTTTTAGTAAAACGGTGATAAGGATTGCAGTCGAGGCTGTGCAGCCAACCATCACTATGCACATTAAATACTGTCCCGTCTCTATTGTTAGCGTGGAGGTTTGATGTGAATCGACAGTGGACGGAAAAAAAAAAAAAAAGGCGCGTAATTTATGAATGATTTCTTCTTCTTTCAAAGAATCTTCCAAGCAAAGCGGCAGCAGGAGATCATTTCTCCAACAAAGTCCAAAGGAGTGAACGCTGGCTGTGAAGAACTACAGTGCAGAGAAAAGGAGCCTTGATTTATACTTTTATAGTGAGAATCTATAGTCGGCTACAACAGCTCCTGGGAAAGGCAGAGAAGTCACTTCCTCTTCACTCGTGTCGTCATTTTTCTTCCCCATCGTTCACAACAACGTCCCTCAGGTTGCTTCAGTCCACACACACACACACACACACACACACACACACACACACACACACACACACACACACACACTTCTCTCCTTCACAGTTCTCTCCTCTTGCATCAGAAGTTGTTGAAGATCTCGCGCCTCTTGTCCCAGTCCATGCCTGGAGCTCTCCTCCTGCTGCGGCTGCCGACGGCCCTCTGCTTGGCCTCGGCGGCGGTGGGACTCAGACGCAGGCCGTTCTCCACGAAGGGGTCGGACACGCGTCGCTCGTCCTCATCGGCAACCTGGAACACGACACGACACTTGTCACTCCTGCGCTCTTGGTTTGTAACGCTACACTCAGTCCTCCTCCTCCTGACATCTGTCTCACCTGGATGCTCATGTCCGAGCTGCTGACCTCTGAGTGGGTGGCGGAGCTGACGGAGGACTGGGAGGCGGAGCTCCTGTTGGGCCACGAGTCGGAGGAGGTTTGCGTGACCGGGGAGTCCGTGTCCGTGATGTTGATCACCGGCTGGTCGGCGGCGGCCGTCTCGGTGGTGGGGGGCGGGGTGAGAGGGGTGGTCTCGGTGACCCCCAGGCTGACCTCTGTGACCAGGTGAAGAGAAACTCAGACCAACTCAGACCAACACGTCCACCCCATCCAACACCTCCACCCAAATTGCAAATTTCCCCATCGTGGGATCAATAAAGGTCTTCTTCTTCACCCACAGGACCAAGCTTTTTTCCGTTTCTCATGAACTCTGACCTTTGTCCTGGCTGGAAGTCGTTGGCATGAGCCCCAGGTTGAGATAGAGCTCGTCCGTCTCTGGGTCCACCACTAGGAGGCGCACTTCATCCCCCGCTGCCTGAATGAGCTCCACCACCTCAGAGTGTCTCAGGCCCTGGATGTCAACGTCGTTCACCTGAGACGGAGGCATAAGTTGGAAACGTAGCCGTGATGCGAATTTTTTTATTTGTAAAAAAACGACAGTCGTGATTTGAGTGTCAGAGACTTCATCAGGGATGAATTCTGGTTAATGAATATTAATGAGTAGGGATGCACCAATACCACCTTTTTACAGAATGAGTATGAGAGTATGAGTATGAGTACTTGCTTTTCCGTACTTACCAATACTGAGTACTAAATAAGGCCATTACAGGTGTTGGCGAGTAATCTATGACAAAGTAATCCACAACTGTAATTAAACTACTTTTTAAATAATGGAGTAATGTAACAGGATTACTGCGGCAAGCTAAAAGCTAAAAACTAAAGTAATTAGTAATTAGTAATTCATTACTTATGAAACAAAGTAGTTAAAGCAGTAATTAGATTTCTTTTTAAAAGGAGTAATCAGTAGTTGGATTACTTTTGTGGAGGAATCCCAACAACACTGGCCATTACATATTATAGAATTACTTTGTTTTGGGTTTTCCCCCACAGATGTTCTGTTACTTGAACAACATTCCTCAGCATGTTTTTCTCAAACAGGGTGACTGTCACAAGTTTCACTGCAGTACAACAACAAATGTAACAAAATTGCCATAAACATATACATGTACAACTGGTATCGGTGTCATTGTATGGGCACCTGTTTTACGAGTACGAGTAGAGTACTCAACCCCGGTAACGGTGTAGATACCCGATACTGGTATCGGTGCATTCCCTATTAATGAACCTTACCCTACCACTCTGCAAAAAAAATAACAATAATGATTTGCGGTCCTGGTGCACTTCATTAGAGACACTCAATGGTCTCCTCCCATTCAGACATCTCCTTCCTCCCACCCCCCTTGAAATCCTGTGTCCTGCTAATCTCACTCTAATCCAATCACAACTCTAGCCGCTGCGTGCGTCTTATTAAGGTTGATGCTCTGGTTTTTCCATTGGCTAAACTAAGTTTTACCTCCATGATCCTGTCCCCGGGCCGGACGTCAGCGATCTCGGCGGCCGAGCCGGGCTCCACCAGACGGACGTACTGTCCGCTCCTGTTCTTGTAGCTGTGCAAATAGAAGCCGTAGTCGTTGTCTCCCTTCACCAGGCAGCACAGGCGGGGCAGGTGCTCGGCAGGCAGCTCCGGGGAAAGCTGCACCGGCACCTGGGAGAGGAGTCGGAGGTGGAGAGGGGCCACAAGTCAAGGAGGCGTTCAGGGAACCAAGAGTTGTGACGGGTCTTGCAGCTCTACACTTTCACAATCAAAATGAATTTAATGGGAAATGTCTTGAAATGCAGTGTACAGTACACAAATGACATTGTTACATCGTTTTTAATATTACAATATATTATTGAGATGATTTAGTGAGAACTTTGTAAGCCTGGAATTTTTTCCTTATCTATTTTTTTTTACCCATATCTACACAATTGTTGTTGGTATTTCATATAACTAATAGTAGTAATAGTATATAATAGCCCACAACTGCATCGCACTAGTTTGTGTTGTAAAAACAGCCAAAAAAGATCAAGAATTTCAGAAACTGGACGGTATTCAGTTTCTAATTTATCATCATTTTTTTTTCCTCTGTGCATGTTAACGTACCAGAATGACACAACTCAAATCTGATCAGAACCAGGATCAGGCTCAACAACTAGTTCTAGAACCAAACGACAATCTTGTTTTCCTCTGTGGCACTGAAGCCATGACCTCAGCAGTAACCGCCTCATCTTGTCTTTTATATTGATTGACCGCAGTTTGACTGAGTCCTGCGCGCGTGTGTGTACGTGACTGATCCGGAGTTGCTGTGGGACTCTGAAAGCAGCAGACGCTGCAGTTACGTAAGATCACTTCACTGCCGTGTGCCGAGTAAAGTCACACAACAATGATATTTCGTCTGTTGTACTTGCAAGTGAGTGCAAATGACTGAGACGCAGAGCGCTGAGAGATTTAGTGTGTGTGTGTCTCAACAGCACTATGTTAAATGTAATGATGTAATAATTCAGCATCCAAAACTCTCCACTGTGATAAAACTTTGTCAGAATTTCACTGTTGCTGCTCAGAGAACCAGGTTGGTTACTAGATGAACTTAGTCTCCTCTTCTCTCTCTCGTTTTAAGCCGTTTTTCCACACACAGTATTCAACTGAACTGCCTACCACACACAGTTAGGGGAACTAATATGTTTAAAACTATAAAAGTCAGGACAAATTTTCGATGTCGATGTATCTCAGTTAAGGGAGTAAAGTTGTGGAATAGTCCTTGTGATGAGTTAAAAACAAGTACTTCTGTCCCTAAATTCAAAAAGCTATTCAAACTCAAGGTAATTGATAGATATAAATTGTTGTTATAGATAAAAATGGATCTATAAATATAGCATGTCTTGACTGAATATGTAATTTGGTATATGTAAGTGTATTATATGCCAATGGATGATGAACCAAAAAAAATAAATAAAAAGAATAAATAATGTTTTCTCACTCACATTTTCCCTCCGGCACTTTAACGCTCACATTGTTGCTGACATAAGGGTTCGTGCGGCGCTGCTCAGCTGCTGCGGGTGCAATTGCGTGTAATGTCGCTTTGATCCGAAGCCATAACCAAAGGGAAACTAAAGGGGTGGGAGACCTGATGGCGGGCCGTGGGGAAGCCCGTATTTACCCCTCCCTTTCACCAAACAGACGGTGGGGTGACGTGAGCTGCTTGTCCACTTTGTTTGGAGCCCAAACACTGGGGCTCAATCTCTCTGATGGTGCAGCTGATATTTTGGATGATTGTACTCGCGCCGTCGGCACTTGCTAGGAATCACACTCTCAGTCTGCACACGCAAAAGTTGGATGTGAGGTCACACACACGCCCAGAGTGTGAGTCGACACAGCGTGAGAGACTGCGTTCCGACTCAAACAGTTAACAATGCCAGCGCAAATAGTCTGATTATCTGACTTGGCCGTCCTACTATCTGATCCGACACCTCTGGGAAAACTGCTCGGTGCTTTCTTTCATCTCTGCTGAGACTCAAAGGCCACTTTGTCAAAAGCCAAATGAGGACAGGCGGAACAGGAGAATGATGCACACATTAAGAGTCCCACACAATAACAGTGTGACGCGACTCTTATTTCTCCGAGGAGAGGGGCAAGAGGGGGGAGGTCTAATTTCCAGGTATAATTTTCTACTTTTTAACATTCTGCAGACCTTTGTGTGCAGGGAGAACAGAGTTGGTGTTTGATCGTGCCAGTCAGGTGTGGTGCGATGCGGGGTGTGATGAATCCTGCAACCGTGTGTGTGTGAAGTAATAATAACACTCGGCATGCAACGATACGCAATGCATATCTCAAGTGTTTGTCTGCAGCTCCGCGACTGACGTGAACTCAGTTGAAAGTGGGGTTCATCGCTGTCACAAGATGGCGTTTTAAATGGCGGCACTCAGGCGATGAAACAGGCTGTTGCACCTCATTACAGGAGGGAAACTCTTTCTGAGCTTTTGCTTTTACTTTCTCTTCTCAAACCTGCAGGCACACAGCTGGCATGAGTGTCCACAGCAGCATCTGGCTCACAATTATATATGATCAAATTAAATGTTCTAAGTCAGCAACATTATCGTTTCCCCTTTTTAGATTCTGTACTTGGTAAACGGTTCTTTAATATACACATACAGTACATCGATATAAATTTTCTATGTGAAGGTGCAGCTGCTTTTTTATGCATGAATGTCAGTTCTGCTGTCATTCTAACATTTTCTGAATATGGCCATATATGAACCATGGAGTCCAGGAAACCAGTCTTACACAACATATGATTCATAAAACCTCTCTGTACGTCCTGAGTTTTAGCTTCCTGCTGAAACTGATGCTTTGTCTGACCTCCCACACGTTTGGAAGAAGACAAAACGAAGAGAACCAACGCGAACCAACCACTCGAACCGATGATGGTGCCACTAACCTGGTAGAAGATTCAGCACCCTTTGTGACATCACAATGGGGCTTCTTTCTAGAGCTCTGCTCTCTAGAGCTCTTCTTTCTCACACGCTGTAGCAACAGGAGTCAAAGGTCAAACTCATTTACGTGCGTTCGCTGGCAAGTTTAAGATTCAAATCATTGACTTGCCAGAGTGAATTATGCCTCATGGGGCACAGCTTAAAATGGGGAGTTGGGTGTTCCTCCAGTTTAGTTCAAAGTACTTTCTGGCCTTTTAGTGGCCTGCAACACTCTATCCTGTCCCCAATGCTGCAGGCTCCGCCCTGGGACTGTTGGATCCAATCCAGCAGTTCAACCAGAATAATCCCAGACACACCAGGATCAAGATGGGATAAAGGGACCAGATCCGGTCAGTGTTACATCAGCTGACGGCGGTCAGTCACCTACTTGCTGGACTGAACCACCCAGTGAACTCACCTCATCTTATTTTGATTATTCATTTATTAATTTCTTCTACTGTCTCAGCTAAAATGTGAAGCAGTTTTCCACAGCCTACATACCTCTGCGTCTGACGCCTCGCTGGACGTCTCTGAGGAGGCCTCGGCGCCGCCCAGAGCGGCCGAGTCTGTGGGCGAACTGGCGGCGAGGGAGCTCAGGTGGAAGACTTTGGACATCAGGGGGGAAATCCCTCTGGGCAGGGGCGAGTTGAGGGGTGGGCCCGGGCGAAGGCCTGGGTGAGAGGTTCCCCATCTCCATGGCCAGGTCCTCCGTGCAGGGCAGGCCGCGGCTGCGCAGGAAGCCATCCGTCTCTCTGTCCACCACCAGCAGCCTGGTGCGGTGAGGGACCTCACGGATCAGGTCCACCACCTGCAGGAGGGAGGAGAAGGAGCAGGGGCCCCAAAAATTGAAAAAACAACAACAGAAAACAGTGATTTGGGGATTTAGGTTATGCTTTGCAGGTGCATAACATAGATTTGGCGGTGACAAAAGAAAAACCCAAGTTCCCATTACACAAGTCTTGCTGACCCATTTGAGCAGCAGCACCTCCTCCTCCTCAGGCAAGAGGAAAAGTGGTCAAACAGGTACACAACTCACTGTTTACAGGCACCTCTGTGCTCTTCCACCACACAAGCTGTGCCATGTTTGCTTTTTTAAATCACTATTATCTCCAGACTCTAAAAAAAAAAAAAAAAAGCAGTGCTTATCCCCCTCATTTACTCACCTGGTGGTGGGATTCGTCCTCCACGTTCTCGCCGTTCACCTCCACCACCCGGTCCCCGGGCCGCAGGCCGCCGTGATCAGCCGGAGAGCCGGGCTCCACCTTGCGGATAAACTGGCCGCCTTTGTTGCGCTCACCGTGCAGGTGGAAGCCATAGCCGCGATCCCCTTTGGTGAGGAAACAGAGCCTGGGTCTCAGCTCGGTCTCCATCCTCCCCGACAGGCTGGACAGGAAAAAAAAAAAAAAAAAATATATATATATATATATATATATATATACACACACAAAAAAAAAAACAGGCCAACGTCTCTCAGGAGAATACGCAGGTGTTCACTGTTCCGAGCCTCTTAATGCAAGGCCAGGCCGAGCTCTTCATTGACCGGACGATCCTCATCGTTCAGCATGCTGCGAGGTCAACGAATAATCCCGACAGCACTCAGTGAAGACAAATTAGAAATAACAAAAAGAAAAACTCTTTGATTAATCCATTACGCAGGAGCGCAAAAGG
This sequence comes from Thamnaconus septentrionalis, assembly GCA_009823395.1. Classification (NCBI taxonomy): domain Eukaryota; kingdom Metazoa; phylum Chordata; class Actinopteri; order Tetraodontiformes; family Monacanthidae; genus Thamnaconus; species Thamnaconus septentrionalis. Next base: position 19,061,966 of record CM020501.1, read on the forward strand.
CGCGCGTAAAAAGGCGCAGGGAGTGTGTGGATCAGAGGCAAAATGACACGACCGGAGGGTGTGTGTGTGTAGAAAGTCCATCGGAGGGGGAGTAATCCATAGATCAGAGATTAGGAAGATGTTCTTCGCACGTAACTCTTAATTCTCTGCCGTCAGCGAGGCGCGTCTACACGCGATCGAACCGCCCAGCGAGTAGAGGAGACGCGTCAGCAACAGATGATTCTAAAAGTTGTCCCGCCGACGGGGGGCATCAGACGGTTAAAAAGAAAGAAAGTAAGAGAGAGAGAGAAAGAAAGACAATGGGAAAACGGTCGTAAAGTGACGGTCTGTCATGGCATCTGACCAGCGCACCGCAGACCGGTGCTGCCGCTCCGCAGGTAGTGTGTCCAGGTGGAGGAGGAGGATCCATAGACCCGGCGGAAGTCTTCCTGATCCTGCCCCCCGCTGGAGATCAATATAGGGGCGGTTATGTAAATGGAGATTTGATGAAATCTTCACTTTGAAAGAAAGAAAAAAAATCCCAATTTAAGGGCTGTTTCTTTTGCACTTTTATGATAAAGATGCCCTCAATGGACGTAGTATTTATATTCTCTTGATTTTACTGTTAAAAGCTCTTTTTTCCCCACATTTGAGTTGCTTTGTAAATGTTGTGTGGTGATATGACTCAAAGTGTAAAAATAAAAAATAAGCAGAATTTGATGCCGATGAATTGCAAAGCAAACCATATGGGACATGTACCGCACGTGTTCACACATGCAGCAGTTAGTTGATCTCACATCACTCTGCAGCTTCTATTTTCACCGATGACCCGTATGAAGACAAAGTCAGGTGTGGATCTATTGGAAGAGAGACAACTCTTGTTGTCTCTCAAGCGAACTGTAACATCAAATAACAGGCTACTTGGAACACACCGTGGCAGACTTTTATACTGCTGTTGTTACTGCCAACACCTGGCCTTTTTTTCCTGCTTGGTGTCAAATCAGGTTCCAACTATTATAGTAACAACAATTTAACAAAGGTTTGTTAAAATGTGCCGCCGCGTCCTGACTTGTGCAGACAGACATCCGTCCAGCCACCAGGCTGCTGCACTGATCCACTGATGGTTATCAGCACTGCCTCCTGTGTGTCGGCTTTGTTTCAGTATCAACTCTATTCTCTATTCATGATGATCACACATCATGCAAGGTCATACATACCAATAAAGTCTGAGAATAACGTGTCTCCAAGCTGTCAGCAAGCACACCTGCTCCCCACGAAGAGAGAAACTCACACACTCGTTTGCTTGCTTGTTTTAGGTTTATTTGTTGGAGGTTTTACAGGTGAGCAAAAAAAGGTAGAAAATACCCAGAAAGTTCAGCTTCAATGTCTGTTTTAACTACATATGCCTATTTAATAACAAGACAGGTCTTGTTCAAACACTTGGTCACTGCTCAAACACTTACAACTAAAACACTATTGGACTTTGCCTTTTATCCTCTTTCTGCGGGCGTTCGGGGAGAGAGGAGTCGGCAGCGACTCCGTCTTCACGCCGACACGTCCATCTCCCGAAGACTCAGACTTGGTTTTGACAGATGACTTGCTGGGACTCGGTGATTGTGACTTTGGCCTCTTTGCAGGCGAGGCCTTGTGGGCCGAGGGGCAGCTGTGCTGGTTCAGGCACACCGAGCACAGAGGGTTGACTGGCAAACACACCTGCTGGCCGAAACCGACCAGCAGCCAGTTGATCTCACTCCACAGCTCCCTTGGCAAGGGGAAAAAAACAAGTCACTTACTGTGGAACCTGTACCCACCCTATGTTCAGTTCATTTTGGAGCAGGAATATTGTGGAGACACAAGTGGACGTGTTTTTTTGGACAGGTTACAAATCAAATCAACAGCAGTGCTGTGTTGTTCAGGGTGTCACCGAGCAGCCGACCTGGGCAGCCACTCCTCCAGGGCTTTGCGCGTTTCCTCCGGGTTCTTGGCGGGTTTTCTGATCCAGCCCAGGCGACCGGAGATGCGGTGCACATGCGTGTCAACTCCTGCGGGAAGAAAGGGCAGAAGTATGTGTGCGGTATCAAGAAGGACAAAGTCCACACACTTCAGGCTTCTTCGGCCAAGTCTATTTGTTGAAGGGCAAACCATTGGATGCTGAGAGGATCTTTGCCAAACAGAGACCTTCAACAAATAAAACTTCAGCGTGTTAGCCCACTATGTGCCGACTTATTTATTCTCGTGTGCATGTCTTTTGTGTGAAAAAGTGAATATTTTGCCAAATGTTCAAGCTGATCAAAAAGTGAAAGGAGGGCCGCGGTTCAGAAATGTCCTCACCGATGCCAGACACCTTGTCCCAGGCGATGTCCATGGCCAAGTGAGCCATCTTGGGTCCAACTCCAGGCAGGCGGACGAGGCCCTCCACACTGTCGGGGATGTCTCCTCCAAACTCACTCTGCAGCATGGCCGACGTCAGCTTCAGGTACTTCACTTTTGTCTGGGAAGGAAAAAAATTTGAATCAAACCAAATGTTGAGGAAGAAAAACAAAACACGAGCATCTAAAGTTCATAGAGGGGTTCCTGCGCTACCCTCCAGAAGCCAACGGGGTGGATCAGTTTTCCCAGTGTTTCGTCGTCGGTGGCGAGGATGTTTTCCACAGTGCAGCCGTGAGCTCGGAGCCTCTGCATGGCCGCTCCTGTCACCTGGTCTTTGGTCTGACTGGACAGCATGAGAGACACCAGCACCTGAAAACGTCTCACCTGTAGCGAGAGATGAGGTAATGAGGTAGAGCGTGTGGGTGATGAATTGCATGTCGGTGCCTCAGCGCGTGAGAAATAGACCCACATGTGCCGGGGCCGTCGAGTCGTAGCACTTCTCTGCTCCCATGTTGTCGACCGGTGCGTCGCGGCCGCTCCTCATCTCGCGAATGAACCCCAGCTGCTTCTTCCAGTCTGGAGGCTCCCAGCGCTCCGTCTTCAGAGGTTTACCACCTTCCTCCTTGTCATATTCCACCTTCAGCTGCCTCCTCCTGCGGCTCTGCGACGACAGCGGCGAGACGCCCGGTTCTGTTTTGATTAGCGATGGGCCGTCGTTCACCTGTTTGTGGAAAATACCTGAATAAGATTGAAAAAAACAAACACACAGACATTAATGCAATCTGTTTGCATTAAGAAAAAAGCAATTAGATATTGAAAAATATCATCCAAAACCATGCTAGTCATCTGCGAGAAATATGCAACAGAATGTTTTGTTTTGTTTTGTTTTGTTTTTAAATAGAGGCAGCAGGGATTTTTTCTTCTGAAGTGGGAAAAAAATATTTCTCATGTGCGACTCATGAACTGTTAACATGATTATTACTCATGTGTGGTACAAGCTGAACTTTTAACATCAGTCAACTAGTTGAACTCCTGACCTCCATTATACATTCTGTCTGCAAAACAAGTCTACAGACGTGGGGGAAATTATTGGAAGTCTTCTGTTATAGAAAAAAAACAAAAACACCCCACAATGGTCAATGAAATAGCTTGAAACCGACACAAATAGAAACAAAAAAATTAAATAAAATTAACAAATGGAAATCAGACATTGTTTTTGAATTGTGGTTCAACAGAATCATTCAAAAATTGAACGGTGACGTGTTTTTGGTGATTAAGTGTCAGTAAAACGGCGGTCGGGCAACGTAAACATTACCGGAGATCCTCGCCTCCTCCTCCTCCACTTTCACCGCCGCCGAGGAAACTTGACCCGTCGCCTGCCTGCCGGTCAGTTTGGACCTGAGAGAGGCTGCAGGTGTGTGGCGAGTTCTTCCTAGGCTCCCAGTAACGACAGAGCTGCACTGCGTGAAATAAGGCGAAGACATTGTGGAACACCGTGCATTACAAAACCCCCCACCCGCGGCTCACGGGAAGCATCGGAATGGAAGTGAAGTTGGTTTCTCGTTCATTGTCAGCCCCGCCGTCGCCGTTATCTCCAACATTGAGCTCCGAAGCAGGCAGCTGGCTGGTAATCAAGTCATAAATTCAAATTTCTCTCTGACACGTCAGGACAAAGAATAAAGAACACGAATCGCTACAGTACAGCTACGCTGTTCTCTTGGACTATGGCAACTTCCCGGTTTTGGCAAAAATCCAGAATTAGTATTTCAAATAAAATGTTCTGAATAAATTGTCAATTTCCAGGGTCGAACAGGTGTAAAATAAATGGGCGTAGCATAGTCGCCTTTTAAACCCTACTCTAAAATACACCTGGGCGACAAGGCGGAGTCTGACACCAAACAGAAGCTAGCTTCACCGAGGTTAGCAGCGCACAGCCTAGCTAGCTCGGTAGCTCAGCTGCCTAGTGCCTATTAACTTTCCTGCATCTGTTGGGTAACGTCCCACTTATGGAGGACACAGACACACGACACCACACATAACACCGGCGCCCCTTTTGAGAGCCTTGTCGGAATGAAGGATCGTATTTTACTGAGGTGCACCTGAACGTTTAGTTGTTCGTTGAACAGAATAAAATCAGAGCAACGAAGAGAGTTTTTTTGGCCAAGTTTGTTGCGCTCGTGTTGGGACTACATTTCCCATGCGAGCGAGCGAGAGCAGCAAACGTGTTTTTGTAGGAAGTGCTCCTGTCAGAGCGCAACCGTGTCTTCCGGTCGAGGGGGAGTGGAGGACGGAGCTGCCTTGGACGAGCAGCAGGAGCCGTTCAGCAGCAGCAGCAGCCACACAGGTCCATGCACACATTCACACGGCGGTATAGGCCGGAGGTGCACCGAGCCACATTTAAGACGGTGAGTGGAGGCGTTTTGTTTTTCCCACCTCCTGAAACTCTGGCCAGTCCTTGTGTGCCAACACAGGAGCGCTAGCTCAGGACAATATGACGCGTGAAGCTAACGGTTCTGCTGCACTTAGCCCGAGCGACGTCAGCCTGTCGGTGATGTTAGGTGTTGTGTAGTGAAGGCTTGTGGATGGGAGGCTACTTTGCAGCAGTGTGACTGTTGTTGTTGTTGTTGTTGTTGTTGTCTTCGTCGTCGTCGTCGTTGTTGAAGAGGAACAGTGCGGCCGTTGTTTTGTGTCGTCGCCTCCCCTGCCCTCCCTCTCTGCCTCTGTCAACTCCACATGACAGCGAATTCTCCAAACCTGCTGCTGCCCCCCTCGACTGGTTGACACATTGACAGGCAGGCTGCCATTCCAAACTGCAGCTGGACGACTCACATTGCTTTCAAACGTTGTGACTCATTTCTGTATTTATCCTGCAGTGCGTTAGCGTGTTTATCTATCTATCTATCTATCTATCTATCTATCTATCTATCTATCTATCTATCTATCTATCTATCTAGTAATTGTCTTTGTAGTTTCCTAAGGATCACCTCATTTGTCAGGCTATCAATTAAATCAGTCATGGTACAGGAAGGGGTCAGAAGCAGGTGTGTAACCACCTTAGCCCTCCCCCCTTTCTGGGGAAAAAAAAAATCCCCAATGACTCAATCGGGAACTTAAGAAACCAAAGGTTTGATAACAGGAAGGCCACTCATGTTAAGTTCTTCTTGTTAACTGTGGTGATACGAAGGAAATCAGTTTATATTAAAGTCCGTTCACAAAGGGTGTATCTTGTTCTTGGGCACAGTTTTGGTTGGTTGTTAAAAAAGTGACAGACAAGATGTGTCCTGTGAGTTTCACTGGAAATCAGACTCTAGCTGCAACAGATAGTAACAAAAGTCATCAAAATTATAAGACGGAAGAGTGTGAGATCCAGGTTTGATTGCTCTGTGCTTTGATTGCATAAAAGCATGCCACAACGTGACGTTTTTAACACAAAAATCTCAGTCCTGCAAAAGTTTGTCCATTGTTTGCACTTTTCAAAATGCTTTTCTTCATGTTTACCGTGGCTGCAATAGTCGTAGCTGACTGTGTCAATGTTTCTCCCAACCAGACACGATGAACAAGCAGCAGAGCAAGGAGAGCCTGAAAGATAAGGTGAAGGGGATGTTCGGTCTGGGAACAACCAGACCAACATCCAAACAATGTGACATTACACCTCCAGAGTTTATAATAACGAGCGACATTATCAAGGTGAGCAGAAAAAGGCCCAGCCTCCATTCACATTTCACACAGAGTTGCTATTTAACTTTTTTTTTTTGCATCACTATTGTCTTTTTTTTTTCCTCCCAGGAGCTTCGCCCTGACTGCGGCCTGAACAGTCGTGTCCGCACAATCAACCATGTGTGTGGTCTGGCGAAGACAAAAAAATTTGAGGAGGTAAGTTAGAGTGTGTGTTATCAACATTTCTTGCATAAGATGGAAAATATCCTAAATGCTTTGCGCTCCTTTTTGGCGTCCTTCGGGTGAAAAAAGTGTTTGGAATGGGGAGAAGAAACGTTCTCGGCTGTTGGGTGAATCTTCACCGTCTGTCACATTCAAGCAGGCCAATCAGAGTTTAGTTTCATCACATCGTGTGTAAGTTACGGGAGTTCTGTGAGCAAATCAGACTGATTGGAAAAGCTTGTCCGTGGGAGTCTGGCAAGATGAATGAGTGAGATTTGTGCCTGTGGTCCAGCTTGAGGTGTGTGTGTGTGTGTGTGTGTGTGTGTGTGTGTGTGTGTGTGTGTGTGTGTGTGTGTGTGTGTGTGTGTGTGTGTGTGTGTGTGTGTGTGTGTGTGTGTGTGTGTGTGTGTGTGTGTACTTCCTTCCTCAGCACGCGGTGGAGGCTGTCTGGAAGGCCGTGGAGGACATGCTCTCCCCCGTGCAGCCGCCAGAGGCCAGACACGCCGTCCTGCAGCTGCTGAGGGCCATCATTCAAGGACAGGTTGGTGGATGGAGCGCATGCTCTCCAAAGTCAACATCTGAAATGCCAATGTGGCCGCTCACACCCCATGTACGCTTGTGTTCTGTGTGTCTGGCGTGAAGGGGGAGCGGCTGGGCTCGCTGAGGGCTTACTTCTTCAAAGTGATCCGGGACTACCAGCCCTGCAACGAGGACCTCTCTGATCGGCTGGAGGTCTTCAAGGCCTTGACTGAGAACGGGAAGGACATCACCTACTTGGAGGAGGACATTGGTAAAAGATCGCTGAACAGTGTCAAAGAATGGAAAGCAGACTTCGCCCATGTTTTCTCTGCCTCACCTCTCTCTCTCTCCCTCTCTCTCTCTCTCTCTCTCTCTCTCTCTCTCTCTCTATCTCTCTCTCCCTCTCCATCTGCCTCTCTCTGTCTCTCTCTCCTTCTCTCTCTCCCACAGCCCGATTCGTCCTCCTGTGGATGGACATCGGTCTCACCTCCGACTTTCTCCATGTCCTCGTCAATCTGGTCAAGTTCAACAGCTGCTACCTGGACCAGAATGTCTCCATCATGGTCCAGTAAGTCAGAGATCCAGAGAAGATAAATGCACTCCTGTAGTATATATTTCGAGTGACTGCAACAGGGTGACTCACTCTGTTTCTGCAGGAAAATCTGTCTCTTGTGCAATAGAACAACATCCTCCACTGACATTGAGGTGGGTGCAAACGTTAAGATTTTTTTTCCTCTCTACTTTTTACTTTGATTTGCTCCTTATTCCGTCAAATCAATCTGAGTATCGCTGCAATCCAGAGTGGGAGCGACGGTCACCACGGGATCGACTGCTGTGCTGATGTATGTGTGTGTGTGCAGGTGGCGCTGCAAGTCCTGGATGCGGTGGTGTGCTACAACTGCCTGCCCTCAGACTCTCTCACCGTCTTCATCATCACACTCTGTCGCACCGTCAACGTCAAGGAGTTCTGCGAGTCCTGCTGGAAGGTGAGCAGCAGAACGCGTGAGCCTTTTCACTTCGGATCTCAGAGCTGTCAGGGGTAAAAGTCACAACCGCTTCCTGTCGTCGTCTGCCATCCTCCCTCCAGTTGATGAGGAAGGTGTTGGGGACTCACCTGGGCCACAGCGCCATTTACACCATGTGCCGCATCATGGAGGAGAGGTACTTGTTTGGCCCGTTCATTGCTGAACACCTTATGGGAGTTGCTGTTCTTTTATTTAGACAAGAAGGTGGAAAATCTTTTCCTTCTTTTTCTTATTCACCTTTCTCTCTGAATAAAAGCACAACAACTCTCATTTGAACTTTTTTGAGTCGTTACTGAAGACACTTTAATGTGATTGGTCTCTTGCGTGTGTGCGTGCGTGTGTGTTCCTTCCACCAGAGTGTACATGGAGGACGCACCGTTGCTGAGAGGAGCCGTGTTCTTCGTGGGAATGGCTCTGTGGGGCGCCCACAGACTCCCCGCCCTCAAGAACACACCCACACTAGTTCTGCCGTCTTTTTATAAGGTATCATGCATGAGCGCATGCATTCGCAGTTGCATGTTTGTTCAAAGGGGTGCCTGTCTATTATGTTTTGGTCAGCACAGAAGACTCAGACAATTTTGGTTTTTTTGATGTCGCGCTTTTTAATGTTTTTCAGACAGAAACGAAAAAGAGTCTGAATAAATGAAAAAAGTCCATTTTGCTTTAATTGCGCCCTCTGCTATCAGCTTTGTGATGTCACAAAGGGCACTGATTCTTCATCAAAATGACGACAACAGCTCCAGGCTGGTGTTCCGCTCGTCCTTGTGTTTGTTGCCCTCTCCAAACATGTGGAAAGTCGAACGAGGCCTCGTTTTTTGGGTTGTTGCTAAAAAGTGTGTTTGTTTCTCTCTCTCTTTCTCTGTCTCTCTCTCTCACTCTCTTTCTCTCCCCCTACGCAGGCCATGTCGAGCGCCAACGAAGTGGTGTCCTACGAGATCGTCCTCTCCATCACCAGGCTCATCAAGAAGTACGGCAAAGAGCTGCAGGTGGTCACGTGGGATATCCTGCTGGGCATCATCGAGCGGCTGCTGCAGCACATCCAGGTACACGCGGTGGGCACACGGCCGGGTGAAGAATTACGAGTGCCTCCGTGCGACCTCTGACCTCTGTGCGGTCCTCCCTGGCAGACGATAGGCAGCGCCGAGCTCAAGACCATCGTCTACGAGCTGCTGACCACCGTGGAGGAGCTGTACGAGCAGAACGGCTACCACGGCTCCACCGAGAAGTTCTTCAGTCTGGTTGAGAAGTGTGCCGACAAGAGGCCTGTCAGTGCTGCCTGCTCACTCACCCACCCACCCACTCCCACCCCCACCTTCAAACACAGCTGCAGGTTTCCTTCCAACCATGATCTCCTTTGTGTTTGTGACAGGACGCATCGGTGCTGACCCTCATCTCCTACAGAGCCCAGTCCATCCAGCCGGCCAAGGATGGCTGGATCCAGAGCCTTTACCGCCTCATGGAGAAATTCTTCAGGCAGGACACGCTTCAATTGCTTTATCATCGCTTGGATTTCAATGTTGCAATCTCACTCCATCCATGTTGACAAACTCCAGCTCGGCGGTTTCTTTGTTTTACCAGTCAGCCGCCAAATTAGTTGGGATGAAACTCGGAAGAAGCTGCTGCCTGCTCCTCAGAGGAAAACAGCTGAAGCTTTGTTACTGCTACAAAAAAGCAGTCTAGCAGACGCTGCCACTGTGGCAGTTTTATCAGAAGCGTTTTTTGTATATCTGGTTTTTCTTCGTGGAAAGCAGCGTTTTTCTTCAATACTTGATCGACTTCTCGATAAAAATTGATGGTACGTAGTAGTGACTGCTGTAGGACGATTACCTACAGCAGCAGCAGCGTCCTGCTTCAACTAGCCGTCATGAAAGTCTCTTTAAAAAACCTTTTATCTGCCGCCTGTTTGGAAACACTTGCCCTCATCGGACGCATTGAATGAAACGATAGGGGGAAAACATTGTCCAGCTGTTGTTTTTTTAGGTCTTAGGTTGAAATAATGTCCGCGTTTTTAAAGTTATTTAAGTTTTTTTTTTTTTTTAAATAGATTTATCATCAGATTTGCATCTCTGCTGTGTGTCATCCGTCTTTCTCCTCTGTTATCGCCAGCAGGAACGAGAGTCGAACTGTGATAAGGATCAAAGTGCTTCACATCCTGTCGTTCGTTCTCAGCACAAACCGGCAACTCTATGAGGTCAGTGCATGCACGCACACACACACACACACACACACACACACACACACACACACACACACACACACACACACAGCACAACGTTTCAGAGGTAAAAAAGTGTAAAACATTAGTGTTTTATCATGTCGTTTGTTGCATCGTGTTGTTTTAATCTGTGTATATGAATGTTTGTTCTCTGTACTGTTTTTAGCTCACTATGTTTTAACATAGTGAGCTAAATGCCGTTATTATCATGCCGTTATTATAAATAAGGATTTGTTCTTAATAACTTGCCTGATTAAATAAAGGTTTAAAATAAAATAAAATCATACAGTCATCAATATTCATTGTGACTCTACTCTTCCTCTCTCTCTCGTCTCTCCCAGGACGAGCTGATCGAGACGGTGGTCATCCCCCAGCTCGGCGCCATCGCCGACGACCGCGACCCGGCCGTCCGGAAACAGGCTGCCCAGCTCCTGGTGGACCTGGCCGAGGGCTGCAACACGCACCACTTCGGCAGCCTGCTGGACATCATCGAGCGGGTTGGTATTGCTTCCACGCTCGGCTCTCGGCTCCCCGAGGCAAAGCTACAAACGTCTCTTGTTCGTCCCGCCGCCGTGCAGGTCGCCAGCCGCTCCCTGGTGTGTTCGGCACCACAGGACGTTTCTGAGAGGGACTCCACGGTGGAATCATCCATGGAGGACGTCCGGACGGCCATACTGGGTCTGCTGGAAATCCTGCAGGTGTGCACACGCTCAGATGGATGGATTTAAAAAAAAATGTTTCCGTTGAATCCAGACTAGATTTCAAAGTATTTTGCTTTTGTTTTTAACCCCGTGAACAAAATAATTGGACAATTTAAAGCATACAAATTAACCAGGGCTCTAGACTGCCCCTATATGGTCGCATTTTGCCAATAAAATTTGAAGCAAGGCGAGTAAATTGTCCATCTACTTGCGTATGTGTTATCAGTTTATTTGCCCTTGTTTTAAAATTGTTAAATATATTTTGAAGGGCTGAGGCAGCACATATATTAATGAAATAAATGTCAATTAGTTGAAAAAAAATTGTTTGGGTAATCTAAAAATAAATGTTTCACTAATACAGTGAAAATGAGAGGAAATATTTGATAATCTTTACTGCATTGTCCATTTACAGTGCGCCCCCTAGATTTTCTGCTTGTGCCTCTAAAATTATAGAGGCAGGGGCCTCTGTGCTCCGAGTAAAAATAAAAAAAAAAAAAAGTTAGTCTGGAGCTCTGTAAAGTTCAGCAACAAATTGAAATGATGACAGAATAAAAAAAAAAAATGAAACCCTTGAACCTTGTTTTTGTTAGTGAGAGTAAATCTTTCCCCCAAGTTGTTTTTATTAATTGTGCCGAGGCTCTCCATGCCCCTCCCCCCACCCATCTCCCTGCCTCCCTCTCCCTCCCCCCCGGACAGAGTAAACTCTACAGCCTCCCCGCCAGTCACGCCAGCCGCGTGTACGAGCTGCTCATCAGCCACCTGCAACTGCACTACAAGAACAAATACTGCTCGGCCATCTCCGCCAGTATCCGACTGCAGGTCGGCGAAACGTTCCAGTCAAATTCACTCTTGATTCTTTGCTCCTCTCCACTCGTTCGCTCAAGTCTTAATTCCTTCAGGTGTTTGACTTCTTCCTGATGATGCGAGCGGACCCGCTCCACCGCATCGGGGTCCCCAACAAAGACCGAGCCATAAGGTTCAGCCCGTATTGCTACTGTGACACAGGGTGAGAATACACACACACACACACACACACACACACACACACAGTCCCCTCTGTCCAGTTGAGTTTTGATTTCGCTCCTCGTTTTGCGTCAGGGAACCTGAGAAGCGTGCGACCGAGAAGAAGCCCGCAGGCTCGACATCTCCCCCTGCTGGCAGTCCTGCTCCTTCCACAACTCCCTCATTGGCCACAATACGTTCGGCCTTCCTGCCCTACGCACCGGCCTTCAGCGTCGTCTTGCAGTGCCTCAAAATGGTACACACACACAAAGTCTTTCAATCCACATAACAGTGTTCCAATCTGTATGAAAGGTCCAGTGTGTAATATTTGGCCTGATTTATGATTTTTATAATTTTAATATACTGCCCATAAATACATTAATAAAAGTGTATAATCACAGTAAAATAAAAGCAATTTAATATTTCCATGTTAACGGCACAGTTTCGATATCTTAATATAAAACTACTCTGACTAGCAAAGGCAATATTGTATTTTAAAAATAATTAAAATCACAGATATAATCAAACCACAAACTTTATTTTAAAAAAACAACAACTGTGCAGGATCAAATTAAACAAACAGGGAGGAGAAAAATCAGCGAGTTTTAGGACGATAGTTGGACTATAGTTATTATCTCAGTCTGCAGTATTCTACTTAGTTTTCCCAAAGAGAGACGCTCGGGTTAATGTGGTAAATGCGTTCTGTTGTTGTTGTCTGTTTGTTGTTGTAATAATTGATGCGGTCGTGTGGGTCGGGCTCCGACGAGTCAAATTATGGATAACTGCGGGACCCGCAGCTCGTCAAACAGCCGCGCACAGCTAGTCAAGTAGATCTCCTGCATCAACTTGCACAACATGCATGTTTTGATAAAGTTTTGTGATTGGCCGAAACGTACCGAAGTACCATCATTTGCAGTTGTGTATTGAACCAAACAGAGCGTACCCGACGGTTTGTTAAAATGCATACAAATATATTTATATGGCCACTGTAGCTCACTGGCAAGTTTAGGAGGCGGAGGAAGAATGAAACACGCTGCAATCTCAAATGTAACCACTTGATGTCGCTGTTTCTCCTTCAAAATTTCCAAATATTACACACTTCACCTTTAAATTGTGTCAGATGTACTTTTTTCTCCATAACTGAATCTCCATTTTCACCTAATGTACAAAAAAGACATACAGATTTAAAAAGACAGATTAGGAAGCAGACCCGGTGTTTGTCTCTCCCTCACAGGAAACGGACTGGAAGGTGCTGAAGCTGGTCCTGGACAAGCTGCCGTGGACGCTGCAGTACAAAGTGCTGCTGCTCACTTCACCGTGCAGCCTGGACCAGCTGTGCTCCACCCTCTGCTGCATGGTATAAACACACACACACACACACACACACTGTCTGCCTGTTTGCCTGCTGGATCACCAGTGCAGAGATCAGTTCATCTCTGCAGCTGAACGTGCACCTCTTGTCTCGTCTGGTTTGATGAACGTGTGTGAGTGCTTGCAGGTGACGGATCGGCTGATTTCGGAGCGCTTGAAGAAAACGCCCGAGGGTTTTTCCCGCACCGAGGTGCAGCTGGCAGTGGTGCCCGTCCTCACCGCCATCACCTCCTACCACAACTACCTGGAGCAGTCCCGCCAGGTGCTGACCACACCTCCACACGCGTGCAAACCACTCAGATAACTATACCTGTCCTGCACAACATCAGATGGAAAGAGTATTATTTTTAGGGATGCATCAATACCGCTACTAGTGTCAGGTATCGGTATCGATACCAAGGTGGAGTACTCTACTTGACTTGTAAAATACATGCCGATACAATGACAGCGATACCAGTTGTACATGTATGTATGTGAAAAAGTGGTATCGGTGCATCCGTAGTCATTAATATTCATTGCTCGCTCTGTTATTATTAAAAACATTGGATAAACTGAGGTAAAAGTTGAAGTTTATGATGTTTTTTTCTCTGAAAACAAGCTGAGGAATGTTGTTCAAATCTGTCAAATCAAAGTCATTCTGTCCTGAAATACAAGCACTCGTATTCTACTCATTCTGTAAAAAGTGGTATCGGTGCGTCCCGAATTATTATTATTGTTATTATCATTATTATTAATTGTTGTGGTATTTTTTTCTGGGTGTGCTGTGCAGCGGGAGCTGGTGCAGTGCCTGGAGACGGGCCTCATCTACCGCTGTGCCAAGCAGTGTGTGGTGGCCCTCACCATGTGCACGGTGGAGATGCCCGACATCATGATCAAGCTGCTGCCCTCGCTCATCGTCAAGCTCACACACATCTCGGCCACCGTCGCCATGGCCTCGCCCATGCTGGAGTTCCTCTCCAGTGAGTTGCTGCTGCTGCTGCTGCTGCTGCTGCTGCAGCCAGCTCCTCCTTGTCTGTCACTGTCGCCACCTTCTGCTCACTCGGCCACGCCGCCGTTCCTCCCATTCTGTCCCGCAGCTCTGGTGCGGCTGCCTCACCTCTACGCCAACTTCGTGGCCGAGCAGTACGTCAGTGTGTTTGCCATCTCGCTGCCCTACACCAACCCCTCCAAGTAGGTGTCCACGTGCACGCCGGCAGCTCGGTCACACTGTCGCCTGTCCAAGAGTTTCTCCTCAGCGGCCTTCCTCTGCTTTGTCCCGCCTCCCGACAGGTTCAACCAGTACATCGTGTCGCTGGCGCACCATGTGATCGCCATGTGGTTTATACGCTGCAGACTCCCCTTCCGCAAGGACTTTGTCCAGTACATCACAAAGTATGTGTGTGTGTGTGTGTGTTGTTAAAATGGTAAAAAAGGTAAAATCACATAGAGAACCAGAGGCTCTTTACAGCTTTTTCCGTACAGTCGCATTCATCCGTGTTACATAAAACAGCGTTTCTCAACTGGTGGATCACGACTCACTTTTGGGTCTGTTTTGATTGGGTCGCTGCTTTGTTGGCGGTTTCCCTTTTTTTCCCTTTAAAAAAAAAAAAAAAAAAAAAATATATATATATATATATATTTATGGAGAAAATGTTGGACATTTATTTTGCAGGACTCAATTCAGTAATTTCAATAATTTATTTACTAGACATGATAGAAAGTGGGCGAGAGTTTTTGTTTATTTTGTTTTTGTGGAATACATTTTTTGTCGCGACCTCATTATGAGTAAACAAATGAGATCCACTGACATACAACATAACATGATACAGGACACAGCACAGGGGACTGATGCAGGGTGGCAATGAGAATATTGCACTTCCACTACAACCATACATTTGGCAGCTTGATAGAGATGATAGGTTAACAGACTTACAACTACATGAAAAAAAAGTTGTACAACACAAAAACTAGCATACAGGAGTTTAGGCTAAGGCGGAGATGTTTTAAATGCTGTATACGACACAGATGCACTCTCCATGTCTCATAGGAAAAGCTTAAAGCTCATAAATGGGATCAAAATAGGCTAAAGAAGTTGAAGTAAAGGGTGTCGTCCTGCAGCTCATTGGCTTTTCATCAAACGAAGCCCAGTGAGTCGGTGGTCTCTGGCCTTCCGTGTGAATCTCCAACCACCTGGTCTCCTTCTTTCTATTGTCCTGCCAGGGTTTGCGCTCCAACGCCCTGCTGCCGTTTGACGACGGTCACGAGCAGAGCTCATTTCGTGCACGCAGCACCAGCCTCAACGAGCGGCCCAAGAGGTAAAGCAGCGCCGGCCGAGCTGGCTAACACACACACACACACACACACACACACACACACACACACACACCACACACGCTGACCAGCTGTAATCAAAGTGTGAGAGTTGTCGGGGTTGCCAAGGGAACAGTGGACTCAGCATGATTGGTACAGTGGTGTGATGGTTGCCATGGTGATCATAAGTTCATTTTATTTATCACTCTCAATTTTCTTTATGCGTTTGAAAATGTTCTATGGGTTTGCCATGATTTGTCTTTGAAGGTAAATGTCACACATGCTCTCAGATTAAGTGCGAGATAATGCAAACAGCTGCGCGAGATTAAACAGGTGACGCAAATCTTTCTGCCCGTGTTCAGTCAAGTCTGAACCGAGTCGCACAGAAAATCACGCAGTCTTTCACACAGAGCCGTATGGAAGCAAGACCTCAGCCAAGGTGTCACCTCACCCCCACCCCACACACACACACACACACACACACACCCTCTCTCCACCCCCCATCTGCATGTCGTCGTCAGTGTTTGTCGGTCATCCACGCACACATCACTGTCACATTGCAGGGGAGCTGCAGGTTAACTGGACAGATACTTAAGCCTCGTTCAGACTGCCAGCCAAAATCAGATTTTTAAAACCGGATGGCTCTTTTATAGTCTGATTTTTGCAAAACGGTTTGAAGCCACCTTCGGGAGGTCGTTTCAAATGGCATTTTGACAGATGCGTCTCAGTCTGAACAGCTCCAAACACACCGATGGGTTTTGACTGTCTGTGATGTCACTCTTTTTTCTTTTTTTTGAAAACCAAAAGACCCTTTGAGATTTTGTTTCAGTCTCTACAACTTCTCGAGTACTCAGGGTCATGGGGGGAGGGTGGGTGGGTGCTTCAGCCTATCCCAGTCCTCACCGGGCGAAGGCGGATTTACACCCTGGGACAAGTCCCCTGCGAAGTTTATACAACATAACAGAAGAAGAACCAAATTCTATAGTATCCAAGTCCGACATGTGAACGTTCATGAGCCTCGTGATCCTTTCGAGATCCTGTTTGGTTTAGTTTAACACTTCTAGTGTCCAGAGCACGGCCTCGTCTCCGAGCGCCTCCTCATCTCCTCCCGCTCCCTTCACCTTCTCAAAGCCCCTCGTTTGCCCAACCAGCGTCTTTTCGGCGGTTTTCAGAGGGATAAAGCGATGCGCCTCTGCTTTACGACATCAGTCTGTGCTGGTCTTCCGCCCTCCAACCCACTTTCAGTGTTCCACCATTGTGTTCATATCATCCCGCTGCTGCCCATTGCCTTCCTCAGGGTTGGAGTGCTGCATGTCTGAAATCATAGGAAAAGATGGAGTCTGTTTTCCTGTTTGGCTGTTCTTAGGCTATCTAGCACCTTGGCTAGCTTGCAAAGGGAATGATTCCTCACTTGGTTTTCACAGCATTTTGACTGTGCAAGCACTGCAAAAGGAGTGTCCAGTATTTAGGCACAAAAGTATGCAATGTGGAACTCACTCCAGATAAATATTTTCCTGATGACGACTTGCAGGGCTCCTCCTGGATGATGAGGTTTCCATTCTTTTCATTGGTCCCTGCTTGGTACCTCAGACTTGCTGCGTGCGCTCCAACCCTGAGGCTTAAACCAAGCATCTTATTTCCAGTCATATGAGTTGTGTTGTTGTTCTTTTTCATGATGTCAGGCCTGTGCTGAGTCCATCCCTCCTACTTTGCTCCACCCTACGGGTCCTTGGCTTCTCTACGTAGCAGCTGTGTTGAAACAATGTTTATTCTGTTGCTCCTCCACCTGGAAACTTTCTGTGATTTTTTTTATTTTTTTATATTTTTTCCTTTTCTTTTAGCAGAAGCTATTTTCCCCTCCTCTGCTGTAGCTTCTCTCTTTTATTTCCATTTCAGTTGTTTGTCCTTTTAAGAAAAAAAAAAAATCCCTCTTCTTAGTCCGCTCTTCTGTATATCTGATTCATGGTGTTCACTGCTGTTAATTTTCACCTTGTTTTTTTTGTTTTTCTTTCACTCCTTCATTCGGCCCCTCCCTCCCCCTGCTGCTGCTGCTGCTGCTGCCGCCTCCTGTGGTTTGGTGCTGCGTTGTGGTTTTGGGGGCGTGGTCGCGTCATCCCTGGACCCTTCCTGCCTCCTTCCTGCCCTCCCACATCCCCCTCCTCTGTGACCTCTGACCTCTGACCTATGTGACCCTCCCTCCTTCCCGCTACCTCCCTCCACCCTGCTGCGTACCCCGCTGCGTCCTGTCGGTGTGGCTCGCGGCCCCGCCTGCGGTCACATGACGTCGCTCTGCTCGGGTGACCCCCCCCACTGTCTCTCTCTCTCTCTCTCTCTCTCTCTCTCTCTCTCTCTCTCTCTCTCTCTCTGACGACCACCTCTTACTGCCACCACAACCGTGATCCGTTGCCGACCCGGGTCAACCAACCGACCCCGCCCCCCCCCGCTACTCACCCCCCTCCCCACCGCCAGCCTGCGGGCAGCCAAAGTGGCGAAGGCAGCGGCTGCGGTAGGCAATAGCAGCAGCTCTCCTGTAAAAGAGCTGCGGGACCTGTCAGCCATGGACGCATTCCGCTCCCGCAGCATCAGCGTCTCCGAACACGCGGTCCGCAGGTTAGAGAAGAGCCTTCTGGGTAACCGAGCAAAAAAAACAACAACAAAGCAAACACCCAACAACAACCCAAACATTTTTCATTTTCTTTTTTCTTTTGAATTTTTCTTGTTTCATTCCGTCCGTGGGATGGCTGTCAGGGTGTCGGGGGGGTCATTCTCATGCGGGGCCGTTGGGTGGGTCCGGAGTGGATGTTGCATGCCAAGACGGGAGGTTTGTGTGTGTGTGTGTGTTGGGCTGTGATCGTCACTCGTGCTGTTGTCTTGCGTCTTTTTATTTGCTTTTGCATGCGGTGTGTGTGTATTTTGTGCAGAAGGCATCGGAAAGTGTGCGATGTCGTTTTTTTCCCGATTTGGTTTCTGCACTAACAATGTTTTGGCTTTGTTTTCTTGCCAGCGATTGGCGATCACAATTTGGCTTTGGTTTCAGGGGTGTGGCTGAGGGGGGCGGGGCTGACTGACTGACTGGATTTGATTGGCTCAATAACAAATGAATGGCAACACAACAGGTAGCTGTGTGTGAAGCATGCGTCTTCGAAAAGAGGGCTGATGGGGAGCAGCAAATGTGCCTCACTTCCTGGTGGGCGGGGCCGCTGGGGCCTGTGGGGGCGTTGCCAGCAGCGCCGCAGCTTCCTTTGTTTCCGCTTGACGTGATTTTATTATTTCTTTTGTCTCACTTGGCTCACGAACGCTGTTGCTACCATGGCAATCTCCTGGTGTGGGTGCAGCTCTGCTGATGCGTTTGATTAGCACCGACTCAAAGCATCATGTCTCTCCACACAAACACACACATACACACCAAACACACAGTGTGTCCACAGACTCCTGAACTACTGCTCATGCCTTCTACTTTTTGCTTCTCTCAACCTGCCTTGCAAATGTTCGATCCAACATTGCAGTTGACACAAACGGCCGCACGGCCTCTTAATTTCCTCCTGACCAGCAGATGGCGGTAAAAATCCTTTGGAAACTCAGCAACTGCAGTGTGGATCAGTCTTAACAGGCTTTCGCTACTAAAATGCTGCCTAAAAAAATTGCCGCGGTCAAAAGTTTTTTTTTCTTTTTTCTTTTTGCGTGTGCGTGTGAATTGTGTGTGAGTGGAGAATTCCCCGCCTGTTAAGTTGTCTTACTCGAGACGATATGACCATGTTAAGCTAACAAAACAGACGCCGGCATTTAAAGGTCCGATGTCGGCGGCCGTTTTTACCTCCTAATTTTAGATTCTAAAGGACCTGTTGTATAGTATTAACCCCACCCTCTAAAAATCTCCCAAAACTCCACAAGGATGAGTACCAATGAGATTCCTGACATCACAAAGGCTCCTTTCCACATCTGTGTGGATGGACTATTGTGATTTGTGGGGAATGTGTTGATGCATATCATTGATTTGGAGAAAGGTGAATTTGGCGGAACAAGGGACCTTTTTCCACAAAGTTTCCCTGAGCGTTTCATGGTCATGTTGTGTGGAGTTTCTACATCCTGGAGAGGATGCAGCTGGATCAGCTGCCTGGAGGAGAACGGTAGGTAGAACATGTGATTCACATGCTGGGAGCTGGTCTGAACAGGACAATATTCTCATTTCTTCAGAAATGTTTGTTCCACTTTTAGTCTGACGAAGCATCAGACATTTTGATTTGGATCACGACTTGTTATAAAAACGCAGCAGTTTGGCAAAAATACTCACGCATTTATATCCAGCTGATTCCTCCTGCCAGCTTCAGTGAATGCCAGAGAGACGGATGATACGAAGGTGAATCGGTTCACCACCTGCTTTGTAAACTGCTCATTTTTCTGTAAGCCGGCCCCGACCTTTCACGGTCCGCCGTTCTCCCTTCTGACCTTGACGGAGAAGCATGCACCATCGAGCTGAATCGGAACTGGCGCTCGCACACAAAAGACGCCGTTTCGCTTCTTCTCTCTCGACTCCGGGGGAGAGACGCCCATCAGCAGGAAGATGATGTTCCGAGTCTTGTAGGCTGCGTCACGACGTGTTCCATGGCGGTCAAAAGCCTCTGGGTGCAAAAGTTAGAAATGAGAAAAGTCCGCTCTTCTAATTTACTTTTTTAAATATATTTTTTTAATTATAAGATCACTTTTCAAATTACTGAAAGAATGACGTTTCTCTTATTTTAACTTTTTTTTTAAACATTCAAAAGCAACCAGAACACAATTTACCAGCTGAACCCCACAGAACCAACTACGCACGTCTTTATTAAAGATGAGATAAAACCTACAAAAATAATAGTAATAATTTATAAAAGAATCCAACTAAGATAAACATTAAATGAAAATTGTTGATACTAAATATGACTCTTCAACCAGGTCCCAGTATGTGTGTGTGTGTGTGTGTGTGTGTGTGTGTGTGCGTTGCATGCAGTGTTGTGCGACCCTGGGATGTGGGTGAGTTGCTGTCGTGGCGTCCAGCATCCTTCTGCCAGCCTGCATGTCTACGCGTTTCTGCACTCACTTGACATGGAGGAGGAGAGGGAGGAGGTGAAGGAGGAGGAAGAGCAGGAGGGGGTGGCTGCCTGTCAGAGTGCCCCCGATTCTCCCACCCCCTCTCCCCCGATCGTAGCCCGCTGTTAACTAACTCCCCCAATGGTCTCCTGGCGCAGGATGCACACCTCCACCACCACCTGCAGCCTGGGCTCGGCCGACGAGAACGCGGTGACGCAGGCCGACGAGGGCCTGAAGACGGTGCACCTGGAGCTGACAGAGACGTGCCTGGACATGATGGCGCGCTACGTCTTCTCCAACTTCTCCGCCCTGCCCAAGAGGTGGGGAGAGAGCGCCGCTGTCCTCTCTTCGTCTTTGTCCCGTCTCTCCGTTTGAATCCCTTTTGTTTTTCTTATCCTGCGCCCTCCTTCCCCTCCCCTCCCCCTCAGGTCTCCCATCGCCGAGTTTCTCCTGGCGGGGGGCCGCAGCATGACCTGGCTGGTGGGCAACAAGCTGGTGACCATCACCACCAGCGGCGGCGTCAGGACGCAAGCGCTGCTGGGGCTGGACACCGCCGAGCGGCTGGGCGGAGGAGGGGAGATGACCAGGTGATGCCCCGAGAAAGAAATGTTGATTTCCTTTTCTGTCTTTTTTCAGTTTGGTGGAAATTAAATGTGATTGCTTGGGGCAACCGTAACATATGACCCTTAATTAAAGCGGCATAGTTTAAATGAATTTCTTTTTTCAAATATATTGATTGAATTTACAACAGTGGTTCTCAGCTGGTGGAGTCTCAGGACCCACTTTTTTTCTTTTTTTTTTGCAACCTAAATTTATTCCACAAAAAAAAACGACGAGTAGATGAATTATTTAAATCGTTGAATTGAATTGTGTGTCCTGCCAAATAAATGCCCAACGTTCTCTCTCTCTCTCTCACTCTCTCTCTTTCCCTCTTCGACCTAAAGCTCAGTGTCCCACTTTTGGGTCACGACCCACCAGTTGAAAAACACTGGTTACAGATTTCTGAAATATTGACATTTAACTCGTTTTAAAATGTATTTGTTTATTACTATTTTTTTAATTTATATTCATATATTTTTATTATTTATATTTTTTCTATTTTGATTTACCAGCCGTCCCCCGCCATCCTCCACACCCACAAAACCAATAATAAACAATCAATAAAAAAATGAAGGAGATGTTTGTATTAAAGATAATATAAAACCTGTGCGGAAAAAAGATAAAAGAATCCAACAAAGACAAACATTAAATGTAAACCTAATAAATAAAAAACAGTGATAGTGTTTAATAGTAGTAAGATTTAATCTAAGTTTTTTTTTTTTTTACTGCCAGTGGTGAGGGATTCCAGGTGGTGTCATTACCTCCCGGGCACAAGCTGCCGGGCGCCCGAGCCGCTGCTCGGCTCGCGGTCGCTTCCTGTCTCTCTCCCGCTGCCAGTGAGACGAGGCGGCTGATTGGTTCAGGCCGAGGCGTAACTCTGCGTCGGTACCGCATGTTGAGTCCCTCGTCCCCGTTGATGTGAGAACTCCACCCAGTTCTGTTCAAACCTGCTGCCTCTGCAGTCGAACCACGGCCGGGGTCACAGTCACAGTCACTTCCTGTTTTTTTTCTGCTTTTGTCACGACTGAGTGGAAGGTGATTGTTTGTGGGATCCAGGGACACGCGGAAAAGGCTCCTCCTTCTTCTTCTTTCTTTGTTTTTTCGACTGTTTCGTGTTTGGAAGCAGCCCTGGTTGTTGTTCTTTGTTGACCTTTGATTGTGTGATTGTCACTATCGCTGCCCTGCAGGTCTGATCCATCCTTACACACCCGCATGACGAAGGAGGCTCCGGCCAAACTGGAGTCACAGTCCAGCCAGCAGCAAAACAGAGTCACGCGCATACGGGTCCGCTCCATTTCAGGTGAGACGCCGACCAATCGGCCGCCCTGACGCAGGTCACACAGGTCACACAGGTCACGCAGTGTCTTTGGATGACTCACTTTTTTCTTCCTTCGCGGGGTCAGGAGGTCACGCTCTCCGCGCCGGCCCGGCTCAGAGCCTCAGCCCCCTGGTGTCGCCGTCCGAGGGCGAGCTGGCGGCTCCGCTGTCTCCCTCCTCCGCTGCAACTCTGGACGGTCTGGGTCCTCCATCCTCCTCCTCCGCCTCCGCCCCCCCG
The DNA here is from genome assembly GCA_009823395.1 of Thamnaconus septentrionalis. Lineage (NCBI taxonomy): Eukaryota > Metazoa > Chordata > Actinopteri > Tetraodontiformes > Monacanthidae > Thamnaconus > Thamnaconus septentrionalis. The sequence goes on from CM020501.1 coordinate 19,084,535, forward strand.
TCCGCTCCCCCGCCCCTCAAGGACAACCCCAGCCTGGCCGAGTTCGTCCCCATGCTCACGCAGGGCTGGGCGGAGATCTTCATCCGGAGACCATCTGGTGCGTATAGTAGCTGCACGCTGCAGCAGCAGCAAACAAATTCACATTCTGTATACTTGGGTACAAACAAATATTGATATCGAGGTTTCTGGATACATTCTTTTTATTTTATTTTTAGAAACTTGATCAGCTCTCTGGGGTGCTTCAGCCTGTGAGAATGTTGTGAAATAGTTGTGTAAGTTGCTGCAAAAAGAGGCCATTCAGCCTTTTTGTTGCTAAATTTGAAATTAAAATTTAACAATGAATACATAATTTATATTAATTTTAATTAATACATTTAAATTGAATTTTAATAAATAAATTTTGCCATTTGTTTCTCCACTAGCAGCTGTAATGAAAAAAAATGAAAATGGTTTAAAATTGGGCGACACGGTGGCGCAGTGGTTAGCGCTGCCGCCTCACAGCAAGAAGGTCGTGGGTTCAATTCCGGGGCCCGGGCCTGGGACCTTTCTGTGTGGAGTTTGCATGTTCTCCCCGTGTCTGCGTGGGTTCTCTCCGGGTTCTCCGGCTTCCTCCCACACTCCAAAAACATGCATGTGAGGTCAATTGAATATTCTAAATTGTCCGTAGGTGTGCATGTGAGTGTGAATGGTTGTTTGTTTCTATGTGGCCCTGCGATGAACTGGCGACTTGTCCAGGGTGTCACCCTGCCTTCGCTGGATGAACAAACAGTGAAATTTGAAAGAATTGAAGAAGCATTTTTCCTCTTCTTCACTCTCTTCTCTGTGTGTGTGTGTGTGTGTGTGTGTGTGTGTGTGTGTGTGTGTGTGTGTGTGTGTGTGTGTGTGTGTGTGTGTGTGTGTAGGTAACACCAGCTGGCTGATGTGCCTGGAGAACCCCCCCAGCCCGTTCTCCTCAGAGCTGGGCAACATGCCGCTGCAGGAGCTCTCCACCGTCCTCATGGCCATGGAGGGGGTGAAGGAGGCTCCCGGCCAGACGGCCAGCGCCCCCGCCAGCACCGCTGCCCCTCCCCCTGCCCCGGCTCTGCCCTCAGCTCCGCCCCCGAGCCCATGACCCAGACGTACAGCGGCGTCGGAGGGAAGAACCTCATCCAGCGCTCCAACACCGGTGGGTCCCAGTCAGCCAGTGGCTCGAGCGGGGCGTCTCCTTCACTCGATTGATCAATCAATCCGTCAATATGTATTGAAAAAGCTCTTTACAGCAAACAAACTGTAACTTGGCAGCCCCTCCCACCAGGAAGTCAGGCCGACTTGCGCCCTGACACGTTCGCAGAGGGTTAAAAACTCCAATAAATTAAGAGGAGTGACGCCATGGCTGTTCTTTGGCCTCCTCCTCACTTTCATCCGCTAGAGGTCAACAGATCATCGGGGTTAAGGTGTCACGCCAGAACTTTCCCCTCTTGCCCAGCAGCAACAGCAGCAGCAGCAGCAGCAGCAGCTAGTTTCTCTTCCCATGATGGTGATCAGACACCCAACACAGGACGAGGTCGTCCACTTCTACTTGCTTTTTATTGTTTTATTGCATTTTTACATGCGTTTCTTGTGCTTTCCCTCCTCTTCCTTCCTCCTCTGGACTCGCGTCATCACCATCACCATCATCATCATCATCATCATCACCATCACCATCATCATCATCATCTTTCTGCACCCCAGCCCCTCATCTTCTTGTTGCTTTGCTCTCTTACTCTCAGCATCACCTGGTTGCCTCGGAGTCTTTGTTCTTCTCCTTCTTCTCATTTGGTTTGTTTCCATGTTTTTCTTTTCCTCCACCCTCAACCATCCCGCTGGGTTTTGGTTTGGCTGCGGTGGGTCACGTGGCGTCACGTGCCATCCGCCCCGTCCGCCTGGCTCCGCGGCTGCAGTGGGCGACTCGCTCTGGTCGCTGGGTTTGGGCTCCGCCCACCAGGGCCCCCCGGCCCCCGGCAGGTTGCACAGGAGTATTTCCTGGGCAGGTACCGTCCACCACCTGTGTGACCCCACCCCTCCCCCACCGCCAACCCTCTCGCTCCTTCTTACCTCCAGATTTAAAAACCAAAAACAAACACCTGGTGTAGTGTATTTCAACTCACTTGCACAATGAACCAAAAATAATCAGTTCATCAGTTTAGGGCTGTAGGGATGAAAGAAATTTAGAAATTTTAGAAATTTACAGTCAAATTAATGTGGATTTTGTGTGTGTGTGTTTGTGAGAGAAAACACTGTTTTGATAATCAACCCTTTGTGATGTCACAAAGGCCACTTGTAGATCTCCCGTGTTTGTGACAACACATTGATTTATTTATTTTGCAGCGGTCTTACAATAAATATGCTGATGATGATGTTAATATGCTAAATAGTCTGCTCCTAGTGTCTGGAATGAAAAATAAAGATCTGAAAATCATCAGAAATGTAAAGCTGGAGCCTTCAGCTCTTAGCTTAGCTTAGCTTAGCTTAGCTTAGCTTAGCTCGTCGTAGCTCAGCCCGGGACTAAAAGAGTTTTGGATGAGCACGCAAGAGGTTTGTGCAAGTGAAGGAAATGAAGAGTCTGATTGTCAGTATTCCATTAACACGGGGGGAGGGAGGGGGGGCGGGTCCTCGACCTCAGCTGACCCGAAGGATGCCGACCAATCAGTCCAATGACGACGCCGAGCGGATCCACTCCTAATGCGTTGATCACCGTGATTTTTGTTCCGTGTCCTAATCAATGAAATATACTCCCAGGTTGCCCTCTAACTTCTGACTGTGAACAGAGGAGCCCAGACCTCGCCTGATTGGTTGACGTGGGAGGGGGGGGGGGAGGGGGTTTGGAGTGTGGCTCTTCTTATCTCCCTCCGTTCCATTCTACTTCTTCCTCTGTTCCATCTTTTTGTTCCTCTTGGGCCATTTGGTGTGCTTTTTTTTTGCTCTCCTCCCTCTTTTATTTTTTTTTCAGCTTCATTTACCACTGAACCCCTCATTGCTCCTCCTTTGTTCTCCTTCTTCTTCCTCCTGTTCCTTTTCGTTTCTCCGTCTGCTCGACTCTGACTGTCTGAGGTGGATGGTGGTATGTCGGAGGTGCAGGTTGTGGAGGAGGTCCAGGTCTGGGCTGCTGTTTCAGTGGCTGCAGTGTGTTTTGGCTGCAATAACCAACCAACCAAACACATGCATGCATCTTTGGGGTTGTGAAATCAAGTAGTAAACAACAACAACAACAACAAAAACCTTCGTAGCAACAGTAACTTCCTCCTTGTGTCTGTCTGATTGATCTCTGTGTTTTTGTGTCCGACTCACTGGAGGTTTTTCGTGTCTGAGCTTGTTTGATCAACGTGGACGACATGATGCTAGTGTGGGTAGGGCGGGTTGTGTAACTAGTGTGTGTATATCTGTATGTGTGTGTTTTTTTTTACATTGCGTTGCATCCAGTGACAACCTGTGCTGCTCTGTCCCGCCGGTGTGTCCCGCTGCAGACTCCGTGGTGGTGCTGCAGGAAGGGGCGGGCCTCCCCGCAGCACACACCCCGTCTGATTGGCTGGAGAGTGAAGAGTTTGGCCCGGTGACGTCCGACCCAATCTTCATGGCCGCTGACACGAAGACCCCTCCGCCGGGGACCCTCAGCAGGGTAGGTTGTTGCCCCCGCAGATTAATCGAGTTAATCTTCTGCAGCGTCGCAGGAGTGCGAAGATTTCGCTGTTGCTTTGTCTTGCTCATCCGTCTTGCCAACCTCCGAGAGAGAGCGGTTTTCCGGGTTTCATTGCACCCGATCCGATCTGATGTAACCGCTGTTACATTGTTGATGCCAACATGCGCACGTTTACAGCCAGCCTGCCCCAATCAGCAGCACTGAGTCAGTACTTCCTGGCTCCGCTCGCAGTTACAAATCTGATAATCTGATTGGTCTGTTGAGCCCATTGATGTACAGTTTTATAAGAACTGGATACTAGACTTCCATTATTTGGCTTGGCAATGTAATGTGCATTGATTTTTTTTTTTTTTCATGTTGTTTTTTTAGTGGCCACTGCAGGTACTGCAGCCAGAATCCTATGCAAGCCAAAAAACGTTTTTCCCATAGACCGCATTACAAAAAATAAATGCCTATAAGCAGTTGACAGGACACCTCTGACCAAAGCCCTGGTTCATAATAAATCTTTCTATTGTATATTTTTAAGTCATGAATGTTCAATCTTTCTAAAAAATATTCTCTAGACCAGAAAATCCCCATAAAAGACTTTCTGACTTCACGCCATGTGCTGTGTCTGGGCGTGTTCTGATTGGATGGTGCATTCTGATGCATCACGGGAGGCATGATGGGAAGTGGCACCACTGCTACATGCTCTATGGGCCCCATAATGCAGAAGTAACCAGGGGTGAAAAGCTTTTTTGGAAGATGCGCTCGCTGAGCGACTGGATGTGTGTATGTGACATTTCCGTCCTCTCCTCCAGTCGTCGTCCACCTCCAGTCAGGACGAAGAGAAGTCGACGCTGGAGGAAGTGAGCGAAGGGGCCATTCCCATCGATCAGCCCACGGCGGGGCCCCCGACCCCGGGCACCCAGGAGCCGGAGCTCCCCTTCCAGAGCCACACTCAGTCGCAGGGACACGGCCTGAACAAGTCCAGCTCCTCCCCCGAGCTGCAGACGCTCCCGGAGGCCTTCACCAAGGCCGCCATGGAGTCGGAGAGCGGCTCAGGGGACGCCCCGCGGCCCCGGGCCCCTTCGGACGGCAAACCGCAGCATCAGCAGCCTCAGCAGCCTCAGCAGCCTCAGCAGCCTCACGCAGACCGGGAGAAGTCGGAGGTGGGGGCAGCACCGGCAGCAGCAGCAGCAGCAGCAGCAGCAGCAGGAGGAGCAGCAGCAGCAGCAGCAGGAGCAGCAGCAGCAGGAGGACCAGGGGACGCCAGCGGGCCGGGAGCTCAGGGCCAAGCAGCCGAGGGCCCGGCCGTGGTGGGAGGAGCCCGGATGAGGCTGGAGTTCCCAGCGGCGCCGGCCCAACCTGGACCCATCTCCCCCGGCGGGGGCCACCGGCCCCGGGGCCACACCATCTCGGTGTCGGCCCCCTCGTCCAGGAGGGAGAGGAGGACGGAGCGGGACTCCTACCACAGCCGGTCGGGACCGAGCAACACGGAGAAGATCTCTGGCCTGAGCCCCAGGTGGTGCTGCTCTCTAATAATAATCATAATAATTATAATAATAAATAATTATTATTTATTTCCTGAGGAAAAGACCCAGAGAGTTGTTGTCTTTTAATAGAGCTATAAACGAACATCTCTTGTTCTGTGTCCTGCAGCTTCGTCTTCCTCCAGCTCTACCACTCTCCCTTCTTTGGGAACGAAGCCAACAAGCCGCTGCTGCTGCCCAAGACTCAGGTGAGTCAGTTGAATTGATTTGATTTAGCGGTCGACCTGACGCTCTTCCTGACGCTGTTTCCTTCTGCGTTGCAGGTGATCGAGCGGGCGGTGAAGGTTCTGGACCAGATGCCGCCGTACGACACCCACAAGATCGGAGTGGTGTTTGTGGGGGCGGGACAGGTGAGAAGCGGTCTCTCCCGCTGGGCTATTTTAGGGTAGATGCGAATCTGATGATTGATTTTTTATTTTTTATTTTTTTTTCTGAGCGATTGGAGTCACAGTTAGAATGAAAAAACAGACTTTTGATGTAGCTGTTGCACCAAAATGACCAAGAAAAACTGCAGTGGAACGTTGGGAAGGAGGATAGATGGAGATTAAAGCTAAAAGGAACCAACTGCTGGAACAGCTCTGATTTTTACTTTCATCCTTTGAGCTGATGTTTATACACACACACACACACACACACACACACACACACACACACATACGCATCGATCTCTCTCTCTTTATATACATATATCTAACCCTAACACTAACCCTTCTCCAATTTTATTTTAACATTTTCTTTATCAAGGAAAAGTCGAATGAGACATCATTCATGACTGTCATTTCTCTCAGTATTTGTTCATCATCACCATTCACAAATCTAGTTGTGCTCTTGATAGTGGTGATGATGTTTAAGTCCTAAACGACCAAAAGCTCCCACCAGAAGTCTCCAGGGTCTCCCTGACTGTCCTCCCTCACCCTGCTGCTGCTCTGCCTCCCTGCAGGTGAGCAACGAGGTGGCCATCCTGTCCAACGAGTACGGCTCCAACCGCTACGCCGCCTTCCTGACTGGCCTGGGGAAACTCATCCACCTGAAGGACTGCGACCCCGACCAGATCTTCCTGGGGGGGCTGGACCAGTACGGAGACGACGGCGAGTTCACCTACTGCTGGCACGACGACATCATGCAGGGTGAGCCAATCA
>CM020501.1:19093360-19145860 GCA_009823395.1 Thamnaconus septentrionalis
CACTAATGCTTTGCACTTTTTACCTCTTAAACTGTCAGTGTGTGTGTGTTTGTGCACGTGTTTGGATTTGCTCTGGATTTGTTTTGGTTCTTGTTTTCAAGAAAACTTTTAATAATTCACCCACATTTAGGCCTGTTTTGACTGATGTTTGTTTACAGGATGATTTCTTCAATACATCATCTCTTGTGGGAAGGGGGAGGGGGCTAAATTCTACTATCAGTCAGTAGTTTTCATTGCTTTTAACAGACCACAGTGACTCTCAGAAACCAGCCGATGAACACGAGGACTCGCTCGTGGAACCACAGCTGCTACACAAAGCAACAGAGATGCAGTTACATTATTCTAATGTGATTAAATTCATAATGAAATTGCGACACGCTCCAGGTGGCACTGCAGGCACCAGAGGCACTAAATAATTAATTATTCAGAAGAAATTAAGACTTTAACAAATAGAAATCATATTTTCGATCATGACCCATGAAATAATTTATTTAATTGTGCCACCGTCATTTTGTAGCTCACAGGCGAAACACCTCAATGGCTTCCTACCAGGATTACCAAAAGTCTGTTTTATTTCAAAGGAAGGTTGTAAACAGAGGGCTAAATAGGCTAATTATCAGATAGATAATTGTGCACAGCTGCTCCAGATGGAAGATCAAAAATCTGAAGATGGATATAAAACTGTTTGGGTGACTGTGACAAGCTGACTCACTCTGTTTCCGCAGGAAAATCTGTCTCTTGTGCAATAGAACAACATCCTCTACTAACATCGAGGTGGGTGCACATGCTCAGATTTTTTTCCCCTGTCTACTTTTTACTTTGATGACGAATCCTCATTCTGTCAAATCAGCCCAAGTATCGCTGTGCTCGAGTGGGAGCGACGGTCACCACTGGATCGACTACTGTGCTGATGGGTGTGTGTGTGCCATCTTGTCTGGTGTGTTACAACTGCCTTCCCTATCTTCATTATCACAATCTGCCGCACCGTCACCGTCGAGGAGTTCTTCGAGTCCTCCTGGAAGGTGAGCAGCAAAACGTGCAAAGATGCTCACTTGAGCTTTTTTTTTTTTTGAGTCATAACTGCTTCCTGTGAAGCAAAAAAACCCAAACAAACAAACATTTTCCACCTTTCTGTCTGAGGAAAAGAACAGCAACTCTCACTTGAACGGAAGAAAACAAGAACCTCTTTGAGTCATCATTTTCATCCTCATCAGTCACACATACACACACACACCGGCCTTCCTGCCTGCCTTCGAGGCCAAGTGCGTTTACAGGCAGCAGCTTAGTAAAGTGTTTCCAAACAAACATCTTCATTTTCTTCACTAGCACAAATCTCTTGCGTGCTCGTCTAAAACTGTTTTGTCCCGGAGCTGAGCTAAAATGAGCTATGCTAAGCTAAACTAAACCAAGATAAACTGACCCAAGAGCTGAAGGCTCCAGCTTTACATTTCTTGTGATTTTTAGATCTTTATTTCTCACTCCACGACACTAGAAGCAGGATATTTAGCATTGTATTATTGTTATCATTAGCATATTTATTATAAGACCGATGTACAATAAGTAAATGTATAAATAAAAATCCATTTTATGTGTTTTCCCAAAGACAGAAAATGTGGCCTTTGTGACATCACAAAGGGCTGATGATCAAAATCATGTTTACACACACACAGACAACACACACACACATCTGCCTGCCTGCCTCTGAGCCCAAGTGAGTTTACAAGCAACCGCTTACTAAAGTGTTTCCAATGGAGACCACATTAAGGTCCTGTAAATGCAGCGACGGGTGAAACTCCCCTTCTGCCGAGCGGATGACATTGATTGGCAGGCTGGAGGGCGATCGCAGGTCAGAGAGAAAATAAATCAATCTGTTTGTTTTTTTTTGTCGAATCCTCAGCTCAGAGTGAAGATGTTTTTCAAGCTGCATTTCAAGAGAACGGAGACGAAGGAGGGTCCTAAAATGATTTGACTGCCAGCGAAGCTCCAGCAGCAGGTGTGAGCAGGTCTTTCTCACTGTCACACACACACACACACACACACACACACACACACACAGGTCCTTTGGGCGTCTTGTGAGGGCTGCACGCAGATCAAATGTGTGAGTGCAGTTGGCCTGTGACATCATTGGCATTGCCCCATGTTTTCATTAATGTCACTCAATGATTTTTTTTACAGCAAATATTCAGAAAAATCGAAAACGTATTGAAAAAAAGAGCAGAGAACAAACACCCAGTCCAGCACGAAAGCCCTCCCACACAGTCCTAAGGTACAACGACGTGCAGATCCACTGGTGAATACACTTCTGACATATGAGAAATAATTGATATGATTCTGGGCTTCATCTGTTGTCACTGAGATTGTTCTCATGGCCGTGTCAGGCAGCCGAGGGGGCATTCAGCCGGCAGGCGTGTATCCTGAGTGACAGCGAAACATCACAATCTTGATCCTGGAGGCAGGTTGGGAGGGAGGTGGGGGGGCGTAAAGACCCTGTCCAAGGTTCTCTGACAGGCTTTTTATGGCCCATTCGCTCAAATGTCTTCTGCAGACGCCTTCATCTCAAAGTGCAGAGAGACGGTGAACACAGTGAACTTGTGTGACGATACAAGATTTTCACTTTGCTTTTAAGAAAACTAAAATGACAAAATATCCATCAATCTTCAATACCCACTTCCTCTTGCACCCAAGTTCAAGGGGGTCTGCTGGAGCCTATCCCAACTGTCATATAAGGCGAAGGCAGGGTGACACTCTGACAGTGTTTGCGTGTAATCTATTACTAATTAATCCACTACTATAATTAAACTACTTTTTTAATTACAGAGTAATGTAAGGGGTTTACTGTGCCAAAACTGGTAATTTTATCATACTTACTTTATCAAGTTACTTTCCTGAAATATTTTGCAAGCTAAAAATGTCTTAGTATCCACAAAATGTGCAGTAAACAAGATGTTCTCAACTTCGAAAATATCCACGTTGAACCTACTACATTGTTGAAAGCCATGTTTACAAGTAAGCCAGCAGTGCTCGGCACAGTAGAGATCTTTTTATCTTTTTATCTACAGTGCTTCTAATTCTTTTAACAATATGGACTGTGCAAAGGGTACCAGTGCTGTGCATGAGTTTGTTCTTTGAAATGTACAGTTTGCGTTCAGAGCAAACATTCATTCATGTTAAGAGGACAGAGGTAATATTTGAAAGAGCAAAATTTGCACTTTAATAAAGTTCATTCCAAAGCACTGAGCAACTCTTACTTTATCTTTTTTTCTAACTAAAGTAATCGATTAATTATGAAACAAAGTAGTTAAAGAAGTAATTAGATTACTTTTTAAAGAGTAATCAGTAATTTTATTACTTTTATGGAGTAATCCCAAAAATGCTGCACCCTGGACAAGTTGCCAGTTCATCACAGGGCCACAAACAAACGCAAACAACCATTCGCACTCATATATATACACACACACACCTATGGACAATTTAGAATTCCCAGTTCACCTCACATGCATTTTTTGGACTGTGGGAGGACGCCGAAGAACCCGCAGAGAACACACGCAGACACAGGGAGAACATGCAAACTCCACATAGATTGTCCCCAGGACGGGGATTGGAACCAGCAACCTTCTTGCTGTCACAGGCGACAGACTAACCACTGCACCACTGTGTCGTTCTGAATGAATAAGCGCCTTTCTCAACACTCAAGGACACTTTACAATGCCTAAACAAACACAGTTAAAGCAACAGATAAAAGCTACACACAGTAAAAAAAAAAATCTATTTATGAACAAAATAAATAAATAAAATGGAACAACGCAGTCACCCTCCCCCTGGCTCCACCCTAAAAAGCGTCTCACTCCCGGCCATTCTTCTCCTCTGTGTTTGAAACTGCGGAGGGACCAACGGTGGAGGGCCAGGTGTGGTCGGCGCCGTGTCTCTGATGGAAACTGTGTGGCTGGACGAAGCTGCGCTGCCGTGTGAGTCGGTGTAAGTGTGCCAAAATTGTCCTGGGATTGACTCTAAAATGGCAGCAGGGCTTAAAATATTAACGATTTCCTTTGTTCATGTGGAAATAATCTGTACTTCCGGCATAAATTAACACATAAGCATCACATCTTTTGAAGGTGTTGTTTGCCCCTACCCCCCAAAAAGCCCAGCATTCCGAGTGAAAAACACCCCCTGGCTGTGGCTCAGCTGGTTGGAAATCTACCTGAAGGAGCAAATCTCATGTGTGACTTTCACAGAACAGAAACATCCAATGTGGTGGTCATCGGGTGCAAAGTGAAAGAAAGCAAAAAATCCAACCGACTACTCAGTCGCTCAAGCGCTCTGGAATGTTTTTTTTTTATAATGCAACGGCTGCGACGACTCGGGGGACAAATCACCATGAATTATTTCATGCAGGCCAGCGATGTATGTTTTATGATGTAAAGGGGATGCGAGAGAACAGAGCGTACGTCCAGTCTCCTCGCTGGGGAAATGAAGCGCACACGAACACACTCAAAGATTCAGGAAGTGAAAAATATTGAGTCGATAAACAGCCTCAGATAGTGAGATATGACGCCACTGCTGGTATGTGAGTCAAAGTCATATATTGTATTGCGTATGTGTCTTATATGAAATTTTAACCTGTCACATATCGTATCATTACATATTGTATAAAATATTGGATAGTATCGCGTTATGGTAGTGTGTTGTTTCGATCTGCTTTGCAACGTATATTATTGCATCAAATCACATATCGTATAACATAAAGTATCGTCATTATTTTATATCACATCATACCATGTTACACTGTCTTATCATATTGCATTAAATCACCGTGAGTCATATCCTATTGTGTCCAATTGTGCTGCATCCTCGGATCATAAGGCATCACGGTATGGGTCGTATCATCGCATCAGCTCACGGTCGTCCTGATCCGTCCCGCCAAGGTGTTTCATTTCAGGATGGTTGTCGTCGGATCGACTCATTAGAGAAACGAAGTCGAGGATGAATTCGCTGTGGATTGTGGATGAGCGGGCGGCCGCTCCAGGCCAATCACGGGCAGGTGCCGCGTCTGATCGCACCAGTTTATTTCAAAGAAGCTCATGGATCCCACAGACAACACTGACACTTCCAAACCAATGTAAAGCAAACACATATTAAATTTTAAATATTGACCACGAAAAGCCTTGAATTCTTTTTCCATTTTCTTCTTGGTGTGCCATCATTTCTGTCGTCTCTGCTAGACAGACAACTTGATTTTATGACCTTTTTTTGTTTTTTACACACACGGAACGGAAAAAAAAAGATGCTGACCACAACTGTAGATGCCTTCACTGTCACTGTCACTCCAATACACCTTAAATAGGAACACGGTCTGATTTCAGTCCACTTCAAAATAACGAATAATCTTTGATCGCTCCACCTTCCAAGTTTGTGCTAAAACGCACACTGACTCCTCTTGTGTCTTGGGTCGGTTTTTGCTCCTCCACTTGAAGTCGTACTCGAGCACAATGTGGGACCTTTTTTTTAACACATGTTGTCACAATGGCTGAAAAGGAAAAAAAACACAAAACCTTTTGCACAAGCAAACATTCATTTGATATGTCGGTCAAGACACAATGACTACGGTGACCCACCACCTGGTACCGCGGGGACGGGCAGTGCTCATCGAGCCATGTAAAATTTATATCACTTGCCGTCACATCATCTTGCTTCTCAGTCGGTGATGACATTTGGCAGAGGGGCATGTCAAAGGCAGAAAGTTCTGTCGCCATGGATACCTGAACTGGGCGGTGGGGTTGAAAACTGTATGCACGTGAGTGTAAGTAGACACGATAGATTTGCCCAAATGGGATTTGTCCCTTTAACTCAACACAACAGTCATATTGGACTCCTGCCAGATACTGCTTCTGTCATTTGCACCGTTAATCAGCTCCCGAGAAAAGTATGAAGTGTTTGATACAAAACAACTCACAGTTATGAAAATCCGAGCCCTTAGTGATGTCACAAAGGGCACAAATACACAATAGGCAGCAGCAGCAAGGTGATGTCACAACTGACTTAAGTTTTTTCCCCCCTTCCAAACATGTGGAAGGTCAAAAAGGACAGCAAACTGAAACCCAGTAGTTTTTTGCAGAAGGTTGCAAACATAGGGCTACGTTTTCTGATTCTTGGCCTGTCCAAATTTTTTTTGGACACGCACACGCACACACACGCACACACATATCTGTATATGTAAATGTGATATATATGTGTACATATATATGTGTATATGTGCATATATATGTATATACATATATACAATTCATCCTGTGAGTCTTACAATGGCTACAGCACAGGACCACGGTTTATTTCCCACTGGCTGCTGGAGAAGAGGAGGTAGTGGTGGTGGTCAGGGCGGCGACGGTGGCCAGTCCTGCAGGGGGCGGCGCCAGTGCGGCCACTGCAGAGCCGGCCTGCACGGCGGGGCTCCTGTTCGGCGGGTCCAATGGACAGGCTGTGGCCGTGCAGCGGTGAAGGTCGGCCGCTGTGTGACAGCCAGGAGAGTCCGGAGGCTGAGGGGAGATCTGGAGGAAGACCAGGAAGAGGAAGAATCCGGACGAGAAGTAGTCAGGACATGTGGCGAGAAATCCTACCTAAAAATAAACTATACAGTAATTACAGTAATTACAAGAAACATTCAAGTCAATCGACATACAACAAACAATTAAGAGCAGATGTTTAAAAGTTAAAATTTAGGACTCTTTCCATATTGACAGCCAGTCATTTTTAGTCTTTTGCAACCATTTTTGGCGGTCCCTGCTGGCCAGATGATAGAATGCGGGTTTCTGATGCTTTTGCTTTGACCTCTTTTTCGAATGCAGAATATCTGCCCATCTATTTCATGATCGGGAAGCATACTATGGCCTGTGTGAGAGTCTGTATTTGTTTGTATGATTTCCTGTTTAATTTTGTCGTCCTGTTTCTGTATTTTCCCGCTCTTTTTGATTGTTGTCCCTGATTGCTTTAACCCTGTCCCCTTGTGTATTTAATTCATGAGCTCCATGCCTGATTGTTTCTCTTTTTTGCTCTTGTCTAAACATTTTCTTGTGCGGACTGTTTTCTTGACCTTGGAGTGCGCTGCCTATTTTCCTTTGCCTGGTTTCTCTGCCTGCCTTTGTGTGTAAGTGCATTGAAAGGGCTTGTTTTTCCAGATCGACTGATTCACGTAACTCCGTAACTCTCAAGGGATTTCAAGTTTTGTCAACACCGACACAGAAAGACGGCCACTCTCACACACTCTCAAGCACGCCTCTCTGCTCCTTTACAACCTCGTTCATTAGAAGGCATGAAGCACGGTGGAGGCTTCGAGGGTGACTCACAGCTTTCCCCTTGCCAGGCTGCCCTGTTGTAATCATTTCAGAATTAGCACTAATCTTTTGCCTCCGAGGTAAAGTTTATTCAGCAGTCGTCTCCAATTAGCCGCTCTCTCCTGCACACATGGGCGCACACACACGCACACAAACAACAACAGCAACACCTGGCTGTGAAGTCCTAGGCTCCTCCTTAATTAGAAGGGCTGTCAGATCCATTACGTGGGACTCACCCCAGATGCAAAAGGTTACCGAGGTTAAGGGTGTCTATTTGTGGGTGTACGTGTGTGTGGGTGTGTAAATGTGCGTGTGCCTCGGCACTGAGTAATGCTTTTCACAAACGTTCCTGTCCCCTCGGTACAGTGGAGTGGCGACAAATTTAAACTCTACCTGGCAAAACAGTACAAGAACATGTATTAGTAGTAGTAGTAGGGTTGAGCACATACACTGGAGAATTCCAATGCCATTGTGTAGCATGTGTGGTACTTTTGGCATTTGCCATGATCCATCCATCCATCCGTCCATCTGTCCATCTATTTTCTTTCTCACATTTATCCAGCGCTCAGGGTGCACGCAGTGGCACTGGAGCTTATCTAATCCATCTCGTGGGGAAGGTAGAAAATAACATGAACTAGTCCCAGTGTTGGGGCGACACGGTGGCGCAGTGGTTAGCGCTGCCGCCTCACAGCAAGAAGGTCGTGGGTTCGATTCCGGGGCCCGGACCTGTGACCTTTCTGTGTGGAGTTTGCATGTTCTCCCCGTGTCTGCGTGGGTTCTCTCCGGGTTCTCCGGCTTCCTCCCACACTCCAAAAACATGCATGTGAGGTCAATTGAATATTCTAAATTGTCCGTAGGTGTGCATGTGAGTGTGAATGGTTGTTTGTCTCTATGTGGCCCTGCGATGAACTGGCGTCTTGTCCAGGGTGTCACCCTGCCTTCGCCCTAAGACAGCTGGGATAGGCTCCAGCAGACCCCCGTCACCCTGAATTGGAATAAGCGGGTATAGAAGATGAATGAGTCCCAGTGTTATCACAGGGCCAAAGCAGAGATAGACAAACGTGTGTATGTCTTTGGACTGCAGGAGAAAGACAAAGAACTTGGGGAGAACCTGAGCAGAACCAGGGCTGACCTGAGGGAGAACCTGGGGAGTCCCGAGGGAGAACTTGCGAAAATCCACACAGAAAGATTGCAGACTCAGGAACGGAACCCACAACCTTTTGCTGCTATGCAAGACCGTGTTGAGGCTACCTGGCTGCTCCGGTGGTCTTGGTAAATGGGGTCTCGGGGGGACAGCATGAGCCCTTCCTGCGCTGTGGTCTTCTCCGTGCGCGGAGCGCTGTTGTCACCATCGTCCACACCGCTGCCTTTGCACCTCACGCTCCTGATACAGATGACCTGCAGAGTAAATACACACATCTGTTCAAGTCTCTTTTTTAATGTTCTCAAGGACGTCTTCTTTTGGTCACAGTTGTTAATGTTAAATTCAATGGAACTAGAATAAAATTCTTGCAACTGTGTCCTGCTATGGTACAATTTGTACATTCAATTTTGCATAATAATAATAATAATAATAATAATAATAATAATAATAAAAAAAAATAATAATAATAATAATTATTATTATTATTACTTGTCCAGGGTGTCACCCTGCCTTCTCCCTATGACAGCTGGAAGAAGCTCCAGCAGAGCTGCAGAACTGCAACCCTGAGTTCAGGAAGAAGTGGGTATTGAAAATGGATGGATGGGTTATTATTGTTGTTGTTTTTGGGTTTATACATTAAAACATTGCGTTTTTTATTGACTATATTATTACTATTATTGGTATTGTTACTGTTATTATTGATATCAATAGCAACAGTAAATGCAGTAAATAAACAGTGAGAACACTGACACCACGTTCTGTCCTCTCTCTTTCTCGATGTGCCTTGAACACAAAAAACTGCTCTCTGTAGAACCTGGCAAAAAACATAACAAAACAATAAAATCCTTGTGTTTTTGCAAACAAGTGATGTTTTGCATCACCTGTTCTGTAGTTCCTCCTAAAGTTTGTCCTTGAAAAAAAAACAAAAAAAAACAGTCCCTCCAAAAACACACACTTTGAAAACCAACAGAGCCAAGCAGCTAGTTGTGTTGGACCTGGTTCTGGAGCTCCTCCACTTTCGCTGAGTGAAGGCAACACAACCAGCAGGCTATAGCCAGGCCCGTACCCGTCTGAAGCTCTGCTTCAGGTTGTCCGACAGGAAGCCATAGAGGACCGGGTTGGCGCAGGAGTTGGCGTAGGACAGGATGACGGTGAAGAAGTAGACACCGGCGGTGGTGCTGGACTCTGGGATGATGACCACCAGGTTGACGATGTTGATGATGAAGAAGGGCAGCCAGCAGAGCACAAACACCACCACGATCACCACCACCATTCGGGTCACCTTACGCTCTGAGCGCCGACGCTTGGTGAATCCTGCCCGCGCCCTGGAGGACTTCACCTGCAGGGAAGGCAGCCAGCAAAAAGAGAACAACAACAAAAAATTAAACTCAACTTTTCATCAAACTCAATTTTATGACTTTCAATCTGGGGTTGCTCGCCAGCAAACAGCATATTTAGCCTTTTGTTTGCAGTCAGTTGCGAAAACTGATTCTTGGTTGGATGTTCCACATGTTTGGAACAGAGACTGAGGCCATTAAGGCAGAAAACTGGTAGCACACTCTGTGCCCACCTTTTCAACATTGCAAAGGGCTCACATGCAGAACTGTTGGTCACGTGTCATTTTTTTCATGTAGGTCCTTTAAAACAAAACACAATACAATGAGCAGGGAGGTAGAGTGGGGCAACACCTGACTTGGGGTCGTGTCGTCACCAACTCTGGGACATGTGTCCGTGCCCTTTGTGACATCACACAGGGTTAGGGTTAAGAAATCCAAGAAGTTAAGTATTGTATTATTTGGATATTTTGAAGTATAAACAGTGACATCATGTGGTTATTTTCAATTGCGGCGTCTGTCACTCTTCCTCCCCCTCCTGAGTTTGCCTGTGAACTACGCTGGCCTGTGCAAAACTAGATACCCCATCCACCTTTTTCTTCGTTGCTTTAATTGAAAACGCGATTGTTCACTCTAATTACAAAAACACACTGTCAGCTGTGCTGGATTGTCTGCACTGGGCTTCCTCAGAAATATGAAGTGCAAGATGGCAACTAACTAGGAGCAAGACCCTTGACCCTTGATCTATGTATATTCTTATATACTACCGTTATATAAGAATATACTGTACATAAGACCGCTCTAAGGGTAGGAAAACCAAATTACTTTTATTGGACTGTGATGATACACTTTTATAAATGTATTTATGGGCAGTAATATAAAAATCATAAATCAAACCAAATATTAAAAACTGGACGTTTAAAGGACAACCTTGATGACGATGAGCAGGTAGCAGAGGCAAATGACGAGCAGCGGTGCAAAGAGGCCCAGGGTGGCGGTGTAGAGGATGAAGGCGGTGGACCACACATCCTGCGGCTCGGGCCAGATCATGTTGCAGGAGTGAAATTTCTCCTGAAAAACAATTTTTAAAAAAAGGAAAAAGTGAAGTGAAGTCAAACCCCACGTACCAGTTCAGTCTGACTGTTTTTCTGCAGAAATGTGAACACATTTTTGGATTGTGTCTTTTTTGTACTTTCAAGGCAGAGCAATGCGTGCCGTACACGACTTAGATACCAAGACACTCGCTCACATTCAACCTGCATGACTGACTTTACTTCACACGTAACAACTGCCTCTATTGACACCAGAGATCAGTCCTTCACTCTGCACTGTCGCTGTATCGACGGCACTTTTGGAATTACAAAATACAAAGGCATAAAAGTTTATATCCCAAATTGATTTGGGGTGTTTTCTGATTTGCTGGCTGCCTGTTCCCTAGCTGTCTGTGTGGAAGGGTCAGTGAGCGTATTTAGTTGAACAAACCTTAACATCA
Organism: Thamnaconus septentrionalis; assembly: GCA_009823395.1. Taxonomy (NCBI): domain Eukaryota; kingdom Metazoa; phylum Chordata; class Actinopteri; order Tetraodontiformes; family Monacanthidae; genus Thamnaconus; species Thamnaconus septentrionalis. The sequence continues at coordinate 19,104,656 of CM020501.1, forward strand.
CTTCAATAAACACAGCCAGGGAGTGTTGCTTGACTTTCACTTGATTGACTTTCACTTGCTAACAAAAAATATTTTTTTTAAGTAATGAAAGTAATCAATGTATTTCTATCAGCTATTCTTAAAGGTCCGATGTTATGCCCATTCTCAGATCTTTATTCTTCTAAAGATCTCATGAGTCTATTTAACCCTCTGTTTGCAGCTTCTTGCTCATGACCAATTAAAGTTTCAATTTCCTGTTAAGGCTAATGCCATGTGACCTTTTTATAACACATTTTAAACCATTTATGAAATATTGTTATTTAACCACCTGGTTACACATGTTTTGACCTTACACGTGTTTGGTTGGAGCCAATGTTGTAACAGACCTGTGAACAGGTGTTGTTACCCTTTATAACGTCACACAGAGGCGATTAAAAAGACTGGACGATTAATATTAAAAGACTTATGAGACTGGTGAACTGGTTTTAGCATTAATTAATTTAAATGATTGTTTGACTGTGTCCGAAGCGCGGCAGTCAGTGGTTAGGGCCCCCACCTGGACGTCGGAGAAGATGACCACGGGCAGGACCACCACGAAGGACACGGCCCACACGGCCGCGCTCACCACCTTGGCCACACGGGGGTGCCTCCACTTGGTGCTGCGGATCGGGTGGACCACGGCCAGGTAGCGGTCGATAGACATGACCGTCAGGCAGAAGATGGAGGTGAACTGGTTCATGGAGTCCGCCATCATGACCACGCGGCACAGGAAGGAGCCGAAGGGCCAGTAGGAGAGCACGTTCTGCGTAGTGAGGAAGGGCAGACCCACGATGTAGAGCTCGTCGGCCACGGCCAGGTTGAGGATGTAGATGTTGGTGACGGTCTTCATCTTGGCGTAGCGCAGCATCACGTAGATGGTGAGCGTGTTGCCCGTCAGGCCCACCGTGAAGACCACCAGGTAGACCACCGCGGTCATTAGGGTGCTGCTGCCCTGGAAGGGCACGCTCTGAGCGGACAGGTTGGAGGCGACGTCCGTGAGTCGAGGGCTGGAGAGTAGATAGGGCGAAGGGGTGGAGTTCACCTCCGACGGCAGGGAGGACCAGCGGCTCTGGTCCGGCGGCTCCATGCTGGTTCCGAGAGACACAGAGGGCAGGTGTGGACTTCTGAGTCTGTCACGCGTCCCGGGTTCGTACTTTCTGTTGTTTGGCAGGTAAACGCGGTCAAACAAGCCCCAGCGACCTACGTCTAGTTTTTTTTTTTCTTTAAATCATATTTAGTTTTGTGGATGATTGTTGCTGTTACTAAGAGTATTAAGGGCGTGAATTAATAACGCACTGTAGCAATTTAATTTCCTGTGAAAGATTAATGAAGTATCTATCTATCTATCTATCTATCTATCTATCTATCTATCTATCTATCTATACCAAATCTGAAAGAATGACTTCATTCGGTGTTTTTATCTAAAACAGCAAGCTTGCGTCTGTTCCCGGGCGCATGGCGACAAATCAATCAATTCAGTTAATCAATCAATCAAACAAACAACAAGGGAAAAAACTTCAGTTGTCCGGTAACGCGCCTGTAAACGCGGCTACATCACTAGTGCGCCTCATGCGCACAAATGCGAGACGCAAAATCAGTTGCGGACATTTTTAAAGTGGCGCACCCGAGGTACAGTCGCGCGCCCTGTCCAAACGTGCCGTGCGTCAAAATGCGCGCTCTTTTACGCGCCTCACATCCTTCAGACCCCCCAGCCTCCACACCCACCACCAAACCCCTCAACATAAATTCTACCGCACACAACCGATCGTCTCACATCGACAGGAGGCTTACATCATTCCTTGCCGGGGGGCAACAAAATAGGTTGTCGTCTCCTCAAACAAAGTCCCAGCCCGGGGGTGCGAGTTCAGCCCTCCGAACCGTCCCGGTAACCCTCCGGTATCGATGAGGGCGCCGATCCGTTCGTTCGCTGTCCGTGGTGCTGAAGAGGAGCGCGAGGAGCGCGAGGAACTCCTCGTCTCGTTCCCTCCGCCAACTTTCTCACCGCGGAGCCCCGCCGCTCGCGCTCATGCCACTATATGACTGCTTAACACACACACACACACACACACACACACACACACACACACGCACGCACGCACGCGCGCGCGAGGGGGAGGGATTTGAAGATCAGACGGTCTCCTCATCTCATTTAAGTGTCTTTTCTCTCGATACATTTTCATTCATAATGTTGGTGTACTCGTCAGTCCTTTACTTGCTTTGTTTTGCTCTATGCTTCAGGCAGTGCACCTCTTCCAGGTTAGTCAGAACCTGTACAGAAGGACCAGCATCAATTCTAGCTGGTGCTTTTAGGGTTTATATGCTGTTTTTGGGCATCAGAAGGGCAGAATGGGCTCCCATTTTTTCCTCCACTAGTGCCTGGGATAAAAGAAAATGCAGATGGTTATATATAGCCATTTAAAATGCTCCTTGCGATTGATATATTTATATACACTCTCTTTATTGGCGCAAAGACTCTTCACAGCAGGTCTCAGCAGTGATTCAGTGACTTGAATACTGTTTATTATTAAGTCACTGAGCTCTAAAATTATTTTTGAGGGGCACCCAGCAAGGCAAAATTCCTGTTTTATCACTAAGCTCCAGGGACCGTCGAAGTATCTGGAATTGCCAGATGAGTCACTCTGAAATCTACTGAAAAATCAAACTGCAAGATATAATCACAGTTTTTCAGGGATGCTCCTCATACTCTGCGCAAGCTGAACATTTCCAACTTGCTGTTCCGCTGCCACCAGCCATCCTATCATTAGTCCCAACCCATGACAGTCCATTGGCACGATCGTACACAAAACTTTTTTTTATGATTCTGTCGTGATGTTTGCCTTCAAATCTTTTGAAGGTTTTTTTTTCCCGACACAAACAAAGTCAAGACGAGGCAGATTCCCTGAAGCTCCAATATACGAACTTGGAGTGAGGCCTCAAGTGGAGCTGTGACATGATTGTACACATGAAGGCATTATACGTGGCCTATATATATGTATATATATATATATATATATATATATATATATATATATATATATATATATATATATATATATATATATATATATATATATATATATATATATATATATATATATATGTGTGAATATATATATATATATATGTGTGTATATATATATATATGTGTGTATATATATATATATATATATATATATGTGTGTATATATATAAATATATATATATTTTTATATTCAATTCAGAACTACAACCACATGACACAACCTTTACAACCTTCGTGAAAGACTCCAGACTTGCACGTTGCGTTAGCGCCACAGTATCTCGCCTCTTGCGGTTGTCGCCGAGCAGTCTTTGAAGGAAAACCCAGTGACAATGATGGGATGCAAATAGACTGGAAGGCTGATATATAGGCATGAAACAAATTGGTTCATGAATAGGAAATGTAAGCGTGCGTGAAAGGATGTTTGTTTACAGCTCATGGCCATCTTCTTCTATCTTTTGGTTCTGATACTAAAATTAAAACAGGCAACAACATCTTGTGTGTGTGTGTGTGTGTGTGTGTCTGGTCTTGCGTCTTGGAGGCTGTTGGTAAATGCGGACAAGGACTTGAGAGTCGGAGCCGCAACTGAACATGACCACCACTTCACGAGGACCTTTGACCTCTGGCCGTCGCAGCGTACCTCACCTCGGTTCACTTGGGACTGATCTTCAAAGCCAAATTGCTTTTCCTGCGCCGCAGAAACCGGCTTTTATTTACCTTTGAAACCCGCAAGAGACGAGAGATTTGGATTCATCTGAGACAAGGACTCAACGGCGACAGGCTGGTTGCCTGTCATTTAAATGGCAATTTAAAGAAAATCTGCAGGAGAGAGCGGGTGGGGGAGGGTGTTTATTCTAAATCAGTCTGCATGTCAAGCAGTCAAAATGGGAATGTGTCCTGCTACGGATTCGTCCCCGGAGGACGCGGCTGCAGACGGGGGGAGGTTTTTCGATCTATTTGCCTTTTTGAAAAGGTGCGCAACGCTCCCAGCACAATTCTCAAGACGCTCAACCTCTGTGTCACATGAAAGACAGAGGGGGACGGGCGGCGTACTCGCTCCACGGAGGATTCTTCTGACGGTGTGCCGCTACTTAGGGCAGAAATATTCCACATTGTCTCTTATTATGCAAAATTGACTCTTTCCCACTTCTCTAATGTGACGTGCCTCCAGGATGTGTGTGAACTTCCAGGAAATTAAAAAAGTTTGCAAGAGAAAGTATGCGCCAAAATACACATTTTTGTTAAAAAAAAAACCAAAACAATTTGTCATGTCACAAAGGGAAGGGCACAGGCTCCTCTCTCCATGGTAGCCCAGCCAGGCTCACCTGTTTTAGCAGGAGACTGTCCACAGATGGGCTAAGATGTGTTGTTTTTTTATGCAATTTAATGAGCTCCCCACTGGAGTTTATCTTAAAGTGAAACAATTGGAGATGTTTCGTGATGACTCCTTCAAGGCCTCAAAACTTCATACCAGCGTCGTGTTCGTTCCGCATTTGCAGGGATCAAGTGTATGACAATGTGGGTGGTGGACTTAAATCCTTGTCTCTCTGTTCATATTTGTGTGAAAAATGACACAGCCCGCTGGAAGACGACTTCACACGCTGCAACACATTTTATTTCTTTATTTATTTTGCACTGACAAAAAGGGCAGCAAGTCTGGGCTCTCGGGAGCCTTTTTAAAGGTTCTTCTTGCCAAGTGCTATTTGTTTCAAGTACTGTGCCGGGCTACACATCTGACTGCCTTAGTCACCCTATTAATGTGTTACTCGAAGATTGGTTTTTTTGTTGTTGTTTTTTTTACCTGTTGGCGTCTCACACCCGCGCACACACAGAGCAGCAGTAGACAAAGCTGACCAGAGAGCAGGCGAAGTCGATAAGTCGCGATGCCTTCACGCTCCCGTGGACACATCAATCCTTTCTCGTCTTTTTTCTACCGCTGACGCCGACTAATTGACCGCCATCACTAGCGCACAAACAAACACACACACGCGTGCGCACACACACACGCGGATTAAGTCTTTTGGTTTATCTGAGAGTGTCAGGTGGAAAGTTTGCTCCCATCGCCACGACCGATCCCCTGGAGTGAGGCGATGACGTGGCCCCGAGGCTGACCTTAACAGCCTGTCAGTAGGCATTACCGTTCCGTTGGTGGTCTGTGTGTGTGTGTGTGTGTGTGTGTGTTAAAACAGAAACAAAGAGAGAGCATAAGAAAGGAAAAGCAAAGCTGTATGAAGATGGAGGAGATTAGCTGAATGGTCTTCGTGGCCAAGGCTGGACGGACGCGTTGCTCCGACAAGTCCACTGTGTTCTGCCGTAGCTGCTCACCTTTTGGCCCAAAATCACTTCGAGAGAAGAGACGGGGTTCTCGTGCTGGTCAATGATTGAATGACTGATCGTCAGTCGGTGAATAAATCATAATTTGCCAAACAAGTTGGCAGCCTTTGAACGGGGGGGCTGGGAAACAGATCCTTGAGGTCTGTTCTGTTGGTCTCCCAGCAACTGTCTCAGTGATAATATGTTATCAGGGGATCATCAAGGCTGGTTGTGAAGAAATATCAGGGGCAGAAACAGTCATTAACCTGCGATTTTTTTCTTCAGCACTTCTCTTGTGCATGCACTTGTGAATATAAATGGGAATTTAACACAATCAGATTGATGGTGGGTGGGAGGTGGTTGTATTCAAACACAGCAAACAGACATCAGCATCAGAAAAGGAAAACAAGCGTCTGTGTCTTGATTCATTTAGAAATTGTTGCTTCTGCACCGGTCCTCGCCCTCGTCTGTGTGGACTGGAGGGCAGCCACCGTGTGGCGCTAGCAGCCAGAAGGTGTTTCTGCCCCAAGTGGAAAATCAACCTGTCACAAAGAAAGGCTCCGACCAAACTTGCAAAGCAAAACCTGCGACCTGGACTTGATTTCTTCGACACTTTCTGTGACGGCGCTTGGATCTGTGACACCGCGTCCAAACCTTCACAGCGGTGTGAGATCTGATCCACTGGTCACAATAGAGACCAAAAGCGAAGTGAGTGCAACGTGTCATGGGTATGTTTCGTGCGAGAGATCACAGTCCAGCTTTCAGAGCACCGACACCAGTAGCCAACTGGCGATAATTGGAGGCGTCACGTTGTCACAAGTTGTGAGTTTGATCCCGCAGCAGACGTCACCGTGATGTAGTCAGTGACATTTCAGAAACTGCAATCAGGTAGCGGCCGCTGGGTCTAGATGCACTTAAAAAAAAAGTACACAAGACAGATAAACAGGAAACGACAACTGTGGGCCTCGCTGATGCTGAAGAGATTAGCGTGACTGGTGCTGCAGCAGCACAGCTGAAGGGGAAAGAACAAAGAGTGACGGAGAAGGCTTTTCCAAATGGAGAAAAAGATGTTTCCGCTTTACGGACGATTAATCCGATTAATCAATTAATCGCTCGCTTTTAACCTCAATTCAATTAATCCGTAACATTTGTGTGCGCTCCACGGTGGAGGAACCGAACACACAGCCGCAACATAAGTCATCCAAAGGGCAACCTTACGACGAAGGCGACTCAAAGTCAAGATGGTGAAGTGCTTCAGCCGACCTTGGCTACCGAACCTGAATTTAGAACATGAGACTTGCGAGTTGCTGCAGACAGAGAAAACTGCAACGGGCAAATGGAGGAGGAGGCGCTAATTGAGAACAATGGTGGAGATTGGCTGGAAATAATGACATTTTTCATTATCAGCTCTATTCATAACTGGCTAATCTTCAGCAACTTCTGTCAGGGTAGAAGTGATTCATCCAGGGGCGGTTTCTCCGGATGTAAGACACTCTTGGAAGGATGGAATTATCTTGCAAAAAGAAAAGCTTTAAAACCCCACTGGATGGGTCAAGGAGGAGCACCAGACTGTATCTTCTGCCCCCCCGAGAGAGAAGATCAGACTCTGTAACTGCAACTTGGGGAAATATTTGGAAAACTGATCAATTTCTCTCCGTTTTGCTTTCAATCGGTCAGATCACTGCCACATCTTGACGAGAGGTTGTCTCTTTCCTCCCTTTCTGCCTTCTCTCCTCTCCTCTCTTCTCCTCACCCATCCACCCCCACCCTCTCTTCCTGTAGTAGCCCTACAATAACACAGACAGAGGCCTCGGTAAGTGCTGCTTTCCTGGCTGTTCTCTCCGACCCTCCCCAAATCTAAACAGGAGCCGCCGAGCTCATTCCACCTCTGCTCAGGCCAGGCGAGAATACTGCGCCTCTCATAGTGTTGGACATAGTGACTCAGTGGTCTGCCAGTGTCCCAGTTTCTGTTGGACAAAACCAAATTTATCAAATTTCGCACATCTCTATTTGAATTAAAAATTGTAAAAGAAATCAGTCTTTTGCCATTTTCAAAGTCCTATATTTCTTAATAAAATAAAATAAAATAAAATAAAATAAAATAAAATAAAAACATTGTAGTTCAACAGTCCTTATGGAACATTTACACAACAACTGAAACAATTTCCTTTAAAACTCATCTTCGTTCATTGTTTAATCCGTAAGCACAAATCACAATCAGGACATCCTCCTAAAATCTTTCTTGTTTTCTGACACTTGTCACTTCAACATCACATCCATCCAAAGTCTCAATATTTAGGTTGTTTTTTCCCCCCCGTTGTTTTTGTATGCACCACCATACAGAATTTTTCAAATAACATTTCAGAGGAGTCAGGAGCCAGACGACTTTATCTATGGAAAAATAAGCAGCAGGTACAATAACTCAGGGAGCGGCTCCTCCAAAAAAAGAAAAAGAAAAGAAAACACAGACAAGGACCAGTATGAACTTGAAGACGTTGTACTGCAGCAGTGGTGGCGTTTGCTTCAGAACTAATGAAAACATTTAGAATAAAACCATCATTGAGGGGTTTTTTTTTGCAGCAGAAAACATTTCTCACCGTTTTCTGCCTCCTATATGACTCCTATATGAATCAATCTAGAAACTGTTCAATTGTGTCAGAAAGGCAAAGAATCACATTTATTTAATATCAGTGACAGTGTTGTGCAACTTTTAGCCAGAAATGTTTACCTTGAAACACCTGCAGGCCTCAGACTGCACAGCCGAGGCAGCGAATACAGTCGCAGTTGTGAACGGAAGATTCACTGAACGCGTTTGACAAATTGCCAAGCCAGCGGAACACGTTGAAAATCAATGTTCAGCCGTATGAGAGCGTCGGGCTGTTGGTCCAGTGGAGCAGAATGAATCACTCTGGGCTTCCAGGTGGAGCTTTGCTGATGGATCTATGTGGGCTTGTGAGCTCATATTCTAAGTCTCTAAATACAGGTCATGTAATTACAGCGCCTCCCTGGCGTCTGTAACCACGCAGGTATGTCTTCCTGCTCAGAGAGAGCGAGTGAGTGAGCGTGCGCCACCTAGTGCTTGTGCTACCGGTGGCATGCTGCGCAACTTAAGGGCTTGATCTGATTCGGGAATTATGAATTTAGCCAGTAAAAATGTGTTTGTCCAACTATTACAACAGTTGAAATTGAAGTCTTATAGAAGATAAAAGGGCTGAAAATAAATTATTTGTATTATTTTCTCCTTTTCTTCCCATTTTTAATGATACAATCAAGTAGGGATTCTTGTCAAACCCTGAAAGAGTTCTGAATATTATTGCGTGCTCTCCTTAGCCATGCATGATTTCCATGCAATCATTTGTGAGTGTTTTTGGGGGAAGTGTCCCAACAAATATCACATGGGTCGCACTGATTACCAAGATTCAACTTGAACCTCAGACTTTGTTGAAGCTTAAAACAAAAAAAAAAAACACAATGAGTTTTGACACTGCCTAAATTCTTCTGATGGAGAGACAAAAGATTGGGAACATTTTCATCTGAGTGATCACTGCAACCAAAACCCTCGAGTCAGAGCTCTGGGTTTTTCCAAAAACAACAAAACCCCTAATTCGGAGTTTAGACTGATGCAAATCAAATTAGCACAATGATTAAATAAGACATTTTTGAAAATAAATCTTTAAAAAAAGGAGCCCAGTCTCTGTATGTTTTGAAATGGTAAAATTGGATTATTCACTTCGAGCTGCAACTGCTCGAATGATTTGGCCCGCAAGTCTGTTGCGCTCAGACACGTCTCGTGCTCCGCAAACATCAAGTCTGCCAGGTGCAGAAAGAAAAAGAGAGTGCCGGAGTTATTGTGGGAGCGTTCTTTGTGCTGAGCACCAGACGCCTGCAGGGAGAAAACCTTTGGTTGCGGCCAAGTCAAACAGCCAGAGAGCACCTCCAACACGTGCCCTGCACAGCATCAGGAAGAGGGTGGGGTTGCGGAGGTGGGGGGTGGTGGCTTCATCTGACTTCATCTCTCTGGAGCGAAGTTGCACAGATTCAGAAGCAATCACAGTCATTTCTGCAGTCAGTCGTATAGGGAGAAATATCACATCTCTGCAGGAGAGGAGAGCCCAGATCCAGCTGTCTCGCCGCTGAGACTGCTTCACGGTGATCTGGCGCTAGTTTCATATTCAGAGAAATAAAAAATAAAAAAAAAAAAAATTCCCTGCTGCCAGCTCTGCAGCTTTGATGGCGCATCGTTCAAAGGAGTCAATCATTACCGGAACGGATGGCCTGGATGCACAGTGGCAATTTTGATTGCACCAACAACGGCGTGTGTGTGTGTCTGTATTATTTGCAGAGGTATTAAAGCGGCCGTAAACGTGACTCTTGAAGGTTATGCAGCGTGATAACAGATGGAGGTTTTTCCCAGAAGCTTTAAACAAAGATGCGACAGCTGATGTGGGGTGGAAAAAAAGATGATATGATATAAAAAAAAGGAAACACAAGTGTTGCTGTTAATTCCACCGTTTGTTTGTGTGGAGGTGTGCGAACAATGTCTGGCGCCAGTTGGTGTTTTTGTGGCGACGTGAGAAGCCGGAGAAGCACATGTCTTCACCCTCAGCCTTTCAAAAAATTACTCTGCGTTTCCCCCTGTGATGTCACACAAGGGACTGATATCAGGCTATTAGTGACAACACCCACTTGTCAGGTTTTTAGCTTCATCCCAACATGTGGAAGGTGCAGCAAAGCATCAGTGTCCCTAGTGTTTGTTTCTTTTATTAATAGGCAGCAGTAAACAGAGGGCTAAATAAGCTGTTTTCTGGAGTTGTTACGAGTTGTTAGGTATTTTTCTTTCAGACTTTTTTTTAACCAACTAAAGCTGTGCGACTTAGTTCATTTGTGAGCTTTATTTGGTTTTTCAAGAAAAGATTCTGCAGAGAAACCTTGAATATTGTGCTCAGTGACAACACTGCAAACTCTGCACAAAGGCTTATATATTTATGAATTCATTTACTTATTTGTGTATTTATTTATTCATTGCATGAGTGTATGAGTACTCAAACAGCAGCACTTTCAGGAGGAGCAACAGCAATTAAAGGTTTATGCCAGTCAAAATATTTTTTGTACATACTTATTTTTTGGCGTAGGAAGTTTATAGTAACTGTGTGTGTGTGTGTGTGTGTGTGTGTGTGTGTGTGTGTGTGTGTGTGTGTGTTATGTGCGACTAAATTCAACCGCGTAATAAATCAAAACCTACCTCCCACCCAAGCCCACACCACCAGCAGTACATTCCATGCCTAACCCGTTTGCTGTTCCACTCTCCAATGGACTGTTTTCCTTTAGTTACGTTTGTGTTTGTGTGTGCACACCTGTATGTTATGTATGTTATGTATGTATAATAATAATAATAATAATAATAATAATAATAATAATAATAATAATAATAATAATAATAATAATAATAATGCACTTTTCTTTTGCCTCACTTTCACCTCCATGCAGACATTAGTCAGCTCTCGGCGGAAGCTCAGTGAACTGCATCAAGTGACAGGAGGAGGAGAAGAAGGAGGAGACAGAGGAGGAGGAGGAGGAGAGAGGAAGTTATCCAAAAACTTTTCCACCCCCCCACCAGAAAAGATTGCGGAGCTGCTCCGTTATACTTTAGCAGAACGGAGGAACACAGAAGAAGAAGAAGAAGAAGAAGAAGAAGAAGAAGAAGACACCAAAACGGTCCGGAAGAAGATAAAATTAAAGCTAACCCTCCTCGCTCACTTCTGTTCTCGTCCCCTCACATGAGAGGGGTTCGCGGCGGCTTGTTTCTTCTTCTTCTCTTTCTGTTTTCGAGCGGTGGTGGTGGCGGCGGCGGCGGGGGGCTCCGAGACTCTTTTCTTCCCACACGGAGAGGACTTCCACCAACCAGGGGCGATGAGATGTGAGTGAGCTATGCCTGGTGGAAATGGACTGACTCCTCTATCCAAGCGAAAACATGGCGTCTGTCCGCCGAGCTTCGGCGTCTTCTCCGGGTTGCTCGTGGCGCTGTGCTGCCTGGAGGCCTGGGGCTCCGGGCCGCAGGGGGACCACGGCGGTAGTGGCGGCGGCGGCGGCGGCGGCGGCGCCAGCTGCGGCCCCTGTCCGCTCAACTGCAGCTGCGCCCTGGCGGGGCCCCAGCAGGCGGCGGCCTGCGTCGTCAACTGCTCCAGCCTGGGACTGGACAGGGCCCCGGCGGCGGCAGACCTCCCTCTGGCCACCAATGTTCTGTAAGTACTGTAGTACTCTCTCAACTGGAGCACTGCCTTTACCGTATTTCTGACGTTAAAATGCCAGATTTTGTTGATGCGTGACTGCAAACATCAGGTTCTTGTTTGACTATTTTTTTTTTTTATTTATTTATTTATTTATTTATTTATTTATTTATTTATTTATTCAGGAGTACAGAAACACTTGTAGGTGTGATGGCTCCTGCCCCCCCCCCAATATTTTTTGTTCTTAGCATCTGTGGGATCACTGTTGATTTGTTGTTGCATCAAACGCTAATTATTAGCATCCCATCCTCCCATCCTTTTTGCACCAAGCGCAGAAAAACTGCTTGTCGTTTGTATTTGTTCCACCGGAAATTGGTCATATTGATCAGGTTTCTGCTCCTACCCAATGACAAGGCGTCCGATTTTTTTTTTTTAACATTTTTTTTGTGGTTTGGTTTGGTTTCTTCTGCTGTTTGTAGAAACTACTGGAATGCTACAAAGTGGCTAAAAACATGAGGCTGCGTCTCCTACTGTCAGCATGTGTGATTGTTGTTGCATCACCCCTTTGATTCTCATCCTGTCCTGCTTTTGCCCTTTGGAAAAAGAAAGTGGTGTGGTCAACCGATCACACCACTTGTTTCTCTTCCACTTAAATTTCATTGTTTTATCGGCACATCTATATGGACGCCTAAAAATTGGCTAAAATGACTGTGTCATATTGACAGATGAATAGAAACAGCAATGACAGTGACGATCACTGTTCTGGTTGATTGAGGTGTTATGCAATCGTTGGTCTGATTTTCTTGTCAAAACTCCCCATAGGCTAAAATGTGGCTGGAAACAAGCAGCCGCTTTTGCTTTGTTTTGCCCTTCGGTGTCTTTTTTTGTCAGATTATGGCAACGGCTGGTGATTGTTCATATCGTGTTGATTAATTTTAAAAGCTGCTGCCTTTACTTGTGTACTTTGCATCACATGATCGACCCCGTTGCAAATTTGCAGACACACAAACACACGCACGTGAAAACAGTCAATTAATCAGGGTTGTGTCCAGTCCTTGTTATTTTTTGCCACTGACTGATATTTATTCATTCAGTCCATTACTTTTCGCACTAACTCCCCTGTTTTTTTCCTTTGCCGTCAACAACATGATTCGTAATAGTACTAACGAGGCAATTGGTATCGCCGCAGAGTTTTATCAACATGAGCGAGTGCGTGTTTCTCTAGAAATGTGTTTTCCGCACAGTGTTTGTGAGTGTGTGTGTGTGTGTATCTCTGTGCTGTGCGTTTGTTTTTGCGAGCGTGTGCGACACTCGTGGCGACCGTGAAGTCGGTCAGCGGTGCCGAGGAGACCCCAGTGTTCTGCGGTGCTGTTCGATCAGTGTTCTGCCTGCTGCTGCCGCTGCTGGTGCTGCTGCTGCATTGAGAACATTCTGTTCTGCACCCCGGAACACACATGTTGTCAATTATTTCCCCCCTCAGCCCCCAACCCCCAAACTACGTTCTTTTATCTAACCTAAATACTGACCCTGCTCACCAGTGGTTATATACGTACACGTATATACTTAGTAAAGTACATACTTGAAGCCCAGGCTTGACATTCTGATGAGTTTTTCAATTGAAGCCCCCCAGCGCGCTCCTCTTAAGAATCAGCTCACTGGGTCAAAAATGTTATGGCCTTTGATCTCGGCGGTGAAGCCGCCCTGCAGTGAGCTTCTGGCGGGGAACCTCATTCTTTTTCAATAATCCTCTTCCTCTTCCTCTTCCTCTGCTGTCTGCTCCTTCTCGCCTGCAAAACCCAACCTTCTGTTTAAACAGCAGTGGCTGTCCAATTACTGGCTGTCCAGGACTTGTCAGCTAATCAGCCGTAATTCATTTCTGTCCGCCTGGTGGTTTTATGAATTCCAAAAACGTCGGTTTTGACTTGCGGGGACACGTCTGATTAAGACTCTACGCTGAGAGCGCAGAATTCAAGGTGTCCTGAGGTTCTTCAGCCCTCTTGGGGCCGTCTTTTTTTTTTCCTTCTCCCCACCGACTGGCTGCGTAATGCAACTCTGCCATTTTCACCTCCTTGCTCGCTCGCTCGCATTGTCGACGCCTCAGTTAAGCATGCAAGTGTTGATGCAAATTCTTTTTCTGCTGCTCCCTCCTGTCAAGGTTGGGCTGCTGCAAGCATAAAGCTTGGAGTGACCAAAAAAAAAAGTGACCAAGGCTGTAGATCGTCACGATTTTTTTGCGGCTTTGTGAACATCGAGCGTCCCCGAGCATCTTTGTGTCGGAGTTTTGAAGAGCGTCTGGTTGTTCTGAGCTGAAGTGTCAGAGGAGGAGAAATAACAAAGAAAACACAGTCAGTCCGACGTTTGTCCTCGACCAGTGTGTTGCCCGTCACTTCTGCAGGCTGCTGTGTCGTGATGTTAACGTGATGTTCACCGACGCCTTCAGGTACTGCTGCTTTCGCTTGTCCTAGCATGTTGATTCTTTTTCAAGTATTTTCAACTTTTATTTTCAACGTGTTCGAAGGAAATGGAATAAAATTTCTTGAACAGAACGGATGGAGTGAAGATTGAAAAGGCGGGGAAATCTTATCAAAGTCAATACATGTGTAAACACAGCAGCTGGCGTTTTAAGTTTGTGTCCGCTTTTCCGCTGAGTTCTGAGTTCTTCGTGAATGGACCTTGATGTTCTGAAAGTGGTGTTGGACCTGACGGACCTGACGGTCGGTGATTGGTGGACAGAGAGAGATAAAGTCTGGTTCCAAAATTAAATCTTTGTGTAATAATCATGTAATTACCAACAAAATCACACATTTGTCTTTTTTTAAGTTATCTATCACTGAACTAAGAACTCCAAGGGTTCCAGCTTGTGTTTGTCAGTGTTGTTTCACCGCCGGCGCATTAGTTTGTTTCCGACCTTCTGTATCCATGTGATGAGAGCTACAGCTCAATTTTTCATGAAGGAGCAACAGAAGTCAAAGCCTTTTCTTATTTCTTATTTCACTAGCAGGCTTTAGTTAGCGGTCAGGAGATTTTTTTTCTTTTTGCAGAATGTGGGACCCTGGTGAAGTTAATGTGTATTCTATTTAACTAACTGACACACGGGCAGTTTTGCATGAACACGCAAAGCACCGTCGTAGTCGACGAGGCGACAACAGACGGGGCAGCAGTGTGGGCGGGTGGGGGTCACACCCAGCTTCATCACATGGCCAGCAGCCATCAGCACGTACTGTCCACAGATGGTCAGTTTACAGTGCGAGGAGGTCAGAGAACCTGGAGAGAAACCAGCCAGGCAGGCAGACAGGCAGGTGGACGCGGCAAACTCCACACGGAGGTTCACCGCCTCAGGGGTTCGAACCTGCGACCCTCTTGGACAACATTTCTCTCTCTCTCTCTCTCTCTCTCTCTCTCTCTCTCTCTCTCTCTCTCTCTCTCTCTCTCTCCGTCCACACATGGCGATGGGCCTCTCAGCAGACGGGGAGACAGTTTGGAAGCGACGGCTCACAGCTGTCAGACAGACCAGACTGAATCCAAAAGTCTCCCAATTGGTTTCTTTTTGGTTTTTTTGTTTTTGTTTGTTTGTTGGGGGTTGGAGGTTGGTTGTTGTGTGTTTCCACTCTCAAACACTCTCCTCCACCCACGTGCACCACACACACTCGCAGACAGGGATGACCTGACTGGACTTTAATGGAGTGGGGAAAGGAAGGATTGAGTGCACAAAAGCGTTACAGCCGGGGAGAGTTTGTTGTGTTTCCATGGCAGTGGAGGAGCAGTGACTTCACTCTGCTGGTCAGCAGCAGTAGAAAGAGGAGGAGGAGGAGGAGAAGAAGAAAAGAAGAAGAAGAAGAAGAGGCGGCGGCGGCGGCGGCTGCGAACGGCAGAAATAAGCGAACAAGAGTAGGAGCAGAGAATAGAAAACTTCCTCACACACTTTTTGTGTGTCTGTGTGTGTGTGTTTGTGTGTGTTTGTGTGCATGCGTGTGTGTGTGTGTTCCCACATCCAGTGAGGTAAGGCGGCAGTTCATCATTAGCTCACTGAGGTCACACCACAGCCGGGCTGAGTGCACTCAACGGGCTCAAGTGATAGCATTCCATTTCGTTTTTTCTCTTCCCTTTTTTTTTTTTTCCACGCTCCCTCTGTCAACCCAGGCTGGGACTTTAACCATGACTTCAAGGTGGATTGTAGAAAGAAGGGGAAAAAAAAAAAAATGTGTCCACTGCTTGGATTCCTGCTGTACGTGGGAAATAAATCGGATCCCCCTAGACGCCGTCAAAAAAAAAAATCAATCCTCACTTGGGTGACATAATTGGCCGCGCTAATCAGCGCATCCGCGGCGGTGACGAGCGGCGGGGACTCGCGTCCGCCTTGAAACACAACTAACAGACATCAAACCTTTTTATGGTTGTCAGGAGTCTGTTGTCCCTGCTGCCGCCTGCTGCAGAATGTGCTCTGCTCGCTGTTGCAGGCTGGAGATCACCACAGGTTGTTTGAAACATGAAGCAAAATGGACAGAAAAATGTCACATAGGTGGAGAGTGGGAAGTGGGCGGATCTTGGAGATCTTCCTCTCCTTTCTTCTCTCCTCTCCTCTCCTCTCCCATCTTCTCCTCTCCTGCTATTCTCTCCTCTCCTCTCCTCTCTTCTCTCCTTTCCTCTCCTCTGCTCTCCTCTGCCCTCCTCTCTCCTTCTCCCCTACTTCCTTCCTTCCGCCTTTGAAGTCACACGAACCCTTTTTAGGTTTTTGGCGGCGGCAGCGGTGGCAAATCTTCTCTGGCTCTCGCCCACGCCGAGCCGAGCCGGGTCGAGCCGAACGGAGCGGCGAGACTTTCCTGTGGAAACGCTGGGCACCGCGCTGAAAAAAAAAAGGGGGGAGGGGGAACCTGAGATGCAGACTTGGAGCGCAGAGAGTGAGAGCGGAGCGCTTTTTGTCTCGGCGAAGGGCCTGCAGTGAGTCGCCTGGGATGTCGTGGGAGGATCAAAGTGAATTCTGGCCTGCGTGTCTAACGTGGCTCCTCCAGAACGAGCGCTGAGAGCAGGAGGTCACGGCTGTGATAATGTCGTCACCACTCCTCTGTTTATCAGCTGTTGCTGTGTGCGATCGTAGCTGATTCAACTTGGCATAATGAGGTGTGTGTTTGCAAAAATACACTCAAGCATGTTGTTCTGTGTCGATACGACTTAAACCTTTCTAATTCGCCAGGTTCAGAAACCCGCAGTGACCCAATACATTATAATATTAAATTAATATTTTCCTTTCTCTCTCTATAAGTCATTGACTTTATTTCTATTTATTTCAAATACTTTTTTCTTCTCTGTTGCACTACATGTTGCTGTAATGATGTACATTTCCCCAATGTGGGATAAATAAAGGTGTTCTATTCTATTCTATTCTATTCTATTCTATTCTATTCTATTTTGTCCCTCATGGTTGGCTTTGTTTGGTGGCCACAGTGGTGGGAGTGATAGTGGTAGTGATGGTGGGGAGGGACAAACTTAAATACATCTCAAATTTGATGAATCAAATAAACTAGATGAATATATATATTTCCGCTTCGACCGCTCTGATTGGCCCGTGTGTGTTTCTTGTGTTTCTTCCACCCCTTTGCGTTACACAATCTAAAACTGGGATCATCTGTTTGCTATAAGTGCGAGTTCATGGCACTTACTCCGATATGTTGTTGTTATGTAAAAAGTGCAAACTGCCCTCTGAGTCACGCTGGCAGCCAGAGAGCAGCAGAGTGAGGAACCAATTAGACGTCCGGCTGAAGGAAACGACTCCAGCTCAATGAAACATCTCAACCAGAATGTGTGTGTGGGTGTGTGTGTGTGTGTGTGTATCTACACCGATGACTTGCACGTCTCCAAACGTCCAAATGAAAGCAGTCCAGCAGCTCTGTGACCTCTTCATAAGGTTTCTTTCCCCCCCCTATGTGAAGCGTGTCAAACTCAAATTCACGGTGGGCCAGAATTTAAAACTTGGACAAAGTCTCGGGCCAACATTGACATTTATTGAAATTTTTTTTTGTTTGTTTGGGTCCATTTTTATATGGACCCACAGAAGTTTCTGCTTCAACCTCAATATGGAAAAAGCAAAGCTTAATATTATACAATAAATAACTTCATGTTTCACACAAACAAAATCGAATTTCAAATTAAAAAGACTCGTCAAAATAAATAAAATGTAAATAAAAATATATATGTTTCTTATTTATTTGCAGCCTTCTGATTTAGATTTCAAAAGTAGCCTGATTCCACAGGCTGATAATAAAGTTAAAAATAAAATAACAACAATACACCAAGGCTCCAGCAGACTTCAGTGACCCTGGGTTTGGAATAAGTGGGTATTGAAAATGGATGGATGGATAAATATCCTTCAATGAACATCCTGCACTGATTGAGCAGGGCATTCTGGGATTTGTTAGCCAAATATGGTCAGCAGGCCAGAGTTTGACACCTCTGCCCTGTATCATGGCTGTGGAATGCACTTGATCCAGGAAAGATCTCATCCGGCTCAGCGACCCGTTTCATTCAACCTGCACGGTTGGCAAAAGAAAGACGTATCTGGAACTTGATAGTGCTGGTCACTGCGCACTGGGCAAGTGTCCGGTCATCATCTAGTTGTCTCAATGTTGGAAAGCATAGCCAGAAGTCTTTTTGTTTGTTTGCTTTTTATTTGTTTCCGTCCCCCGGATTGCAAAACCTGGATGATGGTTCCAGGACACACACACACACACACACACACACACACACACACACACACACACACACACACACACACACACACACACCTGCTGTTTGGAGTCACGGCTCCTCTGTGGTGGTTCACAGACCACAGGCCACGGTACGGCAGTTTGTTTTCAAAATAAAATGAATTTTAAAAAAAAAACCAATAAAAACAAAAAAGAATAACAAAAAACAATCTATAATAGATTTAAAAAATCGCTAAGTTGAATTTGGTGCTATTTTGACACCCAGTCGTCTCCATCGGTCCCACTTATTCTTTTTGCCGATATGCTGAGGAATAAAGTGAGAACTTGTGATAAAAAATTGACCTCCTGCTGCAGCCTTGCTGATCTCCTTGGCAGCAATCATCAGCTTTAACCTCCAGTAGCATCTTCCTCTTCCTCATCCTCCTCCTCTTCTTCTCCAAGGCTCTTCCCCCCTCGTCATCTGTAAAAGAACGCTGGAAAAAATGGTGTTGATAGGAGGTTGTTAAGATGGATGAGCCGAGATGACAGAGTTGAAATGTGTAGTCTGTTGTGGACAGCGTGGGGCGCTCTCATTAGTTTTTGCACAATGTTTCTCAGCAGAATGTTTGATTGTTAATAAGATGAATTCTATCGGACTCGGTGCACCTTGTCTTGATCAAGCTGGAACACACAACTCTTGTTGTGCTGAAAAATACCACCGTGCTGACAGTAGCCGTCACCGTGGATTACAGTCACATTCCAGCTGTTCACAAATTCATTTTTTTTGTTTTTTGTTTGTTTTTTTGAGCGCTTTTGATAGATTCAGTTTGTCAGCATCTGGTTCAGCTTTGTATTTGCAGTAAAAAAGAAAAAAAAAAACCCACAAGCGCAATTTGAAAATAAATCAGAAAAACAAATGTTTTTCAAATATCTTTTGAAAATGTGACCTAAAAACTAAAAAAAGGTGTTTGTAGTTTCTTTGAGAATTGATCTGCATTGGCTGCAACATTAACGGCACACAGGAAAGAAAAACAGTCTAAAAGTTCACCTTCCATTCGTCTCTGCCGATCAAATACCAGCAATCCAGTATTTCCACACATCGTGGTGTTGGAGGCAAATTGCATCCATTCCTGTGTTGTTGGTGTTACTTTTTTTCTTCCTGCGATCTCCGAGGTGTGCAAATGTTGTCGTGTCCAAAAATGAACTCCGACGGAACACAAAAGGAAGAAGCAACAAGCTGAAGATGCGTCTGACAGACGACGGCAGGAAGAAGCAGGTCTCGTTATGCAACCGTGCGCTGAAAACACTTCTGTCTGGGCGTCGCCAAGACGTGAGGCGATGTTTACCAGCTTTTTCTAATTCTTGGCATCATCATCATCCTCCTTTTTCTTCTTTCTTTTTTTTACATCCTTGAGAACAAGTCGATTAGAAGAAGATCAGAAGAAAATTGGAACCGGACTTTTTGTTTTGCATTTTTAAACACTTGTGGCAGTAAATTACAGCTTTTTTTTCTCCATGCGTATAATTGTTTTTTTTTTCTTTTTGCTTAATCACATCGAGAAGCAGAGCCGGCCTGAGACTCATTTTCAAGTCAAGACCACAAAGTATGTGGAACTCACACAGTTTCATTTTCCTCGGTGAACAACAACATCCCAGATGGTGCTGCAGCGCTTGTGCTTTTCTGCATGTGGGACGAACTGTAAAAATCAAAGGATGTGCATTTGCATTCAAATCAAAGCAATATTCATATGTATGTATATATGTATTGTGTATATGTATTTATTTATTTATTTATTTAATCTATAAATAAATAAATAAGTAATTGGGTGTATTAATGCTGCATTAGCGCAGCTGCCCTTGGCCTGCCAGCTGGACTGCAGACAGGCCAGGCAGCAGCAGCAGCAGCAGCAGCAGCAGCAGCTGGAAAAATGGACAGAATGTTCTGGAGCGCAGAGTTTGTGACCCTGGCAGCCAGACTGAGAAGCAAAACGTTGGACGTTTCAGACCGCAGTTTATCAATCAAGCCCACCCCCTTGTTCTTCTTTTTTTTCTTCTTATTCTTTTTCATCATCTTCTTCTTCTTCTTCTTCTTCTTCCCTCTGCTCTTTCTGAAAGCCACCCCTCTTCGCTTCTTTCTTCCCTGGAGGGGGAGGAAACCCTCAAGGTTCTTGAGGTGGTTTACTGGCAGTTCCCTTCTTCTTCTTCCTCTTCTTCTTCTTCTTCTTTTTCTTTTTCTTTTTCTTTTTCTCCTTCTTCGTCTTCTTCTTCTTCACCATGCATGCCGATGTTGCTCACCTGGTTTCTCTGCCCTTTTTTTTTCAAAGTCCCGCCTTCCCACAAGCAGGTCCTGCCGACTATGTTGCCATCGCGTCTTCTTTCAACCCATTTCTGCCCATTTTCATAACTTCATTTTTCAACCCAGTAGAGCAGTCTCGCATGGTCAATTATCCATAACGCTCTCCCAAACATATTTAGCCCTCTGTTTTCTGCCTCCTGCTAAAACTGCTGTTGCCACCAACCGGGAGAGCCATTTGTTTGGTTTTCAGATTTCACTTCCTGCTTAAACCGCTGTTCTATTGGACGTCCCGCCAAAAACTAAAATAGACGCTCTCACACTTTGCCGTCTCTGACCTGCGGGGCCGTCGCTGACCGTTGTGACCTCACAAAGGGCACATTTATCCAAAACTCTCCCATGTTTTAGCGGCTCACTTTGAACGACGGTCTGGCCTGGATGAAAATCAAAGGGGGCGGAGCCAACACCAGGCTGGGCGTTATAGCACCAAGCCAGGGAGGAGGATGGATGGATGGTTGGCAATGCCCTTTGTGACATCACAGTGTGCCGACTCCAAGAAATGTATGTGTAATGTGTTGAACGCGCAAAAAATTCAAAATTAAATTATTTTCTTTTTCTCATTTTCAAGAGTTGGGGACACATATTCTCATACTGCCTCATGTGGGTCCTTTAAATGAAACAACTGGGCGGGTGAGGCAGGTGAGGAGGGTGAGGAGGTAGCGGTGAACGGATCAGGCAGGCAGGCAGGCAGGCAGGCAGTGGGATGAAAGGGACCACAGAGAAGTCTGTGTTTAGTGGGTCAGTGGAGCCACTCGGCCGCCGAGCCGAGCCGAGCCGAGCCGAGCCTGGACGCACGTCGCAGACGACGACTCCTCACTCCTCACTCTTTTGTTTGTGCCCTCCCTCCGCCCCGTTCTTTTTCTTTTACACAGACAGACGGTGAGACAGACAGACAGACAGACGAGGGAAGCGGCGTCTTGTCCTTTTCATTTCCTACATCTGTCTTTTGTCTCCGAGTTTGATCTTTTCCCCTCCGCAGCTCTTTACCAACTGCCCTGCTTGGGCTCAGGCAGGCAGTCGGCTGTGTGTGTGTGTGTGTGTGTGTGTGTGTGTGTGTGTGTGTGTGTGTGTGTGTGTTCTCATCCTCCGGCTCAGAATAAGTGGCACCAGACGGGCCTTATAAGGAGCGGTTAGATCATTGGCCACACCGTTTGTAAAACAGAACCATATGTCTACTGTGTGTGTGTGTGTGTGTGTGTGTGTGTGTGTGTGTGTGTGTGTGTGTGTGTGTGTGTGTGTGTGTGTGTGTGTGTGTGTGTGTGTGTGTGTGTGTGTGTGTGTGTGTGTGAGAGAGAGAGAGAGAGTGTGACTGTGAGTGTGTGTGTGTGTTTTCTGCATAGGCCTATAGCTCTACTGTGCACATAAGTGAAACCATGTGTGTCTAGTGGTAGCTGAGAGAACGGGAGCACATTGCTAATAGACACAGTGAAGGTCACATTAAATGGTCGCGCAGAAAACAAAACGCACACACACACACACACACACACACATACATATGCTCATTTGTTCGTCTTTATCTCGTCTTGTCAGCACCGGCGTGTCGATGAAGGACCATTAACCGCTGAATTATTTTCTCCTGGTCCGTCTTAAAACGTTGCGGCTTGAATAATGGTTTTCACTTTGGTGGACGTATTGAGCAGCCAATTAGCTTCCTGCGAGGAGAAAATTGAGTGGGATCAGACGTGGGAAGTAACAAAGTACAAATACTTTGTTGCTGTCTTAAAGTTGAGTTTGAGTATTTCTTTTTTTTCTTGACGACTTTTTACTTTCGCTTCTTGCATTTGCGCACAAATTTCGGTACCTATTACTCGTTGCATTGTTGCTTTTGTGTTTAAAAGATACAAACGTTCAAGTCACATCACGTTTCCTTTATTGTAGATATTGTGGCTTGAAGTGGAGCTATTTGATTGATGCTGCTGTGCAGTTCAATATATAAGTGGATCATATTTTAGAAGCGGGTGGGCTGAGGGGTTTCAGTCGTCCTTCAGCTGTGACTGGCATGCAGTGGCGGCCACACTGTGGATTTTCTCTGCACACAGTTTAGTTTAACAGTGTGGTGCTCCGAGTGCCGCCCCATTAAACCAACAGGAAGCGTCGCGCCGTAGCCGACTACGCCTCAATTCTTTACTTCTCCCTTTTCGAGACTTTTATCTCCGACCGGCTCTTTTCCAGATGACCTGCTGCCGGACGGCGGCTCGCAACCATTGAACACCAACCTGCTGCGCCGCAAGCAGGACAAGAGGGTGTTTGTTTCCTTTGACGAGTGCGACCGAAACGCCGAGCTTTAGTTCAGGCTCCCGATCGATTGATTGAAGCACCTCGACGTCAATCACGGCGCTGAGCCGCATTAGACCTCACGGCGGACAATCATACCTCTGATTGGCCTTGTTTCACCGCCTGCTGCTCAACCGCCAATCGCTGGCCAGGTGACGCCAATAGCAATCAGTGGCCGATCAATCCGAGCCGCCCCCTGCTGGCCGCATGCATTAGGTAATGCCCCCCCCCCCCCGGGTATTGATTAGAGTGTTTACGATTCCGCTGAACTTTCACAGCGTCTCTCCATCCGTCCACCTCCCGTCTCTACTGACCCTGCGCTCAGGGAGCCCAACCCAGAAGGTGGGCCGCTGATCCGGGGAGAACAAACCGCGAACTCTACCTCGAGGGTGGGAATCCAACCCGCAACCTTGCCGGCCGCCGGCATCATCTCGACTTGAACGCTCCTGCAGCCTGCCTTAGCGCATGCTAACACCTTATTTGGAATGCTCCTTTAATCAGAGTAGCGAGTGCGCACCGTGCACGCTCCTCCGCTTCCTTACTCTTTCCTTCTCAGCCTCCATCTTTCTTACACAGCTCGTCTGGAATGTACAGATGTTTCCTTTTGGGAATGGGCGTCCTGCGCTGCGAACACACTCTCTCTCTCACACACACACACACACACACAGGGAGAAAAAGAGAGCGTCAGAGAGAGAGAGAGAGGGAGAGGCGAAAGGGGGAGTACATTCCCATACACTCACATGCACATTTTCCCGTCCCAGTGTTGGACTTCCACACAGTGTGGAGCAGCTCCGTCCCGCCGCCTCCAGCTAAACTTCTTGCACCACCAAAGGTGGTGGTGGTGGCGGTGTTGCCCTGTTGGCTGTAGGTTGCTTATATCATCAGTTCTTTTTGTTCACGTCCCTCTATTTTGCACCAAGTCATTTAATAAATGTCCCTGTGCTGTGAAAACAAGAAACGCTACCTTTTCGCTTTAGCTTTAAAGTAGTGTTTTTTTGTTTACTTATTTTATTCTCATGTAATAGTTTCATCACTATTGCCACTGAACCTCCAAAGAACTGAGAGCTGTGGGAAGGTTCGTTGTAATCCCAGCATGAACATTGAGAGAATTGTGTAATTTGTGTAAATGTTTGAATCGGACCAAAGAGTTCCGGGAGAGCTGAAGTAGAAAAGAGGGTTATCCTAAACTGTTGAACAAATATTTTAACATGTTTTTTTTGTTTTTATGTTGTGAAATACTTAGAGTTGCAATCAATGGAAGGAAGGTGCTTTAAAAATATAGTGATGTATTATTATATATTATCATTCTCCTATTGCACCAGACCTCGAGCGGCGTGTCTAGCTAACACAAGGATTCATCATGTGATCTCTTTGTAGTTTTGTTTGTTTCAAAAAAACGACGGTCAAACAAAACTTTTTTCTGTCTGTCCAAGCTATAAAAAAAAAAAAATAAATCAAACTGCTTTATATAATATGTAATAAAAAAAATAGACCAGTTTTGGTAAACAAAAAATTCTTAATAAAGTAAAATAGTAAAAATAACACATTCTATATTATGATGAAAATCAACCGGATCCACTACGTTTTCCAGTCATTGACTTCTTACCTGAATGGTCTTATCAGCCGCATATTATTACAAAGCGACTCTCCGAGTGTCAGGGAGTCTGGAGCGAGAGTCAGAGAGTCAGCCTCACTCTGACTCTCTGACTCTCTCAACACAATCATCCAGGCCTCCTGCTGTCCGGCGAGTCGCTCGTGAAACAAAAATGACTCATAATTGCTGGCAATGCAAATCTTGTTTTATTATTATTTTCCCTCCACTTTCTCTCGCAAAGCACTCAAACGTGGGGATTTGTTTTTGTTCCGTGTTTTACAGAGATCTCTCCAAGAATCACATCTCCTCCCTTGATACCAGCCTGCTGGACCGTCTGGTCGGCCTGCGAGAGCTGTGAGTAGAGACAACTCAACTCAACAACAACAAAAAAACAACATAATAAGAAAAAGCCGAAGTGGCTTCTGTCGTTACGCTGCCAGTGATGGATGAAACTGTGATTAAATATTGAGTTCCTACTAGGCCTGTCTAGGGCTCAATGGAGGGGGCGGAGCTCAAGGACAAATATACGTCATTTTGTATTTATCTTCTCTTTCTTCCAGGCATCTTCAAGGGAACAGGATCAAAGTTCTCCCCAGAGGAGTTTTCTGCTGCGGCCCGCTGTCAGTCATGTGAGTGATTGACGTCACAAATGTCTTGACTAGGAAGCTCTGGGACTCACACACACACAAACACACACACACACACACTGGTAAAGGGCCCTACAGTGAGCGACGGAAATAAAGTAATGAGAGGAGATGGAGCGAAATAAGGCGGAGCCTGAAGCAGTGAGCTGTAATTGCGCTTAATCGTGCTGTGATTGCCTCTGTGTGTGTGTGTGTGTGTGTGTGTGTGTGTGTGTGTGTGTGTGTGTGTGTGTGTGTGTGTGTGTGTGTGTGTGTGTGTGTGTGTGTGTGTGTGTGTGTGTGTGTGTGTGTGTGTGTGTGTGTGAGGGAGACGGGAGAGACTGGAGAAGGCTCTGGTGGTTTCCATCAGCTCCTTCCAAAAACCGCCACACAACGGCCCCATTATGCAGCCCGCTGGATGGACGAGCAGGCAGGAAGGAGTTTGGAAGCAGTGGGAAAGAATGAGAGAAAAGTTTTTAAAAAAGAAATAATATGAGTCACGAAAAGAGGGAGAGAGAGAGACAGAGAGTTGCATTAAAGTGCGGTTGGAAGTGAGCGAAGAAGTGACGGGAGAGAAACTGAATGAGTGTTTTTCACTCCTTTGTTCGTCTTGTATTCACATTTTTTCACGTTTTTCATTCCTTCCGTCAAATGTTTGTCTGCAAGTCGTGTCTGCACCTAACTGTCCAACACAACAAAGTCAAACCTCCTTGTATTCATTTTAAACTAGTGCTTCAGTTATTCTTTATTACTTTGCCTCTAGTAATTTTGACGGCACGCAACATTTACACTGCGACAACATGCTGCATGTGTATTTTTTTGTTATTTTTTTCTGTCTTTCCGACAGCAATGTGAGCAACAACCTGATCAGCACCATCGAGGAGCGAATCTGCGAGAACCTCTGCAACTTAACCGAAATGTAAGTTAAAAAAAAACAACAACCTTGCTGCCACTTCCTTTGTGCAGGAGTGAGTGCGAGACTGGAAGCAGAATCTGCAAATGTGAACGGATGGACGTGATCGGTCGCTGCCGCGTGACACCAACTGCAGCGCAGATTCTCGACACGCCAGCTTATAAAACAATCAGCGCGTTGAACGTTTTCACGTTTTGCCACCTGCGCTTCGCTGTACATGATTGTACATCAGCTCCATTTGTGAGATGGTACTTGTCAAGTATGTAATTAGAGAAAAAAAAATGATGAGAGTGGGGGGAAAAAATGTGTTGATTGTTGCTCACTGGTTGGCTTTAGGTTGCTTATATCATCAGTATCTTTTCATCACTTGACTCTTTTTTTCATGAAGTCATTTGATAAAAGTTCCTGTGAAAACAAGACAAACTGCAATCCTACCTTTTCGCTTTAGCTTTAAACTAGTATTTTGTTGTTTAGTTATTTTATTTTTGTTGACTTGTTTCCTCATTATTATCACGAACCTCCAATCTGCTCCAAAAAACTATGGTCTGTGGGAAGGTTAGTTATAATTCCAGTGTGAGCGTTGACAGAATAATGAGTTTTGTGAGTGCAAGTGTGAGCGCAGCATTCCCACCTAATGTGCTAAAGTGAGAAAGGCACTCTGAGGAAAATAGTCGGGAGAGCTGAAATAGAGAAGAGCGTTCTCCTAAAATGTTAAAATGTTATTTAACACGTTTCAAATGTTTCTTTTTCCATTTTGTGAAGCTCTTAGAAAAATAAAGCATGATTATCATTATTGTTATTATTATCAAGACAGCCTGCAGCTACGCTAGACTGACGTTTCCACCTCCTCCACCCCCCTTCCCCCACCCCTCCCCCGTCCCTCCGCAGCGACCTGAGCAACAACCCCTTCGAGTGCCACTGCAAGCTGTCCCGCCTGGTCAGCTGGCTGCGGGATCGAGGCGTGCTGGTGCGGAGGCCCGAGGCCATGCTGTGCGACCAGCCCGCCGAGCTCCGCCACCAGCCGCTGCTCAACGTCAGCCTGCTCACATGTGGTACTGACCAGGTCCCTTTGGGTCCCTTCTGCTCTGCCTGCTTGTACAGAAAAGGCACGACCCCTGAGCGAGCCGGCCCGAGTCTGCCAGAACTCTCGCTCGCGCGCTAGCTAGCACCGAGCTAATCGAGTTCCCTTGGCCTTCTGTCCGCAGGTTTGAACTACGCAGCGTGTCTGGAGGACAGCGGCGGCGGCGTGGGCGGAGGCAGGAGCGAGCTGGTCATCTTCACCTCCTCCACGCCAGGGAACTTCACGCGGGAGCAGTGCAACAGCGTGTGCTTCGCTGCCTCGCACCGCTACGGCGGCCTGGGAGCCAGTCAGGAGTGTCTGTGCAGCACCAACTCGGAGCCCAACTTCATCAGCGAGTCGCAGTGTTCCGCCGCCTGCACCAACCCCCAGGTCATGGAGTGTGTGTGTGTGTGTGTGTGTGCGCGCGATCCTCAGTCGTTTCCTCCGCTGTGATGCTGTGAACCGAACATGCAGGATTTCCTTTGAAGCTTCCCATTAGCTTCCGACGACTTCCCCTGCAGGCTGCAGAGGTGCTCGATTCCAGGTCATAAAAAAAAGAAAGGGAGAAAAAAAAGAAACACCAAACCATCCTGTATCCATCCTGTAGTCGGAACGTGTCACAATAATGAGTCTCTCCTTTACTTCACCCACTTTCCTTTCGGCTGAAAGACACTTCTGAATAAGAACAGCCCTCTGTGATGTCACAAAGGGCATCAGTGATGACACACCCAGCGAGATTTTGACTCCATCCCTTCAACAGCTCCTCTTTTTTGTTTCCCCCCTTTTTTGCCACAAATCTGTCAAATGTGAAGTCATCTGAACTCTATTGCAACTGACTGACTGAATGTAAAATGTTTGTTTTGTGTCCGTCAGACCTCAGGCTTCTTTCAGTTTGTGTTTAAAGCGTCCCTGTTATCCAAAATTCACTTTGTCAGTGTTGTGCACACAACAATCTGCGTCCCGACTGTCAGTGAACTTTCCCCAAAAGGAGAAAAATCCGTCATCAGTTCACTGCTGAGAAGAAAAGCGTACCTAAACAAAACCAGCCTTTTGTGATGTCACAAATGGGAAACAATATCACGGCGACACCTCTCCTAGCCCAGCAAGGTGTTGGCTCCGCCCTCTGATGACACCTTGCAGCTGCCTCTTCCAAAACCTGTGGAAGGTCCAACAGAGCAGCAGAGGAGAGAAACAAAACTGGAACCGAGTGTTTTTGCAGGAGGTGACAAACAGAGGGCTAAACATGCAGATTAATCTAGTTAATCACGCTGGATACTGATAAAATGGGTCCTTTAAATGAGGTGGTTCTCAACTGGTGGAGTCTTACGACTCACATTTTTTTCCTTATCATGAAGTTGTGTCCCAAATTTATTCCACAAAAATAGAAAAATAATGCAACAAGAATTATAGTTATTATATAGTTATAATCATCATTTGAACAAGACATAATATAGAACATTAACATACACAAATATATATATTTTTTAAAAGAAGAAAAAAAAGAAGGAAACTGCCCATGATGCACGGCCCATCAAAACAGCCCCGCAACCCAACTTTTGGGTCATGACCCGCCAGTTGAGAAACCCTGCTTTAAGCGCCTCCCTGTGAGAAGCATTTGGCCGGACTGGTTCCGACGCGGCTCCCTCTGCTGGCAGGAATGCGGCTGGACCCTGGCTCAGGACGTCTTTGCCGTGGACTTCTTCGTCAGGCTGAAGCCCCTCCCACTGCAGAGCGTCCACAGCAGCGTGGCCTTCTCGGTCGTCTCCTCCGTCACACCGGTGACCCTGTCCTGGGACTTTGGTGACCTCTCGGCCCGGGTCAACACCACGGGCAGTGACGTCACGCACACGGCCAGCCACAAGTACGGACTTCCTGGACGCTATGCGGTCGGTTTGATGGCCTGGGCGGGAAACAGCAAGGTGAGATCGAAATGTATTGTTTTGATCGTGTCATTTATTATTTGACTTTTAATTTGACGTTTTTTTAAAACCTATTGTCAAGATTTTTTAGGCAGAAATTAATATTGAAAATGATAAATTGTTTTCTGCCATGTGATGAATTTAAGCCCAGAACTGTGTAGCTTTTTTTTTTTATTTTTTTTTTTTAAAGTTGGTGGCTTCGCACGGCGGTGTAGTTCATACTTTTCACCAGTAGGGGTGCACACATAGAAAAAGAACAAGAAGCTGCATATTGCAGCCGTAGGAGTTATAGATCAAAAAAAAAAATGGAAAGAATAAATAGTAGAATTAAAAATTAAATATAAAATACAATACAATACAAACAATATCCATATGACTAAAAGTACTTCCTGCACTTTTTTTTATTTAGTCCAGTTGATAACTTCATAGTAAATAGACCTGCAACTTTTTTTTCTTTTTTTTCGCTTTCATTCTGTGGCTGTGTGCAACACGTCACAGTGAAGTTTCTCTCCTTGCTCTGACTGACGCCAACATTGTCGAGGTCAAAACAACGATTCCATGTTTCATCGCTGCAGATTCCTGCTAGTGGCGAGGTGACGGTGACGCTGCCTCCCAAACTGGAGCTGCACTGTCCACCTCTGGCCGTGGCCAACAACAGCCTGGAGATCACGCTGGCTGGCTGGGGCGCGGCCGGCCTGGACGTGGACTGGACGATCGCCAAAGACGGCGTCCAAGTGGCCAAAGGTGAGATTTGAGATGGGCGACTGCAGCTCAGGAGGTAGAGCGGGTTGTCCAGTGACCGAAAGGTTGGCGGTTCAAGTCCTGCTCAATCCCAGTCTGTTTTTGTGTCCTTGGGCAAGATGCTTAACCCGCATTGCCTCGTACGAATGTGAGTGGATGTTGGCTGGTGGTTGGGGGGGCTGTTTGGCGCAGATTGGCTGCCAGGCTCCCGTCAGTTTGCCCCAGGGCAGCTGTGGCTACACATGTAGCTCACCACCACCAGTGTGAATATGGTGTCAATGAATAATGGGTTCAATGTAAAGTGCTTTGAGTGCCTAGAAAAGTGCTATATAAATCCAATCCATTATTATTATTATTCAGCTGCGAGGTTCTGACTTCATTTCCAAGTTGCAGTACGACCATTGGCCACTGGGGGCACTAACCTGTGTGTGTTTGTGTCCCACCTCCAGCCTCCCCCAACTGTCCCGGAGACGGCGTGCACCACGCAGAGTCGTCCCGCTGTTTCCAGATCGTTGCGGCCGAGCTGAGCTGGACGGACGCTCGAAAACAGTGTTCCGAGCGCGGCGGGGACCTGGCCGTCGTCTGGAGCGACGCACTGCGTAACCTCCTGGCGCACAAAGTCACACAGTGAGTGTCGGACCTCGAGCGAAGCTGCACCACCAGGGCTTCGCTCGGGTGTCGTAATGGTTCTCCTCCCGCTCCACTGTCTTTGAGTTTATTCAGGTGGGGGGGGGTAGAAAAGCTTTGCAGGTCTCATCCGCTGCGCTCATTAGATATAATGACAGTGTTTTTGCTCTCAGTGCATCCATTTAGAAATCTTTTTTCTTTTTTTTTTTTTTTTTTTTCTTCTCTTTCTTTTTTTAAGGAAAAAAAAGAAGAAAAGAAAAAAAAGTGAAATAATATTTAAGGATCCAGGACTTTTGTTGAATGACTTTACTTAAGTTTTTTTTAATATCAAAAACAAGAAATCAATTTATTTATTTATTATTTATAATTTTTTTATTTAGGTGTTTATTTGACTGGGACAATGCAGTCAAACATAGTTACAAGCTTGCCGTTGATGTGACGCATTTAGAGTTTATCGCTAATGCTAAGCTAAGCTAATTCTCAACTCCAGCTTTTCTCGACTGTTCCACTGGAGTCGCAGATTTCAAGGAAAGGACAAAGAGCTGTAAATGCGCATAACGCTCCTCTGCAGCGTTGCTCCACGAAGGTCCATCCTTGCCGCCTCCGTCCGGCCCTGCTGGCCGGGAGGACGATTGAATAATGGTGTCAGCCTCGGCTGTTGCAACAGTATACATTCCTCGGCCGCAGCAGCCGGCGCACTGCTTGTGCTTTACGTCTGAGTGATGGATTTGGTTCTGGTGGAAGAGGAGGGTTGTGTTTTTGGGGTTTTTTTTTTTTTTTTTTGGGCCCAGCGTCGCTGTTCTTGCAGGCCTTCCAGTGTTGAGGGTTGCAAAGAATAAATGAAAAATACAAATAAAAAATGACATCTGTAAAAGCACAGCTGCAAGTGAAACACCCCTGGTGTGTGTGTGTGTGTGTGTGTGTGTGTGTGTGTGTGTGTGTGTGTGTCTGTGAGGCCCAGCCCTCACAGACCATAGCCCCCTCATTCTCCCCTCACACCCCTTCCCTCTCACTTACATAAGGGGCCCTTTTTTCATCATCAGTCCTTGTTTTTGCCACAGAGGCCCTCGCCTCTCTCTCTCTCTCTCTCTCTCTCTCTCTCTCTCTCTCTCTCCTTCTTCATGAACTCTCTCAGTTGTCCTGTCAAAGGATGCCGACATAAAAAATATATATGATGCGCCGCTCGGAATTTCCAGTCCATCAGCGGAGCCGCAAAGTCGAAGCCAATTAATCATCTGACATTCCGTGTGTTCTCACACAGCCGATGATTCCATCAATAAAATCCTCTCACAGTTTTCCAAAGGCCGGCTGAGGCATTTTTATGTGACCTTTGTTAAATGTCCTGCTGGTTAATTAAAAAAAGAAATATTGCAAAGTTCTGGAAATTGATCCCGTGATGGTGTCACAAAGGGCACTGATGGCCTCGGAACTTCAGGGCTTCAATAAAAAAATAAATCATTAACTTGCACCACGACAGCCTGCACTGCTTTTCAGAAAGTGTTTTTGCTAAACAGCCCATAGTGATGTCACTAAGACCACTCCCAGGTTAGTAAAAGAACATTTTTTGAGTTTAAATTTTTTTTTAATTGAGCATCAATGATACAGGATAGGCACATGGATATAGAAGAGGACAATGCTCATAGATTTTTGTCATTATTATTCAGAACCCACCTCGAGCACCCCTCCGGAACATGTATGACACCCATCCACAGGGAAGAAAAATAGATAGATTTTATATATAGATGTACTTCATTGATCCCACATTGGGAAACTACAGTGTTGCAGCACTTAAAAAACAAACGGAACAAAAAATAAACTATACAGTAGTTACAAAAACACTCAAATCAATCTCTGTACAACAAACAACCAAAGCAGATGTGCAACAGACAGTCAAATTGTGCAGAATGCTCTCTGTCACACAGCAGGGAAGAGTTGTAGAGGGTAATGGCTCCAGGCAGGAAGGATCTCCTGAAGCCTTCCTTCAAACGCAGCAAAACAACACACAACATAGATTTATCACTATTGATTTTTTTTCATCATCATCTTCTCCTTCTTCTTCTTTTTTTTTTTCACTACTTACATGGTGAGGCTGCTACACTGGAGTCCAGGGCACGAAGTCAAGCAACACATGATGAACTGCTGTAATACGGTTCTTTTTTTCTTTTCTTTTCTTTTTTAAGTTGGCTGGTTTGACTGTCACTCACAACAAATCTGGCCTTGTTCCATCACCTCGTTCTTCAGTCAAATGTGTCTCCCTTGATGTTCTGAACTCATTGAAGATTTAGCTGTGCAACGTTCCAGCGCTGGATGAAACTGAAAGTCTCCCCCCCCCCCGCAGGGAGCGCGGCGCCTGGCTCGGCCTGAGCGACGTCAAGTCGGCGGGCCGGCTGCGCTGGGTGAACGGCTCGGACGCCGGCGAGGGCGATGAGGGCCCACCGCCGCGCACGCCGCACGGCCATCGCCCGCGGCAACGTGTGCGTGTCCCTGGACCAGCGCGGCCAGACCAGCTCGCACCCCTGCAACGCCAAGCGCGCCTTCGTCTGCCAGTACGCCGCCCAAGGTAGAGCGTCGCGCGCCGCCTGTCGCTTCCTTTGCAAAGCAAAAGAAAGAAAGAAAATCAGCTGCAGTTGAAACGTTTGCAAACATGTTATCAGAAGGAGAAAAGATGGCAAATCCAAACACCCAATGTTGTCTTTTTTTCTTTTTTTCCGCCGAGCACAAACAAGCGAGGATGAGAAAAACGAGCAGCTTTGCGTGTTGAGAAGTTGTCCAGTTTTCAGTGTGTTGAAGCCAATTTTCTATCACAGGCGGGAAGCAGCCAGGAAGCAGGGCTGATAGGGAGCAGCCTGCGGGTCTCAGCAGAGGCTCAGGGAGGAATTCTGGGACAAAAATACTTGGAATAAATTAGTAGTCATTCATATTCACCATTCTTCTTCTCCTTCATATTAAAGAGGCACTGAGAATAAGTTCAAACTTGGTTTTCACCTCTTTTTTATCAATTATGTCATTAATTGATTACCCATTAAACCTTCCAGACTCCTTTTTTACTTTCATTTTGCACATCCACCAGGTGAAGAGTTTATCTGCAGTGAGTAATTTGTCTGAAATTGTGCGTCACCGTCTTCCCTCTCCTCTACTGGCTTCTCTTTCTTTTCATTTCGTGTCGGAGGCTCCTTGAATTGGCCGCAGTAGGAAAGACAGGAGTTGCTTTCATTTGTTCCAGTTGTACAATATGAACAATTTAAAGAGGGCCAAGCCTCGGGTCAGACTACTGAGACTACTTTGCTCGCTCCGCATGCTGTTAAAAACAACTCGCAGTTGAGTGAAAAAGAGAAAATAAAAACACTCAATGTTTCCTCCTTTGGTCCTCGTTTTCACTTTAGTTGCCTCTTTTTTCCCCCTCCTTGTCTCGCCCAGTCCGTGTGCCCGACTCGGGGGTCTTCCTGCTGGGTCCGGCTGTGTTCCCCACCTGCAGCCACCTGCACCGCGCCACTTCCGCTCCCGTCTCAGCTCCTCAGATCTCCGGCGGCGCCGTAGAGGTGAGCACAGGAATCGCAGACCAGGCCACCAGTTGCTCCGTTGTTTTCTTTATTCAACTCCCCAGTGCGTGGATTTGATTTATTTATTTTTTGGTTTATTTTTGCTCCAATCAGGTCCTGTTGTTCCCTGCGCTGAGCTTCGTCCAGTCAGGTCGTCTGTCCTCACTGGAGTTTCTGACACAGGAACTCGCAGCGCAGACGCACGTACGATTCCAGACCTACAGACCTCATTGTCACTATCCTGGCCACCACCTGCTGCTACCTGGTGAGTCAGACACACACACACACTCTCACACACTCTCACACACGCACACACAGACACACTTCCTGGTCAGCAGCTGTGAGAATAAAAGCCACCTGTCCTGACTGCTAGCCTGACTACTTGGAGTCAAGTGCAGCATCGTAAAAGGTGTGAATGAGCAGCGGAAACCAGGAATTCTCAATAATCTTCTTCTTCTCCCTTGTTTTCTGTCGGCGCTAAGTCATCCAAATCTGGTCACGCTGCTACTGTGACTTATAGCGTGCTGGTTAGAACTCACTTTATTCTTCTTCTTCATCTCCTCCAAGATAACTCTTATCACATAAACACTGACTTTATCCCCACCCTGGCACTGTGACTATATCCCAACTAGGAATGCAAATTATCCATTAATTCATTCTCCTTCCTTCTCGACCTTCTCGATCAATTAACGATTAATTGATAAGCGACAATTTTTTCCTGAGAGCCTAAATTTCACAATGAAAAATGTGTAAGGAACACATTATTTAACCCTTAAATAGTGTTGAGGGTCCAATGTGACCCATTTTTACATTAGAGAACAGTAAAAATACCCTAAACATTTATCCTCTGACTTTCAGTTGACTCCTAATGGGTCACATTTCAACTTTAAAAAAATATAAATAAAAAAAATAAAAAAGTTGTTTAAAATAACTTTTTTTTTCATTATTTTGCAATATGACATTACAGTGACAATACTGGACAGACAAACAAGGTGTAAATGACAAAGAGAACAACAAAAAAAAACACTACAAAAAACAATAACATCGTTTGTGTGTGTGTGTGTGTGTGTGTGTGTGTGTGTGTGTGTGTGTGCAGGAAAAAAACATTACAAAGTTATATTTTTATAATAAAAAAGAATAATATAAATACTAACAATATTGAATATGAATTTATTAATGTTTAAATGTAACTTGTTCTAGGTATATTATGACCTTCACAGTATCTACAGGCTCTTTCCTGCCACTACACTGTTATTATGAAATCAACTTCTACCCGTGTAAAAAATGTTCGCTTAATTGTGACTAATTTCATTTAATCGGTTTCAGTTCTTAATTGACAACCTGTGTTGATTGAGTCAATTGACAACCACCAATCGAACTTGTTTGTTGTGCTGCAGGTTGTGGGGGTCTGGCCTGCGCCGCCATGGCCGTGTGCGTCTCCGAGAACGGCAGCCGCGGGGACCCGCCCCCTTGCCCCCAGCAGGAGCAGTGGTGCCCCTTCCAGCTCAAGTGTCTGCCGCTGGCCGCACCCTGCCACCCGGCCTCCTGTCCCAACTGCACCGAGGGCCACCGCCTCCCGCAGGGGGCGTTGGTGCCGCGCTACGCACTGCAGGACGAGGTGGTCTTCACCCTGCCGGCAGGGCCAGCGGCGCACGTGGTGGTGAGAGGATTTCACTGCTTTTTGTGTGTGGTTTTGATTGAGCTCAACAAAGAAGATTTTTATTTACTTTTGAATGCGATCGAAATGTCTGGTGGTTTAGGATTAAGCCATTTTTAGACCAGTGGAAGCATCCTTGCAAAACAGGACTGTATAAAACTTGCGTATTTAGCCCTCTGTTTACAGCTAAGCTGCTAAATACTCTGGATTTTTAGCTTCCGGTAGAAACTGGTGCTTTGTTGGACCTTCCACACGTTTGGAAGGGAAAAGCTAAAAAAACAAGGCAGTCTCAGAAGGGTGTGGTCACCTACCTGGGAGAGCTATAAGTGCCCTTTGTGACATCACAAAGGGTTGAGTATTAGAGTTCATTGACAGGAAGTGGATTTTATTGAAAAAGTTAGTGATGCTAATATTGCAAAACATCAAAAAATAAAAGTTATTCCTGTTGTTGATCAAATATTTACATCCCGGTTCTTTAATATTTCAAGCCTGTTTATTTTTCTCCACAACAACAGCTACAAGATGAACTGGAGAACCTGCTGGTGTCCCGCGGCGACGTCATCGCCCTGCAGCACGACGCCGGCGCCGCCTCCCTCCTCCGCTGCCCTGCCTCCTCCTCCACCTCCTCTTCCTCTTCCTCCTCGCTCCACTCACAGTTTCGGCAGCCGGTCCTGGCTCTGAACCAATCCGAGTGGTTCTGGATCGGTGGCGGCGGCGGAAGCCCACAGGAAGCCGACCTGCCTCTGTTGCCCGACCCGGAGCTGGATGTGAAGGCGGCGGTGGGCGACGGCGACGGCCGCTGGCTGGAGGACATCGAGTGTCCTGTCAGAGTTCTCTACGTGGGACACAGTGAGACCCGGCTGCAGGGGCCGCTGCTGTCTGCAGGCCTGGCCCAGCCGGGACTCTACAGCCTGACGGTGAGAAAATCCCACTGGCCTTTCTACATGGTTAAAACTCATGTTTTATTTTCTTCTGTTTTTTTAATTAATTAATTTAAACCGCAGGTGATTTGCCTAAAATAAAATATGAAAAATGAGTTACAATGTATTATTTGAACATGCAGAACCAAAGAATGTAATTGTATTGCATAGTATTAAGAAACATACGCGAAACAGCTCTGAGCTGAGACTGAGACTGACGGTCGCTGTGAAATAGGGTCCGTCTGCAGCTCACACCGATAACCGCCCACCACTCAGCAAATTATGAATAAATAAATAATCCTGGGTCAGTGGTCTTGGCTTTAAGCAACGCTGACACGGCCAGGTGTGCGTGCGCACGCACGAGCAAAACCAGTTTAAACAGGATCAACACGGTGAGCTGGGAGTTGCGTTCCTGACGATGATCCCAACAGACTGTAATTTTTCTGCCCCTAAATAAGTTTCACTTGCAGTAACTGCGCATGTGCACAGGTGTTCCACCTTCCATTCACACTAACAAGAGAATAATAATAACAATAATAACAATGATGATAATAATAATAATAATAATAATAATAATAATAATAATAATAATAATAATAACTTCTATTTATATAGCACATTTCAGGAATCCCAAGGTCAAAGAAATATGTGAATCTCCCCCTTTTGATGTAATATGAAATCACCTTAAGTCTTGGCACCCACAATGCATCTGGGATTGGGCAACACAGTCCTGTGCTAGAAAAAGCAACTGTTTTCTTTGTGTGTATCTACTAACTGAGCATTAAAAAAAATAATAAAACCTCTCCCAGGTGACCTCGGCGGAGCCGTCCTACCCGACCTCGGCCTCCTGCCCTCTGCGGGTGGTGCCGCCGCTGGGTCTGACCATCCTCCACCCGACTCCGGTCAACGGCACCGTCTACCTGCAGCCCAACGACACAAGGCTGCTGCTCCGGGTCCAGTCCCGCTACGGCACCGAGGCCTCCTGTCACAGCGGCACCGGTGGCGGTGGTGGTAACTGCAGCGCGGCCTTCCAGCCCGGGTGCCCCCAA
Source organism: Thamnaconus septentrionalis (assembly GCA_009823395.1). Classification (NCBI taxonomy): domain Eukaryota; kingdom Metazoa; phylum Chordata; class Actinopteri; order Tetraodontiformes; family Monacanthidae; genus Thamnaconus; species Thamnaconus septentrionalis. The sequence continues at coordinate 19,142,182 of CM020501.1, forward strand.
GAGTTCTCAACCCAGCTGGCGCTCTGCCAGCCGGGGCCTAGCTCAGGCCCGGGGACAGAGGTCACCGAGCCGACCCTGTACGCCGTGGTGGACGTGGGCGCGCTGGTGAGGGAGCTGGGTGGCGGCAGCGGTGGCCCGGTGCCGGTGCAGCTAGAGGCTCGAAACAACGTGACGGAGGCCGGCGTGGCAGTGGCGGTGCAGCTGGAGGAGCCGCTGGCAGGCCTGATGGTGCAGCCGCACCCAGCACGAAGGGTCCTGATGGAGTCGGTGGTGGTGCGTGTGCGTGCGTGTGTTTGTTTGTTTTATGTCTGAATCTGTTGGTGCTTTGCGTCGTATCTCGTGTTTAGACAGTTGCCTTTCAGAAAGTTTGCTTAAAAATAAACAAATAAATGAACCAAAAAAAAGCAGATGCAGCAGTAAGCAAATGTAACTGTCTGGTGAAAGGTCCCTAGATGGGAGAAAAGAGGAGAACAAATATTGAATCATCTGTCCGTCACATTTAAGAGTGAAAGGTTTCCACTGCAACGTTAGAAATGGCAACATTCAACTTTGGTGAGACGTTTTGGTTTGATACTGACTTTGTGGCTAAAGGGAGGACGATGTTGTCGATGGAAAAAAGAAACTCGCCCGCTGCTTTTTTAATGCTGCTTCTGCACTGTCCATGCTAATCTCTGGAGCAGCAGCTCAGCCTCACACTTGCTTCTTTGTGTTTCTTCTTCGCCTCCCTCTGGGGCTCAAGGGTGACTGTCCACTTTTAGTTCCTAGCTTTGGTTGCGTATAAACTGGAAGCATGATTGGTTACAAAAGAGTGACAGAAAAACCTCAGACAGGAGTTTGGCAAATGGATGGGCGACGTATGACAGAGGTGAAATCGTCTTCAGTGGAAGATTAACTGCTGATCGTACATTTCTTACGTGTTTTAGAGCTACACAGCGTCAGTGCTCGAAGGCTCGAACCCCACCTTCAAGTGGACCGTGGACGACAAGCCCTTCTTCACCTACTACAACACCGTCCTCAACGTCATCTACCAGCACGCCGCCGTCTACAAGCTGACGGTGAGTCTCCCGTCGTTTGTGCCAGCATCTGTAGTCCAAGCAGAAACGCTGCAAAGACGCTACGCTACGTTGCTGCATTTTAATCATCATATCGCCACCGACTATTATGATATTTCATTGTATTAGTTAGACTAAACCCTATTCCTGATCATGGACACAGTTTGCATGAGTCCTCAAACTATTTAGGTATATTTGTTTGAATGGCAGGATTTGTTTTCAAAGGTGCTACATAGATACAATTAGATAGATAGATACAGAGATGGATTGAAATTGATAGATATAGATAATTAGATAGATAGATACAGAGATGGATTGAAATTGATAGATATAGATAGATGGATAGATGGATATAGGATAGATACATGGATATGGATACATGGATGTAGATATAGGATAGATGGATGAATGGATATAGATTTATAGAGATAGATAGATTTATAGATAGATGGATAGATAAATAGATACAATCGATCGATAGATAGATAGATAAATGGAATGGATGGACATATACATATATAGATACAGATACTGAAGATGGATGGATATAGATAAATGGATATAGGATTGGTAGATGGATGGATGGATGGATGATATAGATTTATAGATGTAGATGCATATATTGATAGATAGATAGATAGATAGATAGATAGATAGATAGATAGATGTAGTTGGATATAAAATAGATGGATTGGATGGATATAGATTTATAGATATAGATGGATATATTGATAGATAGATAGATAGACAGACAGACAGACAGACAGACAGATAGACAGGTACTGTGCCGTCCTCCTCTGATCACGTGTCGTCTCCCGCAGGTGACGGCCACCAACCAGGTCAGCGCCCTGACGGAGGACTTCAACGTGACGGTGGACCGGCTGCAGCCAATGGCCAACCTGAGCGTCAGGGGGGTCCCGGACGTCGTCCCCCAGGGCTCCACGCAGACCCTCACCACCTCGGTGCTGCTGGACATGTCCGTGGCCGCCACCGTCAGGTGCGAACAGGGGACAGATCAAACGTGCGGGGAAGATGAGGGGGTTGGCGACTGCAGTTACCCATCATCCTTTGTGTTTTTTGCTGGCGGTAGTCAGGCGATGACTGCAGCAGGAGCGAGTGTTGAAGTTTTGGGAAGTTTTGAGGGTTTTAACAGGTCTGATGTGCATTAGCAGTCTTCTGCGCCGTGAAATAAGGCAGGAGGAAAGGTGGAGGGAGGAGGGGGGAGGGGCCAAACTACCAGACTCGAACCAGTGCACAGCCGCAGCACTTTTCTGCTGTGTTTAAAGGTTATTTTTTTGTCAGCGTCACAGCCGACACCATGTTGGAGACTTGTCACCGAGGCAGCGTTGCACTGTGACGTTTTCGAAATGTAGAAACAATTTTGCACTTCTCACAGTCAGCGGTGCCGTTTTCACCGTTTTCCTCCTGTCCCGTGACTCTGGTCGCAGCGCTGCGGCAGAGTGCTGACTAGAATTTTCCCCTTCTGCTCCGCCGTTTATCCCAGAGCTTGCTTCTTTTTTTTTTTCTTTCTTTCTTTTTAAAAAAATTTTCCCACATTTTTTTTCCATCCTGTACTTTTTTCCCTCCCTGCCTCCTTCACTCCCCCCTTTTAAGCTTTCCAACCTCAGCACTGTGCCTCTCTCTCTCTCTCTCTCTCTCTCTCCCTCTCTCTCTCTCTCTCTTCCTCCCTCTCTCCCTCCCTCACTCCCACCATCTCGGCTCCAAACAGGCTTCAAGTTTCCACTTCCCCTCTTCGTCCAAAACCTTCTGAAACTGCTCAGAAAAGATTTCCACTGTTAAGTTAATAACACTGTGTGTGTGTGTGTGTGTGTGTGTGTGTGTGTGTGTGTGTGTGTGTCCTGCAGATGGTTTTTCGGCGACGGCGGCTACGAGGAGTTTGAGTACAAGCCCCCTTACAACCCCTCCCTCCTCAGCCTGGAGTCGCCCAATCAGATTCTCCTAAGCAACAACGTCACCTACATCTACTCCCAGCCAGGTATCCGTGTCTGGCCGATTGGGAAAAAAAGATAATTATTTTCCCCCTAAATTAACCACGTTCCCCCTCTCTTTCTTTCTCTCTTTTTCACCTGCCCCTCCCAGGGATCTACCCGGCTGTGGTGTCGGTGTCCAACCGCTACGAGAACCTGAGCCGCAGCATCCACATGAGCGTCTACAGCATCCTGACCCGCGTCGACATCCAGACGGAGCCGCAGCTGCTGCTGGCCGGCAAGAAGGCCGACTTCGAGGCCCACCCGCTGCCCTCGCCCTACGGCATCCACTACGAGTGGAGCTTCGAGGACGGCTCGGACCCCCTGCCTCCTCCGCAGGGCCGGCGGGTGGAGCACACCTTCGGGCGCAGCGGCCTTGCCCGGGTCTGCGTCTCCGTCAACAACACCATCAGCAAGGCAGCCACCTGCGCCGACCTCTTTGTCTACGAGGAGATCGAGCGGCTGGTGGCCGAGAGCTCCGCCCCCACCGAGCTGCACGCAGCCACCGTCGTGCGGGCGCGGCTGGGCGCCGGCAACAACGTCACCTGGACCTTCGCCATGGACGACGGCCGCGTCTACTCGGGCGCCGAGCCCAACGTGTCGCACACGTACGGCCGCGAGGGCAACTACACCGTCAAC
>CM020501.1:19150860-19303360 GCA_009823395.1 Thamnaconus septentrionalis
CTTTCACTCACCCTGCGATAAAACCTGGATACCTCGTCCACCTTCTTCTTCTTCTTCTTTGGTTCATTTGAAGATGCGAGTGTTCACCCTGAATACGAAACATGCTGTCAAGGATCTGGCTTGTCCACACCAGGCTTCCTTAGGAATATGGTGGTGCAAGATGGCAGCTAACTGGTAGAAAGATCCTTGATCTATGTATATTTATTAGGGCTGTCAATGTTAATGTGTTAATAATGCGTTGACTCAAACTCCTTTTAACGGCACTAATTTCTTTTACGCGCGATTAACGCCTGGTTCACACCGGAGGTGGAAGCGGCGTGAAGATTGCGCGCGAGCCGCAGCCCCACAATTTGTGATTAATCGTGAGTTAACTCAGGACACTATGCGATTAATTGCAATTAAAAAATTTAATCGACTGACAGCCTTGTATATATCTATGTATGAGAACCGTTCCTTGGGTAGGAAAATAAAATTACTTTTATTGTACTGTGAGTATACACTTTGATCAATGTATTTATTGCCAGTATATTAAGCTTTTAGCAATAGAAAAATCATAGAGCAGGCCAAATTTTATACACTGGACCTTTAAATGTATTGACTGTAGGGATAATAGCACCTGGGAGCTCAGCAGCTGTTTGTTTTATTTTTTTCAGGTGAACTGCAGCAACCTGGTTAGCTGGGTGGTGGCCCACGCCGAGGTGAACATCAGCGTGTTGGAGTGCGAGGAGCCGGAGGTGCAGGTCCAGGCGCCCCGTCTGGCCATCTGGCGCTTCCAGTCCACCCAGGTGGAGGCCAGCGTGGATCTGAAGGGCTGCGTGCGCTACGGGGCCCAGTACCTCTGGCAGATCCTCGCGGCGGAGCACTGCGTTACGGCCGGGGGGCTGACCCAGTCTGCCCCGGTGGTCCCTCTGCCGCCGGAGGTGGACGTGCAGCGGCTGCAGCTGTCGCTGCCAAAGATGGTCCTGCCGGCGGGGAAGTACACGCTGGTCTTCTCACTGTCCTATGAGAACGTGCCGCTGAGGAAGGCCACTTGTCTGCAGCTCACCGTCATGGCCGCACGGTCAGTTCGTCAGTGTTGTAGTTCATACTCACAGACTGATTCAGCCTCACAGTGTTCTGGTTCAGTCACAGTGTTCTGGTTCAGTCACAGTGTTCTGGTTCAGTCACAGTGTTCTGATTCAGTCAGTCACAGTGATCTGGTTCAGTCAGTTAGTGATTTGAATCAGTCAGCCACAGTGATCTGATTCAGTCTCACAGTGATATGGTTCAGTCTCAAAGTGATTTGATTCAGTCTCACAGTGATATGGTTCAGTCTCACAGTAATGTGATTCAGTTTCACAGTGTTCTGATTTAGTCTCAAAGTGATTTGATTCAGTCTCACCTTGATCTGATTCAGTCTTGCAGTGATTTGGTTCAGTCTCACCTTGATCTGATTCAGTCTCACAGCGATTTGATTCAGTCTCACAGTGATCTGATTCAGTCTCACAGTGATCTGATTCAGTCTCACAGTGATCTGATTCAGTCTCACAGTGATCTGATTCAGTCTCACAGTGATCTGATTCAGTCTCACAGTGATATGGTTCAGTCTCACAGTGATTTTATTCAGTCTCACAATGATCTGGTTCAGTTTTCAGTGATCTGATTCAGTCTTGCGGTGATCTGGTTCAGTCTCACAGTGATATGGTTCAGTCTCACAGTGATCTGATTCAGTCACAGTGTTCTAGCTCCTTCTCTTCCTTCTTTATCATCTTTGTTGGTTTTAAATGGCAGTCTGCATGTTCCAAGTGGACCAGTCTAATTATTTTCTACCAGTTTATCTACCAGCAGCAAATTAAAATGTTCCATCCAGTTGTGATGAAACCGCTGCTGCGGTATCGTCCAGTCCACCTTTCAGCAGCAACAAGGCTGCACAGTCACTTCCCTCCCTTTCCTCTGCGCTAACTACCGTGGGTGACTGTTTTCCTGCGACCAGGCTGATGCCCATCATAGAGGGAGGCACCTACCGGGAGTGGCCCAGTACTCAGGACCTGAAGCTGAACGCCGAGCAGTCCTACGATCCCAACATGGACCTGGAGAACCAGTCGCTCCTCGACTACGAGTGGGTGTGCGAAAGCACGTCAAAGGTGAGCAGGTGGCTTGTGTGCTAACCTAAAGGTTGTTTCCTGGCTGCCCAGCAGCTGAATAGTTAGTTGTGGTCATTTGGTTTGTCTTGCTAAATGTCTTCATCAGCCGTTGATATTATGTGAAGTTTTTAGCCCCTGCGGTCCGACGGGATTACGCTTCATTTTGTTTCCAATATTTTGCACGCACAGGACTGCGCTAGTGTTGAGTAGTCACACTGAGCTCAGCGCTGAAGCATTTTGTTGGTCCTTTTATTAAAAAAAATCATGAAGCAGTTTTAGAGGACAGACCGAACAATTATGTAACGTCTCTTCTGGTCCTCAGTGCCATAGCTGCAAAACTGTGTGTGTGTGTGTGTGTGCGTGTGCGTGTCAGTTAGCATTTTCTCACACCATTCGCAGCTTCCAAGGTTGGGTGGGACTCGTTCTTCCTGAGCAGTTTAAGACCACATATATAGACTCAATAGGATGGGTGTTTCCTTTTAGAACTCTGTGTGTGTGTGTGTGTGTGTGTGTGTGTGTGTGTGTGTGTGTGTGTGTGTGTGTGTGTGTGTGTGTGTGTGTGTGTGCACTGGCGCCGGCAGTGCAGAGATAAACTCAACATTCCATAGCTGCTGCTTTTTTCTCCCCACCCTGACAATTATGCACATGCAAGAGACGACATGTGCTCGCATGGCACAGCTCTATTGTACACACAGACCCGCTCTCATACACACATGCGTACAAACAGAGAGGCGCAGCTCAATTGAACAAATGATGGACACAAAGGACATTTGGGTCACATGTAGTCAGACAGATTGTCAGGGACAAGGACAGCAAGCAAAGGCAGTAGCTGGTCTTTGTGTTCTGGCCTTGGATTATATGTATGATTGTATGTATTGTATGTATGTGTATGTGTGTGTGTGTGTGTGTGTGTGTGTGTGTGTGTGTGTGTGTGTGTGTGTGTGTGTGTGTGTTGAAAGGGAGTTGGTGTGGAGGTGGACGCAGCCTTCAACGTTGAGAAAGTATGGAAAAGTGGCCAGTGAAGCAGTGATGTCCAGTATCTAATCTAAACATATAATATATAAAAGAAATTCTCAGTTTTACATTTACATTTACATTTACATTTTACAATAGCGCCAAAAACGGTGATTCCGATCCACAGAGGGGACGCAAACGTGAAAATCGGGGGGGAAATGCGCTGAGGCGCAGGTAGCAGCAGGGCTGCACCAGACTCATTTGAATGTATTTAAATGAGTCATTACGCGCAAAAGGACACACCCCCTTCTATGCAAATAAGCCTCATTCAAACAAGCCAGTTTCATTCAAACAGCTGTCAAAGTGTTTCTGGCTTCTGAGTGAAACTTTCTCTCTGAAAAGCCTTGGACTTATATTTCTATTCCATTATGGCAGCACTCTTGGTAAGACGGAGGAGGCATCGTAATGCCAGGCGCGCACAGGAGCGCGTTTATCGTAGCAGAGTTTCGCTGTTTGACCTCCGAGAACGGGAAATTTTGCTTTAATTTTGTTGCATGTCTACTTGCTTCAGCAGCGAGGGCGGCCAGCTCACGATCCAAAAAATTTTTCTTTTCTTTTCCATGCATCCATGAACACAAACCAAACACATGCACTCATGAACAACCTTTGGCGCAAACTGCTCTCAGGTTGCCAGACCGCAACATTCGCACCTGTTTCAGGTGCCGCATTTGCGGGAGTGTTTGCGCCTGCATGTCATTAGCGCAAAAACCTTTGTGGATACCCGCATCTGTGGCGCAGATTGCAGCCGCAATCTCGCCGCAAAAGCGCCGCATTTTACCGCTGCGCGCCCTTCTTTGAGGATCTGCCCCCCATAGTTCTGTCATAGCTCAGTGAGGTAGTGACCGGGTCACATGACAGGAAACCTGAAAAACAAATTAAAAAATCTTCCATAAATTTTCCATGTGACTGTAAAAAAAAAAAAAAAAAAAAAGGAATATTCATTTAAATGCATCAACAAAAGATGTTTATATTTGTCCGGAGTAGCAGCACAATTCAGCATCACTGGATCAGATGACGCTTGAACTGCTTGAACTTCCTGCCCCACAGGGTCCCGACCACCGCAACACCATGAACTTCGGCATGGGCTCCAGCGATCCCGTGCTGGGAATCTCCCGCAAGGAGCTGGAGCCGGGCGTGGAGTACACCTTCAGACTGACCATCAGCAAGGACGGCATGGCGCCCGAGTCCACCACGCAGACGGTCAGTACCAGGTTCTTGCACCACGGGCCTGATCCGGTCCGGTCTGATGGACTGATTTTATGTTTTTTTTCTACGTCTGTTTGTGTATGTTTTTGGGCGGGGGGGGGGGCGACAGGTGCTGGTGCGGAGCGCTCACATTCCCATGGTGTCCCTGGAGTGCGTGTCCTGCAAGGCCCAGTCCCTGTACGAGGTCAGCTACAACTCCTACGTCTACCTGAGGGGGAGCTGCAGCAACTGCCTGGGCGCTCCGCGAGGGGTAAACACGCACACACGCACACACGCACACACACACACACACACACACACACGCGCGCGCGCCGCAAACGCACACGCCAGCGTTAACGTGCAAATCTCACCAGATGCAGCAGCACCAGCCGTTTCGGACAATTTGAAAGACAAAGTGCGTGTTGAGTCGCTGCTTCTGCTGCTGCTGCTGCTGCTGCTGCTGCTGCGTCCGCGTCCAATTTCAGATAGCAGCTGACTGCTGCGCTCCGAGGCGGCCCGGTTTGTACTTGCAAACGCCACATCTGTTTCCATTCTGCGACGGTTTTCAACTTTCGGTGCTGGCCTTTTTTTTTTTTTCCTCCCGTATCGGATTTCACGCGGCCCTTCTTTTGGAAAGAAAGTTTTGAGAGAAGCGAGGGAGCAGCTGCTGCAGCGGCTGCAGCCCAGTTTCCATCAACAACAACTTTGTTTCTCTTTGGGTTGTTTTATTTCCTCCGCCGAAGCCGCAGGCTGCCGAGCACTTTGCAACAGATGGGAGGAGCTGGTGATTTTGTTTTGGCCGTGCGTCTAATTCTAATTCCAATTCACGTGCAGGACCAAATTTCCTTTTTGCCGTGCGGATACAAGAAGGAGTTGAGGAGCTTCGGCCTCAGCTTCTGGGAAGTTCTGGGCAGCTCTGAGATTCTGTGGAGCCTTTTTGACTTCAAATCAAATCTAAATGAGAGTGGGCAAAAGCAGCGGAGGGCAGTTTCTGGGAATAAACGATACAAAGCCACTGGGGTTTGAATTAGGATTTTATATCTAAATGGCCGGCATCATAGAATTTTTACAGTAACAGTCATAGACGGGCCTGACGCACTTTGGGAGACTCGGATCTCTGGACTTAATTTTCCAGCAGTGACTCAAGACACACTCGGCATATTTTTTTGAAGTGCCTTTGTGAATGATGTGCTTCTTTTGTATTTAAAATCAATAAATAAACTGGTTGTATTTGGTGTCATTTCAGATTGTTCTTGCTGCTCTTTCTGTCTTTACTGTGTGAACGTCAGCATTGCCGCTTTTGTCTTTCCACTGCACATCCAGCATGAGCATGTGACGAATAAAGTTCTTGAATCTTGAATTTTGAATTTTGAAATGTGTGTCACAAGACCAGGGAGGAAAAAAAAATTCTTAGTGAGGTGATATGATGCTCTTCTGACTCCAGTCGGTTTATTCAGGCCCACATGTTTCCAGGATCACTGAAACTCTGTGTGTGTGTGTGTGTGTGTGTGTGTGTGTGTGTGTGTGTGTGTGTGTGTGTGTGTGTGTGTGTGTGTGTGTGTCTGCCTTGCAGCGCTGGAGTGCTGTGACCCTCCAGAACAACACACTGGTCCTGGACTCGTCCTCCACCACCACCGGCAGCAACGGCATGAACCTGGTGCTGCGGCGGGGGGCGCTGCACCACCACGACTCCTACGTCTTCACGCTGCACGTGACCGACGACAGCCTGGATGACGAGGGCGCCGCCTCCATCACCCTGGAGCACAACACACCGCCGTCGGGCGGCCAGTGTCACCTGAGCGGCGGCGGCGAGGCCGGCCTGGACTTTGACGAGCGGGACGGCGAGGTGTGGAGGATAAAGACGCTGGTGGACCGCGTGCAGTTCAACTGCTCAGGTGAGGAACGGAGGAAGGAAGGAGGGTGACAAGGGAAGAAGTAAGGTGAGGAGAGACGGAAGGAAGAATGGTGAAGAGGGAAGGATGGAGAGAAGAAGGAAGGAAGGTGAAAAGGAAGGAAGAAAGGAGAGGAAGGAAGGATAGTGAGGAGAGAAGGAAGGAGAGGAGGAAGGATGGAATGTGAGGAGGTAAGGAAGTAGAAGAGAGGGACAAGGAAGAAGAGATAAGGTAAGGAAGAAAGGAGAGGAGGGAAGAAACGTGAGGAGAGAGGGAAGGAGATGAAGGTGAAGAGGGAAGGAAGGAGGAAGGTGAAGAAGGAAGAGTGAAGAGAGGGACGTAAGGTAAGGAAGAAAGGAAGGAGGGAAGAAAGGTGAGGAGAGGAAGAGATAGTGAAGAGGGAAGGAAGGAGGAAGGTGAGGAAGGAAGGATAGTGAGGAAGGAAGGGGAAGAGAGGGACGAAGAGATAAGGTAAGGAAGAAAGGAGAGGAGGGAAGAAAGGTGAGGAGAGAGGGAAGGAGATGAAGGTGAGGAAGAAGGAAGGAAGGTGACGCGTGAAGGAAGGTAAGAAGGTGAAAAGGACAGAAGGAAGGATGGTAAGGAGAAGAGGAAGGAAGGGGGAAGGAAGAAAGGAGCGAAGGGAAGGAAGGAAGGAAGGTGAGTAGGGAGGGAAGGAAGGAAGGAAGGATTGCACTCTGCTTCAAGGTTCCACGCCAGGCAATATTCACAGCACCCATATTTTATAACTATAATTAATCCATCCAGTCAGTGAACACCCTTTGTGATTTCACAAGGTGCACTGTTTCCTCAACCCTGCCCTCTGAGCCCCTTTCAAAGGACTGAAATGCCGCATCAGTTTTGGCCGTATTCTTCACCCCAGTGTTTTTAGCAGGGGGCTGCAAACAGAGGGCTACGCATGCTGTTTGCTGGAGGTCTGAATGAGATTTCTTGCAGATTCATTGTACAAAACTACTTTCTTAGAATCCTTAGAAACTTTTAGCTTTTTCCTCTTATTTTTTTTTATACCTTTTGGCCCATTTTGTCTCTAATAAAGGTCTCACTTGTAGCCCTCATGTGATTTTTCTTTTTAATTATTATTATTTTTATCTCGTGGCTCCCCAGGTTACAGAGACGTGGGGGTGTCGGAGACCCCGCTGCTCTACAGCCTGATGGTGTCGCGCTGCAGGGAGGACTACTGCGAGGAGTTCTGCGTGTACAAAGGCAGCAGCCCGGAGCACTCGGCCTTCCTGCCGCCGGGCTTCAGCTCGTCTCAGCACCGCGTCAACGTCTCCATCACGGTGGAGGACCACCAGGGGGCCGCGGCCCCCGCGCTCAACAGGTAAACATGCTCTCTCGTCCTTCGGTTTAGCCGAGTAGCCCAGTGCAGCCTCTGTTTTTGAGGTCGACTGATCTTCCTGCCAACAACAGCCTAGTTTAATTTGGAGCTTTCTCATTAGACCTGGCCTGTTGTTGAGCAATCACCAGTTCATGAATGGCTGCAGCAGTGGCGCCCATCCAGTTCTGATGCTGGAGATACAACATGCATTCACTTCCTGTCACTGTGTATCTCCACACTGGCAGTCTCAGGGTGCTGGATCCTGTCCCAGCTGTGTTGGGGTGAAGGTGGGGTCGCACCCTGAACAGGTTCATTACACAGAGAGACAAACAATCACTCAGACCTCTTACGGTACCATTTATAGCTGCCAACCAGCCTAATGTGTGTGTCTGTGCACTTGGCGGGGGAGGGAAAGCCGGAGGACCTGGAGAGAAGCCAGTACCGACCACTGCAGCGTGTCTGTGTAACGTTTTGCAGGCACTGTTATAAATTTTGAAGAGAAAAGCTGGGTTAAATAAAGCAGACCGTTTCTGTGGAAATGAATACGACAGAAAAAAAAAGACCCCAATTGGAATAAAACCTGAACCAAAAACCTTGTAACCACACTGCAAAAGCCTTCGATAAAGTCTTGCGTGAGAACCAAAGTCCTTCATCAGGATCATCAGAGAGTTTGACATGTGCACGTTGGCGACTTCCAGTCTTACGTAATGTGTGTGTGTGTGTCGGGGAAACTCAAGTGAAACAGACGATGGGACGTAGTGGCACGTTTGCTGAGAGAACTGGGTGCTCTCTGTTCGCAGGACCATTGAGGTGTCGCTGCCAGATCCTCCGGCCGAGTACAGCAGCCTCCCCCACTGGCTCTGCGAGCTGACAGACACCAAGCTGAGGAAGCTGCTGGAGCAGGGGGACTCCCAGAGGGTCCGCGAGTTATCGCTGGCTCTCATCACCGTCCTCAACGAGGTAGAAACTCCACTAACAGTCCAGTGGCCTTTTCCTTTAGCTGCGTGTGTGTGTGTGTGTGTGTGTGTGTGTGTGTGTGTGTGTGTGTGTGTGTGTGTGTGTGTGTGTGTGTGTGTGTGTGTGTGTGTGTGTGTGTGTGCGTGTGTGTGTGTGTGTGCGAACAATACATATGCACATATATATGCACGTGTGTGTATGTTTATATATGTGTGTATATATATCTTTATACGTGTAGATATTTATATTTTTGTATATGTACTGTATATATTTATATTTATGTATATACATGTATATATATTTGTATTTATGTATATACACTGTATATGTATACATATGTGTGTGTGTTTATTTGTACATATACATCTGTCAATGGGAAAATTATGATATCTGGTCTGGAGGAAAAGCTTTGGTGGTCAGATTTGAGGAGAGGGAGGAGATGGAAGGATGGAGTGAATGAGGATGAAAAGATTGGGGGGTGTAGCGGACAATTGTTGAGGGTATGATAGAATTGAGCAATGAAGGGATGGAGGGATGGATTGAGGCACTAGGAGTGACAGGAAATGCAATGCGAGATGAAAAGAAGACAGATGTTAGGAGAAGGGATGTTGGAATGAGAGATGAAAGGATGAGGGAGAAGTGGAGGAAACACCTGGGAGATGAGACTGGAAGTGATGACGGGACTGTTCAGTCAGGGTGGGAGGAGTGACCAGGGGTTGGGCATAGCTCTGCTGGGGCAGTCCACCCAGTAAAACCCACTGGTGTGTCTTGTCTGTCGCCGCCGCCCTCCAGTACGAGCAGACCAGGGAGTCGGTGCTGGTGTCCCGGAAGGAGCGTGGCTACAGGGTGGGGGTGCGCAGCAACATCACCAAGGCTCTGACCGCCCTGGACCTGAGCACCGTCAACGACATCCAGCAGACCTCGGCCGCTCTGGCCCAGTGCACGGTGAGCGACCGGAAGGTGTGTGTGTGTGTTTGTGTGTGTGTGTAGTGGGGAGGGTGGATGTGGTGGAGGGAAAAAAACCCACCTGTGTTGGTTGTTTACCAGGCGGTGAGCCGGGAGTTCATCTGCGAGGAGTGTCAGAACAGCACACTGAACAAGCTGGAGTCCATGCTGGAGATCCTGCAGACCGACACCAAGCAGGGCACCGTCACCCCCACTGAGATCGGCGACAACATCCTCAACATCATGGGTGAGACCAGCCGTCCCCCTTACGCGCCCCCACCTGTCCCCACCTGCCCCCGTTGCCCTCTCTCTCCACGGCTACATCATTTCATTCCACGCGGCGGAGACTTAAAAGCTTCTGGGGTCGTTCTTCAGATGTTTTTCCTGACCTTTTCCAAGAAATTGCACTGGTTTTTGTTGCAATGAATTTGCAGGAGCAATTGAAAGTTGCGATAAACAGTTGAGATTTTTTTTTTTTTACTCAGCGTAATTATAATTGAGTCATTTGCTGCAGAGTCGGTCATTCGTGAACAACTCCGAAAGAAAAAAGAAAAACCTGACAAGCACGGCAAAAAAAAGCTCACCATGCCTTGCAAATGTGGATTACACATTTTCATTCTAATAAAATGTTCTATGTCTATTGTCTTTCACCCGCTAGCTACTGAATGACACTTGAAATTGCCCTTGTGGGGATGAATAAAGTATCTTCAGTTCAGTTTTAGTTCAAACTTTAGCAAAGTTTGAATTTACCGTTGCGAGTCTCTCAACCTTCACTTTGTGAAGTGCCTTCAAAAAAAAATCCCAGACGTGCTTCTGAAAGTCCCTCTCAACCTGAAGTGACTCTTCCTCCGCAGGAGACCTGATCCACCAGGTCAGCCAATCGGCTTCCCAGCTGCCGTACGTCGACGCCCCCTCGCCGTCCTCCACCCCCTGGAAGGACCCCGGCGGCGGACTCACGCTGGACCCCTCCCCCTCCTTGGCCGAGCACCACCCGCTGAGGGTGGCGGCCAAGGCCTACAGCCTGTCCTCGGTCCTCATGCTCATCCTCATGCACGCCCGCGTGCTCAACGAGGAGCCGCTGGTGCTGCGCGGCACCGAGATCGCCGCCACGGGGAAGCTGGCCGACCCGCAGAGCCTCCTGTGCTACGACGGCAACGACAGTCCAGGTGGGCTCACGGCCGCCGGCCGCTGACGGGGCTCCTCGGCGCCGCGGGAACGTCGGGGTGGAGTTAACGGAGGTCTGTTTTCCTTCCAGAGTGTCAGCTGTTCTCCATTCCCCGGGCGTTCAACAACAGCCTGGGCAGGGCGGCGGCGGGAAACAGCATCATGCAGCTGCTCTTCCAGGTAACTAGAGAAACAAGTCAAATATTTTCTCCTCCCCCGAAGCCAAGAACCTTCTCAGAACCTGGAGGTTTTTCCAGCTTTGTTCTGCAGCTGGATTCGCTTAATTTTTTTTTTAGCAATACAACTAACTAACTGGTATGGTAGTGCATTGCAATAAAATCTGGCAGATTTGTCTTGTGCATTTGTTTATGCTCTGCATCGTAATTACAAGATAAGCAGCAATTCATTTGTTCATTTTGTGTTTGCAATGTGCTTCCGTAAACGGAGACTAACCTCAGAAAGTGTTTTCACCTGGTCCTTAAATTCAAATGGATTCACTTCACCAGTCACCTCTCATTTCAGTCGTGGCTAAACTAAAACCAGGAAGCTGAGACGCAGGAAGTGAGAGGGACCCTAGCTGTTGCTAACGAGATTAGCATTAGTGTTAACTAGTGTAAACACGCAGCTAAAGTCGCCTCTCGAACTGCAGCTAAGCTTTAGCTTCCTCCTACTCCCTTTTTGAACTTGAAGACAGTCATTAGCAGTAGCTAATATCCTTCATGATTGATCTGTGTAAAGTACGACTCATTCATTCATTCATAGCTACATGGCTAGCACAGCAGCGAGACATCTGATTGGTCCGATTCATTGTTAGCAAGTTTTCCCTCCCTTTTCCAAATACCTTCTATACACTCTGCCTTCACCAGATGGTTATGTGGGATAAATCACATCACATTGATCCCCGTTGGCTGATTCCTCCCCTCCCCTCCCCCAGGTGGAGTCCAACCCCTTCCCCTTCAACTATGTGGCCAACTACACCGTCTCCACCGAGGTGGTGTCCATGGAGTTCCGCACCGAGAACGGCACGCACATCCCCATCTCCGGCCTCAACGACAGCCTCGCCATCACCGTCGCCGTCAGCAACTTCACCGGCGGCGGTGCTGGGTCCGAACCAGGGCCGAGGGTTCCGGCGGCGTGGGAGGAGTCCCGGTGGGCGGAGCCGTCAATATCAGCCAGTGTGAGTCGGTCATCGTGAGGGTCAGCGCCGGCAACAGCAACAGGCAGGCTGGACTGTCGGTGCAGCTCAACTTCACCATGCTGGAGGGTGAGACGTCCTAGTTGTTGTTCATTTGTGCGTGTTTGTGTGTCTGTGTCGTGTTGCGTTGGATTGCATCTCAGACTTTCAACGTCCTCGTTTTATGGCCAGACTTTAATATTCACAACTCACAACTGTTTAAAGTCCTGCATTTTGTAAAAAGTGTAGCTCTGCCAGAGCACAGACAACACTTCCTGTCTTCCCATAATACTTTGCTATGCTACTCAACCTGTAGCAGTAGTTTGATGTTGTTGTTGTTTCAATTCAGATTTCAATATTTAGTCTAGACCAGGGGTGGGCAAACTTTTTGACTGGTGCAGGAGCAGATGGATGAAGTGTTTTGGTGACCCAGCTCTTTGGAGAAAAAAATGCATCATGGGATATGAAGAAAACACAAACTTTAACGTCAATTGAAAATGAACAAACAGACGTTACGTTAAATATTTATCTTTGGAGCCCCCCGGTATTTAGCTCTTTATTGAAATGGCTATTAAAACACTGAAAAAAATGAAATACTGCTATTTTATTACTTATTTACTATTAAAAAAAAATTCTTCAAATTCGGCGGGGCGGATTAATAAACTGAACGGGCCGCATATGGCCCCCGGGCCTTAGTTTGCCCATGCCTGGTCTAGAGCTACACAGCTAAACATGCAACAGACCGACAAAGGAGAAACATCAACTTAAATATAAGCGCGTGTGCAACCTTTTGCAGCACCATGTCTCAAAGTCTGTAATCGTGACTCCCTGCTGTCCTCCTGCAGACGTGGGACAGACGGACGAGGGCGGAGAGCAGGTGGAGGAGCCGTACATCACTGCCTACCTCCACTCGCACCCAAAGCCCAACGAGTTCAACTGCACGGAGCAGAAGCGGATCGCGCTCAACGCCACCAGGGGGCCGGACCGGGACCACAGGAAGTACACCTTCTTCCTGTCGCCGGAGTGAGTCCTCGCTAGCAGCTGCAGTGGCTTCAGGCGGGAGTGAAGGAAGGTCTCACATTCCCCTGTGTCTCGTCTCCCAGGTCCTACGACACCACGCTGGATTATTTCATCAACGTGAGCGCCAGCTGCGGCCGGCGCTCCCGGCCCGCCGCCGTGGTCCGGCTGGAGGTGGGCGTGTTCGCCTCGCTGTGCCAGTACTTCAGCGAGAGCGAGCAGCAGTGGCGCACGGACGGCATGGTGCCGCTGGCCGAGACCAACGCCAGCCGGGCCGTGTGCCGCACCAGGCACCTCACCGCCTTCGGCGCCGGCATGATCGTCCCGCCTGGTGCCGTCAGCTTCATAATGCCGGTCAGGAAAAGAAAAGAAGAAGAAAATTACAACTGATAGAAACACTTCGCAGCTAACGCTAACGTTCTCTCCTGCAGGAGCGCGGCGGTGTTCGCAGCCTGGTGGTTCTGCTGGTGGTCCTGCTGGGTCTGCTGAGCTACGTGGTGGCCGCTGCCATCCTGCACAAGCTGGACCAGCTGGAGCTCCGCCGGGCCGCCGTGGTGCCGCTCTGCGGCCAGGACGGACTCTTCAAGTACGAGGTCCAGGTGAAGACGGGCTGGAGCCACGGAGCCGGTGAGTCACAGGGGTCAACGCACACACGAGTCGACCAGCAGGACTGAAGGGGGCTGAGTGTGAATAGACTTGACGATTGTTAAAGGTGCACATATTAAAGGGCCAGTGTGTCAAATTTCTCATGTTCTTTATATACGAGAACTGCTTCAGGGTAGAAAAAACAAATGACTTCTATTGTACTGTGAGTATACAATTTTATTAATGTATTTATAGGCATTATAGCTTTTACCAATATAAAAATCACAAATCAAACTAAATTTTGCATGGAAAATATGCAGGATTGTAGCCAGTCAGAGTAATTTCCATCCTTGGTCCCTGAGCAAACATACAGTCAACAAATGAAGTAGAAGTACAGTAAGCAGGCTACCGGCAGACCAAGTTACACATAAGAAATGGAGTGATCATGAGAAACTGGATTATTGAAGTGCATTAGTGCTCAGGTAAATGAGAAGAACAACTCATGGTACATTCTATACAATGGTATATTCTGTAATTAGTTTACATTTATTGGTTGAAATAATAATCAAGTGTGTGTGTGTGTGTGTGTGTGTGTGTGTGTGTGTGTGCACGCTCAGGCACCACGGCTCACGTCGGGATCTGCCTGTACGGGCGCGAGAGCCGCAGCGGCCACCGTCACCTGGACAGCAGGGGGGCGTTTGCCCGCAACTCGCTGGACATCTTCTACGTGGCCACCGACACCAACCTGGGCAACATCTGGCAAGTGCGGATTTGGCACGACAACAAAGGTGGGTGTGGTTGTGGGTGCGACCGCGGCACGTCTCTGGCTCGCCTAGAGCTCCGTTAACGTGGGCATGGTTCCGCAGGTTTGTCCCCGGCGTGGCTGCTGCAGTACGTCCTCATCAAGGACCTGCAGACAGGAAGCAGCTACTACTTCCTGGTGGAGGAGTGGCTGTCGGTCGACAACGACAGGACCGAGGGGCAGGTGGAGGTGAAGGTGGAGGCCTCAGGTGAGAGAGGAGGGATTTTTCCGCTTTTTTTCCTGCTGTGTCAGTGTTTCTCAACTGGTGGGTTGCGACCCAAAAGCGGGTCGCGGGGGTGTTTTGATTGGGTCACGGCTTTGTGGTCATTTTTTTTTTTTTAAAGGGGGGGCGTCGAGGATTTTCAATTATACATTTTCATAGAGAAAATGTATAATGACATTTATATTGCAAAAAAAATATTGGAAAATTTTGAGTCCCAACTTCTTTATAAGACTCCGCCAGTTGAGAACCACTGGGCTACATGGTTGGACGGTGCCTTGTAAACCCCGCCCCCCACTTCCTGTTTCCCTTCAGAGGAGGCTGAACTCCTCCGGCTGCCGCGCCTTCTTTGGTGTGAGCTGCAGAGGGCGCTGTGCGAGAGCCACCTGTGGCTGTCGCTGTTCGAGAGGCCGCCCCGCAGTCCCTTCACCCGCCTGCAGAGGGCGACGTGCAGCGCCCTCCTGCTGCAGCTCGTCATGGTGGCCAACACGTTGTGGTACAGCATCGTGGTGGACAAGAGACACGGGTAACGGGATACTTTCTTCTTCCCGTCCAACAATAGAGTAGCTAAAAGTGTCGCTAAGTTCCGAATTCTTACACCTCCATTGTTACGTTTCAATGAAATATGAAGTATTAAGAAATATGTGATCTTGTGTTTTTTTGTTTGTTCCTCTGCAGGCCCGGGCCGTGTCCAAGGTGGCCTCACTCAGCGGAGAGACGGTGGCAGTGGGCGTGGTCACCTGCCTCGTCGTCTACCCTCTCTACCTGCTGGCCTTCACGCTGTTCAGAATGAGCCGCAGCAAGGTGGCGCTAAACTCTTCACAATGACTGTTTGTCTTTCCAGTATCTACCGAGGGTCGAATGTGACGGTAAATTGTGTGTGTGTGTGTGTGTGTGTGTGTGTGTGTGTGTTCCTGAATCAGTGTGTGTCGGTGGAGCAGGTGCCTCCGCAGGTGGACCAAGAGTCGGTGGAGATCGACGACTTCCTGGACAACTCCATGGCCGGAAGCTCTTTCCTCTTCTTCAACGGCGAGGTACAGCCTGGTGGGGGCGGCAGAGGGCACAGTCTGAGTCTGTTTGATACCCTGGCGGGGGTTTTACAAAGCGATAAAAGAGGAAAGATAAGAATGTGTCAGGCATGAGACAAGATCAGCGTCTCACACTTGTTTTTTTTTTTTTCTTTCTGTCGGTGTCCCAGACCAACTCGGAGGAAACCAACGTGGACTTGCCCACTCCGTCCACCAAGAGGTGAGACGGTTTCAGTTTTTAGAAGTTATGAGACTTAAGTTAGGTTGTCTTTTGGTCTAAATCTCCGAAGTCTTGCACGTAAAAATGTCAGTGAAGCAAAAACTTCTGCCTCAGTTTTCTAGTATTGTAGCCGTTTAGGCTATAATATTTCACTGTGAAGAAAAATAAATTATTCATATGACTCCAGTTTACAATCTGTTTTAACTTTAGTTTTAACTATTTTAGCTTTTGGCTAAAACTGATCCTTTGTTGGATATTCCACACGTTTGCAAGGATCGAGGTTTTCAATTCATCACAAAGTCATATCGCAACCCTTTGTGACATCACAAAGGGCGTCACGCCAGAAATTAAGGATTATTGTTTGAAAATAGTAAGTGGGACCTTTAGAAAGAAACCTTCAAAGCAGCAAATATGTGAGTCAGACTGGATTTCACTGCGGACGCGGTTGCCCCGTTGTCTCTCTAAACCCTAACACCAATGTGTGTGTGTGTGTCAGCATGGAGAGCTGGGTTTCGGCCGAGGACGACATGGAGGACCGGGATTGGCCGGAGCTGCTGAGCGACACGTCGGTGGTGGGGGGGGCGGGGCACGGCATGGGGCTGCCCAGGCTGAAGAGGGGTCAGGGCAGCCGGCACCTGGGCGTGGACATGACCTTTAACCCGGACAGCGAGGAAGGGGCGGAGCACGGCAAGTGTTTCACCTCCTCAGGTGGGTGTTTGAACACTCGAGGTGTTTTATGTTGTGTAGCTGGAAGTGAGCAATTCCAACTTTTTTTCCTTTTGTGTTGTTTCTTACTGTGCAGACGAAGATCTGATCAAACACATCCTGACCGACGGACAGAACTTCTTCCCCCAGGCAGACGACAGCGAGATGGTCGACCTGTGAGTTTGATCCCGCAGCCTGACAGCTCGTCCTTCTGGTTCTAACTTTAGTAAATGATAACAGTTTCATTTGATTATTTTTCTTCTTGCCCATCAGCTCGAGCATTTTGGACGATAAGACTGAAGTGATTCTCCTGCAGAAGCTGAACGAACCTCTTCCTCTAGAATCTCTGAGGAGAGACCCACCCAGGACGGCCTTCACCTCCAACACAGGTGTGTGTGTGTGTGTGTGTGTGTGTGTGTGTGTGTGTGTGTGTGTGTGTGTCTGTGTGTGCTCACATGTGCGTGAGTGTGTCAGCTTCACTTTTATGTTTTTCATCCTTTATTGTTGCTAAATTGGACTTATTATTACTAAATTATTATTATAGACAGTATATAGTAGGACTGTCACTGTTGACACATTAGTTGTGATTACTTAAATACAATCCATAACGCTTTCATTTTTTAAAATCGCATTTCAAACGCAAGGCCGCGTTCACACCAGAAGCGGAAACGCTGCGAAATGCCGCGGAACGGAGCCCACTAGGGCGGCGAAAGAGAGAAAGAGAGGCAAAGAGGAGTCGTTGTCATGTCAAGATGGATGATGTGAAATTGATCTTGATGAAAAAAATAGCTCTGAATGGGAGTAAGCAACAGCTGAGCAGAAGCCCTTGTCGACCCTCGCAAATGTCGACTCTCTAGAAATGCGCGTCTAGTGTGAACAGGAGGGCTACTGCTTGCACGCAATTTTCTGGGTGCGCCGCTTTGCGTCGCTTCCGCATCTGGAGGAACCCGCATAAGACCCGTAGTCGACCCTCTGGCCGATTTCTAGTAAGAAATACTTTACATTATGGGGTTAAAACTGCTTTGAAATGCAAAATATAATCATTCTAAAATAAATTCTTCTTCTTCTTCCTCTTCTTAAATAACAGAATTTCACACGTGCAATTCAAACTGCGATTAATCGCAGTTAACTATGAAGATTCTGCGATTAATCGCGGTTAAAAAAAAAAAATTATCGTTTGACAGCCCTAATATATAGAGTTATGTTCTGTCCTGTTAGAGGAACCAATGCTGTGTAACATTTATTTATTTATTCATTTATCATCGGATTTGTTTCTCATTAGCTAAAGCGCTGTTTACCATGGAACTCTGTTTCATCAAACTTCCTACCGAGAAAATGAAATATCCCTCCATTGTAACGTTGATTTTTATTCCTTGTGCGTTTTATTTTTATATATATATTTATTTATTTTTGTCTGACAACAAAACCTTTCATTCTCGTCCCCAGTTGTGACGGACGTGTGTCGGCCCCGGCGGTTCCCTCCACTGTGCGGCAGCGCCGCCCTGTGGGGCAGCTGGACGTTCATCACCCTGGGCGGCGCCGTTTCCGTGTGGACAGGGCTTGGCTTCAGTGAGAACGTGTCCATGATGTGGCTCATTTCCTGCTTTGCCAGTTTCCTGTGCTCCTGCCTGCTGCTGGAGCCCCTGAAGGTGAGGTTCAGCCAAACCGTGGCGCCGGTTTGTGTTTCCTCTCCCGGCCAAATCCCACTTCCTGGTTCCCCATTTTCCCATTTTCCTGTTTACCATTATTATTCTTTATTCTGTTTTTTTTGTCAATCCTAACTTTGTTGTGCCAGAGGTCTTTTTCTTCTTCTTCTTCCACTACTATTAATGGCTGACATCAAACACACTGTTGAGAAAGCGTACACAACATTTTGTCACATACGAACCAAATGCACAGCACAACATTAATACATCATTAAAAAAGTGCTGCTGTGTGTTAGCCAGCAGGTCGGCACACCTGCAGCTCATGTTTCGTGACAGCTGGATTGTTGCAGTTTAGAGAGTCGTCTTGAAAAGCTTCGACCAAAAACGTTCTCACTTCGTCTGAGGATTAAGTTATTAATCAGGTCCTCCTTAGTTGTGGTGAAAACAGTTTTGGGGGGCGAAACAACAACAACAACTTCGGAAGCAGCTGCGTAAAAGTGAGCAGTGATTTTCGCAGCTGAGCCGAAGGTTTTTCTTCGTGGTTTCTTACCGAGAAAACCCAAACCTTTCTTTGTTAGTTTAAAGTTTGAAATAATTCTCGAAGTTTCAAACCCTGACCGAAGCTCCTCCCGGCGCACCGCAGGTGGTTTGCGAGGCCGCTTACTACGCCGTGTGCGTGCGGCGCCTGCGCCAGGAGGACCAGGACGTGCTGGTGGAGTTCCCGCAGGTGGAGCGGGTGGTGCAGCGCGTGCACAGGGTGAGGCCGCCTCACGGCTTCGCTCTGGCTCAGGACCGACAGCAGGCGCGCAAGGTCCACCTGCTGCACACCATGCTGAAGGTGCGTCTCCACGCCGAAACAGCCACTCGCAGTCGGAGGAGTTGGTCGTTTGTTAGCGCTGAATGTCTTTGTTTTGTCTTTGGTCAGAACTTCCTGGTTTACATGCTCTTCCTGCTGGTGGTTCTCCTCCTCAACTACTCCGACTCGGCCAAAGACGCGCACGCCCTGAGGCTGCGCACTCAGCTGCAGCGGGCTCTGCACACACCGGAGTACCACAGCATCAGCAGGTACACACACCTGCCAACCCCAACACTCTGGCACTGACACAAACAGGAAGTACTGTTGTAATTTGTTTTTCTTCTCCATCCTTGCCAGCGCCTGAGAGGCAGCACTATCAGTCTTAGTTCACAATGGGTTCAATAACCACTCAGCTTCCTGTGTGGGCAAATAGGAGGCAGTTGCCAGAGTGAGAAGAAGAGAGTCAAGCTCCTCTTTAAAAACAAAAAAAACAACAACAAAACCAACAAAAACCGCATGAAGCTACGACAAGATAAAGTAACCACAGGCTGATGCTAAAGACGTTAGCGTTGATTCGGTCTGCAATATTTTCACAATAAAATACACACAAATAAAGGCGCTTGAGACTTTTCTGCACTCACAAACAGTGTCTAGCTTTGCTGTGATTAGTTCAGTAGCGCCGTGCGCCTCTCATCAATATATCAGCTGCAATAAATCTGACCGGCCTGCTTGTGACGTGACAAGAAGTTTTGTCCGTTCGTGTTTCCTAACTCTCCTGCTTTCTGCCACTTCAGCCGAGACGACGTCCTGGCGTGGCTCAACGCGTCCCTGTTGCCGCGGCTGCTGGACGACGGCGCCCTCTTGAGGGACACAGGAAGTGTGCTGCTGGGCGTGCCAAGGCTCCGGCAGGTCCAGGACGCTCACGGTGAGACGCTCTTCACTCGAACCTCTTCCAGCCTCTGTGTATTTTTCCCCCGCACATCAGTGTTGAACTTCCTGCTGTGGGTCGCTCATGTGTTGCCGGGAACTCTTCTCTTCTCTCAGCCGCGGGAGGTTTCAGGTCGGAGGGCCGAATTGGCGGCAAAGCCTGGATTGCATCTTGGAGCAGAGCTGCGGGGAACCTCTCCGCTCCTCCGGGAGCCCCCGACCTGAACCGGTCAGTCGGAACAACAACCCAAGTTCGGCTTTTAATGTCTGCTTTGCGTTCACCCGCGGCCTCGCTAACCGCCGTCATGTGTGGCCCGCAGGCTGTTGGTGACTCACCGCCAGCTGAACAGGAGCCTGGAGGAGGCCTCGTCCTCCCTGCAGCAGCTGGAGGCGCAGCGCTGGCTCGACTTCAGGTAGCAAATGAAAATATATGATAATAATGATAGTAATAATAATTACGCCTTGCCAGAGGTCAAAGGTCGCACGCATCATGAATGTTCAGAATTCATCCTAGCCTCCAGGAGATCGGTTCAGAAATCGTTAACTATCCAAAGAACACACTTCATAGATCTCCAGTTAAAGCAGCATGTTTAGCCCTCTGTTTGCAGCCTCCCACCTCTTTGGAAGGGGATTAAATAAAGGCACTACTGTAATGTTGAAGAGGTGTGTGGAGGCCTTTTGTGACATCACAAAGTGCAGGGGAGTAAGCAGGTGAAGTTTTAAGATTGGCTTTAGCAGGCTGGAGGCCGAAGACACAAAATATCCTGAGCAGGTGTTGGACATCTACGTTTGGCAGAATATGAAACCTGTGAGCAAATTAGAATCCATTTAAGACCAAGAAACAACAGTTCAAATTTACTGAACACACTGAACTTCCTGTGATCAAAGTTTTACCAGTGAAGGAAAAGTAAGTATCTGCATCTTGAACAAGGTGTGTGTGTGTGTGTGTGTGCGTCTTCCCAGGACTCGAGCCGTGTCGCTGGACTTCTCGCTCTACAACGTCAACACAGACCTGCTCGCCGTCTTCTCCTTCCTGTTTGAGTTTCCTGTCTCTGAGCGCGCTCAGTCCAGCCTGGACCTCTGCGTCGTCACCCTGCGGCCAATCACAGGCCTGGATCTGCAGCTCCTCCTGGTGGTGAGTTTCCTTGGGACTTCTGCACCTTCCCCTCCCCTTTGCCCCCACTCCAACCCTCTCACTTCCTGTTTCTCAGCTCCTCCTGCTGGCTCTGGTGCTCTACTTCCTGGTGAGGGGCATCATGGGATTCCTCAGAGAGGGCTACGCCTACCTGCTGTCCGTCTGGAGGCTCCTGGGCATCTGCAAACTGGCGCTGGCGGCGTCCGTCTGCGGGCTCCACCTGAGCCGCTGCGCTGCGGCCTCGCTGCGGTGGGCGGAGCTTCTGGAGCATCCGCGTGACGCCTTCACTGACTTCCAGCCACTGGCCCGGCAGAGTCAGATGTACATTGTGACCAGCGCGCTGCTGCTGTTCGTGCTGGTGCTCAAGGTAACGGACCGAAGCGAGTTGGCAGAAATTCTTCACATTTAGCAAAGAGCCCACGTGAAGCATTTTTTTTAAGGGCAGCTGATTGGTCGGCAATGTTCCTCCGGTCAGATTTATTGCTCCTTCAGTGTATTTTTTTTGTAATTTCAAATTAAAAATAAGATCAAGTTCTGAAAAAAAGACACTCTTTAGCGGCGGCTCATTGTTTGAAACTTTTTTTCTGGGTGTTTCTTTCTGTGGTCTTTTCTTTTATCACAACCTGAGCCCTTCCAAAATGCACAATTGTGTTTCTCAACTACCGACGGAAGCAGATGGGTTGTAAAATCCAGCGCAATATTAAAACCTGACTGACTGAAAGTGTTTTCTGTTGGCTGTTAACACAGCGGACGAGCTCAATTTTAGCGTGTTTTTTTTTGTAATTATTAGTTTATCTATTTTTAGTTATTTATTCATTCATTCATGGATCTATCTATCTATCTATCTATCTATCTCTATCTATCTATCTATCTATCTATCTATCTATCTCCTGAAGTACATCATTGTAAAGATGCAAACATCCAGAAGTGATTTCGTGCTTGTTCTCTCTGTTTAACGGCCGCTCCTTCTCCTCCCTCCTCCTCCCTCCTTCTCCCCCTGCAGGCCTCCCACCAGCTGCGCTTCCTCCGGGAGTGGGCCGTGTTCGGCCGGGCCCTGCGCCGCTCCGTCCGGGAGCTGCTGGCCGTCTCTCTGGCGCTGCTGCTGCTGCTGCTGGCCTTCTCGCACGCCGGACACCTGGTCAGATGTTTTTCCCCTCCGCTCTTGTCTTTCCCCCTTTGCACCAAACCTAGCGTCCCTCGTTAGCGCAGCTTCCACAACCTTCCAGTTCAATCTGCCTTGGTGCAGCTTGTTCACTGGCAGGACTTGCCTGAATTTATTATTACATTCTTCCAAGCAGCAGCAGCAGCAGCAGCAGCAGCAGCAGCAGCAGCAGCACAGTCTCCTGTGATTAATGATTTGTGGCCCGAGCTCCGAAGAGCAGGATTCTCTATTTTTTATTTATTATTTCTTTATTATGGAGCTTGTTGTTTTGGAAAATTCCCTTTGTTGGTCATTTTCCAGCAGCAGCAGCAAGAAACAAAAAAGTGTTTCCATCCTGCTAGTGAACTTCCCAGAATGGAGGAAAAAAAATCCTTCTGTCACTTCTTCACTTCTGTGAGCTCCTCTCGTCAAGCTAAAACACAGAGGTCTCTAAATGGGTCCCTGATGATGTCACAAAGGGCACTGGTGCCCCTCCCAGATCAGTGTCTGGGGGAATTGTTAGGATAAACAACTGTGTGGTGATCAGGAATGAAGAAATGAAGGGCGGAAATTATATTTCACCTGAGACTTTTGTCCAAATGTTGCCAGGATGAAAGTACAATAAAATGAAATAGAAGACAAATCAGAGAATACTCAGCACAGAACAATAATCCGAAGCCGTCATGTAAACATCACTCATCCATCGATCTGTGTGTTTCCTCTGCAGCTCTTCCACTCGGTGGCCGACGGCTACGACAGCGTGAGCGCCACCTGCCTGTCCCTGCTGGCCGCCGGCAGGCGCGCTCTGCTGTCGTGGCGAAGCAGCTCGCAGGGGTCGGGGTCGGGGGCCGGCCCCCCCGACACTCTGGCCTCGCTGGCCTTCCACAGCAGCTTCGCCGTCCTGCGCCTGGCCTTCCTGTGGCTGCTCACCTCGGTGCTGCTCAGGAACTACCGGCGGGCTCGGGCCGAGCTGTACCGGCCCGCCGTCGACCTGCAGGACTACGAGATGGTGGAGCTGTTCCTGAGGAGGCTCAAGATGTGGATGGGGCTCAGCAGAGCCAAGGAGGTGCGTCTCTTTGTTTGGCAGCTGACGTTTTTTCTGTTTTTCTTTAGGGAAAAATGTGTTTTATTGAGCATCAGCAATACAAAATATATGCACACTGTGAGGACATGAGAAAAATATGGATCCTTTTTTTTTTTTTTTTTTTTTCAACACACCCTCACTTTCCCGTCCCTAAGACACAGAGTCCACAAAAAACAAGACCAAACAAAAGAAAAACAAAAAAAAAGTAAAGTAAAACTAATAAACATTTAATACGTAAATAAAATTACTTAGATTAAAAAAAAAGTCTGATAGAAACCGAGCAGTTCCAAGTTTTGTCAAATTTCCTCAAGGAGCATCTTAGAAAAAAAAATCTTCGTCCGCCTGTGTCAGGATGGAGGGGAAGTCCTGCTTCCCACCAGAGTGGTGTGATTTCATGACGCCGACTCTCCCGCTCTTCTCCCCTCAGTTCCGCCACAAGGTGCGCTTCGAGGGCCTGGAGCTGCCGCCATCCCGCTCGTCCTCCACCAGCGACTGCCGCTCGCTGTGCCTGCCGCCGCTGGACGGCCCCGACGGCCCCCCGACTCCGGACAGCGTGGACGGAGGCTCAGAGGCCTCGTGGCGCCCGGCCTCCTCCAGCCCCTGCAGCCTGACGGAGGCCCCGGGCATGGGCCTAGGGCTGGGGCTGGGGCTTGGCCTGGGACTTGGCCCCAACGTGGTGGTGGGCAGCGGCAGCTGGAGAGAGCAGGCCGAGACCGAGGCCTCCCTCAAGAGGCTGCTGCCCACCCTGGACGCTCTGCTGCAGCAGCTGGACCGCGTGACGGCGGCGGCCGAGGACCTCTACCACGCCGAGAGTCGGCTGGAGCAGGAGCGGCGGGCGAGGAGGCAGAGGGAGGGGGGCGGCCAGGGCCAGGTCCAGGGCGGGGGGGAGGAGGAGGCGGCGTGGAGGGAGCGCAAAAGAAGAAGCGGCAAAGAGCCGAAGCAGAAGGGGAGCAGGAAGGCGAAGAGGAAGGAGCCCGCCAAGGATTGTGGGAAGAGCGCCACGGCGGCCGCCGCTCACCTCAGAAAGCCCTTGGCAGCTGCCACCACCAAGTCCAGACCAGCGCCGCCCGGACCCGCCCGGACCCTTAGCGGCCAATCAGCAGCCAGCGTCCACCCTCCTCCACCATCTGCACCCGAAGACCTGGAGAAACCTGCCAGTGATTCTTCACCAGTCCTGGATGCTCCGCCTCCCCATCGCACGCCTGCGCCCGGCCCCTCCCACTCCTCCACGCCGGCCCCGCCGCCCGTCACGTGCGACTGGGACCCGCCACCGCCGCCGCCGCCTTCCTCCAGCCTGTTCAACCACCCGGCTCACACCACCACCATCCCCACACACAAGCGCAAACGCAAGCCGCCGCCCCTCAAGAACAAGGTGCACCCCAACCTGGACCACCACGGCAAGTCCTGAGGGGGAGGGCAATCGAAGGAGAGAGAGTGGGGGCGGGGTGGGGAGGGGGAAAGGGAGGTGGAGCTGCAGGTTTGCTCCCACCCACCCAAAATGGCCCCTCCCCTCCCCCCTCTCCCTCTAAAACCCCGGGAGAGGAACTCGAGGGACTCAAAGCACAGAAACAGGAACCAAAAAGGGAGACTGAAAAAGTAGTTCCAGGGCATTTCAGGTGGAAGGTTACAGTTCAGCTGTGGCAGCGACTCGGTGCCGGTCGCCGCCGTCGCCGCCCACAGCGGCTTCAGTCTGTGGAAAAAACACACATGACATGAAAGCTTTAAGACCCCTCCCGAAGTTTTCCTCACCGGCGCACCCTGACGGGCAAAACCGGAACCCCCGCGTGGCCCTGGAGGTCCCGCTGGGGGCTGACAGGAGCATACGACGATGCTCGACCGAGTTGTTTTTGTTTATCTCAGAAAATTTGTTTTCAGTGATTTTTTTTTCGATTCGTCTTCATTTTCGGTCACCATGGGTATGTTATGTGGCGCCCCCCCTCTGGAAATAGTTTGTTTTTTGTTCTCTGTAATGGGACCACATGCAGAAACACACACACACACACACACACACACTTGCTTATAAAGCAACACTGAAGGAACAGGTGCATAACTATGCTGCACACTGAGGGAGAAGAAAATGCAACAATCACGTTTGCGCACACAAACACACACACACACACACACACATTCACACAAACACACTGGTTGCTGGGATCCCAGCGGCCTTCTCTTCAGGGTGCAGATGTGACTTTCCGCTGGAGAAGTCACAGGCGGTGTTGAGAAAGTAGAGAAGCAAGTTTGTTTGGTTTATTTTGCAAAATAATTAAAAGCAGAGAAGAAGAAGAAGGTGTTTTTGGACAGACGTTAGGTTGTGATTAAAGTTGAGGAAGCTGGATTTGCCTTTCACTTTTTACTGGTTATTTACACAAGTTACACCTTAAAGCTATCATGACTCCCAGTTTTAAATGTTTTTTTCCCCAGTGTGTTGTGATTTAAAGCACTTTTGTTATGATGTACATTGTAATTTTTTTGTTGTTTTTTATTTTGAATGATTTTATTAGGGGGCATGTGGCGGTACAAAATAAGCTTAATCTCTCATCCAATAGTGGACGGTTCTTTTTGTATTTCAATTGTAAATGTTGCCAAAGCTTTTTTTTTTTCTTCTTCCTAATGTTTGGTTTCCACGTGTTCTGTGTTTTGCCCTGCCGAACTGTTGGATCAGTCATTCGTTTGTTGTTCGTACTTAGCACTTTACTTCCTAACGGAGCTGATATTTTTATTTAACTCTTGTGTGTCGAGTTGTCATCTAATATCTTCATAGCTGCATTACGGAAGAGTCCATATAAGTATTACCAAAGTGTTGAAGCTATAGCGAGGAGTTTGTGTGTTTAAACATGTATCTGCTCCCAGTAGCGTTGTTAGCCAGTCTGTTTTCTATATATATTTTTATATTCTTCAGACAAACAGAGAACCTTCCTGTATCCAGTGGGCAGATCTCAGGGAACCCACCTCATTTCCCAAAAGTTGAACGTCTGAAAACCCCCAAAAATCGGGGCTGCATAGGGATTTTAAATGGTATTGTGTTTTGATTTGAAAAGGGAATGTTTTTCCTAATTCTTCTCACTCCCTGAAAAATCAATCAATCAATCAATCAATCGTTCATTTTTATGATTTTTTAAGAGGAGCGTTTCCAAAACCCTTTGAATGTATCTCAAGTACGGCGTTCGCTGGGTAAAAAGCCTGGGGAGAGCGCTTTCATGGAGGAGAAAAATGATTGGACAACCCTTCAGTCACATCCAAAGGGACCAATCAGACTTTTAACCCAAAGTTTCCTTCGGTAGCTACGGCTTGACGCTGACTGCCCAAGCCTCCAGAGTCCAAGATGGCGGGCCATTCATTTCAATGAAGTTGCTCACCCTGCGCATGTCCTGATAAAGTTTTTGACTTCCGCATTAATGGGTCAATAGAGCATGCAGAGTAGTGTCACTTTCCATTGTGCCTCTGTAAGTCACATGATCTTTTGCCAATCAGAACCATCCTGGAGAGCATCACTTACAGACACGTCAGGCCAATGAAACACAACCCATGGGATTTTTTTTTTGTTTTTGTTTTGTTTTTTGCTGCAGTACCTCGAGTGGCCACTGGAAACACTTCAAAATACATTGATGGTAGTCGCTTTAGCCTTCGCTAAGCAGTTGCTTCTTCTTGTTCATTCTTCATTATGATGCACAGGAAGCAAACTGGTCGCGTCAATTAGAAACAAAGCGAAGAAACGAAACAAATTAGAAAACGAAGCAAAACAACAAATTGGAATCAGCGTCTGTCCGACGCTGCCGTGCAAGATGACGCAGACGTCGTATCGCCGCTGTGCTCTTTTAAACGGCTGCAGCTCGAAATCGATGACCAGATTCCTCCCTGACGATGTTAAACTTTACCACAACCACTTCCTCCCCTGACCCAGTGAGAGCTCAGACATCCTGCTCACATCTGCGTATGTGTGTGTGTGTGTGTATGTGTACACACACGTCTGTATATATTGGTGCTTTTGTGGCTCGTGTGTATATATTTTTGCTTGTCGCAGTATCGGTATTGTGTATTCGCTGCAGTAAAACGGTCGCAGGTCAGGCACTGGTGTCCTAAACTACCCCCGACCTAAACGTCTCTGAGTCCAAGTGAAGCGCAGAAGCCAAAACTAACTGTTTGATCAATGACCCACAAGTCTGCCAAAGCCCAACTCCTCTTCCTCCACCTCCTCCGACTGTTCCTCCTCGTCCTCCTTCACCTCCTCCTACTCCGCCACCTCCTCTTCTGTCCTTGTGCTTTTGGTTGTTTGTTGATGTCTTACAATGCATTTTGTTTTTTGTTTCTTTTTGAAAATGGTGCCATAAGTGTGCTTTTTGTCTACTCTCCTGATGTATCTCAACAGTATTTTGCAGTTGTAGCACTTGTGTTTGTTTGTTTGTTGTTGTTGTTTTGTTTTGTTTTTTTTGCACTTGACAAAGTCGAATAAAGACGTTTGACAGCTGAACTTTTTCAGTGATGATGACGATGTGTCATTTGTGACCGATCCGATTCAAAGAGCCGGTCCTTTCAAATCAGACCAAGTCGATTGATTAAAACCGCACTTAAAGAGACACAACACACACTGATTCTCATAAGAGTTCAAAACAGTAGCTGTTTATGATCTACGTTTGATTTGCTGTCCATCCAGCCATTCTAAGATTCATTCTGATGGTCTCAGTTTTTGAGCTTCTCTCCATTTGAAAACCCAGACTTGCTGCACCCAGTCTGGGTTTCACCCTGAGCCGTTTGTCCTGATGAGTCGATTGGTAGGACGATATTGAGGTGTTTCACCTGCGAGCTATAGAATCACAGAGTGACGCAATTAAATAAATGAACAGATCATGATAGAAAATGTGATTTCTTCCGGTGAAAAGCCATTTATTTCTCTAAATATTTAATTATTTTGTGCCTGCAGTGCCAGCTCCAGGCACACACGTCTGCAATATATACAGACGTGTGTGTACAACCCCTCCTACCTTGAAAGAAAAGTACAATGTGACCAAACCAGCTCGCTGACTCTTTACTGTAACTCTAAAATTTTCTCCATCTAAATGCAGTGGAGCGACGGCCGTGTTATCGTCACAACGAAGACTCTGGCCACACAGCACAATCAATCTGCTGACATTTGAGTTATTTTACCTTTATAAATATTTTTGTTTCACTACAGCACCTCTTCTTTCTGTATTTTGCATCCCCACTTAAATTTTGGTCAATGTCTACTGCCATGGATAGCGATCACAGACTCGCTCAAGGAATGTACGTGGGTCCTGCGGTGGGAGTCAACCCGGCTCAGCCCATCAGACCTGCCTCGTCTGCTCGAGTTGCAGTGTAAAACCTTAATAATATTCCGCAGGGTTTTTTTTTTTTGTTTTTTTTTGGGGCGGGGGTTTTAGTTATCACTCCTGCCGTGGATCTCAGTGTGGTCACATGACTCGATTCTTCATTCCCTTTGATTTACTGAAACTCAATTCATTTGTCAAGCGGACCAGCGTAAATTCAATTGCTGGTCAGCGCTTTAGCAGGGTTTTTATTTCACAATGTTTCTTCCTCGGGTGTACATGACAGAATTCGGTGAAGGCTAAATGATTATTTTTGATTTTTTTTTTATAATAAAACCAAATTGTGTTCTTCTTTTCCTCAGCGAGACATATAATAACTTTACTTCTTGTTCTTGTTTGTCACAACTTTCAGACAGGTCTGAAAGTGTTTTGTTGAGTTTCCAACGCTGACGGTAAATCAATCAATCAATCAATCAATCAATCAGAGATTGATTGATTGATTGAAAGTGACTGTCACTCTGATCTGAAATTCACGGCATTCTTTTTCTTCTCCTCATGACTCTTTAGGATGTATGCTTCCTCCTGGAGCCATAGTGTTCCAAATGTTAATGAAGTCCATCATTTACTTTTTCGTTTCAAAGAGTGTGTGCTGAAACACGTACTTCTGTAAATCCGCCATTTGTGATGTCACAAATGTCTACTTGTTTTTGTATCCTTCTAAACACTAGGAAGTCCAGCTTATCAGTTTCAACAGAAGACTGTTAACAGAGGGCTAATGAATGGTGTGTTTGGTCCAATCTTCCATAGTCAGCTGTTTAAAATGAAGATTGAAAAACAGCAATCCAGTATTTAACCTGAGGAATTGATTCCTCAGATGTTGCTGCTGCTACTGAGACTGTTACTGACCCTCTGTAGGTGAAGGTTGTTTTTCCACCCTGACTGTTTCATGTCTATGCTTGAATTGAGAATTGAGTGAGTCATCTTCATTGCTACTTACGATGAAACAGAATATCGACCTCATGATGATTGCTATGTCATTATTACTATATTAATAAATATACAAGTGAAAACTAGGTGTGAAGTCATTTTCATTTTCTTCAGATTTTACCGCACTAAATTTACCCTTTATTTTTTTTTTTTCTCATGTGTGATGGAAACAAAGCAACATTTTAAATCATCAAATCCTGCCGGAAAACATTGTATCGCTGCCACTGAAAACCCTGTTCGCTGACCCTGAGGACAGAACATTTGAATAAATTCCCGCAATGTCGTAGACACTAAGGGCCGTTTGTCAGCTGAACAACAATCTGCCCCTGTGCAGCTGAGGGGTGAGGTCCAATTAGGAGTTAGTAGGAGCTTCTGGGTAGGAGGTGGAGCTTGAGCATCAGGGGCCAGTTGTTTAAAGGTAATCTGATTGGATTTTGGTTATCGGATTGGATGAAATGGGTTGTTCAAAAGGGAAAGAAGGATTCTGAAATCGGATTAGATCATGTAATACAATCCTAG
Source organism: Thamnaconus septentrionalis (assembly GCA_009823395.1). Classification (NCBI taxonomy): domain Eukaryota; kingdom Metazoa; phylum Chordata; class Actinopteri; order Tetraodontiformes; family Monacanthidae; genus Thamnaconus; species Thamnaconus septentrionalis. The sequence continues at coordinate 19,180,745 of CM020501.1, forward strand.
CTTTAATCTGGATCAAACCTTCAGTTTGTGTTGTTCAAAACATTTCAGTAGGATCTGGATAACTGTGATCCAAAAAAACAGGATTATCTTGATCCTGACAGGAGTAGGAGTTCAAGGTGGATATCAGAAAGAAAATGTACCAAAACTTTAAAATTGGTCAAATAATCAATTTTTATAATTTTGTGTATACACTTTTATTCATATTTTGTGCTTGATTCGTTCAACTGTTACAGTGATGAAGTAGTTGTTCTTTACATTGCAGGAAACCGGCATTGTCATATGTTGTTCCATTTAGAGCTCTGGTAATCCGGATTTGGTAATCTTGAAAACTGTGTCTCTAGATCAGAGTGATCCAATTCAATGTTGCTTTGAAAAACCAGCATAAAAGTAAAACGGATTAATTTACTGATCCTGGATAGCAAAAAATCGCCTGGCCTCGCCTCGCCTCGCTACGGTACGGTACGCCTCGGTACGATTGTGTTTTCATTGGCTCTGTGATCACGAGATCGTTTGTCAGTGTCAAGACACACAACAGCGCAGATGACGTTTTATACCTGTGCTCGGTCTGTGGTTGCTTTTAATAAGCATTGTTACAAAAGAAATGGCCGTTGGCTGAACGGTGTTTTACTCTCTCACCTTTCGTCGGAAAATCTGAGCCAATCAGTGCCCCAAGGGCCCCTCAACGATAGAGGTACCAAAATGGCGCCCCTACAACCGTGGGCGGCCAGTGGCATTTAAATCCTGGACACAGAACAATGAAATGTAGATGATGCACAAGAGTTTTGACGGTGGCTGTGCTTGGGTTTATCGGCTGAACGAGTTTTACAGCATTTAGCCATTCAGCCAAGGGCATTAGGCAAGGGCTGGCATTTCGACCGACCAAAAAAAAAACTTCACTAGTTTTGTATGATTGTCCATTGTCATTTTAGTTTTTTTTTTTTTTTTGCAAATACTTTTGGCGCTCCCTGCTGGCCAAATGATAAAAGGCAGGTTTATGACAGTTCTGCGTTGGTCTTCTTTTGGAAACCTTACTGCTGTCCATCTTAATGTACTGTATTTTGTATCCCATCTGACAAATTATTATTTTTTGGATGTGTCCCTATTTTAAAGGTTGTTTTATGTTTTGTTTTTTCTGTAGTGACGTGGCTATCGTGGATGTAATTGTGGGAATATTATTGACAAATGTATCGATCAGTGTCTAATAAGCTCATGAGGGCTGGACACCAAGTGTTTGACACTTAAAGCAAAACAGTGTTGGCCACTTTGAAGAGTTTGCTGGGCTGTTCTGTAGTTTTTTCCTTCCTCTCTCTCAAAATTCCACCCTGTTTGGATTAACCTGCAGCTGCTGCAGTGTCTACGTTAGCAGCGGCAGTACCTTCTTCATGTTTTTCTGGGGATTTTTAATAGGCACCATACTTTCTGTGACTTGTCTAGTGAGTAACGCCTCCACTCCAGCGGTAGTAGACAGCGACTCTTTTCATGATTTTGTCACAACTGAAAAGATGCTCAAGGATTCTGAGGTTGGAGGTATCCAGTGTGGATGGCATTTGAAATGTGGGCATTCACGCAGACCTAAACATCAAACACTGTTTCCTCTTCTTCTTCTTCTGAGCAAAGCCACCGTGTCCCTTCTCTGGCACGATCCCTCATTCAGTGAGCGCATCTGCAATTTTTCGCCTCAGGCGCTGCGACCTGAGACTTGGCCTTGCTGCCTCCTCACGCCGCAGACACTTGTCGATCATTGGTCGCCTCCTGTGGACGTGACTCTGCGGTGGCGTGTTGCAACTCACCGACAAAACCTGCAAGCCAACATTTTTTTCCCTCCCCGTTCGTGTGAGGAGGTGGTGGTTGTGGGTTTAGCTCTAGCTAAAGAAATGAAAGGCCTCCATGTGCAGGGAAGAAACGTGCTGCCTTTGCTTGACTGACTGTGTGTGGATCATTCTAATTATTAGATATTTTCAGTTGATCTCACTGATGGATGGTGTTATTGATACGCTGGCCGAGGCCCGTCTTCAGCGTCGTATTGATTTAACACCAATCTGTTTCTGTGCTAACAGCTGGCAAGCTGTTTAAAGCAGGTTCTTTCTGTTCTGGCCTCCTGTGTCAGTGTGTCTGTCAACTGTGTGCATTGCATCATTGTTCCATCGTGCCAGCAGAAGACTGACATAGCACACATATTCTCTGTCATGTCACGTCATTGACAGGCGCCATTTTATAGGCCTGTGTTTTTTGTTTTTTTTTTGGCAACAATGATTTGAAATTGAAAGTGTTGAAAATTGAAGTGTACTTTTCCAATGTGCGAGAACAATACTATCTATTAGCAAAAACCCCAGAAAGAGAAAGGGACTTTTTTTTCTTTCTTTTTTTTTCTTTTTTTGAACTCGCTTTACATTCAGAAAGTTTATGCTGAAACACAAAGTTCTTCATTTCAGCCCCTTGTGATATCACAGAGGGCAATGGTGCCTCTACCCACCCAGGCTGCACCTTGAAGTCGCTTCTTCATGGTAGCTTTGGATTCTGAAGAATAAAAAAAAATTGCAAGACTGGAGGAAACCTGCTGGATTCTGAGGCGCCAGGACAATATCGGGAGAAGGCTTGTCATGATTGCTGCAGTAGAGCCCTCTCCTGGCACTTTTACGCCATCACAGCGTGTTTAAAACATCCATCCATCAACTTCCTGTCACCGCCTCCACTCGCCCCCTGCAGTCACAGCCACCAGAGTGCTGGTCCCTCACCCAGCTGTCTACCCAGGGTGGAGGCGGGGCTACAACCCAATTCAATGCAAACAACCATCCACACTAACAGTAACACACTAAACGTTGCTGGTCAGTCTGATTTGCTTGTGTTTGAAGGAACCTCGGGCTTATAAAAATGACACTGCTGCTAGTCGTCATGGTCAGTATAATAATCCATCCATCCATCCATCTTCTATGCCCGCTTATTCCAATTCAGGGTCACGGGGGTCTGCTGGAGCCTATCCCAGCTGTCTTAGGGCGAAGGCAGGGTACACCCTGGACAAGTCGCCAGTTCATCGCAGAAGTATAATAATAACAATCCTTATTTTTTCTTACCATAAAAGTAAGCAGCGTATAAAATTAAAACAAATCATTAAAAAACAACGCTGATACCGAATATAGAAGAAGCAATGTCAAGACACATTTGATGAGAAGCTGCCTGTGTGCTGTTGTACTTGTGAACTGCAATTGACCTAAATTTTAATCTGTTAATTAGTGTAACACTCAACACACGCGCGCGCACACACACACACACACACACACACGCACACACGCCCTTTCACCCCCGGAAAGACGCAAGAGCCTCTTCACCATCGTCACTGTCGCCACAGTGCACTCCCAAGACTGTAAACATTCAGCTAATCCATCCGTGGTCAAAGAGGAAAATCCACCTGCTTGAATGGCAGCTGTGTCTGAATACAAGCGCCTCCTGAGGTTGAATTCAGATCCAGTAGTTCAATCAGGGAAAGCAGGGAAACGGGTTTCAACTGTCTTCCCAGCATGGCAAGACATAAAAGGATTACATCATGTGACCCTTGGCCCATTCTTACGAGGTGCTATATTCTTTTTGTGTGTTTTTCAAACCTTGTGTGTGTTGTGGCCTTTTTTTTTCTTTTTATTCTCCAGAGCCAAAGATATCAAAGATTTCCTTATGTGCTCACAACAAGCTACGGAAGACTGGACACAAATTCGGAAAGACTTCTAAGAATTGTCTAACAGGCGACAAAGGCTGACAGGAATGCAATCAAGCGGTGAGTCAAAGCTTCAGCAATGCGAGCGGGAAGAGGCCGTCGCACAACTTTGCTCCTCCCACTGCTTGAAAACATTACCTGGCCAGTGTTTGTCTTCACTCCATCTCAGGCACTCAGAGGAAACGGCGACACTCCCACGGCAAGGTAGGACCTGCTTGAGAGTCAGGGTGAGGTGGTTTTTTATTACTATTATTCATTTAATTTACCAGACTGTCAAGAGTCTCGCTCTGTTGAAATGGGCTTTCAAGGCCGACGAGAAGAGGTCAGATCGCCTGAGAGAGTTGGGTTGCTGAAATTCCAATATCTGAAAGGCAAACCTGGACATTGTTTCGCTTGGCTCCTGCAGCACAAAAGTAACTGCAAAGTAGTTCCGTTCTGTAGCGAGCCGTGAAACAGGTCAGGTGACATCGGCCACCTGTTTCACCTGCGCAGGTGAGAGTTGTTGACTCACAGCGTGGCCATCTGCTCCAGTAGCGCTTACAGAATGACTGTTTTCAAACATTATTGACTTTCTTCTATTAAAAAATCCATATTCAGTGCGAAAGCCCGGCATGATATAAAAGAAAAACTTGTGGAGTCCCATCAGAACCTGACTGAGAGCCTCTGAGTGGACAAAGTTTGTACTTTTTGTTTTAAACATCAATATTATTATCAAAATCCCAAGTAATTTGTCACCAGTCGACGCCCTGTGAGGACAATTTCAACTTCCAGGAACAGCACAGCCGGAAACTGTCACTCATTTGATACACAGTCGGCTCATACTTAAAGACCCAGTGCGCAATGCTCACAAGGTTTGGCTTGGAAATCAATGTCTGGTTCTAAGTTGGAAGAAACTTGCTAGGAAGTTGGGATGCACTGATGCCGATGCCAGTATCAGGTATCATAACCGATACCAGTTGAGTACTCTACTCATACTTGTAAAATACATACTCATACCGCAGCACTGATACCAGTTTTTATTTAAGTACACATGACAATTTTGTTAAATCTGTGTTTGTACCGCAGTGACACAAATACATGCTGAGGATGTTGTTTAAATAACAGAACATCTGTGGGAAAAAAATATACACATATATACATTTCATATATATATATAAAGTTTTCTAACATGTAATGGCCATATCAAATACTCAGCATTGGTATTGGAGAGTACTGAAATGTAAGTACTCATACTCTACTCGTTCTGTCCGTCCCTAATGGAAAGTAATTGTTTAATTGTTATGTAATTTTAGTTGCTAGTAACAAGTGTGTTTGTTTGTCAAGGTGTCGACTGTAGCTAACATCTCAGCAGGTGTAACAAAAGATGTGAGGTCAAGTGGAAGAGAGATGAACTTTAACGCTGTTGACCATTAGATGCTGCTCGAGCTCACACACTGGGCCTTTAAGAATCTCCTGTGAATTAAAAGTCATCATGGGACCCCTGATATTTTTCCAGCAAACGTCTTCAGCGTGATAAGACCTGCTCGCTCTTGCTTACGTGTGGTGTTCTCGCTCGTATGCTTGTGATTTCTGTACATTTGCTTATGCACAGTGTCAAACAGCCTACTTGGGCAGCTGTTATCTTTGGTTGCCTGGCAGGTGTGTTGTTGTTAAGCAGATTAGCGCTGAGACTCGGCATTTGCTGCCACAGTTTGCAGGTGAAACTCCAGGGGGAAAAAAATGCAACTCTCTCTGGCTGTCTCTCAGACTGGACAAGCAGGTTCTCCAGTCTCCCATCTCCCCACCCTCCACCCTAATCCATCTGAAAGGTCTCGGAGTGTTTTGATTTTTGATTTCATATGCACTTGCAGCAGACACCATGGAAAAGGGTTCAGTGCCTCCTGCTGCTGTGGAGGTCCCCCAGATGATGCCTCCGCCGTACACGGGTCCTGAGCATCCAGTGGGGGTTTACCAAACCCAGCCACAGGCGCACATTCATTATGGTAAAAACCTCTATCAACATCTATCTATCTGCGCAGTAAAACCTTGTATTTCTTCAGCTCTGCTTTTGGTAATAGGCTAATTTAGCTAGCTAATTTAGCATGTCAAATGCTGCTAAATGTGTAGCGAAAAGCCTGCTGATAGATAGATTGGCACAGCGTAGTGCAGTACAAAGCAATGGGAAGCTGCCTGGTGTTGTGTATTCAACAGCAACACTCATCCAGTTTCTCGTGACAACTGGCAGCTCTGTTTGAAGTTTGAATCAAAAGCTGTGTCAGCTGTGGTTTATCGACCCTTCAACGAATGGACCAATCAGCTCAGGATCAGGAAGAGAGGCTGTGGTGCTCCAGCAAAGATGAAAAGAAATAGAATTTCTTTTTAAAATTGTTATGTAATAGCAAAACAACACTAACAATAACATTTACATGTAACGCCATTGTTAGTTTAAAAACTATGTTCCTCACACCATCTCTCTGCCACTTCCAGTCCAGCAGCCTGCTTACCATTACACAGTGCAGCAACAACCGACTGTGCAACAAGGTGAACGTCTCTCTCTCTTTCTCTCTCTCTCTTTTACTCTCTCTGACTATCTCTCTCTATCTCACACACACACACACACACACACACACACACACACGCTCTCTCTCTCTCTCTCACACACACACACACACACGCACAGAGTTGTGTTGTGCAGTTGTGGTGGTTTTGTTCACACTGTTGTGCGTCTGCAGTGGTGGTGGTGCAGTCGCTGCCCACTGACGCTCCGGGACAGATGAAATGTCCTCGCTGTCACAACACTGTCGTCACCACCACCAGGCATAAGAACGGTATGCTGACCTGGCTCATCTGCGCCGGACTGGGAATCTTCCTGTGAGTTGATCTCCTCCACCTCCCTTTGAAAATATATCCTCTTTCAAGAAACAAAGAAATCTGTATGTTCCTCACCTAAATGCATTGACTGCACTCAACAAATAGTGCTTGCTAAACTGTGACTTGTAATAATAATAATAATAATAATAATAATAAAATATAATAAAAATATTATAAAAATAATAAGAAAAATATAATAATAATAATAATAATAATAATAATAATATTAATAAAATATTATAATAATAATAAAAAATATAATAATAATAATAATAATAATAATAATAATAATAATAATAATAATAATAATAATGAGAATAAGAATGAATAATAAGAAGAACAAGAATAAACTTTATTTGCATTGCACCTTTCTTAACAAGGTGCATACAGAGGCATAAAAATACAATTACAATAACAACAACATTAGAAACAACAAAAAAAAATTGTCAATAAATACAAAATGAGAAATAAGAGCATAGATGGACCAGACTGCTGCCTTTGGAGATTTATTTCTATATTTGTAAAAATAGGTTTTTAAAAGAGATTTAAAATTAGTTATCAAACTGGCGGACTTGATGCCCTTAGTAGGCCTGTAATGCTACAGCTCTGCACATTATAACGCAAAGATAATTGAGATGATTGGTTATTCATGGTATTGCTGCTCTAGTGTAACTTTTATCTTGATTCCTTTGCATAGTATTTGGCCCTGCTGCCTGATCCCGTTCTGCGTGGACTCCTGCAAGGACGTGGAGCACATCTGCCCATCCTGTAACAGCGTGCTGCATATCCACAAGCGCATGTAGAGCCGCGCCCGGCGGAGAAGTCAACCGGGGCCGTCACCTCGCCCTCACCAAGCTGTACATACATAGAAGTTGAAAGATCAGATTATTGCCGCTCTTCTCATCATTTCTCTTTGTGAAATCAAACTAGTTTTTTTCACTTGACTTGTTGATGTGACTTTTACCTGACATAATTCTAATTTTCAGCAAAAACATTTTGCCTCCAATCCATTCATTCTAATTTATATGTGTATAGATATACAAACCTAATAAAAAAAACACTAAGAGGAAGCCTGGTCGGTTAATTTGCTATGGTTTGACTAAGAAAAAAAACGACTACTTTCGTTGTTGGAGCATCTGAACAGGAAGTGTGTGTCCCACTTCCTTTAGTTGCGCGGGTTTAGGTGTGGTCTTTTCACTTGACTTTAAACATGAACAATACGAACGAGACCGAAGTGAAGTTGAATGTAGTTCTCTTAAATAACAGCAGGGAGCGCCAACAGACTCCACATGCATTTATCTCAAATTGCAAACTGTCTCTCTACGCCCTCCAGCGGTGATGCTATACCTCCGGGATTCCCGAGTAGATGGCATATAGTTAGATAGTATATGCACTCTTCATATGGTGGCAGTTATGATTACCAGGGTGGGACTGCCTATCCCAGCACCTCTACAGAGCATGGAGAGACAAGCTACATGCACCTTTGATTTATCTGCCAAAAGCTTCTGAAAATTACATTTTTTGGCCACATACACATACTTTAGTGTAGATTTTTTTTTTGTCTTTGGAAAACGTTTGCTTGTGTGCCTTTAAAAGCTTTTTTCTTCACTCAAAATGTGGTTTGTTGCATGCATGACAACCGCAAATAGTTTTTTTTTTATCAGTTTGTTTTTATTTGTTTCAACGCAAGGGAAAAAAAACAAAGCAAGCAAACAAAAAGCATTAATTGTCCAACATAGCTGCCAGATTAGCTGCCATTGTACTGCGAATGCGCTGGGCTGTATTGAGTCTTTCTGTTTCGGGCATTGCAGTGCATGGTTGGAGCAAATTCTCCTCCAACGCAGGGTTCCACTCAGGCAAAAAGTCGTCTTTTTGCATTTCGCACACGTTGTGCAAAATACAACAAGCAGCCACCACATTAGGCATGGCGCTGAGCTCAATGTCATTCCTCTTGGTGAGACATCTCCAGCGTCCTTTCAGCCGAACAAAGGCATTCTCAACGACCATCCTCGCTGAGCCCAGGCTGTAGGTGTAGCGTGCTTCTTCCCTTGTGGGTTCATGATGCTCTGTGAATCCTTTCATCAACCACTTCTTCAGTGGGTAGGCAGCATCGCCAATGAGATGCACAGGGATCTCCACTCTGTCAACCACCTTTGATTTCTGTAAGAACAATACAAAATATTGAAATGGTCAGCTTCGAATTGATTCAGGAAAAATCTGAATTAGCGGTGTCAAAAAATATCGATAAATAACGATTAAATATCGATATTGAAAACTAAAAACGGTTCAATATGATTTTTTCATAGTATCGATATATCAGTACTTAGGGAATTCAGCGCGACTTAACTCCCTCCCCCTCGTCGACGAAATCGTTAATTAATCAATAATAATAATAATAATAATAATAAATCATACAAACACACCTCTCTGGGGAAAAGGTAGCCCTGTTGTTTTTCCTTGGCAGTGATGAAGAGGTCTGAATCCGCAAACACCCTGGCATCATGTGTATGTCCAGGCCAGCCTATGGACACATCTGTGAAACTGAAACAAAGGGAAAATTGCACTGAACAACTGCAGCAAACGCGCCCCTGGCTTTGTTGATTTTATTTCATTGCACCTTTATTTTTACTGTATTTGTGTTATGCTTACCAGAAACTGTGATCCACAACAGCCTGCAAGATGATCGAATGCCAGCCATCTCTGTTGTAGTAGTCGGCTGCTTTCTCCCTTGGAGCAACAATCGGAATGTGCGTCGCGTCTATAGCCCCAGCGCACTGGGGGTAACCGCGCGCTCGAAACCCAGCAATTGTGTCGTCCAGGCGCTGTCCAGTTGGCAAGGAAATGAAACGTTGATAGAATATGTTCACCAAAGCATCCGTTACCTGCCGCACTATCTTGCACACTGTCGAAAGACCAACGCCAAACAGGCAGGAAATGGTGCGGTATTCTCCTGGCGTTGCAAACCACCACAGGGCTATTGCGGTTCGCCGGCGTGGATCAATCGCCCTCCGAAAGTTGGTCGTTTTCCGTGATATGGATGGAGCAAGGATTTCGACTAAATAGTCAAACGTTTCCCGGGTCATTCGAAAGTGGGACTTCCACTGCGCATCACCTAACTTCTCAATTGACGGCCAAAAACTGTTGGGTTCTCTATGCCGGATCCACATAGAGCGAGCAGTAGGTGTAGCACAGTGAGCAACAGTCATCATGGAGACAACAAAAGTCCTTCTCCTCCTCCTGTATCTTCTACGAATCCTTTGAGTTTCGGAAACAAATTCAAGTACATTACGATCCATCAGCGCTTGGAATTCGTTCCTTGTCCTCTGGCTTTGGACCATTTTGAGGACAGTCAAAAGTGCCCAAGAGCAAAGAACACTAGTCACCTCCGGACTCACTTCCATGTTGCGCTCCATTATTTACTTCCCTGAATTCTGTCGCACTTCATATACGCGATCTCAGCGCGATGACGTCGCCAGACACGCCCCAGTGAAAGTGGAGGCTATGCAGATTGCCAGCGGGGGTCCTGCTGGTTTTGGTCAGTGGGCAGGGGGCCAAATGCCGATTGTTAGAGGGTCGACCAGAGTTAAAACAAACAAACAATGTGAAAATTAAGTCAACGAAAGCGATTTGCAAACATCCTGTTTTACTTTGATTTATTTTCTTTTGGTCCGGGGGATTATTGAGCGGGATATTGAGGCAGGAAACCTAAATGACAAAAATGTTAGCAAACCTTTACTGGCACGACTTTCAGTCAATTTGAACATGTACCTTTTAAGGCTTTGTATTCTAAAGTAACTCGAAGCAGAAGTTCAACTCTGTCGCTTATCCACCGTCTTTTCACCAGCGAACTGTTCTCTGTGGCGCTTATGTTAGCGAGCTGTTACTACATGGCGTGGCTATGGTGTTTCGACTTCCGGACGTAAACTTGCGGCGCCACACCTGGCCGGGCATAAGTACTACGTCATTTTCAGTCGTTTCCCTCGTCTGCGTGTAAACGTGTAAACGAATTTTATATTTTTATTACGGCTTCGAGTAAATAAGTTTTTTCGTGGGCGGTTTCGAAAATGTGCGGTTTCAAAAAAATCAGTGTCCGTGTAAACGGCCCCTCTGTGGGAAGGCGGCAGAGGGACAAAAGCTCTCTCTCTCTCTCTCTCTCTCTCTCTCTCTCTCTCTCTCTCTCTCTCTCTCTGTGGAGGAGGGGCGGGGGATTACAGGGGATTGGCCGTCTTTAACAAGGGTGTAACCAAGACTGGGGCTGAAGTGACCACTCGATTATGCAGATTAGCAGCGACGCCCTGAGTCAGCACTCCTCTGTTCCTCTGCCCACCTCCATCGGCTAGGGTCTGCGTGAGAGAGCAGCTGAACATGACAAGGCACACACACACATACACACGCGCGCACAGGGTGTATGCTTGAAGGCCTTTTTTTTCTTTCCTGCAGCCACTCTGAAATCTTAACGGAGATTAAAGCTGCAAATCAAAACGTGTTGACATAAAGATTAATATTGAATATCGGCAAAATAAAACCTTTGCTGCTGTTCAGAGTTCACTTCCTGCCACTCTTGTTTCCACAGTGAATGAAACTGGAAGAAAAAAACAGTGGCAAGTGAGAATTTACCTTAAAATAAAAAAAATAGAAAAAGCCTCAAAGGTCCCTGGGGACCTGGGGTCTTACTGATGTGAGCACTGAACCAGGATTGTCATGTGACCAGGTCAGTACTAGGCCAGAATGCTCCACTGGAACCTGTGATGGGAAAAAAAAAAACAAAGATCTGAAAACAGGGACTCACATGGAATTTGTTCAGGGCAGAAGGGTGCCTAAACGTTTTTGCGGTGGGGACCACATCACCTCACCTTTCTGTGATGTGGGGTCGGTGTCAACTGCCCTTTCCTTGCACTGGACAAAAAAAGTCATCTGTCCGCTGCTGTTTAAAAACTCTTTATGTAATTTCTGTTTGACCAACAGTTTCATGACATTTTGTCGTCTGGCTTCTTTGCTCTTGACGCAAAGTCACGTGGAAATGTCACATTTTTGAGGGGTGACAAATAGCCGCTATTATAAACAATTGAAAACTTCAATAAATTTTGATTAAAATATAGTCATGAAATGCTGATACCTTATTATAGAAAAATAAAATGTGAAAAAATGACCACGTTTAGATGAACTGTTTGGGATGTGAAGTGGGCCGCTCTGATTGTTTAGGCGTTCCGGATGTGGCCCGCTGGCCTTATTTTGGAGAGCTCCTTGTTTAGGGAGTCAGACATTGTGAAACGAACGCAGCAGGGCGCAGGTGTGCGGCGTCGTTTTTGTCTGCCGGTTCAGTCGCGCAGCTCCGACTGGCAGCAGCTTTGGCCTCTGTCCCGATCAGCGTCCGTCAGCATCAATCTGTGTCACTGTGATCCGCGCTGACTCGATTAGCTGTTCATTGCCCCCCACCCAACCCTCTCGTTCACTCGTGTGTGTGTGTGTGTGTGTGTGTGTGTCGCGGAGGTTAGGGGGGATTGCAGGGGCTGGGGGGAGGGATTACACCAATCCCTTAAGGGAAACTTGGCTCCATCACGACTTGACAGGTGGTTACGTAACATTACAGTAGATCTCGCTTGACGGTCCACGTGGCCTCCACCTGTGCCGCTCAGACTTGTCCCCGCCCACACCTTCACACCTCGGGCCGCCCGCGGGAACTGTGCGGGAACGTGAAGGAAGTCGTGGGAGTGAGTTGCGTGGAGGGAGTGGGTGACTAACACTTCCTCTCCCCTTCCTCCCTTTCCGCCTCAGACAGACAGGAAGACAGACAGGCGCATCATGAGCAAAGCCTGAGGTGAGCGCGTGTGGGTGCGCACGCACGCACGCAGGAGTGGGGCCGGGATCGCATCTTCTGCCGACACCTCCGCACAGCCGGGAAGGGAGAGAGTGAGAGTGAGAGAGAGAGAGAGAGAGAGAGAGAGAGAGAGAGAGAGAGAGAGAGAGAGAGAGAGAGAGACGGCGCGAGGCAGAGCGGCGGCGGAGAGACAGCGGGTATATTTGAGCGCGTGGGCGCGCGTGTGAAGTGTCGAGGCGCTCGGAGCGGCTGGACGAGTCGCTGCAGCAGCAGCAGCAACAGGACTCAAGTGGGGAAACAGTCGCCTGGTACTTTTAATTAAAGCAGGCGCGAGCCGCTTCAGGGCGAGCGAGGGGAGAGAGAGGGAGAGAGTGAGAGAGAGTGAGAGAGGATGGGATCAGTTTTCTTCACTGTGTCGCCACTCGAATATCAGTAATCCGCCACCAAATTGTAAACAGTAGGAGGAGGAGTAGGAGGAGGAGGAGGAGGAGGAGGAGAAGAAGAAGAAGAAGAAGAAGAAGAAGAAGAAAACAACAACAGAAGTGTTCAGAGGGGCTGCAGAGGGAGGATGCTGCTTCAACGCCACTAATCCAGCTCTCCAGTCAAGAATTCATCAGAGGTGAGTTACATCGTTCTCATCATCATCATCATCATCGTCATCATCATCATCATCATCATCATCATCATCATCATCATCATCATCATCATCATCATCATCATCATCATCATCATCAGTGTAATGTGGTATCAATGAAAAGTCAAGAAAATAGAAAGAAGTTGTTGAATGTAAAATAGATAGATAGATAGATAGATAGATAGATAGATAGATAGATAGATAGATAGATAGATATGTGTGTGGATGTTTGTGTGAGTGTGCGCTTGTGTGTGTGTAAAATAGCAGAGAGTGACGTACGTATCGCACAGCACATCTTTGCACAACAACATTTCAAGTTTACACATATTAGGAGGCAAAAGGTTTAGATGGGCCTGTGTTATGTCAGTGGGAGGACCTCAGACTTCACCGGGAGAGTAAACACAATGAGTGTGTGTGTGTGTGTGTGTGTGTGTGTCTCTCTCTCTCTCTCTCTCTCTCTCTCTCTCTCTCTCTCGCTCTCTGTGCTTTTGGGCGCCCAGCAGTATGTGATGCAGTCAGCCCACACTGTTTCCTGTCGCCATGGAAACCAGTGCCCGGCGCTGAAAGCATTTGTGCTCTGTGCTGGAAGTGTATTTGTGTGACACACACACACACACACACACACACACACACACACACACACAGATATTCATCCCTGATACATAACCTCCTTGCTGTTTCTGTCCGTCAGAGAGATTTTTTGTTTATATTAACAGTCAACGTTTCTGTTCTTCCTCCTCTCCTCCTCTCCGCCCTGCGCACGCCAAAGATGGCCGTCGGCTCCGTCACCCTCCTCTGCTTCCTGCTGCCCCTGGTCGGCTATGCCCGGGGGGGCCACCCGTCCCCACCGCCGCCGCCCCCGGCCCCCCGGGGCTGCGGTGCCGGCGTGGAGCCCTCCTACCGCGTGCTGTGCGACCTGGAGTCGGCCTGGGGCGTGGTCCTGGAGGCCGTGGCCTGTGGCGGAGGCCTGGGCTCCCTGGTGCTGGCTGTGCTGCTGCTGGTCAGGCTGCGCTCCATCGCCGAGCCGGCCAGGCGCTCTGGCGTGGGGCCCCTGCTCCTGCTGCTGGGTACCCTGCTGGGCCTCTTCACCGTCTCCCTGGCCTTCCTGGTGGGCCGGAACCAGGCGCTGTGCGTGGTCCGCCGGGCCTTCTGGGGCCCCCTGTTCGCCCTCTGCTTCTCCAGCCTGCTGGTGCAGGGCGTGCGGCTGCGGCGGCTGGCGGCCGGGCTCAGCAGCCCGTCGGGCAGCACCCTGGCCGCCCTGGGCCTGGCCCTGGCCCTGGTCCAGGGGATCATCTCGGCCGAGTGGGTCCTGCTGACGGTGGTGCGGGAGGGCCACCCGGCCTGCGAGTACCCGCCCCTGGACTTTGCCCTGACGTGCAGCTACACCCTGGGGCTGCTCCTGATCGCCATGGGACTGTCCCTGGGGGTGGTGCTGTGCGGCGGGGAGTTTGGCGCCGAGGCGGGGGGTGCGTCGGCGGGCGGCAGTGAGGACGAGCGCGAGGCGGAGGGCGAGAAGAGCCGCTGGAAGTGCAACGCCGTCTGGCTCTTCCTTTCCAGCCTGGCCTCGGCGCTGCTGTGGGTGGCCTGGCTGGGATTCTACCTGTACGGCAGCCAGGGGCTGAGGGCCAGGGGCCGGGCCGACCGCCCCGGTGCCGCCGGCAGGAGGGAGGCGAAGGCGCCACCGCCGCTGGATGAGCCGGCGCTGGCCGTGGCCCTGGTCATCCAGGGCTGGATCCTGCTGCTGTTCCACGCCATACCAGAGGCTCACCTGTGCCTGCGGAGGGCGCCGCCGTCCAACACGCCGGACTTCTTCGACGCCACCCACACGTCCCCGCCGCCCAGCTTTGGCGACGAGCTTCCTCCGCATTCTGGCCGGCCCTTTCCAGAGAACCAGGCCTTCTCCATGGAGGAGCACAGCGCAAGTAGGATTACATAACGTCTGTGTGTGTGTGTGTGTGTGTGTGTGTGTGTGTGTGTGTGTGTGTGTGTGTGTGTGTGTGAAATGAACCTTTTTTCATTCAGGTTTGATGGGCAACTCATCATATCACACTTTAAATTATTAAGCTGCATAATATTAATAATAAAAAAAACAAAATTCTGCCATTTACTCAGCGAGCAGTTAGTCATGATGAGAGGGATTGTTGCCAGGCAACAATCGAAACTCTTCATCCTCTCCAAAAATGGTGGAGTGACTGTATTTCGGCATTTAATGTCACGACGATGAATGAAACAGCAGGAGATGACACCGGCTGATAACACCTCTGAAGCCTCCTCGCCTTTTGTTTTTTACCTAAATGCTTCCCTGCAAGAGAAGAGAGAGCGAGAGAGAAGGACTTGAGATGCGATGAAATGGGGATGACGTCATTGTGTAGCAGACAGGTGTGTTTCTGAATCTGACAGAGCATCAGCTCAGCTGACACAAGCCAACGTCCCAACAGGATTAGTTGAGGGTTAGAATTATTGATATTTGTTTTATTATGTATGCGATTAAAAAATAGATTTATAAAAAAGTAAATAACCGTTTCTGAGGTGATATTTTACATGCAGTATGATGATAAAGTGATTTTTTTGCTTCAAAAATGTATTAATGTTCTTTTTTTATTGATGTTATTTTATTGCTGTTAACAATATTTAAAATTCATTCAGATTCGAAATTTTGTGAGAAAAAAATAAAGTGACCTGTAAATTTAATTTGTCCAAATATTGATAATATTATGTAATATTATAATATTATTCTGTCAAACTGTTTTCAGTCACTTTCCAATCAGTGACACAGAGTGATGCTGCATATTGCACAGATCAGGCATTTCTTTCTCTTTTGCTCTTGTCTTGAGCCCAAGTGGCGCTGAATTTGTCCATAAATCACTCCACAAACGATGAAGCTACGGCACATTTCAGGACTGGAGTCCTTCCAATCCCAGGAGCTATTTTCAGCCTCAGGATGAGTCTCAAACACGAGCAGGTCCTTCTGCACAACGAAAAAATATCATTTTATTGAACAATCCAAGCGGAAACACACTGTATGATGCACAGACTCTTGGACAAAGACATTGCCACACCGAAACTTTCAACCCCAAACTTTCAACGATCAGCATCCCAGAAAACATTAAAAAAAAAGTGCCTGTTTATACAGCTGCTTTCAGTCCTCGCTGCTCTCCACCGTATCATTCTGAAGCCAAATGCACAGCTGAGGAGCTGAACCACCGTGAGCCAACATAAACAGAGAGGGAAGGCAGGGCGGAACCATAAACACCGTTTGAGAGACTGAATGAGACAGACAAACAGCAACAATCCCACAATGCAATGCTGCGCGCCAATGAAGACAGCTATGATACGTCAATGCTGTCTGACATCTCAAAATGGGAAGATTTGGATACCTAAACACATTTAAAAGAAAGGCTCAAAATATAAAGGGCTTTCATTTTTTTAGAACAGCTCAAAATGTGGAGCTAGCAAAAAAAGTATTTAATTAGTAGGTAGTTGATAGAAACACATTATTGTTAAAAAAAAAAAGGAATTGAAGTGTTATGCTAAAATTGGAATATTGTGGAGATTTGATTGACATTTTGTCTTATTTCTTACATTGTTTTTGTAGAAAATGCAAAAATCGATCCAGAAAATGTGGTCCGAGTGAGCCATTTTCACCAGTACCAGTAAAATCATGATAGATTATATATAGAAAAAAATCTTGTTAAATGATGTGTACACAGCAATGTGGAACACATTAATCGTTCAAATTGGAGTTAAATTAGAACTATAAATGTGTGTGTGTGTGTGTGTGTGTGTGTGTGTGTGTGTGTGTGTGTCTATGTCCATGTTGCGCTAATATAAAATTTGACTTGTGTGTTCACTGCGTGTGTGTGTATGTGTGACCAACTCGCTGGGCCTGTCAGCCCTCCGAAGCGGAACCTACCACGGCAGCCACGGCACTTCCCGTCCTGGCATCGCCTTCAGGGGTCAAGTGTACCAGCCCACTGAGATGGCTTTGGTCATGAACGGCGGCACTGTAAGTACAGAAACACGGCATGCTCCTCTGCTCCTCTGCACCTTCACCTCCTCCCTCATTCAGTCCTCGTCCGTCTCGTAGATGCCCACGGCCCCAATCAACTACACCGGACGTCGGCTGTGGTGATGTGGAGAAAAGACCCCGAGAGGAGACGATTGGTGCTTCCTGAAGCCTACAGAGAGAGAAGATATTTAAGCCCTCGCACATCGCACAGTGTCGGTTCGGTGGAAGCTAAATATTATCGATGAATGTGTTTGTGTTTCTTTGCACACGTGCGTGACATTCACATCATTGGGACCTTCGCTGTCTTGTTCCTTGACGTTGTCTGGGTTCGAGGCAGACACACATTGTACGTATGTAACAGAAGCAGCATATCACGGCGCATTATCCTTCATTGTGACATAGAAAGCAACGCGTCAAAAACAACCTCTGGTCATTTATGGAAATCAGCTTCATACACCCACAGAGCCAACACGGCCTTTGTGACGTAACGTTGCTGGAAACATCCAGAGTGCTCACAGTGTTGTTTTCCCCGCCGCTCCATTATCGTCATTTGGCACCTTTCACCACGTGCACTGCATTAAAACACAGCCCTGGTGGAGAAATGTGACAATATACAGGGTCGGAGACGAGTCTGTCACTCACTAATGAATACTTCTTGGAGCGAATTTCAGAGATTAAAAGCCATTTAATACTGCAAGACCTTTGCTGCGGTATACAGGGTCTACTGCTGGAGATTGTAATTTTTGCACTTTATCAGGTCCGATCACGTCTGGCCGTATTTGAGATGTGTGATTATTTAAGATGCATGTAAAAGCACAGGTTTAAGATAATATACTTTGTTGTTTTTGTTTTTTTTTTTTTAACTGCTTTTCGAGAGTTTCCTAGACTTTTGATATACGTACAGAAGAAAACCGCCTGTTTTGATGCTGGGTTAAATGCATACTTCCTCTTTTTTAATTAATTCAATTAGGGTACTGATTGTACATTCTAACTCATCAGTGATGAACTGATGAGTTAGATGTGATAGACTCATTGAGTTCATCACATCTATATACATTCCCGCATATAGTTTATTTATTAAAAAAAAAAAAAAAATCACTCCAAACATGGAGAGAACATTCAGTCATCCCTCACTGTGAACAAAAACTGGAACACGTTCAGATGCTCATGTACTGCTTTTAGTGACAGAGAAGCCTCCAGACAGATTTCTCAGCGGACAGCTGCTGCTTGGCTGTGCCAGCGACATCAGCCTGTGGCAAATCAACATGGAAAATCTGCTCCGATTTTACTGAAGGATTACAGCTATTATATGTCAGCGGAATTGAAAGTGGAACAGCCATGCTTATGTTGTAACCACCTATTCTTGTTTATCAACTTTGCTATCATGTGTAAATATGTGCTATGTGTGGTCAAACAACAATATTAGCATCCCATGTTTTTATATGTATTAATTCTATATAATCAGACTTTTAATATTGGAAAAATAATCTAAACGTGTGAATTTTTTAATGGCATATCACTTTGGAGATTACTGACAAAAGCCTTGTCACTGTTTAATGGCAGTGTAATATGAATGTCTGTAATGTGATTTGCACAAAGTGAGTAATACAACAGTGCAGTTTCAGGTAAATGCTGTCGGGTCATTGAAATAATTATCTTGAAGCCTCTCCTTCCTCACTCTCTAATGAAATATAACTCCCAGCAAGAATTTGTGCTATTTTCCTTATTTTCGTCTCTTTTTCTGAGAGGGACCCAACTGCAACTGCAACGACAGGGAGCCGCCATACATCCGGAAGTCTCAAGCGGAAGTTTCTTCTTCGTGTAATGTATTGCTTATTCGGCGTCCTTAGCGATTAGCGAATTGTGTTCCGAGAGCGTGAGAACGGTCAGAAAAATATATTTTTTTAACTACCATCCAACGAGTGTGGTATGGTCTCTAAGATGTGATTCGTGGAGTGCAAGCTCGAGGAACAACCCAAGTAGTTTCGCGTTTCTAAAGAAAAGAACAGTGAAATAAAACTCTTTTGACCGTCCCAACAGTGTCTCTAGTATCGCTGTGGAAAAAAAAGAAGAAAAATACGAAAGCGAACTGCTGGTATCATACAAAATACAGGTACATGCATTTTGTTCGTCATAGTTTCAGATTTCAAGTGAAATCTGCTTTATTATTTGACAGCCGAACTAAACAGTGTTGAAGCCGATGCGTCACGTTGACGTTTCACAGTAAAATACAGCACATATGTAAATGAGTTCGTTCTGGATGAGGGCAAGGTGAACAGAGATGACGGGATTTCTCTTTCCAAGAAAAACTTTTATTTTCCTCAATCTTGATGAGAAAAAAAATGCCTAAAAATGCTCCAATAATAGCATAACAGTGGAGGGCCGTACACAAGAAGTTAAAGACACAAGGAACGAGTTGTGGCCGCTGGTGGAGCAGGCAGAAAGGAGGGGATGTGAGGAGGCTTCAGAGGTGCATCAGCGCTCATTGATGGTAAACAAGTTACTGTGAAGGACATCTGAATGTTGTTTAGCTGTTTCTACACAGCCTTGCTGGATGGTGGGATATTATAGGCCTACAGAAAGTGTTAAATTGATATATACACACGACAACGTCAAGCTAAGTGAGTGAAGACAAATGCTGATCTCTGGCAACACATACAAGGGTGCACAGAGTTTTTATGTCACTGAATAAACAAGAAAATATGATGAGTATATACATATGCACGTTCCCTCCCCTGGAGTGCCTCTCTGTTTCCCAATGTTACATATCACAAAAACACAACAATACATATGTATATATGTATATATACAGAATTTTGGTCGCATCTTCAGCAAACTTCAGCAATTTATTTTCTCACTGTCTTAACTTACCCTCTGAAGATGTTTTTACGAAGAAAATCTTTTTTCACATATTTGGCTTGTGTCTTTTTAGAGCAACTTTAGTGCAAAACCCTTCCCGCATGTCTTGGAGACAGGTGGCCTCTCACCTGTGTGTTGTCGAATGTACTGTTAAATTTTTACATTTGTGCATTTGTAGAAAACACTTACCGTTTTTCACACACATGGCCTCTCGCTTGTGTGTTTTACCTGATGAGTTATTAAGTATGACTTTCGTGTAAAACCCTTATCGCATGTTTTGCACACATATAACCTCTTGTGTGTGTGTTGCCTGATGTCTTATTAAAGTTGAGTTTTGTGCAAAATCCTTACCGCATGTGTTGCACACATATGGCCTCTCACGTGTGTGTGTTGCCTGATGTCTTATTAAGTTTGACTTAGTTGCAAAACCTCTAGCGCATCTTTTGCACACATATGGCCTCTCGGCTGTGTGTGTAGTTTGATGTCTTATTAAATGTGCGTTTTGTACAAAACCCTTACTGCAGGTTTTGCAGACATGTGGCCTCTCACCTGTGTGTGTTGCCTGATGTGTTTTCAAGTCTGGCTTTCGTGCAAAACCCTTCCCGCATGTTTTGCACACATATGGCCTCTCGGCTGTGTGTGCAACCCGATGTCTTATTAAATGTGCGTTTTGTGCAAAGCCCTTACCGCATGTTTTGCAGACATATGGCCTCTCACCTGTGTGTTGCCTCATGTGACGTATCAGATAAGACCTGATCAAAAAGGTTTTCCCACAGGTGTGGCAAAGGTGTGGCCTCTCTACTGTGTGAGTCTTTCTGTGATGTAACAGGGAGTCGTGCCTTGGAAACTCATTCTTACGTGTTCTGCAGATGACCTGATTCTTGTCAATGTGGCTCAGAAGGTGCGTAAGCAAACTCGACTCATCTTCAAAATATTTTCCACATTTGTCACAAGTGGAAGAGGATGAGATGGTGTTTCCGACTATGTTACTTTGCCCTTCATGGTGTCTCCTTTTCAGATCTTTACTTGCTGAGTCTTCTTCTTTACCTCCTTTCTGATCTTGACTCTGGGAATCAACAGAGTTGACAGTAAATTTCTGCAGGCGCCAGTTGGATAATGACACCACAGCGACGATAACTGGAACATTAACTCCAGAGTCTTCTGAGGATTCCTCAGGATGCCAGTCCACAGTTGCATCTTCAGTCCTGTGACTTTCCTCTTTGACAGAAGTCCACTCGGGGTCACCAGGCTCCTGCTTCAGTCTGAGCTCACTGGTTGGTAGTTCTTCTGGTTCCTCTTTAATCTGTGAGTGTTCACACTCCTCTTGCTTCAGACTGGATTTCCTGTCTTTGTTCACCGATGGTTGATCATCCACAACCATTTCTTTCTTACAGATACGCTGCTGTGGGAATTCTGGAGGGACATAAAACGTCAAAGATCACGTTATGCTCATACTTGTTTAAAGGCAACATTTCTCAGATGGGTAAACTAACCAAGTAATTACTAACAATAAGCATTCTGCCTTTTACTTTGTGCACTTCACATTCTTCTGGTGTCCAATGCTACGCTTAAACCATTTGAAAATCACCACAGAGGTAGTTGGGAACATGTAAAACAAGAATCTGGTGGAGTATGCAGAAAACTAACTGATTTCTATTTTTAATTCATATTTTAATCTGCCTATGGAAGCAGACATTACTGTACGCTGTGTATGACTTTAGCATCGGAATATCAGAAAAAGCTACAGTGAAACAAACTGAAAATCGCCCGTGTGTTACTTACCTAACCGTTGCAATTTTACTTTCGGGTTCCAGGACTTTTGATATAAACGCTCTATATAATCTTCGTTGACCATTTCCTTAGGAACTTCAAATGTTTCCTCGGCTGCCGTTGCGACTGCATTTCGAACAAAATTTCCAAAAACCTTAGAGAAAGGCATGTTTAATTTCCTGGGTTTAAGTCATGGATGCATGATAAAAACTGGATGCCTACACCACAACAACCTCTAACAGGATATGGAGCTAATCACTTCCGGGTGACGGCATCAACCCGGCGTCCACGTGGATTAAGTTGCCAAGTAAGTAACTGTCGTGTTTCTGGTGGCAAACTTTTAAACTGTCCCGCAGCTCCGCTAAACTCTGTTTGACCGCCTGTTTTCAACAGACGTCCATTTACGTGCTAAAAGTAGCCGCCAGCCGTTAGCTAGCTTGCTGTAACAACGCATCGCCCTCTATTAGTAAACTTTAGAAGATGCGTCTGCCTTAAACAGCCAGAGTGAGTTTTTATTTTCACTCGTAACGCAGCCGGTGTGAGGCGTAGTTTCCACTGTTGTCCAGTAGTCGCAGCGAGCTTTTGTCACCTCATGTATGAATGAACTTCCGTTAGCACTGCCTCCACAACTCGTGTTGAGCGCACGAGCGGGATGTTTACAAACTCTTTAGCACGTGCAAGAGGCAAAAGAGTTTGTCGGCATTACGACCTGTGACGTGAAAGCAGCTTTATATTCAGATAGACCTGACCGCTGCGTTGCATTCATCGCAACAGGTGGACTGGCCGATATCCCAATGCAAGTAGTTTGAACGAAGCGGTGTGTTTCATGCGATATGTAATGTGTCTGCGGTGCAGGGAAAAACCAGTAGCTCACTTAGTTTGTGTTGCTTGGTCTTTAAGGCATACTTGAGCTGCAAAGTCACTAAGTTCAGCGATGCCGATGTATGCTTTTATGTAAGTTGTAGATGGATGTTTTCAGTCTGCATTTGATGTAGCATTAATACTTGTTTGTTTTGCCTTCAGACCAGAGACTTGTTCCTGTATAGAGGCCATTGGCTAGAGCTGACATGAAGATCATGGAAGAGAAGAGCAAGAAGTCGAAAAAAGGCAAGAATGGTTGTGCTCAAAGTGAAAATAAAAATGGCTCTATTGACGGTGGAAACCAAGAGACGGAGAAAAAAACTAAGAAAAGCAAAAAGGTTTATTTAGAAGTTGCAGTCAAAGAATCAAATGTTGAATCCAGTGATGGCAAAGAGAAGACTATAAAGACAACGAAGAAAACCAACACTGAGCCCTTGATAGATGCTGCTGATGGTTCAGCTGTAAAAGAAAAAGAAAAATTGCCCAAGAAGAAAAAGAGGAAAGTTGCAGATGACAAACCAGTTGAACCAGATGATTGTACAGATAACCAGGAGGTGACAGAGACGAAATTAAAGAAAAAGACTTTAAAAAACAAATCGGAGAATGCCGAGGAAGTAGAGGAGGAACAGCAAACTGGAGAGAGAAAACAAATAAACAAAGGCAAGAAGAGAAAATGTGAGGCTTCAGTTGTCACCGAGGGGAGTGGCGAGAACTTCACAGGAGTTAAGCAAAAGAAAAAATATGATGAAGAAGCCCATAAAGCTTCAGATGGAATCTGCGTCGCAAAAAAGAAAAAGAAAGCGAAAACGGTAATGGCTGACCAAGTGGAGACAGAACCACTAGAGGAAGACGCCGTTGAGGATGACGGAGTCAAACAGGTCAAAAGGATGAAGAAGTCAAAAAAAGAGAAGACGGAAGATGTGGAAAAGGCAGAAAATGAAGATGGGGCGATCAAAAAGAAGAAAACCAAATCCAAAAAGAGTGAGACTGTAAAGGAAGAGGAGATGGTGTCTGAAAAGAAAGTGAAAAAGGAAAAGAGTAAAAAAGCTTCAGTGGAGGCTACTGAGGTGGAGGAGGAAGAAACAGTGAAGAAAAAGAAGAAGAAGAAAAGTCAGCAATTGAATGGAGAGGAGAAGGAGCAGCAGACAGTCGAATGTGAAGATGAGCAGAGTGGGGAGACGGACATGGTGAGCAAGAAGAAGAAAAAGAAACCCTCTGAGAGCTCAGAAGAACAAGTGGAGCAGGACAAATGTGACGCAGGAGCAAAGAAGAGAAAGAAGATCAGAGAAAAGGGGGATGACCAGCAGGTGAGTGTTTGTTTAGTCTGGGAAATGTTCCAGAATGGGTTTGTTTTTGTTAGTCTAAATCGGCGAACGATATCATACTTCAGGAATCATCCCAGGTGGACGTGGTTTTCCTGTCCGCAAAGTGTGGGGGCACTGATGAGGTCACCATCAACCAGGTAGCTTTCAGAAATCAACTCTGCAGCTTTTACACTTTAAGACGGTTATTCAAAAAACCTGCAAAGTCACACATCAAGCTTGCATAGCCCTCTGGTTACTGTCTCCTTCTAAAAAAAGAGACTTTATTGGACATTGCACATCTTTGGGAGGAGTGAAAACCAATAGAGGGAGGAGCCAACACCTGGCTGGACATCATGAATGCTCAACTTTCATGTTCGGAAGCCTTTGCACAAATCTTATCATCTTAAGTACGGTAGTGGAATTCTCAGTCTGAGGCAGGTCCGCCACTTATAGTGCTCCCCTCGGAAACACGACATGGCCACAGCAGGCGACCCTCTGAATAACTCTGGACCCACTTTACCCTCCTTGGTGAACTGATATGTGTCATGTTGGTCCTTGTTGTTAAACAGACAAGCACGACGGTTACACTCTCAGCGTATTGTGGCCTTTAGCCACAACCTAAAACTTGCTCGTTGTGCACCAAACTTTGATGTTGTGTTCTTGATTTGCTGCAGGAGAGAAGACAGGCTTTACAGAATGACGTTGACCAGGCGTCCCAACCAGCAACACCCACTAAACCTGAGGTCAGTAACTGCCCATTTCTTGTTGTAGGAACTTAACTTTTAAATTTGTCCTGCTGGGAATGAAGCAGAATTTATTATGTGTCTTTTGTCCTGGCACTAAAAAATTGTCCTGAACTAAAAAATAAATAAAAATAGAAAATAGAAAATAAAGATAGAAAAATAGTCCCTAACCATGCGAAGTAAACTCAGCGGTGTTTGAAGGTGATGTTAAAACAATTTCGTCAACATAGAATTTATGAACGCACCCTCTAACAGAGACTCTCACAAGACATTGTACAACATGTCCAGCCATTCTACATAAAACCCTAAAAGCTCTTTTTCATATATACATTTCATTGTTTTTTCTGTCTCTCAGGGTTTCGGTCAGTGGAGCACTGCCCAGTTCGACAGCGCTGACCAGCAGCAGAAGTTTCTGCGTTTGATGGGCGGCTTCAAGAAAGGTTTCCAGCCGGCGTCCGGGACCCCCGGCAAGGCCAACATGGCGCTGGGGAAGGACGCGCAGCTGCAGCTGCAGCAAGGGCTGCAGGGACAGTTTGAACGGGCGCACTCGCGCAGGGTAGACTCTGGCAATAGGGGGGCGGGGCTTGGGTTTGCGGCACCATCCAATAAGAAGTTTTTCATCGACGTCAATGCATCTCGATCGGTGCGCTTTGATGATTGACAGAATTTGTGTTTGTTTCTTTACTTGTTTTAAAAATATTTGAAGTTGTTTTTAAGTTGAGCTTTACACGTTCACGTGTTTAAATTAATATAGGGGACAGAATGCAATTTGTCCATGTGTATATATTAAACTTCCGCAGTGAGACTGGTGGTAGTGTTGGTTCTGTTGGCATCCAAAACGTGCACTCGCCACGCAAGTTAAATAAGTCATCATTAGTCGGACACAGCATTGTTTTAAAAAGCTGTTTTATTCTGGTCTTCACAAAAAAAGCACACCAAAGCACAGTTTGGTGGACGTAGAGAAGAAATATATCCAATAGCTTGTTAACTTTGCACAAATTATTTAGTTTGTGGCAGAAGACAAACATGTACTTGGTTGCCCATTCGAACAGCCGCTGTGTGGACGATGTTAGTCTGGCAGCTGCACAGATTCAACAGGGAACAAATGTCAAGTGTTTTTAACCACTTACCACAAAAAAACAATCCCAAATAAGAGCTCACCGAAATCATGCAAGAGAGGTTGAAAACGAAGTCATTGCAAATTTCTGTGTTTCGTCTTGACCCGAGACGGAGTCTGACCAGTCCTTCGGCTGTTATCTCTAATCGCTTCACTGATAGAAATAAAATAGACAGAACCCTCATTCCCTGTAAAAAGTTTTGACTTGGTGCTGCCGCAGTTTCATACCTCACTATGTCAATGGACTCAGTCTTAATCTGGTTTCCATCAGACAACAATAAAAAAGAAACATTGTGCAACGTCTGACAGCTGCTGAACGGTCTGGAATGTTTTTGATGTGGCACTGAGAAATCCTGCGCAGCCGGACGACGGGAGCGGAAGGGGAAGCTGTGTGTTCCTTTGGACAGAGAGTTTTTTTTTTTGGTTTGCTTGGTGTTGCGGCCCTCACGCCTGCAGGTACTCTGGCTGCACTCGGGCGACTTTGCGGAACTCCTTGGCGTGAGTCAGCGGGCACTGCATCTCGCACCAGCTGATGGGAACCATCTGAGCGCCTAGAACACAGAACAAAAACCACAATGAGCTGAGGCAAAAAAAAAGCTGAGCAGAAATTCAGGCGGCAGTGCCTTTTCCAACTGTGCGATTCATTTTTTTTTTTTTAATGCAACAGCACCCCCGTGTGTTGACAGAGGATTTTACAGTTGTTTGCGGCAGTGCGGTGGAATCCTTTCGGGAATGAAGGTTGCCTTACCCGATTCACTGTGCGCCACCACCACCCCCAGCTCGTTTTCTGCTGTCGTTAGCAGGTAATTGGACTGCACGTCACCGAGAGAGATCTGACGTCACCGGTCAAGCATCAACAACAGAGACACAAGTTTTCAATTTGCACCGCAGCTGCAACGTTCTCACACACACGGGTCACAGTTTCAGGCCTGATTAGCTGCTCGTATGACTTTACGCAGGCAGTAAAATCACTTCTCTGCCTGACTCCCACAAGCGGGTGAAGGATACCACTTTTGCCAGGACAATATCGCCAGGTCTGAAGCTTTTGTACGTTTCCACCTGCGAGATAAAAAAGACAATTCTTAGGGCGGTCGTCTTCCACCGATAGCGAGAGACAAAGAAAAGTCGGACAGGAGGAACACCGGCTCACCTTGTCCTTCTCTGTTGCACGCACATCTTCTTTTCTGCAAAGGCAAAAGTAAGCCAAGATTCAGTTTTTAGAGAAGCTGCGGTGGAATAAAACATAAAATGTGAGACTGGGGCGCTCCCCTCGTACCTGATTGTCCCCCTGAAGCGGTCCTTCAGCGGTGTGGAGCCCACATACAGGATGTGGACCTTGGCGTATCTGGGGTTGATGCTGGTCACCTGATCAAGTAAGAAAACCCAATAACTCACCCGCACAAAACCAAACACCACCACTTTACTGATCCTTTGAAAACTCTCACTTCATACCTTGCATGTGACAATGGCTCCTACATCTGGCAACAGTTGTGTTTCTGTTTCTCTGACCACAGAGATCACCGGTAACTGGGGAAAACAGAGAGAAATCTCTGGAATTACTGCACTGCACTTGACCTCGCCCAACCAGTTCATTTTCAAACCACAAAAAAAAACTTTGCTTGACATTTGGTATGCTCCATAATTCACAACAGCTGCACAACAATTCCAGGTCAGTCACATTTGCAAACGTTGCACAACACCAACAGCGGCGCTTTTCACCTGTTCTCCTTCGTTCTTTTTCAGCACGTATCCCGCTAGTGAGGAGTATATGTAACCGTGCCGCTGGTAAACACCTGTGCCGAGTATACAGTCTTCAGCACTGCATAGCTTGTCACCTGGAGACAGCAAGACATGAGAAACACTGTTTTAAGAAAGGCTGCAAAACAACACCCTTATCTCAGCTCGTATCTTCTATTAGGAATATTAGAGTGGCTTGAGAATGACCACAATTACACAGCATTTTGTTTTAATTCATTGGCCCCAATCTTACTTTTTGCTGCTTTTAAAGGTCTGAATAACAAACTTGGTTAATTAAACTATGCACTTGGGATTTTTTTTTTCAAAACATAGACCAGCTTCCAGAGGTGATTTGAAAATACCCCTCAACACTCTCTGACATAAAGGTCAGAGAAAACTCGTAAACTGTCAACACTGCTGCTGTGACTCAAACTCTCAAACGGTCACCACTCGTAATTACCTGTCTTTCTCGTGGCTTCCCACAGTTTACAATTCCCCCCTCCGTAAGTCAAAACAAGAAGATGATGGAATGCTGCTCTCCTGCCGGAGGCGATGGGCAGGGCAGCCGAAATATGCAGAGGAAAGTAAAAGTAAACTGTTCTGCGCTCGTAACACTTCGGGGACTGTTGTTCCCTTTGACTCTCATTGTAAACATCTAAAGTGTAGAACCACATCCGATGCGATGGGGAAAAATATTTAAACCGCAAAAGGCGATACAATATTGATTTAGAATCCCAAAGCTAAGCTAACGCGATGCACGGTAGCTGTGTGCAAACGTGGGCTGTGTTTACAAGCGGTCGAAAGTGTGGTAAAAGAAAACCATTCTGCGACGCAGCGTTGTCAATAAAGCTCTTGACTTCAAATCACTTTCGAGAAGAGGAAAATCACTTCGGACAGTGTGGTTAAACATAGTTAATATAAGTACGAGCTTTAAATTTGCTGGACTCACCTGGAACACACAGCTTCATGGGCGACATGTTTTCGAGAAGAGAAGAGCGGAAGCCGATTGGCCATGACGTAGTGTAGGAGTGGAATTCGATTGGCCGGTCTCACGCAGAGCGGAAGTATGGCGATGACCTATAGACTGCGCCATGTTAAGGGCTAGCGCGTTGTAAATAAATAAATAAATAAATAAATAAATTCGCAGTGCTAACGTATGTTGTGTAACACCAATATTGCCAGTTACAGAATAAAGGTTTTACAGGATTAAACACATCTAAAATACGTGTGTGATGTCGTACTTTATTATCTAATATTTTGGCTGATTATTCAGTTTTTTTTGTAAATTCAAGGTGTGGTTCAAACTGTAGCGAGTACATTTTTGGTAGAAAATATCAGTACACATGATGCAATTACAACTTGAAAGTACTTCAATAAGAGGAAAAGGTTTATTGTAAGTAATATTAAATACTCATGACAATTATGCAGTTTAAACAATGTGTTTTGACAATGTATTATTTCATTATATTTTAAAAATAGAACATATTGTAATTTAAATGTGACTGCACCAAACCGTTTCCCTCAGAGAATAAAGGCAATAGGACGGCGCCTCATGGTTCACAACATTTATTCTTTTTCTCACAATGCCACAGCAAAACACAAATCAGAAGTGCTGAGCAATTCAACATGCCCTTTTGACAGCAGCCAGTGTTACTTAACTTGTGGAAACTTTACCTTTTGAGTTTCACCAACATCATTAGCAAAAATAAGAGGGAATACCTGGAACACTCTGTGGGGTTAGTTCATAATTAGCTACTCCTACTCAGTGGTCCCTATGAACTCTGTGTAAATGCAGAATAACCAAATCACAAGTTGGATTGTATTTTACGACAGCAGGGTATCTCAAAATAAAGTGCGCATTTAAGTTTTTCTATGTTTGCATTGCTCTGTGATGACTGTAACAAAAAACAACCTTGAAATATCTTCAGAACTGAGGAGCACAAAGAATGATTTGCACTTTCGCCCATTGCCCCAGGTGCATTGGGAGGAGGGGAGTCGGGGTCTATTTCTTGACTTTTCCCTGAGCTGCAACAGCCGCCATGGCCTTCTTGACCGTTTCCTCGTCTCCCAGGAACTGCATGGGACCCAAAGGCTTCAGGTTCTTGTCAAGCTCATACACAATGGGAATGCCGGTGGGCAAGTTCAGCTCCATAATGGCCTCCTCGGACATACCTGGGGAATGTTGTAGCACCGTTTAGGGTTATAATCAAGTTTTTATTTTGAGACAGAAAATAATTTCACCAAAAACAGAATCATTTTATGTATTATATTTTCGCAATTATTTTTCCATTATAGAAGATTCTATAACCTCCACAGATCAACATACATCAGTGCATTAAGCTCTCTGTAGATCTGAATCCCATCTAAATTTCATAAGATTAAAACTATTGTCTTTCTGGCCTCTTACCCTCAAGATGCTTCACAATGCCTCTAAGGCTGTTGCCGTGGGCAGCGATCAGCACCCTTTTTCCCTCTTTGATCTGAGGAACAATCTCTTCGTTCCAGAAGGGCAGTGCTCTGGCGATGGTGTCCTTCAGACTCTCACAGCTGGGCAGCTGGTCCTCAGTCAGGTCGGCATAGCGGCGGTCCTGCAAAAAAAGTTCTTGCAGTCAGTACATAGGGCTAACATAAACAATACCGCATTTGTTTCCAGGAGGTGCCACCTTGCTGATGGTCTGGTAGAAGTCATGGTCCTCATCCATGGATGGAGGAGGAGTGTCAAAGGAGCGTCTCCAGATCTTGACCTGGGCTTCTCCGTGTTTAGCTGCAGTCTCCGCCTTATTCAGCCCGGTCAGGCCGCCGTAGTGGCGCTCATTGAGGCGCCAGGTCCGGTGGACCGGCAGCCACATCTGGTCGATGCTGTCCAGGACGAACCACAGAGTGCGGATGGCCCTCTTCAGGACGGAGGTGTAGCAAATATCAAACTCATAGCCGGCGTCTGGTGAGGAGCAGAGACAGGAGATAAAAAAAAAAGGTGGGTAAGTACATGCTGGACAAAGACAACATACAAACAAGACCGAACTGTGTTTTACAGTCAATCCAGTGAATGTAAGTGCTGGATTTTTCTGCTTCTTTCTACCACTGACAGCTGGATTTTGCTTAGTCAGTACATCAGGGACTCTGCAGGATCTGCCAATGGAAGCTGTTTTGGGTCAAACGTAGCCAACAAGAGGGTGTGCGCAAGAGACAGAAAACCGCAACAATCAATGGTGGAAATCTTGGCACGTTATGTGAGGGCATTTAATTTTCCAGACAGCGGCCCTTGATGGAGGAAAAAAACAGGCGTCCAGTCCAGCCTTCTGTGTACGTGACGAATGACTGAACACAGTCACATGTTAAAACATTATACTATTACCCCAAACAGGCATTTTGTTGATATTGTTTACACTTTTCATTCATCCTTTTATGAATTTGTAAGTCTACACGTAATTTAGTAAAAGGTGAATCAATCTCTATTTTTTCAGTATGGATTCCCAAAAACATAGATCGTCTTTCATCCAGACCCCGTTGACTTCATGCCAGGGAGCAGTAGGGTGCTCAGGGGACACTGTGATCCGAGCCAAACTGACTGACCATCTTTACACCATCCATCCATCCACTGCCTCGAGCAATCGAGCTAGCACGGCGTTATTATTTTTACAACAACAAAGGGAACAGCACTTCCCAGCTCGGCTGTGTCGCAGCGTTGCCGAACAACCTGTTTGCCCGTCTGACAGAAAGGAGTTGCATAATATCGCAACGGCCTAATCCAATGACCGAGTCAGATTATAGGCCTCTCTGCCGCTACCTTTCAGTGCCTGTCCTCCCCTCTTGGCCTCCTGCTCCCCGGTCTCGCTCAGGTCCGCGTCGAACCAGCCGCAGAAGCGGTTCTCCTGGTTCCAGCAGCTCTCGCCGTGGCGGATCAGCACTAGCTTGTAGGCGGCCATCCTCACACCACCGATGCCCTCTGCGCTGTATTTCCGGAGTGTGCGAAGCGACTGACTCGGCAGCAAACGCGCAGGAAGCAGCAGCAGCAGCAGCACCGACCGCACGACAATCGTAATCGCGTTAACGTTTTACGGCCCAAAATCACAGGGGGCAGACTTTTTTGGGGGGAAGTATTTTGTAGTGTTGCTGAAGGATTGTGGTGGAGAAGCTGATCTGCCCGAAGTCCCACTGACTGGCTGACGGCCCGGAGCTCGCTTCCTGCCCGGTTTCAGCCAATCAGAGGTCGAGCTGTGTGAGCGCGTGCGGGCGGAGGGAGGAAGGAGGCAGGAGGAGGATGCGCATAGCGGCACGTCCACCGTCAACAGTACAGTACAGGCTCTGCCTCGTGTTCCAGCACACAGGGGGGCTGGTCGGTTTCTGATGGGTTCTCACCGTGACCAGCAGGTTGGACACCAGCCTGGGTATCTTCAAACAGCAGTATGGGACGCATCAGTGTATACTTTGTGCTTCATTATCTTTACCAATAATCTCCACTGTGAACCCAGTACGGCTCTCATCTCACTATTGGATTTGAAAATGAAGCAGTAACACGAGAGCTTCATCTTTTTTTTTTTTTTTTTAAATCACAGTCAAATGTGTTTGTGTGAATGTTTTTGTTGGATAGAGTCACATAAACAGTTAGCTGTTTGGCAAGCACAAAGAGCCCAGGCAGGCTTTGAACCCCAGACTCCTGGGTAATAGCCATGCGCGCTTAACCATTCTGCCAAAGGGACATCCCCTTGGCCAAGTAGCCAGGGCACATGATCAATTGGAGGCATAGTGACAGGACCATCAACTGTCACAGCTGCTTTTCAGTAGTATTAGAAAACTAGTTGTGGTTATGTACAGAGTATAAGTATGGCCATGTTGTGCCACTACACTGGGGTTTTACGCATTTCGCATTACATAAACCTTTAGATCTGAAAGATGTTAGGATGTTAGACACTGAATGCTCCACCAAGTTGGCATGGGTCATCCTAATGTGTGAGACCCAAGGTCCCAGAGTCTCTTGTTCTAATTTGGGACTGTGCTGCCAATTAGATTTTGCCACCCTTGATCTTCGGCAGACTTGACGTCTGCCATTCATCATTTAAGCAGGGGTGAGAGTCTATAGTCAATGAATGGAACCAAATTAAGGAGTAATTTGCTCCGCGGGATGTTGGTCAGGTGATCTAACTTTGTGCCTTCATTCTCAACAGCCACAAAACTCCCCTTTGGTCTTCCAGTAGCCCGTATCCCCACACAAACTCACAGAAAAATATTATTGAATATCGTAAGATAC
Organism: Thamnaconus septentrionalis; assembly: GCA_009823395.1. Lineage (NCBI taxonomy): Eukaryota > Metazoa > Chordata > Actinopteri > Tetraodontiformes > Monacanthidae > Thamnaconus > Thamnaconus septentrionalis. The sequence goes on from CM020501.1 coordinate 19,213,401, forward strand.
ACAAGGCAGTCTGCATTGTGAAGCAGAAAGTAATCTGTTCCTTGCATCAGTTTCTAGTGTAGCAGTGAAATCATACTGACGTTTGGAACACCAGTTGCTGACACCAGTTACATCCGTTATATTCTGTTTTAGTTATGGTTTGCGAATGCCAAACTATTTTTCTATAATTTACCAATCTCACTACAGTCTAATTAATTGCTCCGCGCTCCCTTAATAGCGCTTCTCTCTTCCAGAGCTGATTGATTTGATTACCCTCGCTGTCACGTGCCTTTGGTGGGTGGAACCACTGTGTCCAATCAGCGCGGGCCATCATATTGTTGACAGGAGTATTCGAACGTTCATTGGGCAAAGATTAAAACACTAAAGAGGTTCCGCCTTCCCCCGGAAGCTGACAGTCATCTGACTTTTCTTTATTTCTGTTTCCCCGTTAGCCAGCTTCGCTACTAGCCTGCCAAACAAGCGTCTCTACTTTCTTCTTCGCTTCCTTCATCTCTGCTCGTCCCTCTCCTCGCCGCTGTCCAAGAGTACAACTAGGTCGGCGTCCACCTCCAGAGCGATGGACGAGACGAGTCCGCTTGTCTCTCCGCTCCGGGACTCGGGCGATTTCAGCTACTGTCCCACGGAGCCCACTAGCCCCCGGGGCGCCTTTGGAAGCACGCCGGGCTCCGTGGTCCGCATCCCGGCAGGCAGCCCGGGGCGCAACCGGGAGAGACAGCCGCTTCTGGACCGGGACCGCGGAGGCTCGCCGAGGGAGCCGCACAGGAACGAGTTCCCGGAAGATCCCGAGTTCAGGGAGATCATCCGAAAGGCCGAGCGAGCCATAGAGGAAGGCATCTACCCGGAGAGGATCTACCAGGGCTCCAGTGGGAGCTACTTTGTCAAAGACTCGCAGGGGGTAAGAGAGAGGAGTCGCCTCGAGCAGCCAGCGATCCAGCCGAACGGCCGTGCGCTACATCTGCGAACGTTGTGTGGCATCCCGAGTGTGCTCGCGAGGGCTCCCCGGAGAGGCCTGCGAAGAAGTAGCCCGTGATGACTTAGCAAATAGCAAAATGCAGCCACATGTAAACATGACGCGAGTCTGCGTTGACCGGTTGAGATTATGAAGCCAACTTGTTTTGTATACGTAAATCGCAGCTGGATATAAGTGGTGGGAGAATCTTAAAAGTGGGAGGAATTGAGATTACATCTGCGTAAACTTTGGGAACCAACCACCTGCAGGGACTGGCTGACTGGCTGGCTGGATAAATAACAGGAATTGCTGCCAGGAGCGTGACGCCACTTCTCTCTCAAAGATCAATAGATTATAAACTGATGCATGGCTGAGTGCCATGCATCAGTGCTGAGTTCTCACTCTGTATCTCTCTGGTCATCTGAAACTTTCTCCCCTTTTCCCGTATAATAGCGCAACTAATTACAATTCCAACTGGACTCCAACTTTTTTGAAAGCATAAATATGTGAAGCTCACTTTTTTTAACCTCTTGACCCAGTTGCTAAAAAAAAAAACAAAAAACGTTTAAAACCTCAAAACATTTTTTTATTCCCATCTTGCACATGACCCTGGACACATTGGCAGAGTTCTACTGGTCCTGTCGCCCTTCACGACATCAACAACAGCAATGCGATTACAGATAAGATGTGTGCCGTCGGGCCTCTTCATTCACTGGCTTTGGGTTTGGGTCAGGTCGCAGTTCCGTACAGGATTGAAACAAATGCTGTTTTAAAAAATAGACAAGAGAAAAAGATGCCAAACACACTTTAAATGTTATTGTTAGACGTTTCCAGGAAAATGTGAACTTTGTTCCGTCGGCATCGCTGCATATTTATAGCGTAGACTTTGACCGGAGCAAATCAGTTGCTGCTTGAAAAAAAAATAAAAAAAAAAATATATATATATATATATATACATATATATATATATATATTTCAGCCCAGCCTCTATTTTCCACTTTAAGTCTTGCCAGGAGTTCAGCAGTTATGTATAGTTCTGCTCACCAGAGGCTTAGCGAACAGAAATGTTCTCAGCTGAATTCGTGAGGGTCACACACACACACACACTGCCTCCATCACCCGATTTCTTTGGTGAGTCACAGCTGTGCTTAATAGTCATGTGCTAGTTCTCTGCAAGAATGTAAAGACCCAGTTGCATGTTGTAATCTGTGTGTGTGTGTGTGTGTGTGTGTGTGTGTGTGTGTGTGTGTGTGTGTGTGAGAGAGATGCAATATGCGTTGTCATTTCCCTGTAGTTGTACCACCCCCTCCCCAGCACTCTTCATTTCTGAACATTCCTTTCCTGTTTCTGCGGAGTTGTGCCTCCTCTGGTCGTCTAAATTTCAGCTTTGCCTCCTCCCTCCGTAGAAGATCATTGGGGTCTTCAAGCCGAAGAACGAGGAGCCCTATGGCCAGCTGAATCCGAAGTGGACAAAGTGGCTACAGAAACTTTGTTGCCCCTGCTGCTTTGGGCGTGACTGCCTGGTTCTGAACCAGGGTTACCTGTCGGAGGCTGGGGCCAGCTTGGTGGATCAGAAACTGGAGCTCAATATAGTTCCCAGGACCAAGGTGAAGATTTGCCCCAGAAGCAACAAACATAAAAAAAAATATACCCCCGTATTTAACCAATATGCTCCTCTCTAGGTGGTCTACCTGGCGAGTGAGACATTCAACTACAGTGCCATAGACCGGGTGAAGTCTCGCGGAAGAGGTTGGCCCTGGAGAAGGTGCCAAAGGTGGGCCAGCGCTTCCACAGGATCGGACTTCCACCAAAGGTTAGATTTTTTTTTTCTCCCCTGTTTCACGCTCCTCAACTCTTGATATCAAAGCTCATCTATCTTGCCAACCGCCAGCAGGAAAAGCAGGAAATACCAATCGGTCTTTCATTTTCACATTGCACCGCTTCAGCAGAGAGGCAGCCTGCAGAGGGCGAGAGGTTTGGTTGACACCAAAGTGAGAAGCAGCTGCTTCAAGCTGCACTGGGAAACCACCAGTCACAGTTGTTAGGATTACTCCATAAAAGTAATACAACTACTCATTTCTCCTCAATAAAGTAATCTCATTACTTCTTGCACTACTTTGTTTCAAAAGTAATCAATTACTAATTACTAATTACTTTAGTTAAAAAAATAAAATAAAGTAACAGTTGCTCAGTGCTTTGGAATGAACTATATTAAAGTGAAATTGAAATGTGAAAATGAACTATACTATGAACTAAAATATTTAAAGTAAGGTTTTGCAATTCCAAATATTGCCTCTATCCTCTTAACATGAATGAATGTTAGCTCTCTGAACACAAACTGCACATTTCACAGAACAAACTCATGTGCAGCACTGGTGCCTTTTGCACAGCCCATATTGTTAAAATAATTAGAAGATTTCGGAAAAGTAACAAAATCCTTACGTGATAAAGTAATTATGATATAATTACCAGTTTTGCCACAGTAATCTAGTTACATTACTCGGTTACTCAAAAAGTAGTTTAACTACAGTAGTGGATTACTTAAGTAATGCATTACTCGCCAACACTGGAAACCACTTAAGTAGAGCAGGAAGCTGAAGCTGCTGCAGGCTGTAGACTCCGGCTGACGCACCGGACATCCGAGTTGTTGCTGCTGGACAAACTGTTTTATCAAAAAAAACAAAAAAAATAGATTGGTCCATTTGCATGGACAGTGGACTAGACATAAAGTTCACCCAGTGTGGTCTTTAGGAGATAATCCAGAAGATCATGTCACCTGACAATTTAGGCAGTTTTCTCCATCTTGCATTTAAAACTGTTGGACGTCATTAGCAAACAGTAACTTATTACCTATGTGTGTTGCAAAAGCCTTTGGAATGATTTTCAATTTGATCAATGCAGTTTCACTGTGGTGAAACCACAGTTTGGGCCACACTGCATCACAGTGTAACACCCTTCCGCCCGGAACATCCTCAACACACACAGGTTATTTTTTCCCCAGCAGGATGCTGAACTCTCGCTCTCGCCCACCAGGTCGGCTCCTTCCAGCTCTTTGTTGACGGATACAAGGACGCCGATTACTATTTGCGCAAGTTTGAGGCCGAGCCTTTGCCGGAAAACACCAACCGTCAGCTCCAGCTGCAGTTTGAGCGGCTTGTTGTTCTTGATTACATCATCAGAAACACAGGCATGTGGTCAACCACCCAGCCCAAACCTCTGCAGCCATGGCTGGAGTATTTCATTTAATTCCATTTATGTCTTTCTCTTCAGACAGAGGAAACGACAACTGGTTGCTCAAGTACGACTGTCCAATGGACTCTGTCGGGAGCAGGGTGAGGACTCTCTTGATAAAACGCAGCTTTTCAAGGATTCTGACTCCTCGCGTGTCCTTATTTCATCTTGTTATTCTGCACTTCTGCAGGACACAGAGTGGGTGGTGGTTAAGGATCCCATCATCAAACTGGCAGCCATAGACAACGGCCTGGCGTTTCCCCTCAAACACCCCGACTCCTGGAGAGCATGTAGGCGACTGACTGACTGACTGTTGTTACTGAATCTTCAGCTCTTTGCAAATTGCTTGACATTGTTGCTGAGCTGCCGTTTTTGCCATTCAATCCCCAGATCCCTTCTACTGGGCGTGGCTTTCCCAGGCCAAGGTTCCTTTCTCGCAGGAGATCAGAGAGCTGGTCCTGCCAAAGCTCTCCGACCCAAACTTCATCAAAGACCTTGAAGAGGACTTGTACGAATTATTTAAGGTATGGAGAGACTTTGAGAAATTGACCAATAGATGGACTTTATTCATCTCACTAATCTCAATCAACTCTCTGTTTTTTGTGGAATGACGTTGTGATGTTCAACTTCACGACAAAATAATGTCTATGTACAGAACTAGTGGCGTGGCGTGGCGGCATCTTGAGTAGAAAGCCACATGGTGGCGCTCCCTGTCTGTCTGCCGGCATGCGTGTGTCAATCAACTGCTCCTTTTGCAGGCTTGATTGATGTAAATGCAAGTGAAGATTCACTTCCTCTTTGTCAAATAGACGCTTGATGCTAAAGCTAACGTAGCCTGTAGCGTAGTGCGATTGTGCTCAGTGGGGGTTTGGTGCTGCTTTGCGGGAGGTCGCGGAGGAAGTGCAGGGGAGCCGGTTTGTTTTGGTATACCTGCAACGCAAAAAGTACGACATCTAGTGGTAAAATCGTGCCGCACGTGGACCCTTTTTAAATGCAAAAAAGCCCCAGTGGCGGCAAACTTGCGATTTGTTCATCCTTTGTGCTCTGTGTCTTACAGAAAGACCCTGGTTTCGACAGAGGACAGTTCCACAAACAAGTAGCTGTAATGAGGGGACAGGTGAGCTTCTCGGCAGCAACAAAGGAAACCAGTTGATTCCTCTATGAGTACACATTACAAGTTCCTTTTCCTTGCCTACCCCTCCGTCACCTGCAGATCCTGAATCTGTGCCAAGCCCTGAAGGACGGTAAAACCCCCCTGCAGTTGGTCCAGATGCCCCCGGTGATCGTGGAAACAGCCAGAGCGCCTCAGAGAGCCAACAGCGAGTACACGCAGAGTTTCCAGAGCCGACGGCCATTCTTCACCTGGTGGTAAGCAAGAAGAGCCCGGTGAGGAGGAGGAGGAGGACGAAGGGCGGGGAGCAGCAGGAGCGAGGAGGCGGGGCCAGAATCTCTCTGTCCAGGAAACAAAGAATAAATGGTCGCCTCCCCTCACCTGCGTTTGACTATTTTGGCTGCAGAAAGCAGGTAGATGATTTTGAGAGACGAGGCCAAAAGAGGAGGAGGTTCCTAACGCAGCTCCCCCCCCCGTCTACCTCCGTGCCTTTTTGCCATGGAATCGAACAATTAACTGCAAGATCGTGAAGATTCCGTGCCATACCCGCTTGAAAGAGAGAGGGAGAGAGAAATATTTCAGACCGATGTCCAACTTTTACTCTGGACCACTTCAGTGCTCATTGTTTGCTCACACAAGCACGCCGGTCAGAAGCTATTCACACCCTGTCGTCGGATGGAAGGTGTCGCATTCCAGAATTTATTATCATTTCTTTTTTCTTCTTTTTTGCTTATTGGCCTTTTGTTTTTGTTTTTTTTCACTTTTGCCTGACAGGCTCCCTCCCAGTGCCTCGGTGCCAGGCAGTGAGATCAGCCCGATTATCTTTGTTCAAATAAACAGAAGTGGTAAACATGGTTTTAAAAAAAAAAAATGTAGGAAGTGACTGGGCTCTTGCGCAAACTATGTGCAGTCATGTTTGGTTCGCCATGTTCATCCTCCTGCGCCGCAGTGAAATCACTGGTGAGCGGGATGCAGGTTGACTCACAGTGTACGTGAGTGTGTGTGTGTGTGTGTGTGACTGAGTGTGAGAGAGAGGTTGGGACACCGATTTCATGTCCCAAACGCTCCTGCTCGTCTCGGCCAAGCTGACCTTTGTTTTCCGCTCCAACGGGTGACCCTCAATAAACTAAAGTAACTTCCTGCTGTACGGTACTGACAAGAAAAATGTATTGAGAGAAAAACCAACAACCTGCACTGTATAATTTGTATGTAATATTTAATGATAGATTATAATAAAATATTCCATTAATACGAATGGCTTGTTTGTGTACGTGTTGTTTTGTGCGTGTGAATGTTACAGCTCTGCTGGTGACAACAACTTGACAGGAAAGTTGTCTGAAAATGGAACATATCGTCACCCTATCAAAATAAGTCATTTTTTGACGAAAATGAGTTCATTCATTTCTATACCCGCTTATTCCTGTTCAGGGTCACGGGGGTCTGCTGGAGCCTATCCCAGCTGTCTTAGGGCGAAGGCAGGGTGACACCCTGGACAAGTCGCCAGTTCATCGCAGGGCCACATAGAGACAAACAACCATTCACACTCACATGCACACCTACGGACAATTTAGAATATTCAATTGACCTCACATGCATGTTTTTGGACTGTGGGAGGAAGCCGGAGAACCCACGCAGAACATGCAAACTCCACACAGAAAGGTCACAGGTCCGGGCCCCGGAATCGAACCCACGACCTTCTTGCTGTGAGGCGGCAGCGCTAACCACTGCGCCACTGTGTCGCCCCCGAAAATGAGTTTTTGGCTTAAATCATCTCTTGATAATGCTGGCCATCTCTTTTAGTGTTTTCCCAAAAACTTGAAAAAGTTTTTAAAGAAACTTTAAAAACTTTTAAAGTTTTTAAAGTGGGGGGAGGTTTTAAAGAAACCTCCCCCGGAATAGTAGTTGTTTACTGTCTCCTGCTAAAGTCTTGAGTGTTAACACCTTCCCGCTAAGAGTGATACTTAATGAACCTTCCATGAGGTGGGGGGGAGGGGCAGAGACAGGCTTTTTGTTTGTTTGTTTGTTTGTTGTTTTAGCACAAACTTTCAAAAAAAAAAAAAAAAAAAAGTAGAGCAACCCAAATAAATAATTGATGAATTGATGTCATTTTTGGGGAGTTCAGTTCCAGGACAAGCACATTTTTGTCAGGCAACGCTAAATAATGTAGCAGCTTACACAATGTCGACTTGTTTTTTTTAGCGTTTATTAATCGTTAAAAGTCGTAAAACCCCAAACAACTAATAAAAACAAAAGTTAAAAAATGTACAAGTACAGTAAATTTCTTTTCAGGTGTGGTCATTCTTTATCGCGACTTCATCTTGTACTGCATCTCACTGAAGGACCACTGGAGGCTCCTTCAGTGCAGGATGCGGTGGAGGTATCGCTCAGTCTGCCGGGCCATGTCCAGCCTCCATGAGCAGGCCTTGAAAGGATTCTGGATTCTGTCATCATCATCATCATTAGCCGCCACAAACTCTGCTGGACCTTGATCCACGTCTGCCTCGCCGTCAACGTCGTCAACGGTGTAGCTGGACAGTGGCTCCGGAATTCTGAAAGCGAGAGAGGGGATGTAGTTGAAAACAACGTCCTAAAGATAATCAAATCAACGATAGTCATTGCCAGCGAGGCTGCTGACACTGCGGCCAGGCAGCTGGATATCTGAGATTTCATTTCTGAAACGAGGCTGAAGAAGAAACGCTTTTCAAACTGTTTTCTGCGGGCTCTTGCACAGGTGGATAATGATGAAATAAATCCATCATATGAGGGAATCGCCTGGCGCTTCACTGACAGACTTGGTTGACTCCAAAGGAGGAAGTGAGGCAAAGTTGGCAGCTGAACGCAAAGGCCACAGGGCCAGGAAGTGGTGGGAGGGCATGTGAGGGGAGATAAACCACAAGGACTGTTTTTGAGAAATACTGTCAAATGTTGTTTTTGTCAACAAAATCAACACATTTTTAATGAAAAGATAAAGTGTTTAGCTTACAAGCCTGATTAGTGCACAATGCAAAAAGTAACTTTGGTACAGTAGTATGACAAAGCAAGGTTGTTTTCTGTGTTTTTCATATTATTTTATTTTTTTGCACCGTCCTCAACACAGAGAACTCTTTCCAAGCAAGTTTCCCAGGCCGCAGAGTTCTAATTTCATATCAGTCTGGAATGCCAAAGGCAGAGCATGAAGTTTTGTTTTAACGTGTGCGTGGAAGTATGCAAGAGGGAGGAGGAGGAAGAGCAGGAGGACACAGTCTGGTGAGGTCACGCTGAGACTGTTAAGCACATGACAATTCAGTCCATTTGCTCAGACCGAGCCACGGTCAGGACTCTGGAGAGTGAGAAGTTCTCAGTAAAGGTCACATGCTACACTGTTTCTCTACTATAATTATTATTATTTTTTTTTTATCTCAGGCTCCAGCAGTACTGTCATTTGTAGAAGGAGAAGAAAAAAACACTGTAAAAAAATAATCTAACCTCTTTAAATCCCCAGAAAAAGCATATTTAGCCCTCTATTTACAGCCTCCTGCTAAAACCGACGCTTGGCTGAATCACCCATGTTTGGAAGGAGAGAACTACAAGGCAGTCCCCGAAAGTGGAAAAAACGTTTGCCCGAGGGCGTCGTCACCAACCTGGTAGAGGCATTAGTGAGGTATAAGAGCCCTTTGTGACATCACAAAGCACAGATTTTCACAACCTTCTGTCTCGGCACAAAGGAAGTTCCCTAAAACCCATATTACTGTTCGGAAAACACATTTGAGCGGCTTCAAATTTGAACTTATATAAGCAAAGAAAAATAAAAATAATTTTCTTTTTCTTTGCTTTACGTAACTTTCCACCTCCTCCCTTGTCAGACCAACCTGAGGTATCCTGATGCTTTCAGCCTCTTGTGCTCCTTTGGGCCCTCCACCCTGAAACCAGCCTTGTTTCTGGCTCGGACCCGGAGGCCGACAAGGGCCTGAGCCAGACCGGCATCGTCCCTCCTCTCCTCCACTTCTCTGTCCTCTTCCTCTTCTTCCACTTCTTTCTCCGCATCCTCCTCCGTCCCTCGCCACACGAGCCTCGCCCGGTGCTCAGCGTCTCTGTCCCCGGCGCCTCTGAACAGCCGGTGCAGCTGCTGGACGTTCACCCCGGAGAAGATGTTGGGGCATCCCGATTTCCTGCTGCGGCGCCCGGACGTCTTCCACTGGAGGTGCAGAGCGCTGTCACAGGCGGTCGATCCCGGAGCCTCGGACATCTTACAGGCTGAAGAGCTTCCAGGGGGTCGGTGAGAAGAGAGTGGGACCAAATTCACAGGAGGAATGTGATATACGCTGTGTGAGAAGGGAAGAGAAGGAAGGAACGGAAATTGACTGGATTACAGAGACAGACACAAGACTTAGAAGGCAACTTTCCATTGGAGCAACAAGGAAACCACATAATAAACCAAAACGTTTTCTGTTGTTTTTGATTATTAATACCAAAAGTGAGGAGTCACATAGCAAGGGTCACTCAGAATCTACCCTGTGTGTGTGTGTGTGTGTGTGTGTGTGTGTGTGTGTGTGTGTGTGTGTGTGTGTGTGTGTGTGTTAGACCACAATGCCAACCATAGAACTCCCACCCAAACATGTATAGTAATACGTGGAACAGGGACATTTCTTACCTGAGACAAACGCCGCAGACAGACGCACAACCTGAATAAGTGACTGGCATTGCAGACCAGACAGCAACCTCTAGACCAGCTAATTCCGAGCCGACCCACTTCCGTCACAGCACGTAGTGTGTGACGTCAAAGGCAATGGTAGCATTTAAAAGCTTTATTCACTTTTAGTTGCTAAACACAATTCATTGGTCTACCGTTTTTGGCTATTTAGACAGACAGACAGAGTTAGTCAAAGATAACTAGCTCAGCCTGTTTCGAAAAACTCGCAGTGGTTGTGTAGGAGAGGACATTCTCAGACATCATGCCAGAGACAACATCACCTTTGCCAGGCTCCTCACCACAACATACGCGAAACCTGAACCGAGTCCAACGTAATCATCATCATGAGCAAATAAGATTATATCGTCCTGGCTTTTTTTGGGCTGCTGTGTCACACAGCAAATAAAAAAGAGCGAATCAGTCAATTCTGCACATATAAAACAAAACCTTACCTGTGACAGAAAACGTGCAGATTTTTCCTGACTCTACCCGACTTTCGTCTCTTTTTTCCTGACGCACCTGAAGGCACCTTCCCTAATAAGCCCTCCAATTAGCAGGTGCACTACTGCTCTTCGTTAAAAGCACGTCAAAGTCTTCCAGACTCTTACACTCAACTACCTTTATCCAGGAGGTGATTACGGCCTCCCTCCCTCCTTCCCCCACCTCCATAAACAAACATGTGCAGACTTCTGGCCGGAATAATGAGGACTCGGCGGGTTTTGGCTCCCAGGATGGCCACTATGAACCAACCCAGGGCAACCTTAATTTACGGAAAGCCTCCAAAAGATCCTATTGGGGCTGCGGTAAGCTGTTTTATAGTTTATATACCTCCTCCCCTAGGGTTTATGCCAGACGTTATTTATTTTTTCAGTTTCTATCAAAACAAAACATGTTTTTGTTTCAGGAAACCGCCTTTGTGCTGACTGTGATGACAGTGACTCTCCTCGGTCCTTCTGGTTACATACTCTCCCAATTGGACGATTACAAAGCACAAGACTGATGCCACGGATCGTGCGCCACAACACCCATTGTTTGATGTTAACCTTCTTTTTCTTTGTTGATGCCAATAAAACATTTCAAAGCCACAAGGAATCAGGTCTTGAATTCCAGTGTAGTTTTGCTTTTCTGTCACCAGAGGGCAGTAGTCAGCAGCGTTTCCTTCTCGGGTTGAACGCCAACAGCAACGGTTAGCGACTGAAGGTCCTCGAGTTTAGTGTATTGAGCTACAATTTTATCCTGATGAGAAAAGTCCAGTTTAATGCCATGTTGGCAATCTTTGGGGGGGAAATGGATCGTAGTATCACATAAGCTTATAACCCATTTAGTTACCGATGAAAAATTAATATTGTATTGTGCTAATATTAATACCAAGTGAAATGCTGTAATATCTTTTAATTCATTTTAATGAATGATCTTTCATTAATTTTAATGAATTATTTTTATAGTTAAAACCCCACTCTCCTTTTATTTGTGGCCAATTTACACAATTTTTAATTGTAATTTCGTTACACTGCACTGAAAGAAATTTCTGATTTATAAATGTATAATTGCACAATAAATACAGTCAGAAAAACAGATGTTACCAGAACAAAGTACATGAAATTCTAGATTGGATGGCTTTTTTTTTATTTTTTAAACCTGGTACAGTCACGTTGGAAGTTGATATATTTACAAATCATGCTTTGGGAAAATTGACTTCGCAACTCAGTAGAAGAAGAAGAAGAAGAAGAAAAAGTGTGTGTGTGTGTGTGTGTGTGTGTGTGTGTGTGTGTGTGAGAGAGTAACCTAACACCACACAAACATCTCCCACCGCTCTGCAGCTGTGTTTTACTTGTAAAAGTGTCAAAGGCACTGACAGAAAAGTCACTGCTGCAAACAAACTTTGCCTGTAAACTTTTTATTATTTAAATTCTTCTTGATTTGCATGGAACAGAAAAAGAAAATAAAAATCTTGTTTTGTTTTTTGTATGTGTACGTCCATGGCATGTCATGACAAGATTTGTTCCCAGATCCCTCTGCCACAAAAACTTAACATTAATGGACCCCCAACTAACTGTACAATCTGTTAGTATATAAAACTGTGAAGCTGTGCAGCACTCCAATGGCATATTCATATAGCCCATAATATAATTCCCTGAAAAGTTAACAATTTGAGATTTTAGACAATTCCAGATTTGTAAGTATCTCAAAAAATATTGTTTCCCTTTAAGTTTAAATTGACACCTTAATTCTTCATTAGACATAAATTGTCCATTCTAAACCACACACACACACACACACACACACACACACACACACACACACACACACACACACACACACACACACACACACACACACACACACACACACCAGTGCCTTTTTTTGCTCTGTGCTCGATTGTTTTTGTCGCAAACAAACTTGGCTAGGCCTCCTACTCTGCGATCGACTTGTGTAGCCTGGGCGAAAGCAGGAAGCGTACGTTATCTGAGCTAACAAAGCTTCACGGGGCTAGCAGACGCCCACCGTCCAAACAACAAGCTTTCCCCCGAGCTGACTGCTCGACAGTTTCATGAAACGCGTCACTGCGCTGGATTAAGGCCGCTGCTGGAGGGCAGCCCGCCGTCATGTCGACCGAGCCGGTTGGACACGGAGGCTCCTTCTTCCTCCGGGCTGATGATGTCGGCGGGGCTCGCTAGTTACGCCTGAGCTCTTCTCAGCGCCGCCGCCGCCGCTGCTGATTCACCATAAGTTGCCTATTGTTGGAGGCTCAGTGCGGGGTAACTGATGTCGTCTACTCCTAACAGATAACACGAGAGGGGCGAAATTGAACGTGACGGCGTGTGTTAATGTTGCCCAGCCGACCTGAGTTAACTTTTGCTGTTCGGTAACACCTGACAGGCCGTTAAGCCGCTCGCCGTCGCGATGAGTGGTTGTAATTCATCAGTGAGGTTTTCGTTGATTAGAGATGGCGTGTATGGATGCATTTCCTGTTTCGTTTTCTGGTAAGGATTTCAAAAGTGCTGGGATCGTGTACCTCGGTAGAGTATATATATATATATATATATTGATCAGGTCGACTGAAGATCGTTGATGTTGTGTGCTTCCTTCAGAGATAAAGCTTGACTTCACAGAAGGACTTGAATGATTGTCCTGTGAGGAGGAAGAGGGTTGTGTTTCTGTGGAGGTTCTCTGTCATGCAGCTCATGTCAGTCTCCTAAGTTGTATGACTTCAACCTCCCTGAATGACAGTTTGCCTGCAATAATATTTGCCACGATACCATTTGAATCAAACTAGTGATACGCACTCATCCCTGCATCTGCCTATTATTCCAGCAGCCAAATTGTGAATCATGTTGACCAGGGTTGATTGACAGATTTTTCTATTTTTAACATTTGCCACTTATAATTTGAACAGCAAAGCAAATAGTTGTAGAAAGCTTCAGTCTTATGTTACTGATGAATCGATTTGCTTGATTTAGTGGGTATCAGCTGAATGACCTCATTGGTAGCTCACTTTTTCCTCAGCTAATGGCTAATACCTGCTGCTGCCCGCCACCTATCAAATGACAAGTGTCAGGGGTTGCTTGACTGGGGAACATTTCAGACAAGATCCTTGAGATCAGTGCCGTCCGGAGCAGGATCCTAAATGCGGATGGCCAATTTTTTTTCTACTGTCTTCCCAGGAGCAACGATGCACGTAGTGTCCCAGGACGCCTCCTCGCAGGGGGCAGGGGAAGGACCAGACCTGGTGCATGCGGCCTCTAAAGAGACGCTAGGCTCTCCGGACGCCTCCGAGCTGGGGAGCCCGCAGTGCACGAAGCACTTTGACCTCTACAACATGGTTGTGTCCTACAAGAGGATGGTTCTGTTTCTAGAGCCCGTCACAGATGCAGTGGAGCTGGTCCGCTTCCTGCTGGGGTGTGTATATCTGATTGTGCCCTCTATTTTGTTTTTGTTTATCACGCTGTGTATATAAATCAACAACTAAAAACTCCACGCCCCTCTCTCAGTTGGAAGATGCCTGTGTGCTCGCTGCTTGTCTGTGTACTCCTCAACATTTTCTTCTGCACTATAAATGAGGGTAAGGAGAAGCACCGATCGACAGTATTGACGCTGGTTGTCATTTCAATGTAAGTTTTTCAGTGCCCAGAAGTGTCAGCTGATGTTTGATGGACTTGTCTCTGTCTGCTGATATTACTGAAACAAAGCCACCTTGTTAGATTTGACAAGACAAAAATCACAGATGCAGTTCGGCCGCTTTAGGACGAGCCTTAATGCTGCTTCTGCTTGCGCTTTTCACTCGCACAACCTGTTCACAGCACTGTTGTGTCTGCTGTCTTGGCCTGCAGTGGGCTGGTTCACAGTGGCTGTGGTGGCGCTGTGTGTGCCTGCTGCCCTGGGTTACCTGCAGGACAGGTGTCAGGGCAGAGCGTCCGAAGCTGAGCTCCGGAGGAGGCAACACCACGCCGTGTACCGCAAAGACCTGCACACAGTCCACCTCACCAGACAGGAGGCCATGCAGGAAGTCAAATACTTGTAAGTTGCCAGAGGGTCTGTGTGCTCAAGACACTCTTTTTTTTCTTTGCAATGCAGTGAGTTAAACCTTTATGCAAAAAAGAAAAACAAATATAGACGCACAAATGGATTGGGAAAGTAGAGAAGGGCGTGGCTACAAAAGTTACTTAAATAAAAATTTATCAAAGAAAATTAATGTCATGGGATAAGAAAATAAAAAACACAGTAAAAACTAAATTACATATAATTAAAAAAAAACTGGACCTTTTGTTCTTTGTTGTTTATTCTTGTGCTTTAATGCAGCGGTCTCCAACCCCTGGGCCGTGGACCACTACTGGTCCGTGGGTCATTTGGTACCGGGCCGCACAGGAAGAATAATTAACTTCCGTTAAATTAAGTGTGCTTTATTTATTATCTGAGTCTGAACAATTTTATTTTGAAAAATGATCAGATTCTCTCCGTTACATCCATCTATGATACGTCACCGCCAGATTATTAAATTAAAGACCAGCAGCCTTTGGAGTATTGAGGAAGAAAAAAAACGCATGTTACTCATGTTATGTTGTTGTCTCCATGTTAAGAGGACGCTGCTAATAAAGTTCCAAACGTGTACACTGTGGATTCAGGTTTATCATCATATTTAGAAAACACCACAGTTTTCATGCCGGTCCATGAAAAACCGGGTTGCTGTGCAAACAAGGTTGGGCACTACTGCTCTAATGTGTTGCCTTTTGTCTCTTCAGGTTCAAATGCATGGATGACTTGCTCTCCTCTGCCTGCCAGTCAGCTGAGGCCATTTACAGGGTCCTGTACTGGGACAATCACACCAAGTCATCAAGGTCTGTGGCTGCACGCGTGCACTCATATGGCATGCTTGGTGAACAGATTAAAATGGATAAAGCATGGGCTCTTCTTACACAGTAACATTGTTGGAAAGCGTGAATAATCAGTCGCTGACATGCTGTTCCGCCTCGCTGTCTCCGTCCAGGTTCTACGGCGGGGCGCTAATACTGCTGTGTCTTCTCTACGTCGTCCCTGTGGGCTGGGTGCTCGCCGGGCTCAACAGCGCCATCTTCTTTTGGAACAGAGACTTTACCAGAGGTTAGTTTTGTTCAGATTGGAATGATGACGGGGACGTGAGAGGTTCACTAAAGCTGGTGTGTTCTCCCCCCCCAGCTTTGTTGGACCTCCGGAAGCTGTTCCACACGGCTCCGGCCCAGGTCGTAGCCGGGGCGTTCTGTGAAGAACCAGCACAGAGCCACCTGCTGGACCGGACCCCCACGCCCACCAGCCTGGAGGTGAGAGGAGGGGAGCTGGAAGGACTTGCTGAGAGCTCCAGTGGTTGTGATTTACATTAAAAGCTGCTGCAGCGTTTAAGCCTCTTAGCCACATTATCTCATGCTCTTAATGTGTTTATCCAGCGGCCGCCACGTAAATCCACACACGCATCTGATCCCAACATCCATCAGGACTGTTTTTATTTTTCCTCTGTTCTAGTTTTATTCACCAGGCCACGGCATTTAAGCTCTCGCTCTATACTGCTGTTCAGATTTATTTTTTTTATTTTTAGTTCACTGCCTCTTCCGATCAGCACTGGCTTCCATCTTCCTGTTGAGACCAGTGTTAGAGCACATCATTTCCCTTTGTGACATCACAAAGGTCTGATTTCCAGAACTGACAGTTTCAGCTCTTTTGCCTTTTCTGAAAAGTGGAGAAAGCAGAAGCAGTAGAAGAAGAAGTGAAGGATGAGCTTTTCCCTCTCCTGCTGAGTTCACTGACAACCTGGAGACACAGATTATATAATACGAGGCCTTTAACGATGCTTATTCTGTTCTTAAGGATGTTCTCTAATTCTAGATCAGGAGAAATCTCTGTCATGCAGCACTGCAGTGCTTTAGGAGTTATGATCTTCATTAAAAAGTCCAACTATTCTAATGATCAGTTTCTCATTTTTATATATTCCAGCTATTTAAGTGATAATGTCAGAGAATTTACCTCATGAACAGGCTGTTTTCATGAGCCTTTCCTTCCGCAGTTACTTGATGAGATGAATGTTTCATGAATTATCACAACACCTGGCAGACTGAGTAATAGAACCAACAACAACAACAACAACAACAACAGCAGCTATGACGGTCCGCTGTGTCCCAGCCTGGCGTTTCAACATTGGTTTTTGTCTTTCTGTCTGGTGATGGTGATGATGGCAGGACCTCTCACCTGGCAGTGTGGAGGAAGCTGAAGAGGCGGAGCCTGATGATGAGTTCAAGGACGCTATTGAAGTAAGGAAGCTTTATTGTACTTCATCAGAAGCTTTGCTTTTACCATTCTTGCTAAATAATAATAATAATAATAATAACAATAATGATGATGCTAATGATGATGATGATAAACTTTATTTGTATTGCACCTTTCATCCAAACAGCAGCTCAAAGTGCTTAACAAAAAGAAAATACATCAGATACATCATCCAAACAGGTTAAAGCTAAAAAGACTGAAAGCATCCATATTAATGGCATAACAGTTATACAGTTACAGTGAAAGATTAAAAGTTAATATCAATAGACAGGTTATAGTATCAATACAAGGAATTAAAGTTAATTGTTCAAAGTAAGAGTGAAAAAGTGGGTCTTGAGCTCAGTTTTAAAACTGCTCACACTGGTGGCCTGTCTAATGTGTAGCGGGAGCTTGTTCCACAGCATTGGACCATAATAACAACAATATGCCTCTCCATGCCTTTTGTACCTCATTGAAAATCACTTTGCACAGCTAGTGTAGCCAGTACATCATCACCATGATTAAATTTAATGCACACATACCAGTCAAGATCTATAAGTTCATTAAGTTTATTTTTTGTAAGAAAAAAAAGAAAAGAAAAGAAGAAAAAGAAAAATGTATCCATCTATGCTGAATCTTGAGAGACGTTTTACTGAACGGTGCTGCAAACGTGTGGAAACTCGGGCAGGTTTGAAAGATGTGACAAGGTTACAGGGCTAAGAAACAAAACTCCATGGAGCAAGTTTGCCATCCTAGTGTAAAAAATGCAATCATTAATTCATGATGTATTCTGTATCTTCTTTTGTTTTGTTTTCCCCCTTCGCTTTCCAAAATCAGGAGCATTCACTGTCCCTGCAGGTGAGTGCCGCTGCTGCTCTGTTTGGAGAAACTGCATAATGCACTGGTGTTGACTTCACACTGGTTGTCAGGGTTAGAAAGCTGCTGTGATGGAATTGATTTGCCCCACCGAGGCCCCACTTTAGAAAAAAAAAAATAAAAGTAAATATACTTTGACAGTATTGCGACGTTTCACGTGATTAGTACTGTGATATACTCCATTTTGCAATTAAACATTATTAGAAATGTGAATATACAGGAAATCTATAATCAAGAGGTTTATCTCAGTTATCACTAAACCATATTGTGATATTCAACAGCGCCAATATTACTTTCCTTTTTTTCATTAATTATTCCCCGCTCCCGTCCCTCATGTGTCGCTCTTGCTCCTAACCAGGAACCCCCTCTGGTTTTAGTGGTAAGTGGACTCCTGCACCTCCGGCCTCACCGTCATGTAAACAGTCCCGTCATTCAGAGCCTTCACCCATTTTCTTTGGTTCCTTTTCATTTTTTGGACGGTTGGAGTTGTTGCCTGCATGACCGACATCATCGCATCACATTGGTGGAAGCAGCTCTGCCTCATTTGGGCCATGACATTTAGACGGGTTCATTAACATTAGCAGGGCTCCGGTGTTTCTGAGAGCTTATTCATCAACTTTTAGTGCGTTGTAGTTTTTGCTGGTAATTTAAAGGTCCATCGTTTCTTTCCTGCTATCCTCTTACCAACAGAAGGTTGAACCAACACCCAGCTCTGGCTATTGGGGGCACGAGTACTTCAGACTGCCAGCCAAAATATGATTTTTAGCCCATCCAGATTGAAACCGGATGGCTCTTTCGTAGTCTGAACAGAGCCAGTCCTAAAAATCTGATTTGAGAAGGAATCTGATTTGAATTGGATTCGCCTCCAGTATGAACGCAGCCTAATAGTGGTGTTGAGCGCTCATGTTAAAGGGGCCAATTTTTTTTATACCATTGTTATTTCTAGAGAGAGAATTACATAAAGAGACTTTACATCTTGTGCGACCTTTAAATTATTTCATTTTACAGTTTTTATTTCATGTTCATGGTTTTGCAGATGTTTTATCGTAGAAGTAGATGCGAAGTCATCGTCACCACTTCCGCTGTCTTCTTTACATGATGCCGCTGCTTCTTCTCAGCTTGGGAGAAGGGCTCGCTGTCGTTATCGTGGCAGGCAGGTGGCGCTGCGACTGTCTGACGTGAACTCTTGACCCTGGTCGGCTGCCAGCGTCATGGCTCCGCCTGCCTGCCACCTCTGACCGCCGCTGCTCTGATTGGCTGAAGGCTCGGCTGCTCGGGTTCTTCCCTCCATCCTTGCGGTCCGTCCCTTGCTCGCTCTGCCCGTGCAGTCATCACACGTGTCTCGTCCCCCTCTCCGCCCCCAGGAGGACGACGACGGGCCCCTCGGCGCTCCAGAGTACGACACCATCTCGGAAAACGGACTGATGAGCCGCAATGAGCCCATTCGCAGCAAGGTGTCCAAGCTGACGGAGAGGCTGCGCAAACGCTACCCAACCGCCGCCACAGGTCGCCCCCCCCCACACACATACACACACACACACACTCCCAACGTCAGGCTCATAACTCGCCACCTCTTTTTAATTCTTCTTTCGTGTCTTGTGACGTCTCGTCTCTCTGTTCTCTTGAAGGCAACTGTTCGAGCTGCAGCGCCGTGTTCTCCGTGCTGAAGAAAAGGGTGAGAATGACACCGTGCGACTAGGATTTGGGCAGGAGGAGGAGGAGGAGGAGGAGTGCGGGGAGGTGGGGGGGGTATATTTAGGCTCGCCGTCATCGCCACCTTTTAATTTTAGTTTTTCTTTTGCTCCTGTGTGTGTGTGTGTGTGTGTGTGTGTGTGTGTGTGTGTGTGTGTGTGTGTGTGTGTGTGTGTGTTTTCTTTTTGCAGAGAAACTGCAGTAACTGTGGCAACAGCTTCTGCTCCCGCTGCTGCTCGTACAAAGTGCTGAGAGCGTGCATGGGGGCCACAGGTGAGGAATGACGCTGGAGAATCGCCTGGACAATTTTTTTTAAATTTAGCACAAATGAGCGATAGCCGGGGCGACCACATCAAAAAATGTCACAGCGATGCGTCAGTAGCCGCCTCTTTCAGAAGATGACAAATGGGTGCGGACAGCGTTGGCAAGCCGACAATTTGATCTTTAAACGTCGCAGCCGGTGCCAATAAGTGATGTGGGCGTGAATTAGTTCCAATCCAGCATCCATCCACCTGTCCGTCCGTCCGTCCGTCTGGTTTCTGTCACTCTGAGATGCTGGAGAGACAAACATCCGCTCTCACAGTCACACCTACGGACAATTTAGATGCGCATGTCTTTGGACTGAGTTCATGCTGTTCCCTTCATCTTCATCTTTATCTTCTTTTTTTTTTCTTTTTCTTCTTCTCCTTCTCCTCCCCCTCCTTTTTTCTTCTCCTTGTTCTTCTCCTCCTCCTCCTCCTACCCCTCTTCCTTCTCCTCCTCCAGCTCCAGAGGCCCAGAGAGAGACCGTGTTTGTTTGTGGCGCTTGCAATTCCTCCCTCATCAAGCTACAGTGAGACGACGACGCGCGTCAGTCCCGCCTCCCGCTGCGTCCCCTCCCCCAGCAACTGAAACCCGGACGCCTGCCTTTGGTTTTCAAGTTACGCACCGCTGTCCGTCAAAGTCACCTCCCCGTCTGCCGACTGCTGAGAACCCCCCCAGCCCCCCACGTCTCCTCATGCCAGTCACAGCATCTTCTTCTTCTTGGCTTCTAGTTTTTTTGTCTAAAAGGGACTTTTACTGTAACATGTTTTAATATTTCCTGTTCCTACGAAGAACTGGACATGATGGATTCTTGAGACGTTTTTCTTTGGGTTTTTTTTGTTTGTTTGGTTTTTTTCCTCATCAGATGACAGCGGCTTGAAAAAGTGGACCTTTTTTTTCGCCCCTTTGCTGCGCAGAGGGATGTGCAGAGCATGCGAGGCCAGGGTCGAGCTGTCAAAGTGTGGTTGGCATCGACGCCGCAGACTCGACCCTACTTGAATGTTGAGATGTTCACCCCTGCGTTGTGGTTTTTTTAATGTACTGTAATGTAGGGAGTGTGTGTGTGTGTGTGAGTGTGTGTACGTGCGAATAGGGTCAGCACTGTTTGAGATGGGTGATGATCACGGAGGTGTGAGGGAAGCTACCTGGCAGAATCCGTCTGGGTTTGTCCTGTTCAAACAAATAAAAAAAAAAAGAAACAAAAAAAGGGATTTGCCACCAAAAAAGAGGAGCTCCGCAATTTTAGCCTTGATTGCCACATCGTGAACTGATTCACCGTCCTTTTATTTATACATGTTTTTTTAACACCCCCCCCGACCCGGGTCCAATTGCTGTTTGTTCATTCACTGTGACTTGCAGCAGGTCAGAAACGCCACGCGATAATCTCCCAGCGAGGAGCCACTCTGAGCTCCTTCTGCTTCTGCCACCTTTGCGTCGTCTTAGCCAGCAGTTGCTAACTTGACGTTAGCGTTTGACAGCGTCATCCGCCGCTTAACTGAAGTACTGTGGCCTGCAAGTGGAAAACGACTGCTTTTTTTTGGGGTCAGTTTTCCCTTGGCTCATTCCTTTTTTAAAACATTTGATCCCGCGCTCGCTTCATTCGCAGCCATTGAATCCACGCCTGATTCAGCCCCCGTTGCTCAAAGTGCTTTCAAGCCACACTGTTGCGTTACTGGATTTTTAAAAATAATGTGCTAGCAAGTGGATTTCAGCAGTTTGACCCGGCCCGTTTCTGTCGTCGTAGCCTCGCAACTGTTTTGCAAGCAGGTCTTTGACACGGAGGCATCACATCCCGACAACTTGGTGGTGAACTCATTTTAACGATGATTTTTAGACACAGATGATTGTAACCGTTTGTTTTGCTTTTATTGTTCTCTTTGGAACTGTCTCTATAAATTGTTCTAATATATTTAATTTAAACCCACCCCCACCCCATGCACCCCATCCAATCTAGAAAGTGCAAGTATTTATTTTGTCCTGACAACGTGTCACTCTGTTCATATTTCCCTTTAATTTACAAATGATATGTGATATTGCTGAAATAAAATCTCTCATGATTTTATCATTTCCAGATGTGAGTGGTAAGTATGGTCTTTTCTCCCCCTCAAGATCAATATGTGCTGAACTTTTATTTTTTATTGAACTTTGTATAATAATATTTTTTTTTTTAAATAATTAGAATTAACTTTGAAGGTACACCAACCAGGATTTTTTGAAAATGTAATTTTCCCAGTGGCATGTACCATTTGGCATCAGGTCAAACAGAGATGCACTAAATCAGACATGGGCAAAATACGGCCCGGGGGGCCATATGTGGCCCATTAAGCTTTTTAATCCGGCCCGCTGAACTTGAAGAAATTATATTAATAGTAAGTGAGTCATGAAATGGCTCTATTTCATTCATTTTTTCAGTGTTTTAAGAGTCATTTCAATAAAGAGCTAAATACTTCTAGCCTCAAAGACACATATATTGTTGTAACGCTTTTGTTCATTATTTAATTGACATTAAAGCACATGTTTTCTATATATCCTGTGATATATACTCCGATGAGAAACCAGCCCCTCTGTCAAATTTAACAACCCATTGTAGCCAAAACAAGTCAAAAAGTTAGCCCACCCCTGCACAAAATATTAAATATTTATATATATATCTCGAAGTAGTCGACAAAAGATCCAACATTGTGTCGTTTAATTCATGTTTTCACCTTTGACCCAAGCGGCCACTCAAAAAACAAACCCCGCCCCCCGACAACCCGTAGCCAACTTCGCTTCCCGGCTTCATGACGCCACCCGAATGTTAAACTCCGACGTCACAGCCGTGTTAGCAAGCCCCGCCCATTACCCTCAACCCCTCCCTCCTCCTCCAATCCGTCCCCGTGTCCCACTAACGCGATTTCGGCGCATGCAGGGACTCGCGCCCCGCGGCTACGGATGGCAACATGGCGACAGAGGTAAGCCTGGCACGCCGTCCGCCGCTTCCGGCGTACTCCCGTACTGCCCCGCGGTGCTGGCGGCCGGTTTTCAGCCTCCGGTGGCGGCGGCAGGAGGCATAAAAGAGGGCGCGGGGCGGCGGAGGGTTGGTCAGAGGGAGGAGGGGGCACCGAGGCGGCCACAGAGGACTTAACATGCCAGTACCGTCCGACAGCTCCCTCCTGCTGCCTGTGGGGCGTTTCACAGGATTTAATATTATTTATTAATATCGAAGTGGATTTTTTTTTTTTTTTTGTCTAAAAATTAATTTTCTCAAAGTGGGCTGACCGTCAGGGGAACAGAAATGGGACGGGCGATCCTCGGGGCTGCTGCTGTTGTGTGTGTGGAGGGTATAGGAGGGGAGGGGGCGGTGGGGGATAGCAGCAGCAGCAGCAGCAGCAGATCTGTTGTTTGTTGAGAGACGCCCTTTTAATCCGGTGACCACGATCGCGCTCGCACGCACGCACGCGCGTAGGAGGGATTGCGTTCAGCACCATGGACAGAAGCCGCTGCGCCCTGATCTCTCTCTCTCTCTCTCTCTCTCGCTCTCTATCACTCACTCTCTTACTCTCTCTCTCTCTCTCTCTGTCTCTCTCTCACTCTCTCTCTATCATTCACTCTCTTACTCTCTCCCTGTCTCTCTCTCTCTCTCTCTCTCTCACACACTCGCTCACTCTCTCTCTATCATTCACTCACTCTCTTACTCTCCCCTCTCTCTCTCTCTCTCTCTCTCTCTATCACTCACTCACTCACTCACTCACTCACTCTCTCTCTCTCTATCATTCACTCTCTCTCTCTCTATCATTCACTCACTCACTCACTCTCTCTCTCTCTCTGTCTGCCTCTCTCTCTCTCTATCATTCACTCTCTCTCTCTCTCTCTCTCTCTCTCTACTCTCTCTCTCTCTCTATCATCTCTCTCTCTCTCTCTATCATTCACTCACTCACTCTCTCTCTCTCTCTCTCTCTCTCTCTCTCTCTCTCTCTCTCTCTATCTCTCTCTCTCTCTCTCTCACACTCTCGCTCTCTTACTCTCTCTCTCTCTATCATTCACTCACTCTCTTACTCTCCCCCTGTCTCTCTGGCTGCTCCATCAGCCTCTGTTTTCATGAATATCGAGAACAACACTTTACCACACGCGCGCACACGCACCCCTTGAAGCGTCAACATTTCCAACACAAACACCCGAGACCTCTGGAGTTTGGATGCTCTCTCTTTTGTCAGCCCACCTCAGATCAATGTGTTGTTGTTGTTGTGAGGTGTGATGAAATGTTGTATTGTCTCCCACAAGCTTTCCCTCTCTTGTCCTGAGTGTGTGTGTGTGTGTGTGTATGTGGGAAAGATAGTATGTCAAACACTGGGCTCGGCTCCAACAGACAAACGAGGCAGAGACGAGCTCAGACACTGAGCCACAGGATGATCGATCACATCCCGTCTGCACCTCCTCCGTCAGCCTGCCTGGGAATCAGCCCGCGTCTGTGCACAGCGGGAGCGAACAGCCACACACCGCGCTGCCTCCGGGGAGGGTTCTTATCATTGTACCTGTGTGACTGCAACTGAAATGTGTGTGTGTGTGTGTGTGTGTGTGTGTGTGTGTGTGTGTGCATGTTGTGCTCGTCTCGCAGTTCCACAACCTGCAGGAGCTGAGGCACAGTGCGTCTCTGGCCAACAAGGTCTTCATCCAGAGGGACTACAGCGAGGGCACCACCTGCAAGTTCCAGACCAAGTTCCCCTCCGAGCTGGAGAGCAGGGTGGGTGAGCAGCCAATCACAGGGCAGCGCTGAGGCTCTCTGATGATCATGGGCAGGAAGTCAATTCGAGATTAAACTAGTAAAAAAAGATGTATTTGCGAACAGCAAGAGTTAAACATTGACTTTTAATGAGCAAATTATTATATTGTTATACACCTCATTTTCTTCAAATTTAAACCTATTAGTCTTGTGGAATGCAGAGTTGTTGACAGGCAGTTGTGAATCAACGATGAGACTTCATAATTCTTTTGTCTGATTGGCCCAGTATGAACAGAACAACAGTAGGAATACAATAGAACAAATAACTCCAAATGTGAAACATTCCCATATCCTGGATCATTGAACGTTGCATCTGATTAGTGTCTGAGAAAATGCGCCTGTCTGTGCGTGCGTCCCCAGATTGAGCGGACGCTGTTTGAGGACACGGTGAAGACGCTGAACAACTACTACACGGAGGCAGAGAAAATCGGAGGCCAGTCCTACCTGGAGGGATGTCTGGCCTGCGCCACCGCGTACCTCATCTTCCTCTGCATGGAGACGCGATATGAGAAGGTCCGACTTCGGTTTTTGTTCTGATGATTTGTTCATGCAACAAATGGGTGCAATTCCCCCTCACCGGCCTCGCTGCTCCTCCTCTCAGGTCCTCAAGAAGATTGCAAAGTACATCCAGGAGCAGAATGAGAAGATCTACGCTCCCAGAGGCCTGCTCATCACGGATCCCATAGAGAGGGGAATGCGTGTCGTATCCTTTCTCTGACTCAGCAGCCACATCAGTTCAGTTGCTGTACCGTCCGTGAGGACAGCAAACAGCAAAACTGGAACAGAAACTCTGCACTCACATTTTTAGCTTTTACATGCCTTTTAAACTGAACTTTTCATAAAATTGTCTTGACATTTTCTGCACTAGTGACTCATGACTGTAAGTTGGCTAATCTAACTGCAATGAACTTGGCCCACGCGTTTCCTTAGCGCAGCTGCCACCAGATAGAGATTTCCATCTACGAGGACCGAGGCTCCAGCGGCTCCAGCTCAGGCAGCAGCTCCGTGTCTGGCAGCACTGCTCGGTGACTTCCATCTTCTCTTCCGCAACAGCGCCCCCGGAGGTGAGCTCAGGGGGGTCTCATGCTGCTCCTCTCTTCCGACATTCAGTCCCTACACGCTGCATCCACGGGGGATTCAATTCAAACTCTTTGACGGAGGCTCCTCGATGTGTTAACACTTGCTAAAAGTTGTCCCGAGCTTCGCTTTCTTCTTCCTCTTCTTCTTTTTGCGTTTACTAATGCGTAAAACACACGCACGCACACTCGCCGCGGGGGTTTGTTTCAAAGCGTAATGTGCACGAACCTGTACAATCAGGCTACTGCGGGACACAGCTGTGGGTGTTAGCGAAACCTTTAGCGATCGTGCCATTGTCTTCCTCCCTGTAGGCTCCTACAGAAGCCCTGTGTGAACTAGTTAAAGGTCCCATGCTATGCTGGTCAGTGAAGAAGAAGAGCAGAAGAGAAGAGTCCATCCGTTGCTTCCTTTGTGTGCTTCTCTCACTTCTCTAAAAGTGTGTGCTGAAACGCTGCGAGTTCTGCCAATGACCCTTTGTGACGTCACAAAGGGCACCAACGATTCTACAGTGACAACAGGACAACCAGCCAGCCAT
Organism: Thamnaconus septentrionalis; assembly: GCA_009823395.1. Lineage (NCBI taxonomy): Eukaryota > Metazoa > Chordata > Actinopteri > Tetraodontiformes > Monacanthidae > Thamnaconus > Thamnaconus septentrionalis. The sequence goes on from CM020501.1 coordinate 19,239,374, forward strand.
ATGTTGGTTCCACCTCGTGGCCACCTTTGTTTTCAGTCCCTTTCAAAAGATGTGGAAGGTCCAACAAAGAGTCAGTTTTAGCAGTAAGTTCTAACTTCTAACTCTAACCCTCCAGTTTTTACTGGACGCTGTAAACAGAGGGCTAAATGTGTTGTTTCATGGACACATATAAGAGTTTATTTTTTAATACTTCATCTTCACTTTTCACTGAAAACAGACGTAATATGGAACTTTTAATAAGAGGGAGGAAGAGTGGAGACAGAAGTTGTCCCATCTCAGCCACAGCCAGGTGGACCAACACAATCCAGATTAGCCACACCCACAAGTCCATGAGACTGGACCAACCAGGACACTGGATTTTTTTGGGTTGTTGGTTTACAATCCGTATCCCTGTACACCAATCACTGGCTTTTACATGTTGAGTTCCGCCTCCTCAGAGCCCAGATTTGCTGTTCACACAGTCACTTCGTCCTTCAGCTTTGATGGAAGTCTGGAGATTTAGTAGCAGAAGAATGTTTTACAGCCTGACCCTGTATTTACTGTAGCAGAGCTTCCTCCTTTTCCCTCATCGAAAGCTTTTATATTTATGTATTTTTTTGGTTAGATATTAGTTACATGTGCACAAGGAGAAATGCTAACCTCGTGGTTTCAGTGCGTGAAACCAGCTTTTACTCAATCATAATTATGCAAAGACCTTCTGGGAATTTTACTGAAGACAGAGGGTGTATTTAAAAAAAAAAGAAGAGAAAATAGTCTTCCTAAATCTTAGATGTAGTGTTTTAGATCCACTCACCCTCTTCCCAAGGATCTCTGAACAAACTTCCAAAGAACAACGACTGCCAAAATCACAAACATGAATATTTCATGTTTGGGGGACATTTTGTGCAAAACCAACCTTTCATACTGCTTTTTGTTTGATACACACTTGCCATGGATGTAAATGTGACCGATGTCAAATTAAAAAAAAAAAAAAATCACCGCCACACCGGGGTCTTCTTCATTCAACACTCGGCTAAGTTGTCACCTGAGCAGTTGCTGCTTCTATTTGCATCAATTGGTAAAAAAAATGTTGTGATAAAACTTTGCTCGTGTAATAGTTTTTGCAACAGCGTTTGATATAATTATTTGCACTTCATTGCAACTTACATAACAGCTCTAAGTATTCTCTAAGAATTAAAATATCTACTACCTATTTTCCTCCTGTATATGTTCTGATCATGGGCATAATGATATTAATATCTTGCACAATCAGGCCTGTTGGTGGAAGTAATAGATAGAAAACGTTAAGTTAAACTTCCAAGTATGCACATAAAAACATTTGGAACCAAAAAGCCACAGGCAAAGTAATTTGCAAAACAAGAAAGTTGACTACTTGAGTGCTACTTTATTATTTTCCAGTAAATAAAGGCTAGTATTGTTCTGACAGGCTCATGCCTTGAAAGAATTTTATTCTGATTTAGATTTCGTACAACCCAAAAAATGTAACCAGTTTGTAAATGTACGAAATTAAAGCTCATTTCCGTATTGACAGCCAGCCACTTTTCATCTTTTTGCAACCACTGTAGCGGTCCCTGAGGGCCAAACGACAGAATGCAGATTTCAGGACGCTCCGTCCATCTTTATATAGAGTCAGGCAGTAGCTTTCATTCGCTAATATGATTCCACAGATTCCCCAGGATCTGGAATTGCTTCGGATTTAGTTATTTTTACCCTGATATCGCAGACGATCGACGTGAGATCAAGCGGCGAATCAGAAAACATGCACCTCCCTCCCTCCTTCTCCCCTTCCACCCCTCCCCCTCTCCCTCCATCCGTCTGAGGCCTGAGAAGAATGACGGCCTGAGCGTTTGGGATCAAACACGCTCACCGCGACTGCACGTCACAGGGACTCCAGTCTTTTAGCAGGCGCGTGCGCGTCGGCTGTCCGACCGCATCAGCGTTCCGATGGAGGCTACCATCCCCCGAGAGCTGCCAGTGCAGAGAGCAACATGAGGTGGAGCAGGAAAAGAGTCCGGAAACGGCAGCAGCAGGCGTCCGCTGTGGAGACGGAGGTGGAGCGGAGGCCGTGGTAAAGAGGAGCCGGAGCTGGAGCAAAGGAAACAAGAAGGTGGAGGCAGATGGAGAAAGATGGAGACTTCAGACAAGGACAAAGTCCCCTGGAGGTGGGTCAGTCTCAGTGCACTGCCGGTGGTGCGACAAAGGATCTTATGCAGTGCAGTATAATGAAAATAGGTGGATGTTGTGCATAAACACAAACATTACATTGGCAAAAAAGGAAAAGCCTATAAATATTAATGACAATACAGTACAAAAAGACATTACAAGAAGAGAGTAAAAAGACAAAGGCCACGTGAAATAACAAAAAAGTTTATTTTTCAATGAAAATGAAAAAAAAAATGAAAAACATTGAAAATTGATACAATTTTAGCGTTTCAATTATGTGGCTCTACAAAAAGTTGGGTTTTCCTCACACACCTGTGGAAATGCACACATAAAAAACAAGTCAAAGAAAAGAAACAGAAAACGAGATGTTTTTTTTATTTGTGAGCGAAAGAGCAAAAATGAAAAGCTGTACCTGCACAGCGACTGTCCTTGACAACAAAACCTTCGCCACACTGAAAGACATAAAGTGAACTGGGATTAACCAAAAAAGTCGACAAGACAGAGAACAACTTCCCACTTCCGACTTGTTCGCAGACAATTTTTATCTCCATGTTATCCATGAACACAAAGTTCTGTGAATGCTGCTTTGCTTTGACAGTCTGTTGGCCGAGTACCTGGGTGTCATTGGCCAGCGGTGTCAGCTCCGCCCCCGAGGGATGGAGCACCTCCACCACCGTGTTCATCTCGCCAGGACGAAGGGTCCGGGTGAAGACGCTGCTGTCGGGCCAGGACACCTCTAGCACCGTCACCTCGTCGCTTCCTGAGAACCGCAGGGATTCGAAAAACAAACAAACAAAATCAACCCAGCGTCACTCTGAGCGCAGAAGCCGCGTCTTTCACTTTTGACGCCGGCGGTTACCCAGGCCGAAGTGTGCGACCGGCTCCATCTCGCACAGGTACCCAGAGCCTCCGTCGATGATGCGGGTGTGAACTCCACTCCGCCTGGTGAAGGCCGTGACCGTGGCCCCCCGGGCGAAAGAGCCAAACTGGGTGCGAGGGACGACCCGCAGCCAGTTGTTGGACGAGCCCTGGTGGGAATTCACACTATACTTTTCGCCTCAAACATTCGCTGCAAACATGGCAAGTGTGCTAAGAGCTCTTTTCCGTCATCTGGTGCCTACTTGGCTTCATTTTGAAAAGCAACTCTGGTTGGCCAATCAGTCAGGTGAGCTGTGACTGGAGCGTGAGTGCAGCATGTGTCCCAGCACCCGACCATAATTTGGTAGACCGACTACACTAAACTTACGAAATAAAATTACAACTTTATGGCCATTTTTACTCAAGATTCTGACTCAATCACACAGATTGGACACAGACAATTTGGGCTTTTTATAAACTAGCATTTTAGACTGAAAAAAAATCAGTCAGTTTTTGAAGGTTTGAATTTTGTGCTCCTTTCCATATAGACAGCCAGTCATTTTTATTCTCTTTGCAACCGTTTTTGGCGGTCCCTGCTGGCCAAACGATAGAATGCAGGTTTTTGACACTCAAGTTGGCCTCTTTTTTGACCTAATTCTACCTCCTCTGGAAAGCCCAACCATTTACCATGACTGGAAGGTTGAGTTCATGCAAGTCTGTTGCTACGACCAAACGCTACTACGTGATCGCCGCTAGTTTAACGGATGTGTGGCTCATTTTAGGGAAGTGAATAGCCTTAAACTAACTCTCCCTCAATCAGCTGTAACAACACTGTCACACACACATGCACACACACACCTGCGCAACCCTGAAGACTGAGATGGGCTGCTGTACGCTCTCTCCATGTGCCAGCAGCAGGTCCAGCTGTCCGTCCCCATCTATGTCTGTCACGGTGCCACCTGTTGGGGAAAACAGAGTGTCACTGCAGGCCACCAGAACACTGCGGGATCCAGTGGTGGTGGTGGGGGTAAAGGTAGAAGGTGTCAGTGTGACAGCTGCATCCCTGGAAAGTCACACGCTTGCACACATTTCCACAACACAATGGCACAAAAAAAGTGTCTCATTGTACTTTTGACTTTTTCTTTTCTTTTTTCACAGACTTGTAAAGCTTAGTTTTTGTTTAAAATAAAGCATCAGTTTAAGCAAGAAGTTAAAGCTGATGTGTGTTTTTAGAAGGAGGCTATAAGCACCGGGTTAAATGTGCTGTTTTCTGGTGAACATAAAAGGGTTCTGGGGGATTATTAGTTGTGCAATGCTCCTTCGGCGGTGCACAGGACTGAGAATAAAGACCTAAGGCCTCCCCTACAACTGAGCCGCATGTCGTCTCTGAGGCATGCTGCACCAACAGAGCACCACCTGCTCCGGCTGCACTGGTCTGAAAGAAAACAAACCCTCCATGCCTGCACTGTGCGACCTCTTCTGTAAGCAAACAGAGCGGCTCATAAGTTCTGCCAGTAAAATAATGATACCATGAGACAAGTCGACAGCCAGTTTGGAGAGCTCGACAGCTCAGTGACTGATCAGATTGTTTTAGTGAGTTCCTAGATGTTCCCCACCTGTTCCGCGCCCTGACGGCTCTGCAGCATCGCCAATGTTCAGCTCCTGGATCAGAGGGTCTGCGCCGGCTCTCCTGGACACCCTGCAGCCAAGAAGCATAAAAAAACAAAAAAAAAACAAAACATTTGTGAACTGATTTATCACAAAAAAAACAGGGTTTTTCTTTGAAGAGTAGTTTTAAGTGGCACCTGAAAAGCCTGTTGGGTGCGTCGCCTCTGTAAGCTATATTGTTGAAAAGCACTTCCAGCTCCTTGTCATTGTCAAAGTCGGCCACAATGACGGTGCGGATCGGCGAGGGAGCAGCAAAAGCCCTGCTCGCTATATTCTGCAGAGGAGAACGACACATCGGTTTAATTCATCAAAGCCCACTGAACACAAAATATTATGCACAAACACCATCTGCTCTTACGCGGAATTTCGAGTTGCTGCCCTGAAGGAAAAGCCTGTGTGGTCCCATCCAGTTGCCATAGACGATGTCCGTCTTCCTGTCGCCGTCGAAGTCGGCGAGCGCGACTCCTCGTCCGTGCTGGTCGCGGTCCTGCACACCTTAACAACATTCATGAAAGAAATATTCAGCTGTTGAAATAACAGCTGTCGTGTTTCCACCGGCTTTAGAAAAAAGTTAACTATGTATCTATCTACATGTATCTATCTATCTATCTATCTATCTATCTTGCTTTGTTTTTAATCACTACAAACATGTGGCGGCTCAGTTGTAGCAGGAATCTGAAACCCAGCATATGCTTTTTTGGCATGTGTAGCTGCTTCAATAGAGTCTGGGATTGAAAAAAGAATTAATTAAAAAAATTGAGAAACCTTTAACTTTGATCAGAAACACTATTCAAGTTTGTGCTAGGCTCTAATCTTTAGCAACAAGAGTATTTTGTGTTAGTATAACTTCATTTGCAGATTACTCTTTAATGAAAAAAAACACTGATTAAAAACTCATGGGGCGATAAGGCCAAAGATTATTCAGACACTGCAGCTGGGGTCACAAGTGTTCATGTTAAGTCGAAGCTGTTACTGGTTTCAGGCGAGATGTTGGAAAGACAACTTGAGACAACATAACGTGCCTCCACTTCCTGTTTCATACTCACCAGCCTGAGAGGCCCTGTCGACAAAAGTCCCGGCACCGTTATTCTGAAACAGGAAGTTGGCTCCGTTCTCATTATCGCAGAACACGTCGGACCTGGCCGGGCTCAGGATTGGTCCCACGACAACGCCGCGCCCCCCTGCACGTGGAGGAAACACAATGCTGCATGTACCTACAAAAAACAAAAACTGTGCTCCCCAAGGTCTCCCCGAACCAGATCCTCACCCGTCAACTTGTTGACCCCGGCATGGGCGGCCACGTCCGACAGGGCGACGACGCCCCGGGGGACGTCGCTGGCGGCCTCGTCCATCTCCAGGAGGGCGTGAGGGCCGACGCTACCGCTGGCGTAGTTGGCCACGTAGATGGAGTATCGGCCGGATCCCTGCACGGTGAGAGCAGATGCTGGGTGAGACGGAGGTAAGGATAAAAAAAAACAAAAAACAACAACTTGAGGACTTTAAAAGTGGACGAAAGATGGACTTCACCGACCTTTCTGTCCACGCAGGCAACGGAGCGGCCCGCCATGCGGTTGGCGACGCCTCTCCGCACATTGACCTCGTCGCTCAGCAGGTCTTCGTAGCGCCCGTTGCGGAACTTGAAGAGTTTGTCGGAGTAAGTAGCCTTTCCTGAAATATAGATTAAGTTGGTCATCATTTAAAGTTCCTGTGTGAAAATGTTTGAAGGAAGCCTGCCTGACACCGCATTTTGTATTTAGGGCCACTGTCAGGGGGGGCTTTCTTTAAAAATGGTGGCGCAAGATGGCAGCAAGACCCTTATTGCTCTAAGTATATTCTTATCTATATATGAGAACTAATGTACCTTATGTGTCACATTACACAGACACACAAAAAAAAAAATCTCATGACTCCATGTGCCACTTTATGCTGTGCTTTGTATTCTTTATTTTCCCTCTCGTATAGAATTTTTGCATCTAGCATTTTCTGATGTGTTGCCCTCCCGTCTTCATTTGCACCCACTGATGTAGTTTTATACTTTTGGTACTTTTTTTTTCTCTCTTGTTCTCTGCATTCTATCCTTACACTGTGGGCCGCAGAGTCAGAAAATGCTCTTTATATGTTACATAGATTGTAGGATTGACAATAAAGCTACCTTGAACCTTGACTCTTGAACTGTTCTAAGGGTAGGAAAACCAAATTATTTTAGTTGTACTGCGAGTATAAACTATTATTAATGTATTTATGGGCGGAGTGTTAAGCTTTTACCAATATGAAAATCATGAATCAAGCCAAATTTTATAGGGGGACGGACTGAGGAACGTTCCATCGGGTGTGCCGGAATTTAAAGGGTTTTTCAGCAACATCAGGATTGTGCACCATTTACCAGAGTACGCGTTGTTTGTGTTGAGGAAGTAGATCTCCTCCCGTCCGTCTCCGTCCACGTCACAGGCGGTGACCCCGATGGCGTTCCCCGCTGTGTCTCTCAGGGCGTAGAAGGGGGAGTCGCTGTCGTCCACGGCGATGTTCATCAGTCTGTTCTCTGTACGATTGTACTTCAGCACCAGGTTGGGCCCCCGGTACCTGTGGGGGACGCGACTCAGGTGAATGAGCATCAGAAGCAGGTGAACGGCTCAGCACTTTCAGCTGTTGCGGCGTTGCGCACCCACCCTGCAACCACCACCTCTAGGTCGCCATCACCGTCCACGTCGGTCACAGCCATGCCGTAGTTCAGCTGAGTGGGATTGTGCAGCGTGTCAGGAGGGAGAATCGACTGGGTCACCACCTGGAACATGGGTTCAAAGCTCTGGGAGACGGACCGATGGCAGAGTCCGAGCAGGACGAGTAGTGGAACACCGAGACTCCACATCTGGGCAGCCGGCAATGTACTGTAAATAGGAGGAGATCATCGGCTGAGCAGTTGGACAGAACCAGGGTGGTGCATATTTACACACCTGAACAATTCAACAATAATAGTCTGAAGCAAAAGAATAAAATATATGAATTTAAGTATATATGTTTTCCCTTTGAAGAAAAACATTAATATAATTTTTATATATACAGTTTTGTTTGTGCTGTTAAAATATCAAGTTACACGGCATGCACACAAATAAACAAGTTATGACCCTTATATTACCTGTCATCATACTCAGACATGCATAAATTGTGTCACTTTATAAATAATCTTACCTGGCAATCGAGCTTAAACCGTGGATGCAGGTCTCAGGGTGTGTGAGACGGATGGGACCTGTTTTACCTAAGTGTTCAATTTACGAAACAGCTTGTGTAACGTCTAAATATTTGGCCAATCAGCGAAAGGCTGTGCAGTAAAGTCAGCGCTGTGACCAATCACGGCTCAGTTTGTAAATGACGTCCCAACCGGAGTCGGAAGTCGCTGTATTATTTGCCGTGTAGTCGCAATTTAACTTTTTTTTTTTTTTTTTTTGCCAACTTCAACGGGAAAAACTTTAAATATTACAAGAAAATAAGGGTTGAGGGGGTGAAGCACCTACGATATGATAGTAACGTGAGGGTTCCGTGCATTAAAACGAAGCCGAGAGGTGTGTTTGCCGTCCGCTGTGCTTGGCTCTAAACACCATCTCCCAGAATGCTGTGCGGTGGCTGTAAATCGTGCGTCACTTGTGCGACTAAAGTCTGTTGTGCCGAACGAGTCAGTCAGACGCAGGTAAACTGAGACAAATTTACACGTAAAATGCAGCTATATGTTTTTTTTTTTTAAATGAAAGATAATACTTTAAATGATTATACTTTACGCATGCGGTTACAAACTTTATAGTTTTTCCTAATTCATCCAAAACGGGTAATCAAACAGCTGCACTTAGCTTAACTTGGATGTTGAATGTCGGTACAGACCAGTGAAACACATCGCTTCATCAGTAGGTTGTCATATTAGACACGTTATTGTTGTGATTGTTCTGTTGCCTGATCATAATACAATCAGTGAAAGTGCACTAGATCTGCTGCTCAAGATCTGGTAAGCACCGCGTTATCTACGACAGTTTGCGTTCTATAACGGTCCAGCTGGACGTCCTTTGTCCTCCTCTCTCCAGATGTTTTATTAGAATAAATAATAAAAATAAAAAATGGATGCGGAGCCGTCAAAAGAGGACCATTCTCCCGCCAGCCAGCCAGCAGCCACATCTCAGCCCAAGTCGAAGAAGCCGAGTCAGGCTCTGTACGTCCCCAAGAAACAACAGCAAGGCTCCAAAGACAAGGCTCAGTCCACGGATGGAGTCAAACCGAGACCCAGGCCTCGGTACACGGACAAGTCCCGGAAAAACGTCAAGAACAGGAAGGACAAGGCAGCAGCGGCTGACGGCGCAGGGGAGCGACGGGACGGAGACGTGAAGGAAGAGGGGCCGCAAGAGGCCGAGGCTCAACTGAACTCTGAGCCCGATGAGGCCACTTCACAGCTGGAAGCCACGTCCCCTCCCGAGGAGCAGGGCGCAGAGGAGAGCTGGGACACCCTGTTTGATGACGATGGAGACTGTCTGGATCCACACCTGCTGGAGGAGGTGAGAGCTTGCCGCAGGTCCAGCTCGGACGAGCTGTAAAAGCAGAGTGAGACGTGTGTTGTCAGCTTGCAGCTTCATTTCTTGTGCACCGTTTTATTTTCTCATTTTATTTTATTTTCTATGTGACTTGGATTTTCATCCACACACAGGCAGGTTTTCTTATGCCACTCTTGGAAAACTCCTTCAGAGAATTATTTGACTTTTTTTTTCTTTTTTCATTCATTCAACGCTTGTAACTTTTGTTAACCTAAAGAGGATAATTAAAGAGTATAAAAAGCAGCAATAACATAAATTAAAATAAAGTAAATAAATAAAGTAAATAAAGTAAATAATGCTGGTTTTAACCTTTTCCACAAGAATTTTGATCTTGCTGTCTGTACATTTAGTCTCCCGTTACACAGAGTGAGAGGCATTAGTTTTTGCTTTTTATTTAATTCATGATCTCTATGTTCCAATATATCGGTTGACTCATATCGTCTACTTCCATTTCTCTTCTACGCTCCGTCTCCTCCCAGCTGACTTTGAAGGACGGCAAAAAGAAAGAGTCGATTCAGAAGCCGAGGTTCGACTACTACAACATGGGCCAAGACGACGACGATGAAGACGAAGACGTCGACCTCACTGAGGACGAGCTCTCGCACATCGTTGAGATATACGACTTCCCCACCGACTTCAAGACGGAGGACCTTCTCAAGACGTTTGAGGGCTACCAGTGCGTGGCGCTCGGCTCCCACAGACCCACAGACCCGCAGACAAGAATTTCATTAGCACAATTCTGTACTGAATTTCTGTGGTGTCACTCTGTGTTTATTTTTCCCTTTTTTTTTTTTTTTTTAAGAAAAAGAGGATTTGACATCCATTGGCTCGACGACACACACGCTCTGGGTCTCTTCTCAAGTCCCATTGCAGGTGAGTGAGGCGCCGCAGCTCATAACAGGAAGGTGGAAGCAGAGGGTAAACGCAGACTGTCACATCGCTTGTCTCCCGTTCTCACGACTCCCAGCCAGAGAAGCTCTGAGATCCAAGCACCCGCTCATGAAGCTGCGTCCGCTCTGCAAATCCTCCTCCGCTACCAAGGCCAAGGCCCGAAGCTGCTCAGGTGCGACGACCATCACCAGGATCTGAAGGTCCAGCTTCATCACCTGGACTGTTTTGTCTCACAGTCCCTCTGTCTCCGTCTCTTCTCCTCCCTGTTGCCCAGACTACCTCCTGCCGGCCAAAGAGAGGCCTCAAACCAGTGCAGCGCTGGCTCGCAGGTTGGTAACCGGTGCCCTCGGGGTCAAGGGCAACGTGACGAAGGAGCAGCGCGAGGCAGAGAAGAGACAACTTCAGGAAGCCAAAGGTATATTAGTTTAAGAGAAAGGAAAAAAAAAAACATCTGATAGTCTGAAAAAAGGCTTGAAAACTTGTTGGAACAAGTTCAAAGTTTTGCTGTAAAATACACTTGACTTACTTACTAAGAAATAATTGTCGGGGTAAAAGAATGATGACTGCACAGCAAATATGAGGCTGGGCAATGAATCGCATCTCAACTGCAGGGCTGATGTGGAGCAGAATGTCTTTATTGCTTCCGTAAGAGTAAGACAAATAAAGAGCGCAGTTCCAGCCAAGTAAATCAGTATTCAATCATACAAAACAACATAATCAAAGTATTTTCATGCCGCTGCCCACATTGATTTCACTAGATTTTTTTTACGTTCTGGAAAGCCTGCCCTGCATGACATCATGACTGACTGTTTTTTTTATCCACTCTGACACTGATCAAACATCAATCATGTAATAAGAGCAAGAGCTGATAATAGAAATTGTTATTGTTCCTTTTGAAAAAAGTTGTAGATACTTTGACGTGCTGATCTATAGGCCAAAATAAATGAATACACGCATCAGGAAAAGAAAAACTACTCATCTACTACTAATAATAACTAACTGATAGCTAACTAATACTAATAACTAATTATATATGTCAAAATTATTTTTATTTTTTAGATTAACACAAGTTATCTTTGGCCTCTACAAACATTTGTATGTACAGAAATACTTATACAAATTATTATTATAGATTATTTTGGCGGACTGTATATAAAAGCTTCTGCTGTTCTGTTTTTATATTGTTTTACTGGTTTTAGGTTCAAGATCTTTTTATTGAACATTTTTCGGTATAACAAATATACATTGTTGTACAATATTGCGAAAGCATAGAATGGATATTGGTATTAGTCGTGGTGTGTGCAAATGTACAAATCACATGTAAAAGAACACAGACAAAGGAGAAAAAACAAAACAAAAACAAAAAAAAAGAGAAGGAAAAATAAAAATCCAAATGTACAAAACAATCCCTCCCATGTCACTGCCGAATTACTAGTCTTAGAAAGGATAAAATTACTGTTGAAACAAAAATTACAGATCAAAAGACATGCAGCATAGCTGAGCTGTACTCAAGGGTCAACCAAGTCTTTACATAGTCTGGTATGCTTGCAAGAGGGGGCCCCACATCTCCTGAAACTTCTTGTTTGATTGCTTGTGAGTTTTTCCTCCCCTCCCATGACCCCAAACAAAGCAGTTAGTGGGTTTGGTTCTAATTTGATGTTTAACAACCAAGAATCTGGAAAACTTCCTTCCAATATTTGTTGAGGCTTGAACAGGACCAATACATATGGATGAGTGAAGCTTCCGCAAGCTTGCATTTAACACAGTGTGGGCTAATATCTGGGTATATTGAAGACAGTTTTAATTTTGAAAAATGAGCCCTGTGTACTACTTTAAACTGCATTAAGCAGTGGCGTGCGCAGAGGGAAGTCGAATTAACCGACTTGAGTATAGAGACCCAGGTTGCTTCTGGTAGGGGGAAACTGCTTTTAATAGCTTTTATTTATTCCTTTTATTTACTTTTAATCTGTTGTAAAGCACTTTGGTTCTCCGAAAGGACCCTGTGAAGGGCTATATTGATGAACTACATTTGCATTTACATTTACAAAATATCATGCGGCCCTAGCAGGTCCCCCTCCTGACTGTTTGTTGCACCGTCTCTCCTCCACCACAAGTAGGAGCTGTGTTCACACTCCACAGACACAGTCGCGACAGCTTCTCGGCTGCAACTTGATGCCAGCAGAAGTTGCTTTTCCTTCCACTGCACACTGCAGATCAACAACGGGTCTATAATCAGCGCGGCGGCCATTTCCCCTCACAGATGGAACATAAGTACACGGGCGCAGAAAAACCGCAGATGTCTGTCCACCCAGCAGCCAGTCAGCAAATCAGGGCTCGCAGTAAAGAAAAAAAAAAAGAAGCCCAGAAACAAAACAAACAAACAAAAAACATTAAAAAAAAAAATCTTGTCTTGTCTAAATATAAAATCAGCAGTGCCTGACGGCCTGCTGAACATTGTGTGCCGGGATCCATTTAGCTCCGGCACCCCGCTGCTCTCTCCTCCCGTCAAGCCAAAGAAGGCAGAGCGACGGGTTTTTGGAGCCTCGGAATGGCGGCCGTGATGTTTTAACTCCGGTGCGACTGATTGATGCGTTCAACTTTGCGGATTTAACCTTTCAGAACAAAAGCGCCTGGCAGCCAAACAGAGGGACGACGCCTGGGAGGGAATGTGACCGGACAGAAGTCATCCTCCCACTTTTCTTTCTTCTCCACCCCCCCCTTTTTTTAATTTAGATTCCCTGATTCAGCTGAGGCTAAAGTCCCACACCCCCTTTTTTTTTATTCCCTCTGTCCACTGGCCACTCCCTCCGACCGCCACTCTTCCCAGAAATGGATTGAAACCATTAATTCTATCCTGGTCTTCAACTGTCTGCCACTGACCGTCCCTTCAGCCACTCAACATCAACCCTCAGTGTCAGAGCAGATCAAGGTGTCTCCCTCTCTGGCCAGAAATAGTATTTCTTGTGTTTTAATGACTTTGGAGTCTCTGTTGCTGCACTTGGTCTGATCGGCTGTCAAGGTTTAACTGGTGCTCAAGGGAACATTTTTTTTTTTTTTTTTAAAGTAGATCTGACCACTGTTGATCTGTAAGTTGTATTTTTAAAATGAAATATGACATCTGCAGATCTTCATCTTGACTTATGTCATGATGACACAGAACAAAACTCGTCATTTTAGTCGCTAAATTAAAATTTGTTGATGTGTTTTTTTTAAGAACTTTTTTTTGTCACGTAAGTAATTGAACTGTTAAGTTGTTATGAAACCTCCTCTGAGAAATAAAAGAAAAATGCCAAAGAGCAGATTGTTGTTCAGCGTTGTGGTTGTCTGTCCAAGCAGGACTGTTCATTATTGTCAACATTGCAACTGTAATAAGACTGAAGAACTCATTTAAACCATACGGTTTAAGTGGAAAACAATATTATCTTTTGGTCAAAGAAAATAAAAAATAAATGCAAAGTACATGCAACACTTTACACTCTAAGCTGGAAGAAGGCCAGTGGTCAATGCAGAAGAACAAAAACTCTGGTTAGAATTAAGGTGTAGGTTGAAGTTAGGGTTGGAGTTCACACTTAAATAATTATGTCGTAATATATGCACTGAAATCAAAAGAATGATAAACTGATCAATTAAATCACCTTTAGTGAATTCATCTGATTTAATTGATTCCGCTTTTAATAATGTATTTATTTAAATTTTGCTTAAGTTGATGACATTTATTTATTTATTTAATGATTTGTTTAATTTTAGCACTTTCAGCTCTGCACAGCTCACAGTAAGAACTCAGCTGCCCCTCACTGCTTCATGCCACCATGTGTTGAGCTCCAGTCACAGTCACTTCTTCTGATGCATTTGTGTTTATTTGGCTGTTGGACCTTTTAAAACATTTTTTTTTTTAAACACACTGCCTCTCAGAAGAGTCAAACCCACAACCACTGACTTATGATGAGCTGAGTCAGGGCTCCTATTGGTGAACTGAGAAAAATCATCTATCTTACTGAAAGGAACCGGAATTCTCATCACTACCGGACGACAGCAGTCTCCTCTGAAGCTCTGCCTTTCAACCACAGGCCAGTGATTTGATGCTGCACCTCCTTCCTTCATCCCCTCAGCTAACAATTAGCTCTCACAATCCCATTTTGGTGCTGCAAACAGCTGCAAATGTACCATTTGTTGCACAACGCTTGATCTCAGAAGCTGATGGATTGGTGGGTGCTTGTTGCCATCCCATGTGATTTATTTGTAGTAACCTTCTGCCTTCAAATGTGCACAACCCATTGCAGCTGTGAAGGACAAACAAAGGAAAAAAAGCTGTCAATGTGAGCATTTAAAAAGATTTGCTGTGGACTGATTTGTTGATGCTAAAAGCATGGAGGGAACATTTTCTAGGAATTCCAACCAGGAATTGCTGCAATCCTCAGTAAGTGGAATGACAAAAAAAACCCAACATGTTGTATTCCTCTTTCTGAGAAGATCAACTACTTCAAGTTGAAGGGTGCCAGGTGTCTGGAGAGAGGTGTTGTCTGTCTGCACAGACCCCCCCTGCCCTCGACGAACAATCACACAACTTACACATGTTCTAGTGTACAGCAAAAACCATCAGTAGACAAATTTTCAAGGTGTGGTGTGCCAGGAGACACATGGACCTCCCAGTTCCCTGCAGCCGAGCTGCACGCTGCACCTCACCATCGTCGTGTGAGATCTCCCACCCCGCCTGTAATCTTCTGCATTGCTGCGGCTTTACGACGACCTGAAGTGCCACAGAGGGGCCTGCAGGGCCGGGCGCCGCGCTCACAATCATTAGATTGAGTGAAAGTGTCGGCTCCAAGTGTGTAACGAAGAGACCTTACACTGCTTCAAATTAAATATGAGGCACGGTCCAGATGAAGAACACCACCATCACCACAAAAAAGGCTTTCTGCTGTTGCGTCTCATGGCAACAAACAGCAAACACGCCTTACGTCACCCCTCTGCCTGCTCAGAATCAAAGCTTTGTGACACTCAAGCAGAAATGTCACCAAAACACCACCCAGCATCATTTTCTCACTCAAGACAGGCCTTGACTATGGGAGTTAGCTAGTCTTTTCATTTCACAAAGGCAGAGATAACATTTCATCAACATTCAATGTCGCTGTGTAATACTCTGTTTTGCAGTGTTGTGTCTATTGTGTTAGCGGAACAATAACACAAACCTGCTTTTAGCATAAACCCTGTTCTTTCAATTGGCAGTGAACTGTTTGTGTAAAAATGGGACCCAGTTCAAATAAATGACCCCCCAATTGGTGGGACTTCCAGTTCTGGAGATATGACTCTTGACAAGAGTTGAAAAAACTTTTGTAGCTCTGAAACGGAGGGTTGAAGAATGACAAGTAGTTGGGCGAATTATAGCCGTTTGAAGTTTCCCCATTTAAATTAATAGGGTTGGTTTTTTTTTGTGAAAGGTTTGGGTTGGGATGGGTTGGGTTGCAGTTGGGGTTGGTGTTTGGGGTTGGTGTTGGAATTGGGGTTGAGGTTGGGGTTATGGTAGGGATTAGGATTTTTCATCATTGCTGTGTTCTTAATTTGAATAAATTTTGAAAAGAAGGAAGGGGGGCTAGCTGGCACTAGCTCCACTTACCAGTTTGCTGCTGATCAGTGTTGTTCACCACCAGGTTGTCTTCAGCGCTGGCAAGTGAAGAAGAGTGATGGCCTCACTGTTTCATTTCTTTCTAGGTGGTTTTGGAGATTGACAAATTATTGAAAAGGCATGAATTTCTGTTTTGATTCCTGTTTGGGGCAACTGGATTTTACCCAAGATTTTGTTCCTTTTCTATGTATGACTGAGGTACTTCTATACCTCTGCATTCCTCAATCAAGAGGAGTATATGGCTCAGTGGACTAAACTATCACAGAACGGCAATCTGATGGGTTGGGGTTGGGAAAAGGATTGGGGTCAGGGATTGGGAAAAAAGATTAGTGTTAGCGTTAGGGTTGGGGCTACTGCAAAAAGAAAAGAGCCACCACATTAGCGCCTATGGCAATCTTTTTAGCCCATCTTGGTTTGCAGTTCATTTACTTCATGCATTTCTTCTTGACCTTCTTCTGTGATTTTTAAGGAACGCTTGCAGGAGTTGCCTTCCCTATTTCAGCAAAAGCAGAGGGCAGTAACCAAGTAACTTAAATTCTTTCCGCTGAATTTAGGCAAGATGGATGTGCAAGATTTTGGACCAGTTCTGACGTTCATTCTCAGAATGCGTCTCTCCATTTGTTTCCTTAACGTTTCACCATTTTATCAAGCTAGTGTCTAACTTTTAGACTAAATATTTCAGCAATCACTGGCTCCACTCAGTCAGTTGATTTACACGTTGTTGGATCGCCTTATTTTCTAGTGCCGTGCTGACGATCCGCGTGTTCGAGAGTCTTAGGAGAAGAATGCTGATTTTATCTTTAGTATGCAAATTCATTCAGAATACAAGTATACAGAGCTCTGGGTCGAGTTCAAGCCTAACATCAACTAGTGCTATCAGGTCCTGAAGTCTGACTGACTCTTTGTCCCCTGGTCAGTCTTTTAGATAGAGAAGATCCAGTTGTTCTGGCTGGCGCGCTCAGATTACGTCCTCCTCTGATTGGCTGTCTGGTCTCCGCACCCCAGTCTCATTAGATGTTGCCGCTGCCTTTGTTCCCAGATGTAGGCTGAGGTCCGAGGTGTAGATGCTTGGTAGAGAGATGCTGGATCCTCTCTCTGCCTGGTACCGCAGGTCACCTAAGGTCACTGTTTTACGATGGCCGCATTCCTGTGTCCTCTCTTAGGTATCATGTTACTCCGCACAAAGCTTACAAGGCATGTTATGCATACATTGCCCATCTTATGAATGGGTTAACTTACTGGATTAAACATATTCATATCAATGATTATATAATTATGAATATTTATATCAGTGAGTATATGATTATGCTCAAGCATCTCAATTAAAACATAATGTTACCTTCAACGTCAAATATATTCTGCTACTTGCGTCATACTTGCATAGCAGCCATTTGTTATGCTTACTTGGGTGCAAAGGATGCTTGAAAAAGTGTTTTTTTAGTTTTGGGTTTCCACTGAGTTTACGATACCATATTGCGCTCCAACTCATAAAAGGTAAAAAGGTCAGAGCCAGTGGTGGCGTTAAAGTAAAGGCTGTGCAGCAAGACAAAAGGCTGCTGTGGTAGTATGTGCTGGGTATAAGGTTGGAGAAAAACCCTAAAATGCAGGTCATCTTGGGTCTCAAGCAAAATATCTTGAGCAATTGTGCCTTTTAGATGTCTGGATCAAAACAATGGCGTCTGCAATTAAACAAAGATAAATAATATACTGTGGAAGTTCAGCGTGTCCACTAGATTTGTAGTATGTATTTTTTATATGTATTTTTTTGTTTCTTCTTGTAGACTTCAAAACCGATTCCTCTTTGCCTTGCTGACTAGTTTACTTACTATTTGACTTGTACATTTTTTTGTTGAAAACCTCTGTAGTCAAATAATCATGCTTTAAGTGACCATTTAAGTTTGTCAATCTGACATTTATTCTGCAACTACCATTATAAAGTACCGGTTAAAGGTACAATACCGCATACAGCCGATCTTATCCGACGTTGGCATCGTTACAGGTCAAAGAACAAACAAGTTCAAAATACCAAGTATTCAAATCAACAATACAAAACAGCCACACAGGGACACGTTTCAAAAGTATATTAAACTTCTGCATAAATTAGAGAGACCTAAGGAGAGTTATTATTTTTTTCTCCAGAGAGGTAATATAAAACTGTACATGACAATACATTTGCAATAACATTACAATATTTATTCAAATAAGGCAAAAATAAAAAATAGCACCATGAAAAATGAAGTTGTTCAAAACAACACAACCACACAGTTGTAACAGGAAATACTGCATCTGGAACGTGAGCACAGGAAACAGGTACAGAGTTTTATGGATCTGGGTTGACAGTTCAAGGCCGACAGCCGGCTCATGGTCCGGGTTGTTTTCTTAGACCTCTACCTTCACAACTGCAGTTATGTTTTGATAACCATAATTATATATTTGTTACAAAATTAGAGACACATTTGTTTTTTTTTAAAAATGGGAAACTATCCTACTCTATGTTTGTCATGGCGCCGCAAAGCCTTAGGTGGCCTTTTTCTATGTTTTTGTATCTTTTCAAAAGAAGACAGTCACTGCTGATAACAACCAATCTCAGGATCATTTCTGCATCAGAGCTCCTCCCCTTACATTATAGTGTGCCACCCTCCTTCCCTTGACCCCCAATCATCTCATTATTGTACTGGCACATCTTTCAACCTCCTGACGTGTGGAGGTGTGGCAAGGGGTTGTGCAGCTGTTCCGTCCTAAAGTCTGCGTGTTGCTGGATTCACAGGAAGTTGTTGGAGATCTGACGCTGGTGGTCGAACAAATCCTCTGCCTCTGCACTGTAGGCATCACCTATTGGATGCACAAAATGGACAAATGAAAGAAAAACTGGCGAAAATGCAGGGGCAAAGAATTTTTTGTGCGGATTCGGTGGTAAACTCGTACCTGCGTGGCATCCGTACAAGTAAACACGTGCACCGTCGTATCTGCACCGGCACCGCATCACGTTGTTCTGGAAATCCGACTCAGACATGTCCAAGGACGGGTTGACCTCCACCTGTGAGACAAACCGGACTTGAGACAACAATCCAGCCACGATGAGTTCCCACATTCCACAATGTAAATTGCTTTGAGGTTGAGACAGAATTTTGGGAAGCATCGCTGCTCCAGTGAAACTCTCACTCAAACTGGAGAAAAGTGGGAAGACTTGAGTTTTGTCTTCTTCGCATTGGCTGAGCTCCTAATCGTGGCTGAGTCAGTTTCTTAAACACTTAAAGCTCAGCAGCAAATGAGTAAAAGGGTGGAGACAATTCACTGTTTGGAGATGACATTTTGAAGTCATTCATCCATCTTCTATACCCGCTTATTCCAATTCAGGGTCACGGGGGTCTGCTGGAGCCTCTCCCAGCTGTCTTAGGGCGAAGGCAGGGTGACACCCTGGACAAGTCGCCAGTTCATCGCAGGGCCACATAGAGACAAACAACCATTCACACTCACATGCACACCTACGGACAATTTAGAATATTCAATTGACCTAACATGCATGTTTTTGGAGTGTGGGAGGAAGCCGGAGAACCCGGAGAGAACCCACGCAGACACGGGGAGAACATGCAAACTCCACACAGAAAGGTCACAGGTCCGGGCCCCGGAATCGAACCCACGACCTTCTTGCTGTGAGGCGGCAGTGCTAACCACTGCGCCACTGTGTCGCCACATTTTGAAGTATTTGTCCAAATTTAATTAAATAATTTAAGTAAGTTATTCTCCAGCTAGTTCAACAGCTTGTGCCTACTGTTATGTTGCAAATGAACAACACACAAATTGCGGATATTCACGGATGATTAATTCTGAAAAAAGACAGCAACAGCGTGAAATAACTGTTCAGGCAGCAATGACGATGATGGAGTCGCCCTTGATCTGCAACACAGATGAAGAACTTGTCGTTCTTCTCTTGGCCAAAAAGAAGGTGTGCAATGGCCTTAAATCTATAACAAAAAAAAACTAAACAACTAACTAACTAACTCTCAAGTCAAGTTTATTCACCACAAAAGTGGCACAGCAGATTTTAGAAAATATCCGCAAAAAAACACTACATTACTGTTCCATTTTCTCTTTTTGGATTGTAAAATACACAATTGAGGTGCAAATGATGCATGACGTTACCTTTCACCGTCACGTCCATTGAGGACAAACGACAACAACAACAAAGAAAAGCAGAGATGCAGATGACAGTTATTTGTTTTTTTGGTTTGAACTTGAAGTTGCAGCCTATGATTAGAGCTGCAGCCACGATCCACTGCCTCGTTTTGTTGTTTTCCACTCTGTCTGTCTGCCTGCCTGTTTGTCTGTCTGCCTGCCTGCCTGCCTGCCTGCCGTGTGTAGGAACAGCCTATAAATGAATTTCCCTGACGCACACTTCAAACAGATCACCTGACCTGTTTCCTTCATCAAAGCGACCCAGTTTTACAGTCTAAACTTTTTGCATTCATTTATGTTTTCTGTCGCCAAAAAGACTGAAGGTGGCGTGGAATGTTCATTATTATGACAATCTTGGTTACAGCTTGACTTTTAATTCACTGTTGGAGCCACTTCTCAGCTCGTAGCCGACGTAACAGCATTGTCTCCTCAAATGGCCTTTAGTTAGAGCGTGGATCCAAGAACGCTTAAAAAAAACTTTTGCCACTGCGTAAAAAGAAATCCTGTGATTTTCTGCAGCTGATTCGGACAATCAGGAGCCACCGGGAGGAGTAAAATGGGGGCGGATCCAAAGTGGAGGTGACTCATTGCACCCTAAAAATGGCATGCAGCTCTTGGGAAAGTCACCATGTCCCTCCCTCCCCTGTTCACATCGCGCACGGAGTTAGTTTTACGAGCAGCTGAGCCTCAATCAGCCAACCACAGAAGTGCTACTGGGTCACATCTTCTTGGAAGCGGCGGAACGTCCACTTTATGACCTATACGACGCCTTGGCATTGTCTTCTGGAACGTGGCTCGTCACACGTCTCTGCTCCGCTGCGATTCGATGGAGGCCGCTGGGAAATGTTTAGACGCCGTAAAACGTAGTTGCTAAGCCACTTAAAAAAAGAAAAATAGAATGAACGGCGCAGAGAGGAGGGATGAGTCGGACCGGACCCTCGATGTCCGACCAGAAAACTCCAAACTCGGACCACATAATTCAGTCTGTGTGAACGTGAAGTGCTGACTGAGTCGTTTGGCCGCCAGCAAGCCTGAGCTCAGCGCGCCGGCGGACTAATAGCAGGTCTACTTTCTATATAAAGCCAGACTAAATTAACTTTCCTTAAATACGCACACGCCCTCTAAACTACATACATGCTGTACACCTGAAAGAGCCAGGAGTCATTTAGTCAAATTACAGTGTGTTTATCGCGGCTTTTATCTCACGCCTGCCTCAGATGTCGAAACACTGGATCCTCTGTTTGCTGCTGCTTATTTTGCCTCTCATGCCCAAACGGGTAAACCCAGGATGACACCATTTCACCGTGAAGATTAAAAGCGTGGATAATTTCTTTTCCCCCCGCAAAATTTTAACCAGGAACACCAGGTGGAACATTTCCTGCATCCGTTGGAAGTTCTATTTTTTCTCTTCCATAAATCTCCAGGAAAGGTGCAAGCAGTACAAATTAAAAAGCAGATTGGTCAAAACGGAAACAATAAAACCAATCTGTGCTAATTTCTTTAGCTCCTCCTCTTCTCCTCTTCTGTGGTTCTAAAGTGCGGCTTGAATCCCAACCAAAGGAACACCATTGCACAGTAAATAGTTTCAGCTCGGATCTTGACGAGAAGAATCTTGTCAAGATCCAGACGTTGCCGGAGCATCTTTAAAGATGTTGGGGCATCTCTATAGGGTTAGCAAGGGTTGCGAGGGTTAGCGGAGGGTTAGCAAGAGTAACGCAGAGGTTGTCAATATGAACGACCACCTAACCTGGAAGATGTATTCACCAGGCCGGATATCTGTGATGTCAATCCACTGGCAGTCGATGTCGTGGCGGTAGGTGTCCCAGCAGCCCACTGAGATGCCCTGCTGCCCCATGTTGTAGCAGGAATAACGCTTGTAGAGACCTGTACAATAAAAGAAACCAAACAAAAAAACAAAACATATTTGGAAACCTTGCAGAGGTATGCCATATGTCCATCTTGTAAAAAGCCCAGAGAAAGCATTTTGGAAAAATGGAAATTGGATGGTGTTTGGACAAAGCTTTTGTCTATCATATTCAAATGAGATTATTACTGCTAGTTTAGCTCGTTAGCTATAGTTGACACTTCTGATCAATGCAAATGAAATCCTTAGCCAGGCTGGAGTTCAATCAGTAAGATTTGTGTTACTTAAGAATTGAAATCACTCGATCCAGCTGCCTCGCAGGCCTCGTGAAAACCTCTTTAATTTTAAAAAACTTTAATTTGGACTTCTAGCAAGAGATTCATAAAACGGACCATTTGTGGTGTCTTTCAAATGTGCAATAAGGATCTGAGCTGCATGGATCTGTCAGGGGTTTGGCCCAGATCGATTTGGGCTTGGCCTCGGATCTCACAGTCTGGTGCTGACTTCTACGAAATGCTCATTACAGGACTTAAGCTTTTTCCACTTTCATGTATTTTTAAGCCCCATCATTTGTCACGCATCTGTTCTCACGCCCAAAGTTTACCATTGACAAGCGGATTAGCGTTGCATAAATCTTTTTCTTCTTCTCTTCCTTCTTCCTCTTCTTGTCTTACCTTCGGGGCAGTAGGTGTCCTCCAGGCAGAAACTGGCCTTGTGGCCCTCGGCCACCTTGGTCCCATTGAAGGTCAGCAGGTCATAGTGGGTGAAGACCTCGATGCTATGGTAGTGCCTGAAGGTCGGGACCAGGGCCGCAAGATTATTTACAGGAAAGGCCGAAGCAACCAAGCCAATCATCAATCCCCTCCATGTTGATTACGTTGGTGTCTGGTGTCTTTTGTTGAAATGGGGAAATGCTGGCAAACTCTGATGTGAGACCATCAAAGCCAACAACACTCTGACATTGTTTTCGGTGTGGCTTTTGCCTAGCGAGGTGAGGCGCAGTGTTTTTCTCCCCTGGCAGCTGATCAGTGGGAGCGACTCTGCTGCTCAGCTGCTGTTCGTGCAGTTTCAGAACCGCGACCTGCCGCGAGAGACGGAGCCCTGCTGCTCAGCGCCACATCCATGGGCAAACGACCGGGCAACCGGCAAGCTTGTTTATTTCAAAACGCCATCTTGGAGGGTAAAATATTGTGTTTACTGCGCCAAATAACAGACTTTTAACATGTGTTTGGTTGTATATATATAGCCAGGATTTGGAAAAAAAAAAAAAGGAAATGAAAGTAGAGTTGCACCCAGTGATCAAATTGCACTTGCACCATCTTAAATTCCCTTTCATCTTCTCCGTCTTGCAGACGTGATTTTTCCCTCCTTTCCCTTCAACGCCTGGCAGCGATGTGGTAAATTGCCTCCTTCTCCTCAGTTCTGCCCTGCGGAACGTCGCCCTGCTAACTAAATTGGCAGCGGCGGCTGCAATCACCGCAGAACGATGGCCGCTTAAGCTCCTTTAAAAGTGCCTAATTCCCTGTGAGCGGACTCCCACTTCCCAGCGACTCTTACCTGTGGCACTGGTGCCACGTCCAGCTCTCCCGGCCGGCTCGGGGTCGGAAGTCGGCGCGGCCCATGTTCATGATGCGTGAGGAGAAGCGCAGGAGGCGGCGGTGGCCGTAGGGCCAGTTCATCCTGGCGGCCGAGGACGACAGGCAGTTCTCCTCGTTGGCGCAGGTCAGCATGTGGAGGGGCCGGTCCTCCAGGTAGGCCGACTCTTGGACGAGCTGGGCGTCCAGGACCAGGTCAGGAGCGGCTGCACGGGGAGGTGGGGAGGGCGGGGATCAGGGGAGCAGGGTTAAAGGGCCGGTTCACACTTGGGTAATTAGATATTTCGCCCCAATTTTGCAAAGTCGACAAGTGACTGAGTCAGGTGACCATTCTGGGGTTTCACAGAGGAAAAAAACACACCTAGTACAAGCCCAGGGTAGTCATGTACTCATGTACTTGTACAACAACTGGGGGAAAAACACGACATCATGTGTCTCAACACTGCCCGTGTGGTGACATCCAAGTGTCGGCAAGAATCAGTCGCACAATTTGCCTCAACCTTAACGTTGTGTTTTTCGCCCAAGTGTCCACTCTACTTCCTCTAGAGGAAGTAGAGTGGACAGGTGACATTGCTGTGGCTCTGACCAGTTTGTTTGGTCAGCTAGCAAACCTGCTACCAGAACTGGGGAAAAGATCACATCAGACGCTTGGGAAGTCTCCGCCCCCTTTTTTGCGACTTACTCTCCACACAGGTGACTCCCGCGGCTCGGCCGTCTCCTCCTCTGGGACAGTAGACGTTGGTGTTCCTGCGGCACTGCTGGATGGACATCTCGTTGCCGCTGCAGTGGGTTCCGCTCAGAACCACGGCGGCAGCGTCCGAAGAGCTGTGCCAGTACCAGGTCTCCTGTTCAGGGGGAGGCAACCGCCAAGGGATCAGCACGATGTTGTGGAATCAGTCAGACTAAAGGCTCACACACACACACACACACACACACACACACACACACACACACACACACACACACACACACACTCATACTCATACAAACACACACAGAGGGAGAAGTGTTTCATCCCACTTTCCACTGTTTTCCATAATTCTGTTCCATGCACACTCCTGCTATTTCAAGATTTGTTTGCACCATGAATTTCTTTCAATCACTCTTCTCCTTACTTTCCGTCATTTTCTTTTTCCTTTTTTTTTTTAAACATTTTTTTTCAATATTTTATATTTTTGGTGCGCTGGAAGTGGACGTTTGAGTAGCCTGTAATTACCTCAGGCCTGGGTAATGACACAGCGGAGACACACAAACAGCGGGACGTGCAGAGCGGGGAAGGAAACGTCCAGCACAGGGACGGACGAACGGACAGACGGCCAAAGGGGACGGACAGAGGACAGAACGAAAAACACACTCAAGCGGTGTTTGTGTGTGTTTACCTGGTGAGCTCTGGCGGCGAAGCCCAGGCCGAGCTGCCGGCAGACCACCATGGCTTCGTTGATGCCCCAGTTCTCGCTGCACACGGAGCCCCAGCGTCTGGCTCCGCCCACGTCCATCAGCACCTCCACGCGACCCTCGCCGGGCTCGCGGCCCCCCGCCAGACGCACCTGGAGATTCGGCAGATGGGAGTTTTTCTTCCCCATCGGTCTCAGAAAATTCAAGTTTCACTCAAATTTAACTTTTTCTTTTTCTTTTTTTTTAATTTAACTACAGCCTCGAGCCTGTCAGCGGACACTCCTTTACTTCTTTTGTTAAAACACACATTTCACACTAAACTGTCTTTTGTGATGTCACAAGGGGAGCAGGTGGCCGCTAACTCCGCTGCTTCTCCACCTCTTCTGTGCTGGGTTCCAGTCGCTTTGGAGAAAACCAGAAGCTAAAAAGCAAGCAATTTCAAAATGCGAGTTCAGGAGGTCGGCCCTTTCTGATGTCACAAAGGGAGCTGATGCCTCTTCTTCCCAGCTGATTGACAACAGCGCCATCTAGTTGCCCCCCTAAAATGTGCAGACGGACTCTAAAAAAAAGCAACCTTTTTTAGGCAGGAGGCTGCAAACAGAGGACTGAAAATGCTGGCTTCCTTAGGTCTGAGAACTCTGACCGCAGAACATGGGGACCTTCTCGGTTCCTGCTCCTGCCAGAAGGTTTAGCCAGGCGCCTCTCACCGTAGCCTGCAGCCCGCTGTGGGGCACGTTGCAGCGCACCGCCACGTCCTGGTTGTGTTTGCAGGTGTAAAGCGGCACCGGTCTGAAGCTGCACTCGGTGATGGACTTCTCGCGGCCGGTGCACTGCACGCTGTTCATGTGGATGGGGCCGGTGCCTGTGGTGGGGGTCGTGGGGGTGGTGGGGGTGAGGAGAGGAAGATGGGTGCAGGAGTGAATGATTCAGTCGTCTCCAGCTCTCGGAAAAACCACATTTTAATGTCAACCTCCCGCATCAGAGCCCCGACAAAAAAAAGAAAAAAAACTCTTGCGTGTCTGATGTGGCCCCGAAAAAAAAAAGAAAAAAGAAAAACGAATTTAGCCCGCTGAGAGCTGAGCGACTCTGCAGAAGCAAACTTTGTAAACCAAATTAGACGCTGAAAACGGACAAAATGGAAGAAGAAGAAAAAAAAAATATCTGCGCTTGCGTAGGTGTGCGGGGCCAGCGGGGCGAAGGCCTGTAATTTAGTCTTAAATAGCTAATGATGTCAGCGGGTCCCCAACGTCTCCTCTCCTCTCTGGGTTCTCACAGTTCTGCCTCCTGGACGGCCTCAAACTTACCCACGCTGGTTTTGCCATTTTTAACGGCTCCGCTGCACCTACTTTACTGGGGCAATTACCGGCAATTACTTCATTAGCCGAGATGGAGGAAATTCACCATGATAGGACAAACGCTACGTGCTCGCAGGGAAATTTATGTGATCGCAGCTGCTGAAAAATAAAGTAATCATTTGTGTGTGTGTGTGTGTGTGTGTGTGTGTGAAAGGGAAGGCGGCTCTGTTTCCTCGACCAAAAGGTTAAAGGCCAATTTAGTGGCTTTCATGTTTCCGTGGCCAGCGAGAGAAAGTGCGAGCCAAAGTAATCACGCTGCCTGCGGTTGTTTGGTCCAGCTGATTGCCCGACATCCTGGTTTCAAAGCCGCGCTGACGCCTCAGAAACAAACAGGGTTTACTTTCACGGCCACACGCACATGCCACCGGACCGCCGGCCGGAACCTCTTCTCACAGCACACGAGTCGTCGCGGCTGGTCATGGGTCGAGTCTAGCCAGGATTCTGTTGCTTGCGGAGTGAAGACTGACCGACTGGGGTTTGTTTGTTCCTCTCGCAGCCCCTCGGATCAACGAAAGGGAAAAGTGTGTTTAGTCTGATTTCTGAGCTCCACGTTCAGTGGAGAATGCAACCACGATTAGGGCTTCCTGTTTTTTTTCATTTTATTTTTATATGATTTAATGAAAAGGTCGTGGGTTCCATCCTGGCCTTGGGACCTTTCTGTGTGGAGTTTGCATGTTCTTCCTGTGTCTGCAAGGATTCTCTCCAGGTTCTCCGGCTTCCTCTCATTCTCCAAAAACATGCATGTGAGGTGAATTGAGACCTCTAAGTTGTCCGTACGTGTGTGCGTGTGTGAATGCAAATGGTTATTTGTCTTTGTTTGTCTCTAAGTGGCCCTGCGATGAACTTGTCCAGGGTGTCAATCTACACTGTTTTGCCGTACTGCGGCCACCGGCAGCGGAAACCAGGAAGACTTTTTCATTGCGTGTCGCTCCGGCCGTCCGTCTTTTTCTTCGGCCACCGAGAACATAAACGTTGGCAGCTCTTTGTTCGCCCAATGAAATTGTAAAAATCCACACGTGGGGCATTTAAAATGGTAGTTTTGGTTTCCCGTGAAAGACTCCCACTCGGCCTTCGTCAAAACTCTTACCCAATCAGTGCCCTGCTCTGTGCTACGTCTCCACTGTGGTCCCTGGTCAGCACGCTTGGAACCCCAAGGAAACAAGTACCACAATGGTAACCCTTGGAACCATTAGGGGCAGTGGAAACCAGTTCCAACTAAATTGTCCATATTTGTGTGAGTGAGTGTGAATGTTAGTGTGTCTTTGTTTGTCTTTCTACATGGCCCTGTGATAAACTGGCAACTTGTCCAGGGTGACACCCTGCCTTCACCCCCCATGGCAGCTGGGATCGGCTCCAGCAGACCCCCGTGACCCTGAATGAAGGTGTAAGTAGGTCTAGAAAACGGCTGGATGAATTTAACGAACGGTGCCACGAGTTTGGAGGTTGTTTTTTATCAGCAGCCTCCAACACCAGACTCTGGAGGTTGAGGGTTTCCGAGTCTTACCCTGGCCCAGCTCAGCCCTGGTCAGGGCCTCCTTGGCCGTCCCGAAGCCCAGCTCCCTGCACACCACGCTGGCGGCGCTCAGGTCCCACAGGTGATCGCACACGGTGCCCCACTTGCCCTCCTTCAGCACCTCCACGCGGCCCTCCCCGAGTCGCGGGCCGGCCTTCAGACGCACCACCGGCTGCAGAGAGGGACAAAAAAACAAACAACAACGAGGAAGAGTTTAGTGGGAGGAGTGCAGTGGAAATGCTCAGTGTGGTGGCTGGTCCATCCTCTGCTTGCTTCGCTTTGCATCAAGTGCTTCCCCCAGAAAACAGCACATTTTAGCCCTCTGTTTACAGCCTCCAGTTACAAAAGGCTTCCTGCCAAGGTGTTGCTGTGTTTCAACCTTCAACATGTTTGGACAAAAAACAAGGCGAAGCTTCCATCTGACTTGCATTATTGTCCATAACCTGGGAGAGCCATCTGTGCCCTCTGTGACATCACAAAGGGCTGACTCGCAGAACCCCCTGTTTTAGCAGGCACTTTCTGACAGCAAGACAAGTGAAAGATGGACTTCGCTGACAAGTTTTTTTTAGTTTTTTTAAAAAAATAATTTGTCTATTAATTTAATGATTCGCGTTTCCCGGCTCTGCACTCACCGACACAGGAGGTGGCGCCGGCGCTCTGCCGTTGCGTGTGAACTGCCAGCCGGACACGCAGCGCACCACGGCGTGCATGCCGCCCCTGCACGGCCCGTCGCTCCTGGGGTTGGAGACCTGAGCGCGGCACTGCGACAGCGAGTTCTCTACGCCCTGACACTGCACCTTCTCCACCCAGTAGCCCTTCTTGGTGATCTGAATACTCAGCCTGACGAGGGGAAACGGAAAAAAAAATCAAAATGAAATCAGCTCAGCGGACGTTTTTTTTTTTAAAGGGCAAAGTGTTGTGGCTATTTTTTGTTTGTGTTTTTTTTTGTTTGTTTGTTTTACCTGGAGTTTGGATTGGCCAGTTTGGACTCCCACAGTTTCCTGCAACGACAGGGAGCAGCACATACTCAGAACGCCTCTTTACATTTCCGTGGAAAAACAATCAGCCCGGTCCTGTTTTGCGTCCTGCGCCTCAACCACGCTTCTCTTCCCCCGCTGACGTCGCGTCCCCTGTTTATCGAACCTCAAATAAACACAAGTTAAAGCGCCGAGGGAGGGATGGAGGGCTGGAGGGTTTGGAGGGAGGGGCTGCACTAGGGCGTGTGTCACTCCTCTCTTGGGAGCGAGGACTGGGACATTTACAGTAACGGATCGCATAACTCCCTCTTCACCCTCAAACCGCCACTTGGTTGTCACATCATGGCTATTTTTTGCTGCTGCTGCCGCCTGTCGTCTATACGTCTGCGACGGATGTCTGGCGTGAGGGTGTTTGTAAGTGGGGGCGGAGGGGGGAAACACACACACACACACACGCATATAAAATATCAGTATCATCCATGGAATCCTGGCTGCCACAGCAAGCTGGTGTTTTCACTGGAGTTTGACTTAAACTACAGTTGTTGGATGCTGCACACAAACCCACCTGAACGTAAGCCAAAGAAAATAATGAAAAAGATGAAAAAAAAAGTGAGAATTTAGTTTAGAAAGGAGTGATTCATCCACCAGGCCAAGTCTGGTGTGCTTTTCTCTCACGCACACACACTCACTCACACCCCCGCAACCCCTCCCACACACACGCACTGACCACAGGCAGGTGCAGCGTGACCGACGGCCTCCTTCATGAGTCAAATGGCCGAGTGGGGAAAGGAGGAAAGGGGGCGGAGCCACGGTGCTGTTAAATATTTGGCCAAACTAAAATGGGAAGATGTTTCGTTCCCTCTCCAGGAGAACCCCGGCATCCCGACCCTCCACAGTGAGCCAGCCAGCCAGCCAGCCAGCCAACCAGCCAGCCAAGGCAGCATCGCAGGCACCAGGCACTTCAGCCGTTACATCACACACACACACACACACACACACACTTTAGGGCATGTATGATTTCCAATCTGACGCCGTCATGTGTCACTATTGTGAGTCAGATTGTGAAGGTGCCACATTCTAGTGCTTTGCTGAAGTCCAGTTCATGGAAATGTTGGGTTTTGAAAATCACAGCCTGGTCCAGACAACTGGTCTCCAAAGTCGGACTCGTTTTCCACTGACAACCGACCACCGACAAAATTATTAGCTGGCCTGGAAAAGTTTTGGCCCTTACTTTGTGAAAATTATTCTTATTTTTGGAGAAAATTTGCCTCCTCGACATTCAGCCAACCGGTAAATAAATTGTTTGCCCCCAATAAAAATATTGCCCCAACTCGCCTAGCTGGGATTTTGAAAAATAAGCGCCTGCACCATTGTCTTTAATAGTTACAAAATCCTTTTCAGCTGGTCTAAGAATTCTATGACCAATCAGATACTTGACGAAAACCGTGGGATGGTACTAAGGAGAGGACACAGAAGGAAATGCAGGAAGTGACTGCAAGCCTGTCGTCAGAAAAACACGACAGGGGGTTTGATACGACGGTATTGCGGCGTTGTATAATTAAAAAAATTGTTACGCATCGTGCAGCTTTTACGTGATGTAACACTGTCTCTCTGAGCGAGTGCGGGTACGCGGCTCAGTTGGGTTGTAAATCAAACGACGGAGACGGGATCCGAGAGGGGAGGCAGCCATTGGTTTGATGGGGGAGGAGAAGAGGGAGGAGAAGGAGGCGGAGGAGAAGGAGGAGGAGGAGGTTCTTCTAATTGCCTGGTCTGCTTGGCGGCATTTACTTTGTGGTCGAGCAGTAGCATGTCGGTTTGCACACACACACATACACAAACACACACACACACCAGACACGGAAATATGCACGTGAATTCAGGCTTTGGTGCTTTTTAGCGTTTGCATCAATGCAACGATGTAACAAAAAAAGGAACAGGAGGAAGGAAATGAGGCGGGATAAAGGTTTATGTGAATTGGTCCACTTTCACGTCTCAATGTCCTAATTTCACCGGATGAGAAGAAACAGGCCCTTTTGTTTTTTTTCGTTTTTTTTTCAGAGCACACATTACTGCACACAAGTGCAGTAATTGCTGCTTTTCGTCAGAATTTAAGGATATATTTAGCCACTTTCTTATCCTCCAAAAAGGGTGATCTGGAAGAAGGTGCGAGACGGAGGACGGCGAGGTCGTAACCTCGGCGGTGCGACCAGCCGAAAAACCCCTGAAGCCAGTGCGAGAACCTCTCAGGAACCTCGGCATCGCGCCAACTTTTCTTTTACGCAACCCCGACCGCACAATACCAGAGGCCGCACTTGGTGAAAGGAGCTGACTGTCAGGAAAAGCGGAGATAACCTGTCATTATGCTGCACGGGGCCAAGGTGCTCAGGAGACGGAGGCGCACAGTATCACACTGGCTGCCTGCAACCGAACTGATTCAGAAGGAGAGAGGGGGGGGGCAACGGTGCTGGACTTTCCATGAAGTGTGTGGGTTTCAGCGCAAGTCGTAACCCAGGAGGGAGAGCGGCGGGGGGCTTAAGCTAATTTAACACAAGTGTTTACAGTCGGCCTCAAAGAGAGTTTATATGTGATGAAACACTTGAGTTGGAAAACAGCTTTTTGGATTTGCCTTCTGTGTGAATGTGAGTAAAACTGAGGGGGAGGGTAAAACACTTATTAAAAAAAAAGTGCTGAGCAATTTAACAGGCTGTGACAAAGCTAGACACACGCATATGCACACGCACGCACGCACACACACAGTCAAAGGAAATCAAATGCATGGAGAGAGTGAAGTGCTGACGGAGCGCTGGGGCGTGCACTGATCCCAGTTTGGCGGAATATTCCAGATTAGACCGTCGCGCTCGCCACAATTACAGCTGTTCCACTGTTCCACAGAGACAAAGAAGAAGAACAGGCTGCCAGCCAGGAAGTCACGTGACTGTAAGTGGGCGGGGAGCAAAAAGCTAACCATAGCATAGTGTTTATCTGCTGCTGCTAGAAATAACAAACACTTTGCTAACATGTTTATGCCGCCACCGCATGTCGGCTGAGGGGAAAAACACGCACTCCGGTGTCAAACTGTGCAACCACTTTCAAGATAACAGTGCCGTTTTGGGATGGATGAACTAGGCAGATGCTTTAGCAGTACAATTACGTTTAGCGATATGATAACCTTTACCGGCACAATAAGCCTAAATGGTGCATTGACCTTTTCGCGATAAAATAACACCAAGTGAAACGAGAACCCTAAGTCGTTTGATGATCCTAAATCAACTTAACAACCTATTGCGATTTGCAATATCTTTAAGTGACAACAAAAACCCAAGTGACACAATAGCTGTAGTTGATATTATACTATTTTGAAAATGCAGTAACATGACAATAGGTTCTTTTTGCGATAAAGCAAAATGGAAAAATACCATTTAGTGATACAATTATACAATAATATCGAAACCTTTCAGTGACATTATGTAGAAGAAGAACAATACCATTTTGGGGAATACAATCATCTGAGACGATACAAAGCTCACAAAGTCACTATAGATCCTTCTGTGATACAATCATCTAAAGTGATAACCTCAAGCGGTCTGAAGGGACCAGCTGAGGCGGCTTGGGCATCTAGTTAGGATGCCTCCTGAAGGTCTCCCTAAGGTCTCCCTGGGTCTGCCTGCTGCCGGTTGGGCAGCAGGCAGACCCAAGACAAGCTGGATATGTCTCCTGACTGGCCTGGAGACATTATCCCTGGGGTGCCCCTAGGACTGGTGGAGGGCAGTTTTTTCTTGTATTTGGTCGTACAATAAATTAGGATGATGTGACACTTTTTTTTAAACCACCCTATAACTTTTGACAATGACGCAACAATATATCCTCAAGTATACCCAATAGCAATAACATATCCCCAAACTTAGATTTAACAACATTTACCATAGCATATATGATAACGCGTGGCAATATAATACTATTTGGCGACATTATATCATTTAGTGATTTAGTAACTCTTGATGAATATTAGAGGACTATATCTTTCATGGACCGTTTCGTGTAAGGTTTGTTCACACATTCATGGCTGGTCTAGACTAAACAGCCAACACGGCCACAAAGCTGTACTCCTTCTTTGCAAGAAAACAAAAAGATGCGTCATATGTTCTCAACGGGGACACGGATTCTGGGAGGAACAAACAATCGGTTGGACACACGTGACAGTGGTGGCGATCCAACACTTGTCCGCTCTTTCTTCTTCCGCACTGTTGTTTACAGTCACAAGAAAACAATCTTCCACAAAGCTGGGTGGAGGTAGACCAGAAAAATTAAAAACAAAAACAACCCAGTCTGGCCTTCGTACGCCGGCTCCTGCCGAAAGCCTTGACGCTCGAGGCCTCTTCAGACGACTCTGGGGTGTTTTTGCAGTCTTGTTGTCCACATTGGATTTAGAAAGTAAGATTAGGTAAGACTTGACCATCTTCTTGCTTACACCTCTGCTTCATCTCAAACTTGAAAGGGTAGTTCAAAGGAACGGAGCAAAGCCGACCCCCTACCCGTACGATCAAGACACTTCAGGGACATTACGCAGACGTTGACGTTGATCCTCGGGATGCTTCCGCGGTCGTGCCGGGGGACGGGTCGAGCTGAAGAAGCCTGTGTCCGCCGCTGCGGACCGGGCGGAACACAGGGAAGTTTAATTATTGGTGGCGTGGAGAAGACAGATGGCCTGCTGGTCAGCTCAGCCGTCCTGTTAGCTCAGCCATAAAAAGACGGCTGTGGGCAGACGGGCGGACAAACAGAGGGCTGTTGCACAAGCGCAGACGTGTTTGCATGTTTATTTTTTACGCGCGCAGGTATGTCGTACATTGTTTGCGTAATGTTTTATAAATCGTGTGATGAGGGCAGGGGGTTGTGTGTAACGTACGTTCTGTGTGTGTGTGTGTGTGTGTGTGTGTGTTTTCAGGGGGAGGTTTTTGCAGGTTTGATGGTCTGAGTGTCAACTTTGGAGGTCTGTGTGGGGGCTTCAGTCTAAAGTTAGAGGGATGAGCTGGAGAGAGTCGGCCCGACAACCTGTCATTACAGCTGCAAAACAAATTAGGATATTATTATTTATAATAAAAGACCTGCCACTCAGTGTTTTATTTTTTAAACCCAGGTTTACTTTGGCCGTTCACACTTGGCCACATGTTTTGTAAAACACATATTTTTTTCCAGTGTTTGGGCCGTTTTCTTCAAATACACAAACTCTATTTTAGTTCCAAAACAACTAAGATTCTTCCAAGTTAACATTCCTTAAACCTTCTGTTAAAGTAAGATGATAATGTGGAATTTGGAACACTCGGAGATGTGCGCTCAAGTTGCATGACCATTAATGACTTCATTTTATACCAACTCAGCCAGGTTGTCCGTCATCTCAGACCTTTTGTTTGTTTTCAGGCTGACCATATCTTGTTTTTCAGCCTTCCTTACATTTTCAACTAACTTCAACTGTAGAAAACAATCTTTCTGTTTGAACGTTGTAGCGCGTTATAACGTTTACCGCCCCCTTGTGTCCTGGCGTACCCATTGCAATCTGTGTTGTGTGGTCGGAAGGGGAAAAGTGCGTGAGGAAAATATCCAATTAGAGAGAGAGAGGAAAAAAAAACCCAGATGTGAACTAAATTATACAGA
Organism: Thamnaconus septentrionalis; assembly: GCA_009823395.1. NCBI lineage: Eukaryota > Metazoa > Chordata > Actinopteri > Tetraodontiformes > Monacanthidae > Thamnaconus > Thamnaconus septentrionalis. Next base: position 19,273,669 of record CM020501.1, read on the forward strand.
AACAAGAAGCCAACATCAAACAAGGATGTTTGATGTAGAGACACTGTAATAACGATGATGGTCTCGGAGTCTGGATCGGGACATTAATAACACACTCCCAGATGCTATTTTAAAGGTCCACACTGAGGCCGAGTCAGCCGGCCGACGACGGAGGCTGATGGTGGGATTTGGCCGCAGCAGACACGTCGTGTGCCAAGTGTGGCTGGTTTAATGGCAGCAGCTGTGGTTCACCTCAGTGGGGCAACGCTGGGGGGGGGGGGTGTTTTATCCGTGAAGGGATGTGTCGTCCCACCGCAGTTTTCCATCCGTGTCACACACACACACACAAGCACACAAACACAACACTTTCTCAGTCTGCCCCCCCTCCCTCTTCTCCTCCTCTTCCTCCACCTCCTCCGTGAGCTTCACTCACCTGTATGCGTTCTGGTCAAAGGCCTCTGCGGACGGGAATCCCAGCACTCCGCAGACGACGCGGCTGCTGCTGAGGTCCCAGCCATGACTGCACACGTGACGCCACTTCCCGCTGTGCTTCACCTCCAGCACTCCCTCCGTCACCAGGCCGCCATGGTTGCCGGTCAGGACAGGCCGGAGACGAGCCTCCTCCAACTGGACTGAACCCTAAAAAAAAAACCAAAGAGGCGCAATGTACTTTTTGTTTATTGCTTTTCCGCCCTGTATCCATCTGCTAAAGAGCCAGCAGGAAATTATTGTTAAGCAGAAAAAAACTTTGTGAGTAAAATGAAAACATGCTGTGCGTGGAAAAAAGTGGCTGATCTTCTTTTGATATGAGATTTGCAGCAGGTTTTGCTACGACTGCATTTATTTTTTTGTCTTCTTCTGCGGCTTTTTAATTGCACCTTGCCACTGCTAGCGGCAGCTTCTGAGTTTCCTCACGGCTAAACAGAAGCCAGCTTGGCGTGGGAGTCCTTCTCTATCGGAGAATTTGTGAGTGAATCTCAGAGTTGAAATCTAGGAGATCCAGCTCACAGACTTTCTGCGAATACCGTTTCCTGTTTTGTGGACGTGAGGACAGATCCCTGTCACAACACTCTCAATCACCCTGCTTCTCAAAAAACGAAGGAAATGCGATCCGAGTTTAATGACACGTCTAAGAAACACGTGCAGCAAGACGACCGTCAGGAGAAGAATAACATTGTGCCAAAGGCTGTCTTTAATCATCCTCTCTCATTGTCTCGGCTACGCATTGTCCTGTCGCCTGGAAGGAAACCAAGCACTTCTGTTTAGGGCGTTTGAGGGACATGCCGTGATGATTAGAAAAAAAAAAAGGCAAAGAAATTATAAACACGGCACGGATGAAAGGAGAGGAAGGCAAAGAGTTTTGCGACGAATGCTTTCATCCGAGCGTCCTGGACGTTCAGGGATGTGGGAGCCGCTCGTCCATCCTGGACTTCAAGTCTGCAAGACTGCTGCATAATGACTGGATCTGGTTTTAGGTCCGACTCTAATTACACGTGTCCTCCAGCCTGCGGCTCCACAAATGTCATATATAGAGTCTGAATAAAACTTCTGGGGTTACTCAGAGTGTGTGCGTGTGTGTGGGTGTGTGTGTGTGTGTATGTGTGTGTGTGTGCATACCCCTAGTGGATGCCCGGTTTACCTGTGTGTAAGTGGTGTCCATTTCCACTCGTGTCTCTGGGTAAGCCGGCTCGGGTTCCACGTGGTTCCCGCTGAGCTGTTGGTTCCTCTCGCTCCTCGACTCAGGTTGGACCTGAGGCTGAGAGGGCGAGGCCCGTGTCTCCGACCTCTGCCTGTAGAAGGCGCCGTTGGCCAGGCGCGAGGGCAGCTGGTGGCCTTGCGGGTTGATGGGCGCAGCGGCTCTGGAACCGTCGCGATTCCGTCGCAGGATCTGGATCTCGTGGCCGTTCTCCTGGGGCGTGACACCGCCGCGACGGGTTGACACCTGTCCGCGGCGCAGGGCGATCTCGTGGCCCCTGGCCGAGGAGGAGGCGGCAATGCCGGCCGGGGCGGGTGGGGATGCGGCTGCCGTGTTTCTCTGACTGCTTTGTCCGGACTGAGTCCTGCTAGAAGATGGAGGCTGCTCCAGGTAGACGGGCGGGAAGCCGGGTCTCCTCTCCGGGCTGCAAATCACCCCCAGGTCCTCGGCGTGGGTGCAGTCGTTGATCCCCCAGCCGTTGGACTGACACTCTCCGATGGAGGCCTCCATGCCCTTGCAGCGCACATTGTCCAACCAGATCAAGCCTGATGACAAGAAAACATAGCAACGTAGCACCACTTGGCTTGAATCCACATTTTTTGCAGCCAGATGTTAAAGGTTGAGTGTGTAACATTTGGAGATTTTCACAAGAAACAGTGACATCAAGTGGTTACATTTTTGACTGCTCTTCCCCTCACACTCCCTCTCCCGAGCTTGCCAGTGAACTACAGTGGTCTGTGGACACTAACTTGGATACCAAGTCCACATTCTTCTTTGTTAGTTAGTTTGAGAACGTGAGCGTTTACCCTAACTACGAAACACGATTTGGATTGTCCAGACCAGCTTCCTTCAAAATATAGCAGTGCAAGATGGTAGCTTGTATTCTTGTATTCTTGAACTGTTGTATGGGTAGGCCAACCTGGAATCCCTTCTCCAGACCCACACTCTTATTCCTATACCTTATGAGCAGGAGGCAGGAAACAGAGCATTTTTTGTACCTGTGAGTCTTCTCTTGCCCACTACGTTCTGCCAGGTGCTCCTGGCTCAGAAAGGATCTATCTAAATCTCTAGCTCAACTCTTCTCCTCTGTTGGTCCCAAATGGTAGAGTGAGTTACCCATCTCCAGAGTCTTGACTGTACTTTCAAGAGTCGCCTGAAGGCTCAACTGCTCAGGGAACATTTTGGGATTTAACCTGACCCTTCTTCTCTTGGTCCTCATTGGTAGGAGTCAGAAGGTCAAAGCACTGACATCACTGGCGGTGTTGAATATTGAACGTTGTTGAATGATGTTGCATGATATTGTTGATACTCATCAGTGGTGTAGTGCAGGGTATATGCGGACATACCAGAGTATACCCACTCATTTTTCAGTCATCATTGCACATACCAACTTCTCAATGATGCTTTAAAAGAGGGCATGAAAGAGTAAATCCATCTCTCCAGGGACCAGTACCCCAGTGATACTGACATTGGATTGCTAATTGTGGTTTGTAGAGGTTATGAAAAAAAAGCTCCCCAAAAAATGGCACTTCCCCTGACACTAGATGGCAGCACCTGCGACCAATCAAACTTGAAGCGCAGTGTTGCACCCACGAGAGGTTTTTCACAACTAAAGTCTAAATTTGTTGCTTTTTGGATGAAAACGTCTGCTTGAATTGAAATTGTAGAACCAAACGCACCTTGGCCCTTGCCGAACTTGGCACTGTGCGCCCAGGTGATGCCCCGCTGGAAGCCCAGCTGCCGGCACACCACCTTGGCCAGGTTGAGGTCCACCTCGTCATCGCACACCGTTCCCCAGGCACCGTTGTAGAAAACCTCCAGACGGCCCTCGTGGGCGAAGCGTCGGCTAACACCGGCCAGACGGACCTGCACCTCCTGGGCCGTCAGCGGAGTCGACTGGAGGAGGAGCTGAAGGAGGAGGAGGAGGAGCGGGGACAGGAAACTGAGGCCCAGCATCCTAAAAACAAAAAAAGACATAAAAGAGGCTGAAGCAGTGAGGCATGAGATGAGTTGTGCGATGTTGGGCGAGTATGTAAAGCCAGAGAGTGAAATGCAAATGCAAACCACAAAAATCCAAATATCACGCGAAAGCATTCCAAAGTCCGACTCAACGTGTAATTATAATCTTCTCCACTCAGCCTAATGGAACATTCCGTAGAGTTAAAGAGCAACGTGTGTGTGTGTGTGTGTGTGTGTGTGTGTGTGTGTGTGTGTGTGTGTATGTATTCTCCTTGTTTTATTTCTTTGCCCCCCTTTTGCCTTTTAAAAATAATCATCAGCCACTTAAAGCAGAGACTCTGGACTGGGGAGGCTGTGAGGCTGGTCCAGTCTGGGAACGGGGAGCATTAAAAGCAGCCCAGGGCTAAAAGTAACCCTTGCCCCGGCCCGCCGACGGAAACTTTGGCTTTCCGCAAAAAGAAAAAAAAAAAACCTCAACCCGAGCTGCCTCAAGATTCAGCCAACAGACACAAAAGCAAATAAACACAGCCGTTCAAAAAATAAATAAATAAAATAACTTTTTTTCTCCCACATAACGCTGCGGCTTGCCGCCTGCCAGACACATTTTGGTTAATGAGCAATAATGGTTACGTCCTTGCAGCACATTTAAGATTTTGCAATCTGCCCATCAGGAATCAGACAAATCACAGACAATCAGACATCTGTGATGCCGGTCACTGTGAGGGATTGAAAGGAAAAAATAAAGATAGAAAACAAAAGCAAAACTCACTCATTTACTCACTCCCTCACTCACTCCTTCACTCCCTCACTCACCCCATCACTCACTCGCTCGCTCACTCACCTTGCTGCCGATGTGAGCCTGGAATCAGCTGGAGAGGGAAGAAGGTTTGACACTGCTGCTCTGCTGCTCCTGTCGCTCTCTTCTCCTCCTCCCCTCTCTCCCTTTTTCTTTCTCCGTCACTCCCTCTCACCGACCACTTCATCCCTCCCAGTTCTCTCTCTCCTTTTTTTCTTCTTTCAAGTCATCACCCCCCAACAACCCCTGACTTCTTTTCTTTCTCTCCCCTCCCTTCAATTAAGCCAGCCGCATTTATCGTTAAGTTAACCTGTTAACCTGACCCAAAACACACGCTGGGGGTGGGGGCACGACAATGAAACGAAACAATAAAACCTCTGAAGTAAGAAGCACCAAGGGAAAATCTCTCAACACCCCTCTGACACATTTTTGTTTCTTTAATTTCATTTATGTCCTCCTGTGTTGTCAGGTTGCAGGTGATTTTTGTGATCGGCTCAGAGCTCTGACTTGTTTGCACTTGTTTCATGCACCACTTATGTTGTTCTCAGCAGCAGCAGCAGCAGCAGCAGCAGCAGCAGCAGCAGCAGCAACAGCAACTGATAGTTTTTTTGTTTAGATTTTGGTAAGACCTGGTCACATGGTCAGGATGCCATAAGACACGTGAGGCTGAGCTTATGAAAAAGCATCACGTTAAACACGCCTCCCTATATTGTGTGTCACACACACACACACACACACACACACACACACACACACGCTCAACACAGCCAATATTTTTATATGATGACGTGAGTGAGAATTAAAGTAACTCTTAATTTAGGGGAATGCAAATTAAAGAAAAACCCAATCACCTCTTGCTCCTCTAATGTCTGACAGCCTTGGGCCTTGTTCTCATCAGACAGACAGACAGACAGACAGAAAGAGAGAGCAAGAGAGAGAGAGAGAGAGGGAGAGAGAGAGAGAGAGAGAGAGAGAGGGAGAGAGAGAGAGAGAGGATAGAGAGAGAGAGAGGAAGAGAGAGAGAGAGGGAGAGGGAGAGGGAGAGAGAGGGAGAGAAAGAGAGAGAGAGAGGAGAGGGGAGAGAGGATAGAGAGAGAGAGAGAGAGAGAGAGAGGGAGAGGGAGAGAGAGAGAGGAGAGAGAGAGAGAGAGAGGAGAGAGAGAGAGAGGAGAGCTGGGGCAATATAGCATATTCACTACAAGTGGTGTCATAACTCTCGCGTGACCCCCACGCGCAGAGTTCAGTTTCATAACGTCGTCCGTCGTGGCACCTCCTCACGTGAGGCTCCGCTGCCCTCCGAGAATAGAGCCAGACTGCGGTTCCGTGTTTAAACAGGAGGGGGGGCAGTGTTACCGCTGCCGCTGCTCTAGATGATTCACTGAACCGAATCGAAAGGTAAATATCATCTCAAGAAAAACAGCGGAGTCAAGAGTCCGCAGTGATTCACGGCGACGTGTCGAAAAACGCCAGACGTCTTTTATTTTATTTTATTTTTTTTGCGGTGTCGTGTCTCTTTGTCTCCGTCTGTTTGCATTCCCTTTTTGTGTGTGTGTGTGTTTCTCTGTTATTTCGTTACACATCATCAAACACAAAACTTTGAGAATAACATGTCAAATACGTTCCCTTCTCCTCCTTCTCCTCCTTTTAACTTTTCTGGATGTTATTAAAAAAAGAAAAAAGAAAAAAGAGGCTCAGTCGCTGGCCCGCTTTGCGACAGGCAGCAGCTGCTGAGGCGTGAGGCCTCCCTCTAGTGGAGAAGATCTGTACTGCTGTTACGAAACAGGCCCTCCTGTCAAACAATTGAATACAAGGATCATTTTAGTGACTTTAAAAAAAACAAAATAAAAATCAGTTTCAGGCTAAATCAGAGCTAAAGAATGTAAAAATATAAAAAAAAAAAAAAAAAAAACGAAAACAAAAACAAAAAAAATGATAATAGAATAATCTTAAAATTTACATTGGAACATGGAGACATTAGTGATGAGGAACCCCTCAGTAGTCAAACAGAACATGAAACCAAGTGACTCAGCCTCCCTATGTACCCAGCAGCTAGAAGAACACTGTGCTTTTTGTTATTATTATTATTATTATTATTATTATTATTATTATTATTATTATTATTATTATTATTATTATTATTATTATTATTATTATTATTATTATTATTATTATTATATGATTGTGTGTTATAACATGCCAGATATGGCCCCTCGTCATCTGAAAGGATCACAAGAACTACTTTACCAACGTTCTCTCACAGTAACATGTCTCTTATCTGTCAATGGAAATGGTGAAAGATTTTTTACCTTGCTGAGTCATGCATGTGTAGAGAGTTAACATTTGTTTATACCCAACATGCAAATTTATTTTTCCATTTGATTTCCTGAAAACGGTAGACTCGCACCTTCTGGCATTAAAGAGAGTGAGAAGATCAGCAAGTGTCACAGCTTTGGTGTCGTAGTGTCATAGCTTTTTTTTCTTTATTGACTGAAAGAAGTGAAATACTGTGGTGAGAAGGTTTCATCCACACTTTTTTTCCCCCAGTGAAATTCCTGAACCAAACCACGTCACAACAACAAACCAAACCCCCAAAGACTGGGACTTGCGGCCGGGCGCAGCACACACGCCGTCCTCAGTATCCCGACAGCGTGGAGACGGTGGGGTAGCGCTCCCGCTGCTTCAGGCACTTGTCCCGCTCGATGAACAGCGAGTGGCTCTTGCAGTCGATGTCCCTCTCCAGGCCGCGGCGGGACTCCTCCAGCCAGGACAGAGAGCCCCGGGCCTCAGCCAGCCGCTGCTGCAGGGAGGCCACAGCGCCGTCCAGCTGCCTGGACTCCTCCTCCAGGCTGCGGAGGAAGAGGAGGTCGGTGGCCAGTAGTGATGTGCCGATCGATACTATAACATCAATACCTCCGGTACCAGATCTTTATGCTTTAAAGTTGACCCTCAGATCAAAATGTCGATACTTTTGATACTACCCATGTGAGGCAAAGTATTTCATTACCATAGGAACACAGTTGAAAGTAACTAAACGATTGAGATCTTGGGCTTTTGAGTGGAACTACTTTTTCTGCTGCCTGGTTTAGTGCGTAATGCGTCAGAGCAGCTGCATGTCCTGCAGTGCAGCAGGCAGCAAGTATTCAGGTACAAAATGTGCTGAGCACTGTTGCTGTTGGAGTTGTTGAAATGAATAAATAAGGTTTTCATATGAGTAAGGAAATAAATACATACATGGTTGCACAAGTTCAGCTTTGTATCACTGGGGTATTCTCACATTGACAGAATAAGGTCTATGTTTTCAATTCATGAAAGGTTTCCTAATGAATTAATTATTTAAAGCAGATTGCATAGATTAGGTCATGAAATTATTTAGAACAGCTACAATAAAACAGCAATGATGAAATTTTAAAAAAAATCTATGAATTAGATAAGATGAATAAAAAAAATGTATCAATTATTATTGACAATCAGTCTAATTTGCTTTAACAACTAAATATAGGTAAAGAAAAACCTGTGCAATTATTGTGGCACTCATTTAACTAAATACTTTACTGCCAATTTCCGTTTCTGTCATCCAGTAATTATTATATAAAAATATACATGCAAAAACTAATATTTTCTTCCCTCTGTCTGGCCTGTCTGCCTGTCAGGAGGAGGAAGTGGTGAAGCTGTGGGTGGGGCCTACCTGAGCTGAGGCTGATCCCTGCACAGCTCCGTGTTGGGCCGCAGGGAGCGCAGGTACAGCCGGGACTGGAGCACCCTGAGAGGAGCCTCTTTGTCCTGGATGGCCTGCTGCAGGGCCACCGTGTTCCTCTCCTGGGTCCCGATCTGCTCCAGGATCTGCAGAGAGAGAGACAGAGAGAGAGAGAGAGAGAGAGAGAGAGAGAGAGAGAGAGAGAGAGAGTGTGAAAGTGCATGAATGCATTTCCGGCTAAATGTTGATATATTTAAGTTCATTGTGGTTTCATATATACATATACATCAGAATCAGAATCAGAACTCTTCATCTCCAAGGGGAAATTACTTTTTGCTGCAACTCCAGCTCAATGTGTAGAAGAGAAAGAGTGTAGAGAGCAAAAGTAGGCCATGAGAAATAGCAATAGGAGCAATGAAGTGATAGGAAGGGTGGAGGCGGGGGTGAACTTTGTCTGCTCACCTCCTCCAGCTTCATCTCCAGCTGACTCCTGGCCTCCATCAGCTGCTCGCAGCGCTGGCTGAAGGCTCGCTCCACCCTGGAGCACTGGGCTCGCAGGTCATCAGTGGTGTCCTGCAGGACCTGCTCCACCAGCGCCCTGACACACACACACACACACACACACTGTGCATCAGCACCACATCACAGTACAAACAAGTCAAAGCCTTGGCTCGAGCTCCACCTGAGGCTGCTGCTGCTCTGCTGCTCCTGCACCGCTCTGGACAGGTTGTCCTGGGTGAACTTTGTCCACGACGTGCTGTTACACACCCTGCAGCAGTAAGAGAGGCTGGAGTTAGCGCACAGGAACACACACTCATACACACGTGCGCGCACACACACACACACAAAGCAACACAGCCTCACTGCTCCTGCACGCTGGCCGAGCTCGGGTGCAGCTGCGTGTCTGTGCTGCTGTTGCTGTGTCTCCCACTGAGCTCGTCCAGGCTGTAGGCCTGCAGCTTGTCGGACCAGTCCAGCTCCAGCGTCTGCTTGGCCTCTCGGTTCGACCTGACACACACACACACACACACACACACGGTGCACAGTAAGATCTCTGCAAGTCATAGGGACGCCCTGCGAGCGGAGCTTTGGCACTCACTTGATCTGAGCGACAACCTGATCGGCGGTTCTCCTCAGGAGAGCCTGGGCGCTGCGGATCAACTCCACTTCCTGCACAGCACACAGCCATGAGAATGTAAAAACGCCCCCTCTGCTTGGAATACCCTTCAATCTGAACTGAAACGTCCCTCGGCATGGCAGCTTGTCGTCTCGTGTCTGAATGCGACACCCCCTCACTCTACCTTCAGCAGCTCCTCCTCCACCGAGTCCTGGACCAGGTCGGGCCCTGGCCTGCGGGCCCTGCACTTCAGGTTGTCGCTGGCGATGGCATAGGGCGTCTGGCTGGCGTCCAGCGCCCTCTCCAGCCTGGTCCTCAGCGCCAGCAGCGAGTCGGTGTCCTCCTGCAGCCGCTCGATGTGCCGCCGCAGCTCCGACTGCCAGCCGTGGATCTCCTGGAGCCTCTGGCCCAGCAGGCGGGTCCCGTCGGCCTGGTTCTTGGAGGCGTCCGCTTCCGTGTCCTGGGTCAGGGCCCTGGACTCCCGCTGGATGCTGCGGGCCTCGGTGCGGTGGGCGGCGGCCTGCTGCAGGATGGCCTGGTAGTTGGAGAACCACTCGGCCGGGGTGTACTTGGCCGAGCGGTAGCCCGCGGTGGCGGAGCCCGAGGACGGCTGCGGGACGTCCCGCCGGGCGCCAGGCTCCTCGTGACGGAACCCGAGAGCCACAGCCCGAGTGTCACAGTGCGGCCTCGACACCAAGACCTCCGAGTCCATATTTTTTCGCCTGAAGACTGAAGGACGTCGGCGGCAAGTTTTACCAGCTGCAAAAGTTGATGAGCTTCAGGTTTGTTTGGGTGTCGCCGTGGCTACGTCAGTTGGCAGGAGGGAGGAGGTTGTCAGGCTCAGGTAACCAGCAACCAGCTTCTTAAATTAAATATGACAGAGTTGAAAGTGACGGAAGCACCTTTTTTAAATTGTTATTTTAATATTTTCTATACTCCTATACAAAAGTTATTATCATTATCTGCAACTTGCTCTCACAGGAGGGCCAGTTTTGAGGCTACATCATTAAACAGCATTAAGGAATACAATATTGCATGATTGATGATAAACTGGGTCACTTCTACTCTGTTCAATAAATGCAGTGAGTCTTTTGAACTGTGTAACTCTCAGTTTATGCGCTTGTTTCAAAACTGTTCAATGACTAAGCTGGATGCATGATCGTCAAGTGTCCCCACAAGGGGGCGCCTTACACTCACCTTAATGTGAGTCTGGCTACAACTAACTCAAACGTTCAAAATGTACTAAATATTTAAGCTGCTGTAACTTAACTATTGCAGCAGTAAAGTTGTTTCTCCTAGTATTAATTAGTTCATTACTTAAGATCCTATATTCCTCCGCTCTCAAAACTTTTTTTTTCTTGAGGGGGCGGGGGGTTCTGAACTTGTTTCTCTGAATGAAATTACAGTTTTGTTCGATTTTTTCCCCCCTAAGAAATTATTATTATTATTACATCTGCACCTCCTGGCGTCCTCTCTCTCTCTCTCTGTGTGTGTGTGTGTGTGTGTGTGTGTGTGTGTGTGTGTGTGTGTGCCACTCAGCCACTCCCTGGACCTCCAGCCGACCTCTCAGCTGTGCCTCCTTCTCGCCCGCGCCTCTCCCATCCCTCCATCCCACGCTGAAAGGTTAACATTCGGGCCCCGGTGCGATTGCGGGTTAAGTGTGTCCCGAATTAGTGAAGCTGCCAGCGGAGAAGCCCGCACGCTGCCAGCTCGGCTCTCCGGGTGTCACTGCAGCGGCTTGGGTTTCCGCAAGTGGCGTGTTTGCATGTCAGCAGCGTGGCTGCGGCCCGTGCGTTTGCCGTCCTCTCAGCCCAAGAACACACACACACACACACACACACACACACACACACACACACACACACACACACACACACACACACACACACACTTATTTATAGGTGACCCTCCTCAGTCTCACGGGTCCGTCTTAAACCCTCCGGCCATGTGTTTATGTCTCCGACTGACTTTCTCCAACATTTCTGGATGCAGAACCGACAAGCGCTGTAAACACAACAGAGATTTCCAGCTGAGCAGAAATATATACATATATATTTTCCCCCCACGCAGCAAGGAGAAAATGCGCTCGGATCACGTGACAAAGTGGTTCTCACATGCACCTGGGCCATTGACCCTCCATCGCCGAGATTCTCGACTTCTCCAACTTGTTTGATAGAAGGATTGAGCAGTTTGAACCTGAGAGAGTGCAGGATAACACACTAAACGGGTTCATTGAATACTGATAAACCAAAACGACCAGCAGGTGGCGATGCCACAAAAGGGGAATATTCCCGTTTACGCTCCATTAGCTGCATCTTGACTTGATCAGGAAATTAAGTAGTGCTACTTTTCACGAAGACTCGAAAAAAAAAAAAATGCAAATAGAGCGACTTGAGGACTATTAAATATGTAACACTTCCCTTTTCAGTGCAACTTGAAAACTGTCCTACAAAAACAATTTGCTTAAGGATGAATCATAACAGACATTTCTAACAGACCCTGCGACTGATTTCATGCAAAATACGTGTAATGCAAAAGTGCAACTACCACTTAGTATTTTCAAAAAGAATCCAATTCTGCAGCTTTTGGCTGAGAAGACTCACTCACCACAGAAAGAAAACAGTAAAATCTAAACCTCAAGTCATTGTCCATCAGTGCCGTACTTTGCTCAGTTTGTTCTTCTGTGCTTTGAAAGATCAGGTTTCTTTTAGCATTGCAGGTCATTATCTCCAGTCTGTCCAACCACTGGCCCACTTTTGGGTCGTGACCCACCAGTTGGTCCTCAATGACTTAGGCAACCTAACATTTGTCCAGTCTTCAGACTTCAGCTTTGGAGTGGCAGTAATTCAAATGTCTTAAAGAAATTCATATTAATATTATGCAGCACGTCCTGTTGAATCAAACAATATACAAACAAAACATCACAGCAAATATCTAAAGTGGAAGCAAAAGCTGCAGAAAGCACTCCGACTGCGACTGAGGGTGAGGCTGGCCAGGTAGGAAGAGTGCAAAGGGTTAAAGGCTCATCAGCGCTGCTGTTTATCTCTGTAGATAGGCAGGAGCGTGTGTGTGTGTGTGTGTGTGTGTGTGTGTGTGTGTGTGTGTGTGTGGGAGGGGACATTCCACAGATTCTCTCTCTTCCTGAGGAAAGAGGGAGAGCGTCACACACTCACAGGCAGGGTGAGAGGTGAACAAAATAGCGCCTCTTCCTCCAGCAGGGAGACCGAGAGGACAGTCCACCCTTCTGCCCATACATCCATCCATCCACCCATCCTTCACTCCATCCATCCCTCCATTTATCATTCCATCATCATTAGTCCATCTATCCGTCCATTCACCATCATCATCAGTCATCATCTGTGTCCATCCATCCATCCATCCATCTATCCACTCATCAGCCCTTCCAACCCTGTCATTCATCCATCCATCATCCAGTTGTCTATTCTTTGTCTATTCATTTATTCATCAGTCGATCCACCCATCAGGCCTTAAACCCATTCATCCGTCACGCTGTAAAACCTTTTCTTTCGAAAACTTTCCATCCCTTGGTTTTCAGAAATGCAGCCACAAACGTCCTGACGCCCATCAACAGCGGTGTGCTGGCCTGAGTCGGATTTGCGCTTGTGTGACGGCAACAGGAGGGGAAAAAAAATAATTTGCATCCATCCAAGCCAGTGAAGCGAAGCAGGTTGGCAACATTTGAAAATATAATTGCCCACCCCCATCCTTCCTTCCCCTTCGCCTCCCCCGCTGTCCCTTCAGCCTGTCAAAGCTCCACAGGGGCGACGACGCCAGCAGTGACGCACCGCCGCTCTGCTGCCAGCTAGTGGCCGCCGAACAGGAACAATGACTTTTCAGTCTGTTGGGGAGTGTTTGGGTGGACAGTCTGTCTGCCTTTGTTGGGTCCGCACACCAAGAGCCTGCTGACTTCTGGTCCAGGCTATTGTGATGCCCACTGGAGTGGCTTCACAATTGTTTAATGCAGCTCATGATTTAGGGTAAAAATTCCTGTCTTTATTTCTATTTGGTTGTTATAATAGCTCTTATTGGTGTGAGTTCATCAATGTTAAGCATGGATGTTATGCCATTCCTCACCTGTGGGTGGCAGTGAGCACGGTGTGCAGCTTCGGGGAGACAGGAAGCGCTGGGGTACACCACCTGTTCCTCAGAGCTCATGCTACGCCTGAAAAGGGTGACACGTGTTCTCCGCCTCATCTTTTCTAATGTTTTCTTGTGTTTAATAGGTGAGTGAATGATATCAAAACAGTGATAAATGTTAGACTGTGTGTCCGGGTAAGCGATGAACCCGGAATGTATATTGTAAACGGTGGAATGTGTATTATGTCCATTTTATAGAAGAAAAGTTAGCTCTTTGCGGCTATCGGCGGAGTCCACTCGCTGCACTAGACATCACGGTTCCCGGCTAGTATTGTTTTTTATGTATATCGGCTTTGTTAGACAATTTTGGCTGTACACGCATACACCTTCACATCCACGCGCACACTTACACTCGAACACGCGCACACGCGCACTCACTCGCGCACACTTACACTCGCGCGCGCACATCAACGCGAACACGCGCACTCACTCGTGCACACATTCGCACGCACATCCATATCGTACATACACACTCAGCCATTTCTTTTGCAAATGATAGAATAATTTCAATGTTTAAAATGTTGAGTAAGCTATATATTTCTGAATAAACTCAGAGCTCATGCTACGCCTGAAAAGGGTGACACGTGTTCTCCGCCTCATCTTTTCTAATGTTTTCTTGTGTTTAATAGATGAGGTGATATTTAAATATCTGGACCCACGTCCTCTACTGCGGGGTGCAACAGATATTTTGAGGGTCTCGTCCGGGATCAGCGCCATCACGGATGTTCGACGGTCGCTGATCCTATGATCTCTGAACCTGAGACCAAAGAAACTGTTTGCCGTTTGTGTTGAGGTGTTCGCTGGTGTGTGACCCTAGAGAAGAAGTGTCGACAGGAGAAGTCCGCCAGTTGGTGTCCGAAAGAAGGAGGGTCAAAGGAAAAGGATCCTGCCTAAAGGGGAACCGAAGCTGCTGGGCAGTTCCACGCACGTCACTAAGATCAGTGAAGAGAGGTTGAAGTCGATTTACATCACCAGGTTCACCACCATGTCAGCACAACACAAAGAACTGGTTTGGAAGATCAAAAGAACTTATTCAGACTGTCCGGTCCCAAGCGCACGAGGTGGCAAAGGCCATTGATGCAGACTATCCAGGTGTGGACCAGCTGGACCCGACTGATGAAGAAAGCTGCATCAACCATATCCTAGATTTCATGCATTGTAGAGCATTGCTTGAGTCTGAGGATGAAGGCATGGGTCACTTGCTCTCATTGAGTGATTTGGTTATGAGTATCATTAGCCAGAAGGATGTTGTTGCTGTGCCTGTTGTAGATGCAGAAGGTGTTCTACTGACATCCAGACCAGCCACACAAACCACACACTCAGATCAGATCACAACACAATCACAACACATCAGCCCACCCACTCACACACCCCCACTCAGCCTTAATTCACCTTCTGTCACACAGCCATACAATCTCACTCCACCCGGCAACTTACAGACACATTACTACAACGCACCCACCAACACACAGACACATAATCTTAACCCACCCACCACCATGCAACCACATACCCATAGCCCATTTGTCTCCCTGCAAGATCTCGCTTACTTCCAGCGTAAGGAGTTCAGGATACATGGGGGGCAAATAGGTGACATAACATCTGACATTACTTATAACAGTATTTGTAAGCAGGTCGAGGAAGGTCTTACTGAAAAACATACAGAGGGTGAGGTCATTAGAGGAGTTCTCCGTGTGATAAAACCTGGCAATTTTAGAGACATGTTGATCAATAAGGATGACCTTACTGTTGTAGAGCTAAAGAGCTTCCTCCAGTCACACCTAGGTGAAAGGAGTGGCACAGAACTTTTCCAAGACCTAATGTGTGCCAAGCAACATGAAAATGAGACACCACAGCAATTTTTGTACAGGATGATTGGTCTTAAACAGAAAATAATCTTCACGGCCAAACAAACAACTTCAGTCGTTAAATATGATGCATCCACTATTCAGTGCATATTCCTTAACACAATTTGCCAGGGCATGGGGAGAGGCATGAAGATGTCAGGACGGAGCTGAAGCCGCTCCTGGGTGACCCCACAGTGTCTGATGAAGCTTTGCTGCGTCAAGTGATAAAGACTACAACTGAGGAGTCTGAAAGAAAGCGCAGGCTCAGTCGCAGCTCAGTCAGCCGCAGCTCCAAGGTGACGCAAGCCCACAGCACACACGCGGTACCTGAGGAAAAACCACAAGGTGGGATGAAAGTAAACCCAGTCACCAAGGATGACACCATACAGAGGCTAAGTACCCAGGTCGAAGCACTGACACAGGCAATGGAGGCACTGAAGCGACAACTGTTGGCTCCGGCTCACACCACTGATAAGCCCAAAATAGAGCGAAAGACTCAGAAACCTTTTGGCTGTCAATATTGTGTCACCCAGGCCATCCCCAATTGCAACCACTGTTTCACCTGCGGAGAAGAGGGCCATCGGGCTGTTGGCTGCTTGAAGAAGCCCAAGGTGCGGGGAACGGGCGCGGTCAGGGCAGAGGACAACCCCTGACCGGTCCTGAGAACGAGTCCCAATTCCACCAGTACTCAGCAGTCAACCCAAGTGAACTTTGCGGTGCCAGCGCAGCCCAAAATGACAATTCCAATCAGCCATGTAAGTTGACGGCTCCACTCATTGGTCGTAAGTCCCTATTGAAATGTAGCATGGGGGGTTATGCTGTCACCGTCTTGCTGGACACCGGAGCTAATGTAAGTTTGATTGATCGGAAATGGAAGACCAAGTACTTACCCAATCAAGACATTCGGCCCCTCAGTGAGTTGCTGGACTACAACCTCGATGTGTCTGCAATTACTGGTGACGAGGTGCCGTATGATGGATGGGTAGAGGTGGTAGTAAACCTACAAGGCAATGATGACCCAGATTTGTCTATTTGCGTGCCGTTTCTGGTGAGCCGCCTGAAGTTAGACAGACCAGTAATTGGTGTTAATGTTATTCAGGTCCTCATTAGAAGTAATGCTAGTCGTCCCAAAATTTTGTCCATCTTGTCTACTCTTCTTGCTGGTGCGATGGATGTGGATGATGCCACGGCAGGGGGCTTTAGTTAGTTTCATCCAAACGCAGAAACTCCCAGAAGAGCAATATGCTGCAGTAAAAGTGGGTCTCAAGACGGTCACCATTTCAGCAGGCCATGTGGCTCACATAAAGTGCAAAGTCCCGCCAAAGATTGATCCGTCTGATTCTGTTGTACTATTTGAACCAGCTCATGACACTGCACAACTAGAGACATTGAGTGTGGGGCAGGGCTGCTGAAAGTACACCAGACAAACCGACCTTTCATCAAAGTGCCTGTGTCTAATCATTCTAAACATGACGTGACTCTTTCAAGTTTAACTGTCTTGGGCAGTATTGAACCCATTGTTAAGGTAATAGAAACAGACTGTCCCAAAAATGACAAACAAAATCAATCAGATAACATTGATCCGTCACCACACTCCAGTCATGAGCAGGTACCACCACAAACCGTAGATCCATGGCACCCACCTGTGGACATCAGTCACCTGACAGACGAGCAACAGAAGGAGGTGAAACAAATGCTAATGGAGGAATCAGGGGCTTTTGCTCAAGATGATGGGGACATTGGCGACATTCCGAGCCTGCAGATGACCATCAATCTGAAAGACGACATTCCAGTCCAAAAGTCTTACGCCTCGATCCCGAAACCGCTTTACCAAGAGGTCAAACAGTATGTGGAGGAACTACTTGCTCAAGGTTGGATTGTAAAATCAAAGTCACCCTTTGCAGCACCTGTAGTCTGTGTTAGGAAACGAGATGGAACACTCAGACTGTGTATTGATTACAGACTGTTAAATCAAAAGACTGTGCCTGACCGCCACCCCTGCCTCGTATTCAAGACCTTTTGGACACGCTGGGTGGTCACAGCTGGTTCAGCATCCTCGACCAGGGCAAGGCCTATCACCAGGGCTACATGGCTGAAGGGTCCCGCCACATGACAGCTTTCACTACACCTTGGGGATTGTACGAGTTCATACGAATCCCTTTTGGCCTGTGTAACGCACCGGCTGCTTTCCAACGCAGCATGGAAGAAATGCTTGCCACCTTGCGTGATGATTGCTGTATCCCCTACCTGGATGACATTCTCTGTTATTCCAGGTCGTTCACTGACCATGTCACTGCTGTGCGAAATGTTTTGAGAGCCTTGCAGCGCCACGGGGTGAAACTGCGTCCCACTAAATGTGAGCTGTTTAAGAAAGAGGTCAGGTATGTGGGAAGGTTGGTCTCAGCTAACGGCGTCAAGATAGACCCAAAAGATGTTCAAGCTGTAGTTGCACTGAAAGAGAAAAGACCCACCACAGTTGGAGAGGTCCGCCAGCTGCTGGGCTTCCTCAGCTATTACAGGATGTGCGTGCAGGACTTTTCTCGCATTGCCAAACCGCTGTATGAGCTATTGCAAACCAAGAACAATCCTGATGCTGCTCAAAAGATGGGAAAGAAAGGGAAGGGAGCACAATTGCCTCCAAAAGCCCCATCCAATGGACCTGTGACCATCAAGGCATACTCGAGCAACTTGTTGACATTCTTTCTCATCCCCAGTACTGGCCTATCCTGACTTTGAAATGCCTTTTGTTCTCCACACAGACGCTAGTCAGAATGGGCTGGGCGCAGTCCTGTACCAGCGACAGGGCGGGTTATTGAAGGTCATTGCTTATGGCTCACGAACATTATCCCCAGCTGAAAAGAATTACAACTTGCATTCGGGGAAACTTGAATTTTTAAGCTATATTGGGCCGTGTGTGTCAAATTCAGGGACTACCTTTTTATGCCCCACACTTCACAATATACACAGACAATAACCCATTAACTTATGTAATGAGCACAGCAAAACTGAATGCAGCAGGTCACAGATGGGTTGGGGAGCTCGCTGACTTCAGGTTCAGCATTAAGTATAGGCCAGGAAAAGTCAACGTAGATGCTGACACCCTGTCCCGTCTCCCACTTGACATCAACACCTATGTTGGAAAGTGTACCGAGGAGTTCGACAGAGACGCCATTCGTGCTGCTTGGGAAGGAGTGCGGCTGCGAAGAGACAGGATGTTGCCTATGTTGCTGCTATCAACCTGGCGCAAATTGCGGAGCCCCAAGCCAAACCCTCATTACCAGCCATCAGTCAACGCGAACTCATTCGAGCCCAAAGACAAGACACGTCCATCAGTGAAATAATCAAGCTTAAACAAACAAAAACAGTGCTAACAAACGAAGACAGAAACAAAGCCAGGGGACTGGTAAAAAGGTTGCTACATGAATGGGGAAAGTTGTTCATTGAAGGTGATTTGCTGTACAGGAGAGCAGGTGGCGAAAACAGCTTGTCCTCCCTGCTGAGTACCGGTCTCTTGTTTTGAAACACCTCCATAATGATATGGCACATTTGGGGCAGACAGAGTTATCGGGTTAGCACGAAGTCGTTTCTATTGGCCCTTCATGAGAAAGGACATTGAGACCTATATCACAAAACAATGCCCCTGTATTAAGCAGAAGAAACCTGCCAGTCATGAGCGAGCTCCTATGGGAAGCATCACAACCAGCGCACCCCTGGAACTAGTTTCAATAGATTACATGCACTTGGAGCAAAGCAAAGGTGGATATGACCACATCTTGGTCCTCATTGATCATTTCAGCCGATTTGCACAGGTCTATGCTACGAAAAACAAATCCGGAAGGACTGCGGCAGAGAGGATTTTTAATGACTACATTCCCAGATTCGGGTTCCCGTTCAAATTACACCACGACCAAGGTCGCGAATTTGAAAATACCCTTTTCAAGACCTTGCAACAACTGACTGGAGTGTCCCGCTCCCGAACGACGCCGTACCATCCACAGGGAAACCCTGCAGAGAGGTTCAATCGAACATTGTTACAGATGCTCAGAACTCTGCAGGAGGAAGAAAAGTCCAATTGGAAGGTACACTTACCCCAAGTTGTGCACGCATATAATTGCACCCGGCATGAAGCCACAGGTTTCTCCCCCCATTTCCTCATGTTTGGACGCCATCCACGTCTCCCAGTAGATTTGTTATTTGGCCTGTCAGAGGAAGAGGAGCCTGAAACAGCACAAGGTTACGCTGACAAATGGGCTATGAGGATGAAGGAGGCCTACCGAATAGCGATGGAGAACAGCCAGCTTTCCAGTGCTCGAGGCAAAAGACTCTATGACCGTTATGTGAAGGAGTCACCTTGCGTCCCGGTGACAGGGTCTTGGTCCGCAACATGAGTGAAAGGGAGGCCAGGAAAACTCAGGTCCTACTGGGAGCAAACTGTGTATGTTGTCAAGGAACAGGTCAATGACAATCCGATTTACAAAGTCTGCCCAGAGAAAGGTGGTAAAGTACGGACTCTGCACAGAAACCTCCTCCATCTTGTCAATGAATTGCCTGTGTTGATGACTGAGCAGTCAAACCATCAGACTTCAAACAAAGGCAACCCAAAAGAAGGGGTCAAGTTGAAAGGCACGAACAGAGAACAACACCAGCAAGTTTGAATTGTCTGATTCCGACGATGAAACGCCCAGAGAACGGTACTGGTTCAGAGTGCCAAGACAGACTGAACCAGAAAGGTCAGAGGTGTTCAATCGTGTGCCCCAGAACGCCCAATACCTGCCTCCTCACTCCGTAAGCAGACAAGATCAACCATATTAGCAGAAGAATCCAGATTACATTTAAGTGGACCACGGGAGGAACAGGAGTTGACGAGTGAACAGAGTGAAAATGAAGGTGGACAAGTTGCAGAGGATGACAATGACTCCCAACATGAACAGGAACAAGCACCGCACGACAGCAACTATGGCTGGTTGAATGAGGCACCTCAGAGTGAGTTGGTCCGGAGGTCAACCAGGACTAGGAGAACACCTCAGACCTTAACTTATGAGTCCCTGGGTCAGCCGTCCTATCAGCAGCAGGGAGCGGTGAATGCTGTTGGACTTTTGGGACACCGACAATGCCAGCATGGGGAATACAACCAGGACCAGTATCTCATTATGCCCCGTATGCTGGTGGCACCATGTGTCAGCCTATTTCTTACCCGGCGGTGATGCCATTTTCTGCTCCTTTCTTTGTATATTAAGACTGTAGAACATTTGCTCCACACAATACTCATTCACACGACACATCACTCCCATAGAACACATACAGATATTCAGATATGTAAGATTTATTGATGGTATGTTGAATTGTCCTTGAATTTGTTAAATTTGAGTTTTGTTTGAATGTCGAGAGCCATTTCTGTTTTGGGAGTGTGTGATGCCCACTGGAGTGGCTTCACAATTGTTTAATGCAGCTCATGATTTAGGGTAAAAATTCCTGTCTTTATTTCTATTTGGTTGTTATAATAGCTCTTATTGGTGTGAGTTCATCAATGTTAAGCATGGATGTTATGCCATTCCTCACCTGTGGGTGGCAGTGAGCACGGTGTGCAGCTTCGGGGAGACAGGAAGCGCTGGGGTACACCACCTGTTCCTCAGAGCTCATGCTACGCCTGAAAAGGGTGACACGTGTTCTCCGCCTCATCTTTTCTAATGTTTTCTTGTGTTTAATAGGTGAGTGAATGATATCAAAACAGTGATAAATGTTAGACTGTGTGTCCGGGTAAGCGATGAACCCGGAATGTATATTGTAAACGGTGGAATGTGTATTATGTCCATTTTATAGAAGAAAAGTTAGCTCTTTGCGGCTATCGGCGGAGTCCACTCGCTGCACTAGACATCACGGTTCCCGGCTAGTATTGTTTTTTATGTATATCGGCTTTGTTAGACAATTTTGGCTGTACACGCATACACCTTCACATCCACGCGCACACTTACACTCGAACACGCGTACACGCGCACTCACTCGCGCACACTTACACTCGCGCGCACATCAACGCGAACACGCGCACTCACTCGTGCACACATTCGCACGCACATCCATATACGTACATACACACTCAGCCATTTCTTTTGCAAATGATAGAATAATTTCAATGTTTAAAATGTTGAGTAAGCTATATATTTCTGAATAAACTCAGAGCTCATGCTACGCCTGAAAAGGGTGACACGTGTTCTCCGCCTCATCTTTTCTAATGTTTTCTTGTGTTTAATAGATGAGGTGATATTTAAATATCTGGACCCAGACAGGACTCTGGACTACAGAATCCTCCTCCTCCCCCACTTCGTCTATCGTCACCAGTCCCGAAGCTAGTCCCTGGGGCGAGTTTTGGACTGAGCCTACTTCCAACGGAGTCCAGTCAATAAGGTCTGATTCGTCGTTCAAGACTATCCCTCGTGTCCTTCTTTGAACACGTCTCCGTTGAAGAGGGACTTGGAAGGAAGGGAGCTGCCATTCCTCAATTGTTTAATGCAGCTCATGATTTAGGGTAAAAATTCCTGTCTTTATTTCTATTTGGTTGTTATAATAGCTCTTATTGGTGTGAGTTCATCAATGTTAAGCATGGATGTTATGCCATTCCTCACCTGTGGGTGGCAGTGAGCACGGTGTGCAGCTTCGGGGAGACAGGAAGCGCTGGGGTACACCACCTGTTCCTCAGAGCTCATGCTACGCCTGAAAAGGGTGACACGTGTTCTCCGCCTCATCTTTTCTAATGTTTTCTTGTGTTTAATAGGTGAGTGAATGATATCAAAACAGTGATAAATGTTAGACTGTGTGTCCGGGTAAGCGATGAACCCGGAATGTATATTGTAAACGGTGGAATGTGTATTATGTCCATTTTATAGAAGAAAAGTTAGCTCTTTGCGGCTATCGGCGGAGTCCACTCGCTGCACTAGACATCACGGTTCCCAGCTAGTATTGTTTTTTTATGTATATCGGCTTTGTTAGACAATTTTGGCTGTACACGCATACACCTTCACATCCACGCGCACACTTACACTCGAACACGCGTACACGCGCACTCACTCGCGCACACTTACACTCGCGCGCACATCAACGCGAACACGCGCACTCACTCGTGCACACATTCGCACGCACATCCATATACGTACATACACACTCAGCCATTTCTTTTGCAAATGATAGAATAATTTCAATGTTTAAAATGTTGAGTAAGCTATATATTTCTGAATAAACTCAGAGCTCATGCTACGCCTGAAAAGGGTGACACGTGTTCTCCGCCTCATCTTTTCTAATGTTTTCTTGTGTTTAATAGATGAGGTGATATTTAAATATCTGGACCCACGTCCTCTACTGCGGGGGTGCAACACTATTAACTTTGTTTTGCTCCATTTATTTTTTTTAATCACAGCCAACTCAAAAGGGAGAGCAAGGGGAAGTCACATGTGGAAAAACCTGTGAATTAAAATTATAAAGACGAGATAAAAGAGATTTTTTATTATTATTTCTATTAATATTGCTGTTTATGGTCTGCAAATATTAAAAAAAAAGACCCTTAAGCAAAACACACTCACACACGCGCACAAACACAAACAGACTCACAGAGCTGCATACGATTCACTTCTGTCAGAAGGCTCCTAAATTTTGTAAAAAAAACAAACAAAAAAACAGGGAAAAAAAGCTTTTTACAAAGCAAACAAACGTCAATGACCCCAAATGAGCATTTTGTGGTCTCAGGGCATAAGTTTTACAGTCCGACTGGGGAAATTCTGGGCAACAGACAAACTTCTGTTGCCCCCAGAGTTCTTTCTCAGGTTTTTCCTCCCTGAGGGTTTGCGATCAGTCCGTCCGTGTCGATCTGACACGGGTTCCTTGCGGCTCTCTGAGCTTCGACGTACAGCCGCAGGAAGTCCTTGTAGCGAGGCGCGCAGCCCAGCCACGCTTCGCCAAAGTTAACCGAACCAGTCAGGAGCAGAGCATCCCCACCAGGGCGCGCAGCGCATTGCGTTGGGATGTTGATGTGGCCCTTCCACCGCCGGCGCCCCCTGGCTGCAAACAAGTTGCTCTTCTGTCGGAGGAGGCGACTGAGAGTCACGGCGACGCGAGAGTGATGGATGCCGTCTGGAACCGCACCTTGAAATGTTCCTACGCCGGCTGGAGACACAGGAACAGGAGACAATGTGACTTCATTCCGACCCCTCTGAGCAAAATTAAATGGTTTTGCTGCGAAAGACTCGCTGACTCATAATTTGGGAAAATGTGACTCAATTATCTTGCTGCCACTTCATTATTAACTCTTGACTCTATATTAGGATGGACAGAGCTTCCTGTTTCAAAAAGGAGGTCACTCATAGAAGTGCCAAAAACCTGCATTCTATTGTTTGGCCAGTAGGGGCCGCTACAAATGGTTGCAAAAAGGACAAAAAACTACAGAGCTCCAAATGAATATACAATACAAACTAACTTTAGCAACATTCCAAAACTACTTGCGCTGGGTCACTGATCATGTATTTGCAGTGTGTGCAAAACCCTAAATTCTTCCACCAAAGTAAAACTCAGTTTTTGAAAACATATTCGTTTGAATACATAAAGCGATAAAAAAATCTACTGAAATATGTGATGTGGGAAAAACCTACACAATATTTTTGCTTTAACTTTATGTTGGTTTAGCTTAAAGAGTTAAAATCAACTGACAAATACAACTGAGGTTACTGCGGGCAAAAACATTTTTTTTTTGCTCTCCCAGACTGTTTACAGACTTTCTGCTATGCTAGACCAAGTCAGGCCCCTTGTGGAGTGCAATCCATTCATCTGACGCAAGAAAATAGGTGCAATTCACAAAATAACAAACAATTACAGCTCAAAATGTGTGTGTGTGTGTGTGTGTGTGTGTTTCAGTGTGTGCACAGTCTTACCAAAGTCACTGGTGCACATGGCCATGAGAATCTCTTCGTCTGAACAGGGTTCACATGTGACTACAATGTGACAAAAAAAAAACAACAACATGCATTTAGCCTCAAAAACCTTCAAAAAAAAGAAAAAGATGGATTTTCTGCTTTGACCCTTCTGCTCCGTGCAGTTTGGAGCTCAACAGACCAAAGATGCAGGACGTGAATGAGAAGAGCAGGTGAGGGTGGAGATGTAATCACAGAATTAACCCTCTGACCTCCTGTCAGCTATAAAAACAGCTATAAAACGTCCAGACAGCGAGGTCACAGACAGGCTTCTACCCTGTGTCTCATTAGCCCCCTCCCACTGCCACGGAGGAGGTGTCTGTTCCTGATTGACAGTCCAGAGGCGGCCGCCGACCCTCGCGCTCGGCCCTGGCTGCGACCTTTCGATTGGCCTGCTTGTTTTCATAAGTCTGGCTGAGACGGGGGGAGCGGGCCGCAGGAAGCGGCGGAGGAGGGGCTGTCCAGATGAAGGAGCCCGGGTGACGCGGCAGCGGCGCCCTCTGTCACCTTCACTTAGCGTCAAGCAGGGAGACGGCCTGTGGGTGGCATGACGAATGAGAAGCCGGCATTTTACATGGAAGCGTTAGTGCCACTAACGCGGAAACCCGTCTGCTGGAAGTAACCAACCGTTCCTTCATCCACCCTAATCTTAAAAAAAGGGCTTAAAATTCCAGTGAGGAGCAGGAAATATGGCAGTCTAACAATTCCATGAAAAGATGGATGGTTCCCATTCGGATTTTTAACTGGTTTGTGCCATAGCCTGCCACCAGGGGGAGCATGATTTGTATTCAGGTTTTGATTTTTGTGTGCTCCCAGTTGCAGTTCTTCTAGCGTTTCACTTCACTGCTCAGCTTTTGAGCATTTTAGTATAATCTGCTGACATTGATTCATATTTAAGGCATGAAGCTATGATATCTTTATGCGCATTTGTTTCCAATAGGGTCAAAGGCAACATCATCTTGAAGCAGAAATCTCACAGGAAAAATTCAATTGCTAAGATCACAGCATCCATTGTGAAATTATCTCAGTTGGATGTTGTCTTACCTCCACCTGGGTGCAGGTATGGGTACATGTGTCCTCCAGGTCCCTCACTGGGCACCAGCTCGTACTGGAAGGCCGTGATCCTGCGGCTGATGTCTGTGGCAGGAGCTGCCTCCACGAAGAGGGCGCCCTCCGCCAGCCCGAAGCAGCGCACTGAGCCACGAGCGTGCTCCTTCTCCGCCAGCAGGAGCATCAGATCACCGGCACGCTCCAGGTAAATGTTGGAGCCCTGACAATGCACAACCGCCAGACTGTCACTCTCCCAGTCGGACTTCGAGGTCCAACCTCGAGCAAACAACTAGAGAATTCCCAACCCGAGATTTGGGACAAAGGAGAGCAATTTAATTTGTTAAACTGCCCTTGAAATGGCGCAGAGTGCATGCGGAATAGAACAGGAAGTGACTGTGAGCCTTGCTAGTGCTAAGAGGACTAGCGTGGATCCTTCAGAAGCAGCCGTTTTATCATAACCTTAGGGTGTTTACACAATGAAAGAAGAACAACAACAGGGCTTGAGGAGGTTTAGAGGTTAACAGACAAGATTTTAACTGAACATCGCAGTGCATGTGGCTTCCCACCTTCTAACGTAGCGAAGCTAATGCTAAAAAGAGCCTTAAGATGTCGCCCTTTTGCGTAACTGCAACAATGGAAACATGGTGGACAGAAAATTCCTCAAGTTATGCTGCTCGTTTTTCCCGGAGTTTTCCCCCAGTGGAATATGACGAATAGGACAGAAAGTGACTGTGAGCCTTGCTAGTGCTACGAGGACTAGTGTGGGCTCGAGAGAAGTGGCACTTTTATCATAACTGCGTGAGGTTTGCACAATAAATGAAGAACAACAACAGGGCTTGAGGAGGTTTGGGGTTTAACAGACAAGCACACGTGGTTTCCGACCAGCTGGCAGAGAGAACTGGAGGCCTCAAGCTGTTGCTCCTTTGCACAACTGCAACGACTGAAATGTGGCAGACAGGAGGATGGTCAAGTCGCATTGCCAGTTTTTGCCTTTCCAAATGTTCTACTTTACCTGGGAGTTAGCGTGGGGTTTGATGCACACGTGGAGACCCGCCGCGTGCGCCGGCACCGTGTTGGGACGTAGGTTGACGATGACGGCCCCTGTCGGGTAGAGCCACTCCAGGGAGCCCTGGGAGCAGCGCAGGTAGACCTGTTCCACGTCACGGCGGTGAGACTCGTGGCTCAGACCACTGCAGAAAAGGAAGGAGGACGGATCAGTTTGTTAAAGGGACAATATGCGTGAAATTTGCACCCTCCTTGCGTTGTCCTATATAGTATACTAGGCCAGCTGGCTGCCATTGGCAGGACTTTAGTGACCGTTGAATGGCACAAAAAAAAACTGTGCAAGAGGAGCCGAGACGAAGAAACACATGGAAAGGATTTTAACGTTCCGCTGACGTTCATTAAGGAGCTCCAAGTCGGTCGCAGCTGTCGGCCAACAAATCTGTCACTTCAGGACGGATGCGGTCGCCCCGGTCTCTGATGTGCACGAGGCTGCACCTCGACACCCGGGAACTGATTTGGCCCCATTAAGTCGTTAGCAGTTTGAGGCGGGCAAACTTAACAACAGCACGTGAAATCATTTTTTACGACGCGGATCAAAGGGCCTATAAAGTCGTGTTTACTCAGGATGGGAGCGGGCGCGGGAGACATTCCTCTTCCGATCAGAGGGTCATTTCCACAACCTGGCTGCGTGGGTAACTTAAGGAATATCACCCTTTATTGTCAAGTTTATTTGTAGAAAAAAAAAATTAATGAAAATCTCACGGAAAATCTCAAGGGCTGCTCATCGCGAAGCGTTTAAACAGTAACCACAAGAAAGAGGAGCGACCGGGAAGTCCTTCCCTCGGCACCACAACAAGGATGTCACCTACTTCACAGCAAACTTCTAATGGTCTTCCTTAGGATTTATGTTCTCTCTCTCTCTCTCTAGATTTGATTTTTTTCCTCAAATTTAAAAAAAAAAAATCTATCTCACATGGCTGTAATTACAGCTCCGAACACCCCCATATCCTGAGTAATGCTCCGGCACAGGCAGTTCAAAGAGCCCAGCTCCCTCTCACACTCTTCACTTCCCTTCCTGCCACCACTCCCCCACAGCTTCATATCAGCCAGATTGGAGCCAAGCCATCAAACTGAACAAAAAACTCTTTACACCCCCACCCCACCCTAGATGTTCTCTTTTAATTGCTTGATGTCATTTATTTAAAAAAAAAAAAAAAAAAAAAAAATTACAACCATGACTGTAACCCTGCCCTCAGCATAGCTGGGGCCCAGTGCGCCACCACTCTGACCCCGAGTGCAGGAGAAGAAATGGATGGATGGATGGATGGATGTCAGCAGTAAAAATGATTCATTGTTTTTAATTACTCTTTTTAAAGAAAAACAAAAATGATACATATTACATTATAAAATTCTAAGTATTAAGTCTTAGTACAAATTATATATATCTATGATTTTGGAATTTTATGTTTCACTTTTCCCACAAATACAGCAGTGGCACTGGGGATGAGAAGCCGTCGGTGCTTACCTTCCCCTCCAGCTGCACAGGTCGCTGCTGTACTGCCCCGCGGCGCCGCACAGGAGCGCAGCCGTGATCCAGAGCGCGCAACACGGCCGCAGCATGCTGCCCTAGTCCGCCCTCCACGACGGGACGCCCTAATCTCGCACACGCACCAGACCGTTGATGTTGCTGCTGCTCCTCCGGTTTTTGTCCACAAAGTCGGTAGATATATATATATATATATATATATATGTGTGTATACATACATATGATAAATGGGGTGAAAATGCATCCGGGAGCTCCTACATGTTCGCTTCCGTCTGGGCCACTGCGGACTGAAAGGTTTGCTGAGAGCCTCTTGTAGCGGGGCGGTGTGTGTGTGTGTGTGTGTGTGTGTGTGTGAGAGAGAGAGAGAGAGAGAGGGGGGCGTCACCGTCGAGTGGGGTGCGCGTGCCAACACTGGGGTTGACACGCGAGCACTCTCCAAGCCACGCACACACACACACACACACACACACACACACACACACACACACACACACACACACCTCCTCCTGCTGGATAAAATGATATAAATAAATCAGTTACTAATGCACTTCCTCGTTAGAAAACGCGCAGAATGGCGGTTGTGGGGGTGGGGGGGGGGGGGTGGAGATGGAAGAAATGTTGTCCAGTGCCGAGTCACAAACTATCGGGATTAATTGTCATTGTCGATGTATACACTAATATATACCGATCAGCACTTTCGCCACGCCAGACACATGGATCGCATTAAGGAGGGAGCGGCGCTGAGCAGCGGCCGAGGCTCCGCAACCTGCACGGCAATAATCAGGCGGATAATTCCAGAAGATCCGGTATCATTTCCTCTACCTCTCTCTCTCTCTGTCTTTTTCTTTTTTTTCTTCCTTTTTTTTTTTTGCATCTATCTACGCGCGCACCAAAAAGAAAGAAAGAAAGAAAGAAAGAAAGAAAGAAAGAAAATCGCACGTTCGCTCCAAGACGACGTGTGTTTGGTTCCCGGCCGCTTTTCCCGTGAGAAAACAGTCGGAACTGTGAGCATGTTAGTGACTCGCAACATTCCCCCGCAGTGCCAGAGCTATGTCACGCATTTCGAGAAATACCAGCGCCCGCGCACGCACGCACGCGCGCACACACCGACACACGTCAGTCTCTCTGTCTAAAACAAAATATAAGTTGCATGTATCAGTGGTTTCCAGTGGGAAAGATGCATCAGAAAATCTGGACGTCCTCCCTGTTGTCGTTATTATTAGAGGAGCTTTTATTCAGCGTTAACTCAAAACTCGTGTTCCATCTGTTAGCCGTGAACCGATCAGGGGAGATGGTGATCGCTTCCGGAGCGGGGGGGGCACAACAAAACAACCAACCAACCAACCAACCAACCAACCAAACAAACAAACAAACAAACCAAAAACAGTCCCGTGTTGCAACTGGACTTGTCGTCCAGGACTCTTTCAGTCGTCCGATCGTCCAACAAACAGTTTCGTAGCTGTTGAACGGATGCAGACAGAACCGACTGTAATGAACATGTTAAGAACTCTTCTGACTTGACGGGACCGTCTCTGACCGGTCAACAAGAGATTCACAGATGGCTGAAGCCTTCATGATTCATTCATTTGAAGGTTAAAGGCAGGACGAGAAACTGAAAAAAACATTATTTTGGAAGTTGGCATTGAGAATTTTACCCCCAAACATGGACCTGCAAATGATGTCATTTATTCTCAGCCGAACACCCCGTCCTCCCTCTCTTACTTCTTCTCTTTATGTGTGTATATATGTCTGCATCCAGAAACATGACATCGGAAGATATTCAGCTCTCCGACCCAGAGATCTCGGGGTTGTGACCCGAGTCTAATCCTGTCGTCTGAGCCGCTGATGTGTCGTCTGACCCCGCCTGCTCCTTCGCCATGTCGAGTATTTCCAG